>CANTUQ010000146.1:27922500-28624500 GCA_947683425.1 Excoecaria cochinchinensis | reverse complement strand
TAAAGAAGGAATGACCCCTACAGCAACACATATAATCCGGGCTAGAGAAATCATCCAAACTTCTCTTGGAAGGATGGAAATCCAAATGCTTCATCCTCTTAACCACAAATTAGACCTCCCTTCAACCAAAATACTCATCAGAACCAAGGGCAGCAATACCAACAACCATATCCACCCCATCACAACCAAGGGCAACAAGAACACCCACCGGGATACCAACTGAGGCCACCTGTGCAAGAAAAGAAGGCAAATCTGGAAGACATGTTGGCTACTTTTATAAACAGTCAACAACAGTTTGTAAATAGCCAGCAGCAGTTCATGGCTAATCAAGAGTCAAGGGGGAAATCTCAAGAGTAGTGGAACCGGAACCAAGATGCTTCCATGAGGAATTTAGAGACTCAAGTGGGGCAGCTAGCAAATTCCATGTCTCACAGACAACCGGGAACATTTCCTTCAAATGTGGACCGGAATCCAAAAGAGGAAGCTAAAGCAATCACACTGAGAAGTGGTAAGGAAGTGGTACCAAGCAAAGACCAAGGTAAAAATTCTTCATCATCAGAAAAGGAGGAGCCGACACGGACGGTAAGTAATTCTAACTCTAGAGTAGAAGTTAATGAAGATGCTCCTAAAAGTGATAAGGGTAAAAGTTTAGTGAATCCGAGGGTAGAGGATCTTGATATAAATAGACTGCCATTTCCTGCAATTGCTAAACAGGAAAAGAAAAATGAGCAAAAGGCTAAGTTTCTAGAGATGTTTAAGAAACTGCACATTAATTTAGCATTTTCTGAAGCTTTAGCTCATATGCCTAATTATGTTAAATTTATGAAAGAATTATGTTCTAATAAAAAGAAATTGAAGGGCATGGAACTGTAAAACTTACAGAAAATTACAGTGTTATAATTATGAACAAGATTCCTGAGAAATTGGAAGATCCAGGTTGTCACACCCCAAAATAGCCCTGGTCGGATTGTGCATGCTAAGTCGGGATCGGAAGGGTATTTCAATAATTTGTGCTTAAGAAAGTTGGAGTGTTAAGGACTAATTGAAAAGATAATTAAGTTTGTAAGGAAAGAATAGTGTAAGTGAGTGAAGTGTTATTTGTCTAAGGACTTAAGAGCATTAATGGATTTGGAATAGTTTGAGTGGAGTTTGTGGTTCAATTAGGAGTTGCCATGTGGATTTGTTAGGTGGGCATTGAAAGAAGAAAAAGAAGAAAGGAAAGAGGAAGAGAGAGGGAACACAGATTGTATTCCCGTTCGTCCCCTCCTCTCACGCTCCTTCTTCCTCTTCTCTTCTCCTTTCTCTGCTTTTTCCTTTCTTTTTTTTTCATTTGGCTTGGGTGGTGTTTGGCTTGGATTGTTCTTTGCTTGAAGAGGTAAGTTGGGTTAAGGTTTCTACGTACTGTTCTTCTTCATCTTTTCCTGGTTTTGGTTGAGTTAGGGTTTTGAAGAGTAATGGTGGGTTTCTTGTTTGTGCAAGTTTTGGATTGTAAGAAGAAGCTATGCAAAGGCAAGGAAAGGATTGAGGGCTGATCTTGAAGCTTAAAGTGTGATTTTGGGTCTTCAATTCCAGGTTTGGGAGTGTTTTGATTGCATGCAATGTTTGGGAGCTCTCTGTTCTTCAATCCCAGTTTGTGTATTTGATGAATGTCTCTGCCCTATTCTCACGTAGGATGTAAATATATGTTTTGTTTAGTTTATGGAATTTGGTGTGTTTTAGCATGAGAATACGTATGATTTATGTGATTAGATGTGTTAGTAATGCATGAATAGGATTAAATTGGAAGTACTGTGTTTGGGTTTTGAATTTACTGTTATTTGTTAGGGTTTATGTTCTTGAAGGAATTAAATGTGTCTATGCATGATTTTGGTTGATTTAATTGTTGAATTGTTTATGATGTTTGGAAGATCGACTGTAAGGTAAGATGAGTTTGGATGTGTTTTGAATCAGATTGAAAATGATTTTATCGAGTTCTTTGAATTCTGGGTAAGCTGGGAATGGAAAATCGCGTCTCTGTAGAATTTCCATTTCCAGTATGTGTCGAGACTTCCTAAGAGAGAGAAGTCACGAGACGTGACTCCCAGTCACGCCACGTGACTCTGTCTCCCAGTCACAACGCGTGACTTCTCGGCGGACTGGACGAAGCCGTGAGGCGTGACCCTCAGTCGCGAAGCGTGACTGCCTTGTGAGAGGCAAGTCACGTCTCGTGACTTAGAGTCACGTCCCGTGACTCTTGTGAGGAGGCGTGACTTAGAGTCACGTCCCGTGACCCTCTTGCAGGTCACGAGGCGTGACACTAGGTCACGTCCTGTGACCTTCCTTTGAGGCCAGTCACGAGTCGTGACATGGCTCGTGACCAACCCCTCTTCAGCTCCATTTTCTGATTTCGCCCAGTTTTAACCAAAATGAATTTCCTATTTGTTCTGTATGAACTTGTATGGACTTATATTGTTGTATGTTTCATGTTATACTGTTATATGCTCTTGTATGGTCTGTTTTGTTTTGCCTGGTTCCCCAAGTGACTGGTTTTCTTAAAATGATTCTCAAATGCTTTTATGCCTTTTTCCCCTATTATGATGCTTATCCTTGAGTGGATTCTTCTCTTAGAATAATCTACCATATTTAAGAGTATTTCGTATCATTCCATGGGTTTTTATTCATTGGCATAATATGATTTCACATGTGTTCCTGATATGCTCTAGTAAATTGAGTAGTGATAAAATGCGATTGATTAACCTATTGCATGCTTCAGAATATGACTGAATGAGGTATGATTGATATTATGCTATGCTATATTTATTTGAATAATATGGTTAATGTCTGAATGCATGATTATGCTTTAGCCTGGGAACTCAATGTGTTATGTTTAAATGTAATTTGGACTATGCATGATTCATACTTAGTATCTGCACCTAATGCATGATTAAGATTTTGTATTGATAATCATTGGCATGGTAGTGCTTCTTTACCTGATTCTTGGCATGCTTTAGAACCTTGTTTAAATGTTAAAGTATATTGACTGTATCATGTTTTGCAATAGGAATTGTATGAGATATGACCAACTTTATGAGCATATTTATATGTCTATCATTCTCTAGCTTATGCATGATATTTATATATTTATGCGTTATGCGATTCGAAGCGTGAATTGTTTTATGCATGACCTGCGAGAGTCAGTCTAGTGGATAGTTAGGCATGCCTAATAGAGATCAGTTAGCTGCAGCCCTTTGAACGTTTGGACCCTGATCAGGTCCCCCAATTGGTTCCTCGCGAACCCCCCATCAGTACGGATCCTCGTGATCCTTTTTAATGTATTTGGATCGGGTTAAGATCCCCCATCAGTAAAATGCTTTTGTGATAAACGAAAATGGTTTTCGATTCGTACCCGTAAGGTACCCTTTGGCCGACTTGTACCCGTAAGGTACTAATCAGTACACTCGTTATCCACTATTGTGAGTCAGCAGGTGCTTTGATGGTTTGTTTTATGCTGCTTTGATATAGCTATCAGAATGTGATATCCGATTGATTATGATAAGGATTTCAGGAATCAGTTTATGTGTATATGAATGTGATTATGGGCTTCAGAATGTATGTTTGTATTAAGTAAGCATGACTTTATATTTAATATGATTATCCGTACTTGTCATGTGATTTGTTATAAGTTTCTGAATGCTTTGAATATGATTCGACTAGACTAGAGTAATTATGTATGTGACTTAAGCATGTTTTGTTATTTATAAGCATGTGAACCGAAGCAGTTGTGACGGTAAGTATGTGATGTTTAACTGTACTTTCTGCATGATGATGTTATGAATGTAATACTAAGTGGTTATGCCTTCAGTCTCCGCTATCAGAGTGTTTTTGCATGATGCTTAATATATATTAGAGTTGCGCAGCGGTATTGTGATGCTCTAAATGTTATCCTTTGGATATTTGACTAGTGTATGTGTTTGGCATGTCTAAGTATGTTAAATGGCTAGCACTCTCAACATGATGATTGGGTGGTCAGTTCCTGCATAGGTGCTTAGTTGCGTCGATTGCATGTGTAAAGCTCATGTGACTCCGCACGGTAAGATGTTGATATTTGCTACCCATTGTAGGTTTATGAATGTAATATAGTATGTAGTTCTGCATGATGACACTTGTATCGTGTATTGTTTTATGTCCGATTTGGCCTCTTCTGGACATGAGTATTTGTTATGGTTATGAGTTATCGAATGAATGCCTTTACTATGCCAGCATGATCATATTTGTTAAGAATATCCGCATTTGTCATTTGAATGTGTTATGCTTCGGCGACCATTGTGAATGGCCGTCCATACTCTTGTGTGTTCTCCCCACTAAGCGTTTATCGCTTAGCACAGATTTCCTTTCCGTGCAGGTGGCAGGTTTGGTTCTGTTCGAGTCGCGCTTCTGCAAGGTCGGCCACGTAGAAGTTAGAAGTTCTGTATTTTGTTCAGCTTCTGTATTTCAGCTTTTGTAATTCTGTAGTATTGTATATGTAATTAATTATGTTTTGATCTTGAGTTTTCTTTTGGGAATGTAATAGTTAGTATGTTTTATGTTTAGTTATTCCTTTGTTTTATTATTTCGATTATGCTTCCGTTGAATGGTTATATGTATGCTTCTGTGTATGATTTTGCTTAGTGCCTGCATGTGCGTGAGTTATTGCATGTTCAGTCTGTACCGCAAGGTAAGTCAAGGTAAGTTTTTAATTAACCCGTATTTTCGTATGTATGTTATGTATGAATGTATGCTTCCGCATTGTGCATGTGTATATTTGTATATGTGAGCGTCGTGTAGCGCGTCTGTCGGCGTCCTTCCAACGGGGACGGCGATGGGGGTGTTACACAGGTAGCTTTACTTTACCCTGTGCTATTGGTGAAGATTTTTATGGTAATGCTTTATGTGATTTGGGTGCCAGCATAAATTTGATGCCTTATTCTATTTACAGGAAGCTTAATCTTGGGGACCTCAAGGAGACAGGAATGAGACTTCAACTTGCAGATAGGTCAGTGAGACGGCCCAAGGGAGTGATAGAAGATCTGTTAGTGAAGGTGGGGAAATTCATCTTCCCAGTGGACTTTGTGGTGATGGAGATGGAAGAGGATAGGAAGGTGCCACTGATAGTGGGGAGGCCGTTTTTAAACACAGCAAATGCATTGATCGATGTTCATGGTCAAACGGTCACCCTGCGGTTCAATAATGAGGAGTTAGTAGTGGATATAAACAAGGCTCAAAAGCATCCATCTGGGGATATGGAGGAGTCTGTGTATTTTGTAGAAGTAATAGACGAGTGTGTGGAAGAAGTACAGGAAAAATTGGTTGGAGCTGATCCAGAGAATTTGTGTTTGTTACATTCAGTGGAAGGTGAAGAAGTGGAAGAAGAGATGAGGGGAGAAGAAATAGAAAATGTGGAGATAGAAGATGGAAAGGATGAGTCACAGAATGAAGAGTCTAACCCTAAAAAGGGGGATTTAAATTCTGAACTTAAACCTCTCCCCTCTCATTTGAAATATGTGTTTTTAGAGAAAGATCAGAAACCAGTAATCATATCTTCTTTGTTGTCAGGTGATGAAGAACAACTATTGCTAGAGGTGCTGAGGAAGCACAAGGGAGCCATCAGATGGGAAACCTCAGACTTGAAGGGGATTGACCCAAGCTACTGCACACACATGATCCCAATGGAGGAGGAATGCAAGCCGGTAGCTCAGCCTCAGAGAAGACTCAACCCGGCCATGGAAGAGGTAGTAAAGAAGGAGGTACTCAAACTCCTCGATGCAGGTATAATCTACCCTATTTCTAATAGTAAATGGGTTAGCCCAATGCAGTGTGTACCTAAGAAAGGGGACATGACAGTGGTAAAGAATGAACTGAATGAACTAATTCCAACTCATACAGTTACGGGTTGGAGAGTCTGTATTGATTATAGAAGGTTAAATATTGCCACTAGGAAAGACCATTTCCCTTTGCCGTTTATTGATCAAATGCTAGAGCGGTTAGCAGGTAATAGGTTCTACTGTTTTTTAGATGGGTATTCGAGATATTTGCTGATTCCTATAGCCGCTGAGGATCAAGAGAAAACGACCTTTACCTGCCCATGTGGCACATTTGCATATAGAAGAATGCCCTTTGGGTTATGTAATGCACCGGCTACGTTTCAGCGGTGTATGATGGCTATTTTCCATGATTTTATAGAGAAATTTATGGAGGTATTCATGGATGATTTCACTATATATGGGGCTGATTTTATGAGCTGTCTAAAGCATCTTGATTTAGTGCTAGGGAGGTGTGAAAAGACTAACCTAGTTTTAAATTGGGAAAAATGCCATTTTATGGTGAGAGAGGGCATTGTGTTAGGGCATAAAATTTCAGAGAGAGGAATAGAAGTGGATAAGGCAAAAGTTAAAGTCATAGAGAAGTTACCACCTCCGACGAGTGTTAAGGGCATAAGGAGTTTTTTAGGACATGCAGGGTTTTACCGGCGTTTTATTAAAGATTTTTCAAAAATTGCTAAACCCCTGTCTAATTTACTCATGAAAGATGCTGTCTTTAATTTTGATAGTGAATACTTGCTAGCTTTTGAAACGTTAAAGGAATGGCTTATTTCAGCTCCGGTGATTATATCTCCGGATTGGACTATGCCGTTTGAACTAATGTGTGATGCTAGTGATTATGCAGTGGAAGCGGTACTGGGACAGCAAAGGGATAAGATATTCTGTGCAATTTATTATGCTAGTCACACTTTGACAGGAGCACAGGTTAATTACACCACCACAGAGAAAGAACTTCTTGCAATTGTGTATGCGTTTGAGAAGTTTAGGCCATATTTGTTGTGTGCAAAAGTTGTGGTGTGGTCGGACCATGCAGCCTTGAGGCATTTGTTTGCCAAGAAGGAATCCAAACCGAGGATGATTCGTTGGGTGCTGCTATTGCAAGAGTTCGATTTAGAAATTAAGGATAAGAAGGGCGCTGACAACTTCGTCGCAGACCTTTTGTCATGAATGGAAAATGACCATATCGAAAAGGGGGAAATTTTAGATTTATTTCCTGATGAACACATTTGCGCTTTATTTGCTTGTGACACTTCTGTTCCTTGGTTTGCTAACATAGCAAATTTTCTTGCAGGAGGTTTTATGCCTAAAGATTTTACTTGGCAGCAAAAGAAGAAACTGAAAGCTGATGCCTAATACTACATTTGGGATGACCCCTATTTGTTCCGTCTATGTGCTTATCAAGTGCTGAGGAGATGTATCTCGGACGAGGAGAAGGGAGCGATCATCAAGGCATGTCATAGTGGGGAAGCTAGTGGGCACCATGCACTAAATAGAACGGTATTGAAAATTTTATCCTCTGGTTTTTATTGGCCTACTATGTTTAAAGATGTGCAAGTTTTTGTGAAAACCTGTGATAGGTGTCAGAGAGTAGGTAACATTTCTAAGAGAGATGAGATGCCTTTAACCAATTTGCTAGAGGTAGAATTGTTTGATTTGTGGGGGTAGACTTTATGGGACCTTTTCCGATTTCCTATGGGTATGAGTATATTTTGATAACAGTGGACTATTTGAGTAAATGGGTAGAAGCAATAGCCACTAGAACTTGTGATGCCAAGGTTGTTCTGGAGTTTTTGAGAAAAAATATATTCACCCGATTTGGAGCCCCAAGAGCAATTATTAGTGATGGTGGTAAACATTTTGTTAACCACCAATTTAAGGCTTTGTTGCAAAAATTCGGAGTTAGGTATAAGGTAACCACCCCTTATCATGCTCAAGCTAATCGGCAGGTTGAAGTGTCCAATCGGGAACTTAAGGCCATCCTAGAAAAGACTGTAAATTCATCTAGAAAGGATTGGTATTTAAGGTTGGATGAAGCTTTGTGGGCCTACCGAACTGCTTTCAAAACATCTATAGGATTATCCCCATTTAGGCTTATTTTTGGCAAATCTTGTCATCTCCCTGTCGAATTAGAATACAAGGCTTATTGGGCGACCAAGTTTTTAAATTTTGATATTAAGAGTGCAGGTGAGAAGAGACTTCTCCAAATGAACGAATTGGAAGAGATACGCTACTGGTCATACCAACAAGCAGAGAAGTATAAGGCAAACACAAAGAAATGGCATGACAAGAGATTAGTCCCAAAAGAATTCACTGCAGGTATGAAAGTACTTTTATATGATAGCAGGTTGCATTTGTTTCCTGGAAAGTTAAAATCTCGGTGGAAGGGGCATATGAGGTTGTGAAAGCTGATCAGTTTGGAGTGATCACATTGAAGCACCCGAATGGTGAAAATGAGTTCA
Organism: Excoecaria cochinchinensis; assembly: GCA_947683425.1. NCBI lineage: Eukaryota > Viridiplantae > Streptophyta > Magnoliopsida > Malpighiales > Euphorbiaceae > Excoecaria > Excoecaria cochinchinensis. The sequence goes on along the minus strand of CANTUQ010000146.1, from coordinate 28,616,204 downwards.
AGGTCAATGGACACCGTGTGAAGCCTTATTTTGAATCCAAATTTGATGGGGCTTTAGCGATAGTCCACCTTGCGGATCCTTAACGGCTTTTAAAAAGTCCAGCTGCGGACTTATTAAATGCAGAACTTCTTCTCCAATTATGTTATTTTGTGTTTATAATTCTTCTCTTTAGGTAGTTAATCCTGTTTATTTTTGTTGAGATTGGCTGGTTTGTCGTCATAAGAAAATTATGTTGTTAAAGGGAGAATGTTCAAGGTTTTAATAGCTGAAGTTTTGAGTGGTTGATGAAATGTATTTTGCATGTTTGCAGGTGGTCATGGTGGTAATGGATATTGATCACCACCGTGACCAAGGGAGAATGCATTCTGGAATTGGGATGTGCACATGTCACGGTGGCAATGAAATCTAGTTGCCACCGTGACCAAATGAGGAAGCCATTCTGGATTGGAATTTTTCGTATGTCACGGTGGCAATGGTTATGGGTTACCACCGTGACCAACAGGTGAGTCACATTCTGTTTTGAGTTTGCACATGTCACGGTGACAATGCAATCTTGTTACCACTGTGACATGTTGACACTTCCATTATGTTTTGAATTTTTTTCGCATGTCACGGTGACAAAGAATTTGGTTGTCACCGTGACCAAGGGGCAGTTCAATTCTGGATTACAAGTTTTAGGTACCTCACGGTGGCAACCTATTTGGTTACCACTATGACCCTCGCACACATTTGTTTTAAAATTCCAGTTTTTCATGCTTTGTTTCTCACTCACCCGCACATCGCACTCTCAAAAATTTCAATATTTCACTTCATCTGCTATTTCGAACTTCCAATCTTTCTTTTAGGCTTCGATTTCTGCCAATCTACAACAAGTAAGTAATTCTACTCTTTCTTTGTCTTTCTATTTTTCCATTTATTTTCTTTTCGTGTTGTTCTTTTCGCTGTTTTTATTTTTACCATAGAGGTATGTTAGAAGTCCCTATATTTCTCCCAACTTAGGATTTACTTCTGTTTATGCTCTGAAATTATGTTGGGGGTATTCTCAAATCTTATCTTCATCCTCAATTTCAATCTCTGATGTTGAATCCATGAACGAGTTAGGTTGGGATGTTAGGGCAGTTGGCTGTGTGCATGATTTAAATTGAAATTTTTCTTCAAATTCTTGGTTCATAATGGAAATTACTGATGTCTAATTGTTTGCTCTGTATTGTAATGCCTGGTTTTGAAATTGTGGGTTGTTAGTATGTTCTGTGAGCTTCAATTTAGTCAGTGAACTCTCTGCATACCAGGTGTTTGACTAAATGTCTGAATGAATGATTTTCCTATTTTTTTCCAATTCCTGCCAACTTGTAATGCCAAGATTCTTTTGCAATAATAATCAAATGAGTTTGTTATTCTCATTGTTCAATTTTGCCTTTTGACAGTAGCTTAAATTCTCTTAACCTTTTAGTGAGTTTTGCTACTAGTGATTCTGGGTTTAATACTGAAGCTACTCATAAATTTGCTGAATTGTGTTTTTGTCAATTGCATTCTTCTTGCATTATTGCATCTGTTATGTTATTCATTTGGAATCGAGAGTTTGTTTAACAAGTTAGCAGGAGTTCGACATTATGCTTTATTTTAAACCCATTGTTGTTGATGCCCATCACATGCTATTGAATTTAGTTTTTCCATGTTGTGAAATGGCTCCTAAGCGCAAAAGTTCTGCTCTTGCCTCTAGTTCATCAGGACAAACATCCAGCCAGCCGACGGTTGATATTTTCCATGTGCCTTCTTGGGTCCGACAAGTCAGAAATCTGCATATGCTTTGTTTTCCAAATGCTCGTACATTCCAACGAGCTATTTGGATTTTGATTTATTGGAAAAGCTGGGAATAAAAGACGACGTACAGCGGCTAATATCGAATATTGGTTGGGAGCGGCTATTTGTGATTAACGAGAAAGTCTATCCGGGGTTGACAAGAGATTTCGTGTCAACTGTACAATGTAGGATCAGCCGCAACCCCTCTTAAGATCCGGGAAGAGTAACTTTTTTTCTGGAGGGGACAAAGTATGAGCAGTCTTTTGTCGACTTTTCTGAAATGCTAGGTTTTCCTGCCCTCGCTCCAGACTGTTTTGCGGATTATGACAAGGATGCCGCCTGGGCAATCATTCGAGACTCTGTGACAGCCACGCAATATGTATCGGGCAAGACCAACACCCACCATCTCGACACTCATGCCATGCGGATCCTCCATCGATTTTTCTCACTATCTCTCTTGAGTTATATGGACTCACCAGGGCAGGTAAATTTACCGGAAGCATTGTTTCTCACTTATATAGTGCGGGGTGTGCAAATTAATGGGGCACCCCATCTGTGGCATAAGTTGGAAGAGATGCAATGGCACCCCAAGAAGGTGAAGAAGATTGCTTTGGGTGGGTTGGTCACAGTAATTGCTAAGGCTGTGAATCACCCCTTGAGGAGACCCAAGTCACTTTCCTCCACTGCGACTATTAATAAGAAGCTGTTGAAGAACATGAAAGTCGTAGTGGACGACGCGACGACTGGACATGGATACAGATTGACCACCCGCGCCGAGTATCTTCAAGGAGTCCAGCGGGGTCTAGGAGGCTTGCCCTATGAGCACGAGGACGATCCGGAGGCACCTCCAGCACCAGAGCCTGCACAATTATCATCGTAGCAGTACGACGCTCTGATGGCACGCATGGACATCATCGCTGCATCAGTGGGCACCCTTGCCACATCTGTGGGCACCATCTCATTGTCTCAGGCAGACATGCAGTCTCAGATGGACCAGCTGATCTAGGGATTTTCCGCCTGGTCTGCGCGGTTTGAAACCCATTTCCCACCGCCACCACCACCATCAGATCCATGATTAGGGAGATTCTTTATCTTTTGTTTCTTTTTGTTTATTTTTATTTTTCTTTTGATATGTAATATTCTTACTTGCTGGGGACAGCAAGTTTTTGTGTGAGGGGTAGGAGACTTCATATATATATGTAATTAACAGCCATTGATGTATGATGCATGTTTATTTCTGTTTTAGTTTCTTTGTACTTTATTGTCGTTGCCTAAATATCTTTATCTCAGCTTGGCTTAACCTCAGTTATTCCTGTTGTGAATGTTTTGAACTTTAATTGGAGAATGGCCTATCTTAAAAACTGATCTTGGCAAATGAGTAGTTGGAAGTTTTAGAAGCAAATTGAATCTCAATCAGTCATATATCTTGTGATTTCCAATCTTTCATGCACTATAGGCTTGTTTGTAAAAATTTGAAAAATCCAGTGCGTAAGAGTTTTTGAGTGAAGGAATGTTAGGATAGTTAGAACCTTCCTCATCACCCTTCGAAACATAATAACAACTTAAACAAGTTAGGACATGATTAAGGCAATTTGTTTCTTTGATAACCACTTTTAAATAGCTTTAAACCTACCTGTTTATGTTATTTCCATTGCTAGCCCAGTTGAGCCAATTTGGTATGCTAAAAGCGTACTATGCAAATTTTTTTGTTACACTATTATTTTACCATTTAGCCTAAATGCCTTTGCCTACCCTTTTCTAAGAATCGGCCACTCTAGGATTGGGTTGGAATATCATTGAAAGTTGAATAAGGGTATCTATTGTTGAAATAGTGGAAGTGTGAGAAGAATTGTTGAATTTTGTGGGTATTATTTAGTATGGTGTTAAACTTTCCCTCATTAGAAAAAAAATGGGTATAAGAAATTCTAGACTTTGGGTACCCCAACAGAAAGGAAAAAAAGAAGAAAAAAATCATGAAAAAAAAGAGAAAAAAATCACGAAAAGAAGAAAAAAAAAAGAGAAAGAGAAAAAATCATGAAAAAAAAAGAAAAAGAGAAAAAAATCATGAAAAGAAGAAAAAAAAAAGAGAAAGAGAAAAAATCATGAAAAAAAAAAATGAAAGTTTAACGAGTTTTGTTGTTTCTTTTGGTCAATTTTGATGTATTGAATATAGAAAAATTCAAGTGTGGGGTACCTTTGAGTAGAAGAAGACATACTCATATTTATGGATAATTGGGTTCAAAAGTGCATTAAAAAGGGAAGTTCATCACTTTGTTGTTTGGAGTTCGATGTATTTTATGTATGAGGAAGTTTAGACAACATTGGAAATTATGGGTGAATTGAAGGTAGGACGTGGACAATCTTATTCAGTTTTGGGTAATTGAATTTTAGGTAGAGTGGTTATTTCTTTGTTTGAATTGTTTAAATTTTCTTGTTAGCCATTACCTTAACCTAACATTACAACCTTGGAATAAGTCCTTTTGATCCTATTCTTGATTTGAGTTGTTTAAGTGGAGATGACCCTTGTGGTTCCGGTGCTAAAGGAGAGGCGTATGATTATCCTGAGTTTTAAGTGCGAAACCTGTATGCAAATTCATTTGCATATTTAATTTCTTTGCTCAATTGCTGGAATGTATTGGTTATTCTGTTTTGAAAAGAGAAAATTGGTTTTGAGCCTAGCACACACACTTGTGAAATTATTTGATATAAATTGATTTGAGAATTTGTAACTAAAACCCTGCTGCTTGGTGCTATGATTGCTGTTAAGTTTTCGTATTTCGAGTTATAGTTTGCAATTTCAGGAAGGTGGATAATTCATTTACTCAAGGACGAGCAAAGTCTAAGTGTGGGGTATTTTGATAACTTCAATTTAGTATTTAGATTTGATAGTATTTTCGTATGATTTATGGTGTTTATGGTCGTGATATGCTTACTTTAGATTAATTATGTCAATGTTAATGAAATTAGAGTTTTTATGCAATTTTTGTTAGTTTTTAATTAAGTATGAATTTGTGTGCAGCATTCTTTAGGTACCTCACGGTGGTGATGACTTTGGTCACCACCGTGACATACAAAGGAGAGAAAAGCAGAATAAAGGAACCCTAGGTCACGGTGGTAACCAAAGGCATCACCACCGTGACATGTGTATCTAATGGGCAGAAAGCAGACTTGTTATGGGTCACGGTGGTAACCAATGTCATCACCACCGTGACCTAGTTCGCCCCAAGACAGAATCAAGTGAGAAGTTACCTCACGGTGGCAAGGTAATGTGGTTGCCACCGTGACATAGGAAATTCCTGGGCAGAAGCAAAAATGTGAGCATGTCACGGTGGCAACCTATCTTGGTTACCACCGTGACCCCTATCCCACACGCAATCCAGATTTATCTTCTCAACACATCACGGTGGCAACCAATCTGGTTACCACCGTGACCCCTCGCGATTTAAAAAGAGAAGTTTCTAATTTTGAGGGGCGGCTGCTAGTTTTGAATCTATTTTCAAATTAGGGTTTTAGAGACAGACTTTTGGGATAGTTTTTCGATTGTTCTTAATTAAGATTTTGGATTTTATCTTGAGATTGGATTTTGTAATTCAAGAGTTTTTACATTAAAAATACCTAGTTTAGTTTCAAGAAGAGTTTTTTCATTCAGAGAATTTCCAGATTTTCTCCATTGAAGATTTGAAGAAGGAGATTGAAAACTAAGGGTTCAAACAGGATCTACACCTCAATGAATTTCTGGGTTTATTCTTTCCTCTTTCCTTTTGATTTTGTAATGGATTGTGAGTAGTTTTTTAGTTGTTTGGGGGATCTCTGAATCCCCTACCCATGATGTGAATTCTGAACATCTTTTGAATTTAAATATATGATTGAATGGTTTATTTCACTGGTATTTATTATTGCTTCATGGAATTTATTTTATAAAGTTAATTTCAAATTTTGATGAATGATTTATTTCATTATCTTTGTTGGTTATTGAGTTGTATGGATTGAATACCATGGTTATCTATATTCAGTTTTTATCATTCTTGCTGTGTCTTTTGGACGACTCCGATTGGGAATCTAAAAGTGCAGAATTTTGTGATTTAAGACTAGAATGGTGAGTGAGATAATTAAGTTTTGGGTTATTTGACTCCGTATTGGGAAAATAAACCAAACTTAGGATTTTAGACCCGTGCATAGGCTGATTATGTGGCTGACTCCGGTTTGGGATGTCATATAATTTGAGTGGCTGACTTCGTTTGGGAAGCCTGGGTTAAGAGGGTTATCCCGATTTCTTTCATAAATAATTCTTGGATTAATTTTATTCATATCTGGGTATGGGGTGGACGAGTGAACCTGAGCAACGTTTGTCTATTTTTGAATTCTTATATTGTTAATTTTTCCATCATTTGGTTTCTTGCAATTGTTGCTATCAATTTAGTTTGATTATTTCCGTTTGTTTATTTTGGTTATTTAAATTCTTTGTTTTTAATCAGTAGTTAATTAAATCAATTCAACAACGGGGAATTCTTTAGCATACATTTAAGTGTCATTACTTGCATACTCAGTCTCTTGGGTATGATCGGAGTCTTAAAAATACTCCATTATATTACTCGCCGATTCAGTACACTTGCTAAGGACGCGTCAATGACAATGGTATAAAGTGTAATGTATGTCTGTTTATTATGTTACGAAATAAGAATATTTTAAGGCATAACATGTAATTTTGTAAGTAACGAAAATGAAAGATAATCAAACATTGCTCTTTGTATACTCGTAGTAAATCACTAGATCAGGATATAATTGGCTAGCCATAGGGACACCTATACCGTGGCTCGAGCCATGGCGACTAGCATGAGTAGGCCAATGCAGTCTACTATACATGGCTACATGCCGTCATGGCTTCATATACTCATGGCTCTTTTCATGGCTTTAAAGTAAGTGATTATTCAGGGTCATTTTGTCTCATGGATTTAGACCATTGGGGTCCACGTCCTGCATATTCGGTTCGAAAATTTCTATTGGATATTACGAAAGGCAAAATGGGAAAACAAGATTAGATGAGTAAAAATGGAATAAATGTAAGGTAAAAGAAATGAAATGGCAAATATGTAAAGAGTTTGGAAATAAAAGGAGTAAATGGTAATTATGAAAGAAATAGGGTTTAAAAAGTGAAAAAAAAGGGTAAATGTGACAATAAATCGGTAAATAAAGTAAAGGTATTAAAAATAAGGACTAAAGATAAAATATGCATGGATTTGGCTTATAGGGACTAAAAAGGTAATTTAGATCTAAAAAGGGTAGCTTAAGAATGAAAAATAAAGTTTTGGGGCAAATAGTAAATTTAAGTAGTTGGAAGAGTAAATTCAGAATGAAAAGAGAAATTAAGGGACTAAATGGTAACTTTGACAAGGTTATGATTAATAATGAAATTAAGAAAGAAATTAATGAAATATATGTAAAGAAATTAATAATAAGAAAATAGTTATTAAAATTCTTAAATTATTTATATGTTAGAGAAAATGATTAAAAATGGTAATTATAAATAAATACGGAATTGCTATAAATAAATAATAAGTGATTATGATAAAAGTTAAAGAATTTTATGCGTGAAATAAATGTGTATTTCATGGATGTGTATGTGTGATTAGATGAAAAATATTAGAATTGTATACATCATTAGTGTGTAGTTTTGCTGCGCGCAAGTTTAGGATAAGCTGTTAAGGAGCATAGGAGCAGGAGCAAGCATATAGGCACAGGAAATAAGCTACTCTAGTAATATTTTGGACCTTTTGTAATGGTATATATATGTAAAGCAGTATGAACAGTTATGTATGTATAAAAATAGTACATATATGTATGGAGACTATTATATGTAGTATGAACATGAGTTTTATATTATGGATACTTATTATTATGAATGATGCATATGTATATGATTTATCATGTAATGGAATGGTTGTGATTGAGGTTATTGAAGGTTGTTGAGATGTTGTGGAATATATTAGGAGAGTTATTTTCTAATATACAGAAGGGTAGGATTCATAGTGCAGCGGTTATGCGACCAAATTTTTTAATAAATGTATAGTGAAATCAGACAATTATAGGGATATCGGTAAGGAAAAGAGTAAAAAATTTTCACACCAACTCATACCACCTATCATTAATAAGTAAGAATAACATTTAATATGATTACGAAACTGCCAAAGTAACATCCATTACATGTAACATACTATGGGTATAAGGTGTTATATATTTTGTAGTATCAGAGCATGTTTTAGGTGGTCCTAAGATCTGAAGGGTGTTTAATGTGAATGGATTAATACATATACATGCCAATTTTTTAAAATTGCAAAGAAAAGTATTATTAGAATAATGTATGCTTGCTCTTTTTGTTTTATAGTTAAAAGATGGTGTTCGAACCGAGTAGGCTTGAGGAAGATGTTGGAAGCGGAGCTTCTGTAACACCCACATATGCCTCAAGAGGAAACTGGGAGTACTATACTATAACTCATACATTCAATTGACCAGTTCAATTAATTATTATAAACCATTTTATTTTCAAAATATATCTAATAAGTTTATAATCATTATCCACTTTTATTTCTTTGCATATTATTAGCATTATTATGCAAGTTTCCAATTCTGATAATAATATGATAACTAATCTTGTTCGTATAGCAATTTCAGTTATATATTACATGAGTTTTTATTCAAATCTTAACTTATAAAATTCAACCTTCAAATAGTTAACTTATGCTTATATACCTATTTATTTTCATTAATTGGTTCAATAACATTCATTTATTTCTTACTTACAGTTTAAGTGTACTATTAGTTTTCAATAATTTGGTTTGGACTTGGAATAACATTTCAAGCTTCCTACGTTTCCCAATATTTTGGGAATTAGAACCAACGTAGTTCTACATACTCTATTATATTGCACACAATCATCTACATATAATCAAATTAACACATATTATAATATAATATTATCCAAACATAATTCATACATACGCTTCATAAACATTAATCCATTTCAATATGCATACATACGCTATCAATTCAATAATTCACAATCATTTTATTAGCATGCTCCTATAGCTCTAATCACATTAAAAAAAAACCCTTTTATCGCCTGAATTATTATTAGAGTGGATAACGGAAATGCTGGATACCACTAAGGTATCAAAAACTGGATACTGAATAAACAGTATCAATCACTAGAGACACAATGGTCTTGACACAATACACTAGATACCTAAATAAGTATCAGATCACTAGACACTAATGCGGTGTCAACACTAACAGCTACAATAATTATCCTTTATAAGCATGCCTATCTATCCAAGACTATGTATAATTCAGGCAAAAGATAAAAACTTTACTCACTATTTCATTTTGTATATTACTCATTCATGTATCTGTGACACGCCGGAACCCGACTATGTTCTCGAAAGGCCCGCTTTTAGGTTCCAAGAAGGGTTCGCGTCTAAATCTTGAGTAATCATGAGATATTTTGGAATCGCTTCCCAATAGAATATTGAAAAAGTTCATCTAATCCCATGAAACCTTTAGGCACCTTTGACATATTTTTGAGTCTCCACCCAATTTACAAGAAATTGGGAAAGTTCATCTAATCCTCGGAGATCTAAACCAGTGAGTGCTTCGGAACTTCACTCTTATTAATGCCTTGGTTAAGTTATAAGCGAGCTTTTAACAATTAATTTCCATCACTTTTCTCACACGTCATGCAAATTAGTTTAAACGCATGTCAAGCATCGAGAAAGCTGTAAATGAAAGCTATAAATAAAGCGATAAATAAAGCGATAAACACACAAAAGCACGCCATTTACAAAGGAGAAATTGGGACACATACAATCTCTTACATGAAAAGAAAAGCTAAACAAAATTAAAATGAAAATTGGGACAGAATACAATCCTTAAATGAAAGAAAGCTAAATAAAATTGCCCCAAAAATAATTAATTATAAGGGCCCGCGAGATATTAAATATAAATCTAACCAACCAGAAAAAATCAATCAAAAGAGATAACATACATAAATTGGGATATTTATTTAGTTTAGGAATATTGGTTCTTTCATGCTCACTTAAAAACAGATCGAAGAGTTATTTCATCTATTTGCTTGAAAATCGGAACGAATTATTCTCATTTTCAGAAAATTAACTCTTCGTTTTAATTCATGATATTTTTGCATTCCTTGGCTAAAATCAAGGACATTGGTCCTAATTTATTAATAAAAATCCCTATTTAGTCGTAATAATATTTTTACGATTTTTTATCTGACATGCGTATAAAATAAAACTATTTTATTTACAAACAAAACACAACCACACAAATAAAGATAGGTAAGGTCTCACCCAAGTGATGCAAGCTCCTACGCATCGTGACCCTTCCATTTGGTCACAAGAATGCTCAAACAAGCACCACCATATTTTAAACCCCAATAAAAAAATCACAATAAAAATATTAACAACAACAGCAACAACAACAACAACAACAACAACAATAATAATAATAATAATAATAATAATAATAACAACAATAAATAAGTAATGATGACAATCAAAAATAATAATAATAATAATAATAATAATAATAATAACAACAACAAACAAATAATAACACTAATACTAATAATATCAATAATAATATTAATAATGATGATGACAATAATAATAACAACAATAAACAAGTAATAACACTAATACTAATAATATCAATAATAACATTAATAATAATGATGACAATAATAATAATAATAATAATAATAATAATAATAATAATAATAATAATAATAATAAAATTAATACATGACAATAATAAACTAACAAATGAGCATGCAACGACAATCATATTTAAAAAGAAGAAAATAAAAAGGCTATTCACAAAGATCACGCCAAAGAAAACAATGAACTTGATTTTCCAATATATGTATTTACCCATTTTCATATAAAAAATAAAACAAAAATTGAAAAATCATGCTAAACCTCAACTTCAAAAACATGTATTCATCATATCATTATTCATGTATTTATTAGTGCAAGAAAAATGAGACTAAATAAAGAAAATAAAATAAAACGGGATAATGAAATGAATACAAGAAATTTTTACCCTCAGAATAGATAATACGGAAGCAAGATGTCTCAATCTATTCTCCTCATCAAGATTCAAAAATAGACTAAAAAAAAATTCAAGAAAATCTTAAGTTTTTGTCTAAAAAAAAACTCAAGAGCACTAAAATTTAAAATGATTTTTTTTATTTGTTGTTTAATGAGAAAACCCAAGGTAAAAAAGAAAGAAAAATTGGAAGAGAGAGAGAGAAAGAAAAATATGTTTTTCTTCTACATAGATCAGTCCCACGGATTCTTCATTTCTTGGAGATTCATCGGTTAGATCGAGCTGAAATTTGGAGAGAAACTTTCTCACAAGTTGATCTTCATTCTCAACAGTAAAAATCGGGTTCTGACGTCAGAAGGTTATTTCGTGGCTGAGACAATAGATTTTTCTTCTACACAGACCAGTCCCATGAATTCTCTATTTTCTGGAGATTAAACTGTTGGATTGAGCTATATTTTGGATAGCATCTTCCTCACATCCTAATCTTCATTATCAATGGTGAAAATTGGATTCTGACATTCGGAACAAATGTTTTTAGGATCATGTTTTTCTTCTCTTCCAAAACTCTTTTTCTTAAAATCCATTTTTACTTTCTAAAGAAAAATCCTCTCTCCAAAACCCAATCTCCTTTCCAAACTTCCCTCCTCCTTTTTCAAAACTTCATTTTCCTTTTTTAAACTCCTTTCCCCTTTTTTCAAACTCTTTTTCCATTTTTCAAACTCCTTTTCCATTTTTCAAACTCCTTTTCCCCGTTTCAAACTCATTTTCCACTTTTCAAACTCATTTTCCCCTTTTTTCAAACTCGTATTCGTTTTTTTCAAAAAATTAAAATAAAAAATAAAAATAAAAATAAAAACAAAAGTAAAGGTAATGTAAAATAAAAATAAAAAAATTATAAAAGCCTTTTGAGATAGACAAAAGAACTTGACAAGGAGACGATTAATCCCTATTTTCTTGTCTATGAATCGGTCTTTATTTTCATCATTGGGTAATCCATATCTTGGACCGCCTCGGGACCCATTGTCTATAGTTGCCTCCAATTTTTGGGAAACTAGCACACAGGTGCCTAGATGAGCCAAAATTCAGAAAAATAAAAAAGAAGCGCATACCTGAGGCAGAAACCTTCCTGTACTGCATGATGTTGTTGGGTGGTTGTCATCATGTCATTGGCGTGTTATCCTTTGTTGAAGTGGTAGTGCCGTGATCGTGCTAACTCTCCATAGAGTGGTAGTGTCGTCATCGTGCTAACCTTTCTGTAGTGGTAGTGTCGTGGTCGTGCTCACCTTCCATAAAATGTTAGTGCCGCCATCATTCTAATCCTTCTGAGATTTGAATTGGTAGTACCGTGATCGTGCTAACCCTTCGTGGAGTGGTAGTGCCATCATCGTGCTAACCCTTCTGAAGCGGTAGTGCCGTGGTCATGCTAACCTTCCGTAGAATGATAGTGCCGCCGTCGTGCTAACCCTTCCGAGATTTGAAGTGGTAATGACGTGATCGTGCTAACCCTCCATGGAGTGGTAATGCCATCATCGTGCTAACCCTTCTAAAGTGGTAGTGTCGTGGTCGTGCTACCCTTCCGTAGAATGGTAGTGCTACCATCGTGCTAACCCTTCTGAGATTTGAAGTGGTAGTGTCGTAATCGTGCTAACCCTCCGTGGAGTAGTATTGCCATCATCTTGTTAACCCTTATGAAGTGGTAGTGTCGTGGTCGTGCTAACCTTCCATTGAATGGTAGTGCCGCCATCATGCTAACCCTTTTGAGATTTGAAGCAATAGTGCCGTAGTCGTGCCAACCTTTCGGAGAATGGTAGTGTCGCCATCGTGCTAACCCTTCTGAAGTGGTAGCGTCGTGGTCGTGCTAACTTTCCGTAGAATGGTAGTACTGCCATCGTGCTAATCCTTCTGAGATTTGAAGTGGTAATGTCATGATCATGCTAACCCTCCGTGGAGAAGTATTGCTGTCATCATGCTAACCATTTTAAAGTGGTAGTGCCGTGGTCGTGCTAACCTTCTGTAGAATGGTAGTGCCGCCATCGTGCTAACCCTTCTAAGATATGAAGTGGTGCTCCCTGAGAGCCCTTTGGTTGATTGCCCCCTGAGAGGGCTTTGGTTGACTGTTCGGATTTGTGTTTTGACTAATGTCGTCACTCGGCTTTTATCGGTGTCCGCGTCAAATCTCTCTTTCTGCAAAACTGGAAAGCCAAATATACAGGGAAAATAGTGAGCATGCACATGAAATGAATGGGTTATGCTGAAATGCAGGACAAGAATTCATCTAAGTGAGTTTGGGGGCAATAGCCGGTTTTATCGCAATTTTCGGTAGTACCGATGCCCTTTTGAAGCTACTTTTGGACTTCGTGCCTTTGGGGTTGCGAGGTTCTCATCTGATACCTATAGTCATTTTTTTAAGGTAATCGTCCCTTCTGGATTTTCACACTAGCTTTTTTTAGTGGAAAATGTGTACTTTGCGGATTTTCACATAACCATATGCCTTAGTTTTGCCTGGAATGGACCCAACCTAATCCAGCATTTTTTTTAAAGGACAAACTGCCTGTTTCCAGATTTTCACCTTATGCTTTTGCCTATTTTTTTCTTAGAGAGCCAGCTACGATTTTCATCTCTAACGACTTTTTTTTTCTTTTTTACAGACTGTAAGAGAGGCTGAAGTTGTTGCCGACAATATTTCAAGGGCAAGCAACATGTACTTACGCCTTAGACCATAGCTGTATGAGCCTGATTCTTCCCATGATGGTGTTGTAGAATTAGCTTCACAGTTGATAACAAGATGAGTCGGCTAAAGGACCCGAGTGGTAAGAGTAGCAGAGGGCAGATAGTAGATGACTTTGATCACGCAAAGTGAACTGCTTTGAACATATCAACATATTATCGTATAAATGCATATGTTTCAGTTTGATTTCATTACACATGATCATTATTTGGCATTAATCTCAAAAATACAAAACCTCATCTAATCTCGGGATAAATCTTGTGAGCATCAAAATCCTGTTATCAATCAACCCTCTTGGGTTTTCATGATTGAAGATTTTCTCTCAGCCCTTAATTTTTGCCCAGGATGCCCCCTCCCCCTTTTTTTTACCCTAGCAGGGTGCCCAATTTTAGCAAAATCGCCTTTTTTCGGTTTTCGACCCGCGGGGCATTTATTCTTTCTCTTTTTTTTTAGCCTTTTCTATGGAACCTCCCTCAGTTCGTAGGCGTTGATTGGTTTCTTTGAATTTATTTTCATCCTCGTTAGCCGGGAAGAATGCTCCTTTTGATGGTATTCCTCTTTTTTTCTTTTCAAAAGTTTAACCTTGGCTCTTGTGTAAACTAGATGAGGTAGTGAGTTTCTTCGCTTGAATCTTGACCGTGAGAGTCTGTATCTTCTTTTTGTCAGCTTTGGTGGCTGAATTTCTGAAGTAGCCTTTAATGGTTGAGATGGAGATGTATGTTGGCCTCAAATGGTTTAGGACAAAACTATGGTTTAATTTTTTTTTTTTTTGTAAAGGTAATGAGCTGTCCTTCTATGTTTGGCTATAAGTGTCTATGCTTTACTCATCTTGGTCTCAGAGGGTTAAAGGTCAATCTTGATTTGGAGTAAACATCTCAAATGGTTGGGAGGAAAGGAATTCTAAGGCTTGGTTTTAATGAGCTATATATTCCTTGTGAAGGCCTAGAGTTTCATCTGTCTAACTTCTGATGTAGCCCTTAAATGATCGGAGTTTAATTTTGTTAGGCTACATCATATGCGTACTAGACTCTAAGGATGCAAAGGAATGGCTTTTGAAATTCTGCTTGTCTTGAAGTTGGCATATTGAAGCTGCGCTGTCCCAACAAATGCCCTTGTCAATTTTTTGCATGCCATTCCAAGTCCAGGCAAAGACTTTTTTTATTTTTTTTGAATCACTTAGAATTTTCCTCTCTTCAGGAGTTATATTAGATGCTATCAAGATTTTTTTTGGGTTTTCTAAAGTCCCGAGATTAAATGCAGTGATATTTGATGAGTTAATGTCAAAAAATGAATGTATCGTGATCATAAGAAATGATATAATTAGAAACACCATACAAATAAGCAAAATTATTTATCTTATTGGAATTGAAAACATTGTAATAAGAAGTTCTTGGAATAAAAAAAATAAAGCGTTAAAAAAAACATTATCTTCTTCTCCACTCTCACTAGTGGTTCAACGATCTATCGCCGCCATGGGAATCCCTTCTTCACTCGCCTCCTGATGGGTGATAGCGACGTACTCATCTCCATATAGCTTTTGTAACACATGCCGCTCGGGTAGACAAGACCCCGATCATATACATGATGGGGGGACTACATAATTTTCTGTAAGTGATGGTGGAATACATACATCAAAGGATGTAGGCTGAATTAGTATAGAAACCTTAGCCACAACAAATGTCGCCTCCTCCTCCATCATGAAAATCGATATTAGAGAGACTGACGAAATTAAGGGCCAAATATTTGTATGATTAAGACAAAATGATAGCAATTGAGGTTGAGGAATGGTTATATCACATAAAAAGATTGTTTGGAATCACTCATAGCCCGCTAGAAGGGATGCTTGAAGGGGCGGTGGCTTTATTCCAGGGTCACACATATGTTTGGTGGGAAACAGTGCGCAAACACACGCCAGCTGTAGAACTAACATGGGAGTATTTCTTTAAATAGTTTGAGAACAAGTATTTTGGTAAAGAGCACATAATTGACATACAAAATGCTTTTTGGAGACTAAGGCAGGGAAACAACACTATAGTAGAGTATGAACGTGAATTTGAAAGATCGAGTGCATATATGGAAGAATATCACCTGGCGGAGGTGAAAATGTGTCAACTATTTGATCAGGGCCTACAAAATAAAATTAGAGAAGCCATAGCTGCATATGAGTACACTGAGATGAGGTCATTAATCAGGGCAGCTTTAAAGGTGGATGTTATACAACAAGATGAAGCAAACAAATAATCTAGGTTTCAACAGAAAAGAAAACTAAGACAAACTAGCCTTTCTGCTAGCCAAAGTAAGAAATCTAAAGTAGTACTATCACAACCGTGTGAATCATCAGCCCCAGCAAAGAGACAAAGATCTACTACATGTGTGAGTGCACCAACAACATCAGTGGCTAGCATGCCTAGTGGTATAGGAGGAGGAACTTATCCAATTTGTGACCACTGTGGGAAAAAACATATTGGAGAATGTAGATTGTTAATTGGGGCATGTTTTAAATGTGGATCATTAGCCCTTTAGATGCTATAACTAATAAATTCTTTTAATAATTATGCTTATGCATTGATAAATTTAAAATCTATACTTATACTCCAGTAAATTCCGAGGAGAAAAGTTTTTATCAAGTAGGGAAAAAATGTAATCCCCTAAAACTCTATTTTTTTATGAATAGTACTTTTTGGGTCTTGAATAATGTTACCCAAGATGAATATTACCATCCAGGGTCGAAAATTTTATTATTTGACCATCAAAAAATACCATTCATGAGTCCAGTGATATAATTTGAGGTGAAATTGAGTTTAAATAAACCTTTAAAAGTCAAAAATAAAAATAAGATGCGGTACGGTTTGAATAGTAACTTAGTTTGACAAAACTTTGACCGAGCCTAAAAAAATACTAAAGACCTCCGAAAAATTATTTGAATACATGGACTTACTTTAAATATTATAAGGGACTTTTCGGTATGAAAATTAATTTTTAAGTGATATAGAAAAATAAGTTATCAGATTGGTAAAAATTTATCGGACCGAAAAATGATATCATTTTGTTCCAAAAATATTCATTTGCCCTAAGAAATATTTTTTAATAATTATGGACATATTTTTATAAGAAAAATAGAAGAAAAATAATTGGGCTTGAAAATGTTAGGAAATTAACTAATGAGCCTATTTATGGTTGGACCCAATTGTTGGACCTGATTTGGCCCTTTATGGATGGTATATAAGGGCCAAAAATCAAAAATTTCTTGAATAATCTTACGTTTTCTCTAACTCTCCAAATTGAAGTGCATTCTCCATTTTCTCTCTTGATTTTCTTCCAATTTCTCACTCAAATTCTACCAAATTTCATTCTCCAAGCAATTCCAAGGCCCTAAATCCATCTTTGGCAATCTCAAGAACTTATTTTGGGTGATGGAGTTGATAGAATTGTGAAGGAAAAATATTAGAGCAAAATTCAAGTAAGTGAATTTAGTGAGCTAATTGATTTTTAGGTAGATTTTGAGGTAGAGATTTATATTCTATGCAAATTTTGAATTATTAAAAAGAAAAATTGGGGGAAAGCTTATGTGTATATTTCGGCCAAATGAAGGTGACAAAGGAGAAGTAAGCAAAGCTAAAGGAAAATGAAAAGAGGTGGAAGAATAAGCTCGAAGGAGAAAAGAAATAAGGTTAGTGGAAATAAATTCTAGTGTTTTCTATTTATTTTAATATTTTTCATATGTATGTAAATATGTGTATATGAAGAAAAAGGCATGAATTATGAGATTTTAAACATGAAAACATGGAATTTAGATGGAATTATAATGTGTGGAATGAAAAACTTGATGAAAACAATAATAGAAGGAAAGATGCATACATGGACAAATGGAACACCTTAAGAAAATGAAGTGAATTATTAGAGTTTTAATGAATTTTAAGTAAGAAAATGAAAATATAAGTAAAATAATGATAGCAAGAATTTAATGAGAATTTATTTAATTATATTAAAGTATATGTAAGCATTATATACCAATTGATAAAAAATAAATATATACATTTCAAGAGAAATAATGATGTAATTAGGTAAGGAAATAAATAGAGAATATCATAGAACTAAATTAAGTGGAAGAGAAATGATTTGGAGGCCATGGATAGGTCAGGGCTGAATGGTCATTAGCATGGAAAGTGCGTTTATTTGATGATTATGGCTATGCAAGTATGACAATGGAATAAAATGTAATGTATGTATGTTTATCATATTACGAAATAAGAATAATTCAAGGCATGACATGTAATTTTGTAAGCAATGAAAATGAAAGATAATCAAACATTGCCCTTAGTATACTGGTAGTAAATCACTACATCAGGATATAATTAGCTAGCCATAGGGCTATCTATACCGCAGTTCAGGTCATGGCGACTCGCATGTGTAGGCCAATGGCGGTCTACTATATATTGCTACATGCCATCATGGCTTCATGGACTCATGGCTTTCTCATGGCTTTCTTTTCATGGCTTTAGAGTAAGTAATTTTTTGGGGTCACTTTCTCTCATTGATTTGCACCATTGGGGTCCACGTCCCACATATAAGATATCCGATTCGAAGATTTCTACCAGACATTACTAAGGGCAAAATGGAAAAATAAAATTAGATGAGTAAAAATGGAATAAATGTAGGGTAAAAGGAATGAAATGGGAAATATGTAAAGAATTTGGAAATAAAAGGAGTAAATGGTAATTATGCAAGAAATAAGGTTTAAAAGAGTAAAAAAAAGGGTAAATGGGACAATAAATTGGTAAATATAAGGTAAAAGTATTAAAAAGAAGGACTAAAGATAAAATATGCATGGATTCGACTTATTATCGTCAAGCAATTTTCATCATATGTTTTACTATTTTAACCATCAATGTACCATCATATTGCCTCCAGTATAATAATGAAAACTATACAAATGAACTAGATGCATAGGACTATGGACCTCACAGGTCCTTAATAGTCTCAATCACATCTAGATTCACATTTTTACGACATTTTCCTTTTATTATCGGTGTGGAACCTTCTTCGTCCACTATGCAAGTCGCCATGACTTGCTATTGCGGTTTCAAATACGGTGTCCATATGGCTAGCCATCTACATCCCAATTCCTAGTTTCCCAACTAATACTAAGGGCAAAATATTTCATTAGTTTCATCCCTTTATTACATTGCACGTTCTTTGTGCACAATCCTTATCTTATAATTCATATAATGTACACCATGTACACATGCTCATGCTTCATTACGCGTGCTTTATTACTTACATATCATTTCTTATTTCATAGCTTTTATAACGTATTTTATACCCACATAATGTGTTATCATCAATTCAGATTTTATTTAACATACAATATTTATCACAAGCAAGCTCACATTTTCAAACATCTCCCATTTCCATCGTAATTAGTCTCTACTTTTACATTGACATTATTATATCTATGTTGCAATTCCTCATATTCTACTTGCTTTACTGTCCAACTTTAAATTTCCATATGCATTTAGCAAACAGACATTGTAACACTCCTTACCCGTACGTATTAAACCGTGTCACAACATGGCCGATTTACGACGACAAGCAAAGGATGTCACCAGACTAAGCACAATTGTCGTAAAAACGAATATAAAAAATATAAAATTTCTTTCTCAATACCATATAGCTTTTGCATTACACATAGGACAAGGTTCACATTTAGCTTTAAATATACATTATACATAAGTAGCTTTACACATTCAGAAATTATTCTCCTTAACACAATGGTTATTATACATAATTAAGACATAAATATACAATAAAAGTTTACAATACATTAATACTTATAATACAAAGCCTATATAAAGAATCTATTAATGTGTTGGCTTTGGGAGTTGTCGAATGTCCTTAGTGTCATACCTATCTTCGATGCCTGCATAGATGAAACACCCATGCTAAATACAAAGGCTTAATGGGGAACAAACATGAGATGGACAATCACTCACAGCGGTCGTTAATACATAAGCACATTCACATGAGGCATATATGTATTAATATAAGATATAATATAATTCACATACACAATTACACATTTTGAGGTAAACATTTATATTAATAACATGCATAGATATTGTACACATGTATAGTCATATTCATATACCATATATAAACCCACAGAACCTAATCCACATATCAGGTTTCATTCATATGCAGTCTTTCATACATACATTGAGGTACATTCCATATTTTATGATTATATAATTAACATCCCACTATCTAAAATCTAAAAAAAATACATAACATATTCATACAAGGGCAAAATATGAATAGGACATTATTGTTCACACACACATATGAAATAGGCATATATTAATGTAGATCACAAAGATAATATTCATATATGTATTTTTAAATTTTCATTTTAGGAAAAATTCTCTTTCACAGCATTTATTCCAAATCCTCTCTTGCATATATAAAACCTATAATTCTTATGAACAAATTAATTTACATGTTCACACAATGACTAGTTACTTACACACACTTATACATATAAACATACACATCATATAGGCCTATTTTATATAACTTGCTTTATCATATATGGGTATACACTTTCAGTCATTAACACTTATTAACAAGTTGAAATAAAATAGACATGTTCATTTATCAGACACGAAGTAGCTTACATTTCCCAGAGTGGTGGATAATGGGAAAACTGAATAGGGGTTATGTAAGGGTTAATTTCTTCAGTGGTCACTCAACTTTTCGCTTGTAACGATTTGGTCACTAAACTTTAATTTGTAACAAAAAAACAATTCATCCATTATTTTGTAACGAAAAAATCACAATGATCGAAAATTGTGCTCGTCGGTAATCGGCGCATGATCTGCACGACACAAAGTTAAAGTTTAGTGATTATATCGTTACAAGGTACAAAGTTTAGTGACTATATCGTTATAAGGCACAAAGTTTAGTGACCACCACAGAAATTAACTCTAATCTGACGTGACAAAATTTTTGACGTGTCATTGGGCTTTGCCCCATACCGATCATGCGCCGGTTGCCGACGAATGCAATTTTCGGTTATTATGATTTTTCGTTACAAAATAATAGATGAATTATTTTTTTGTTACAAATTAAAGTTTAGTGACCAAATCGTTACAAGCCACAAAATTGAGTGACCACCGAAGAAATTAACCCGGTTATGTAATGGCCTCGATACCGGGCTAGCCGAGAATAGTATTTTTCTATAGTGAATAGTGCTTTCGACGTGAATAGTACACTCGAAAGTGAAAAATATTTTATTTGACTATTAGAAAATATAAGTCATGACGAGTTCGAAGTTAAAATTTAGAGTGAAATTGGGATCAAATAGGCCTCCGAAAGTCAAAAATAATAAAAATTAGTGGCTCCGATTTGAATAGTAATTGGGTTGACTGGGAGTTTGATCGGACCGTAAAGAGTGCTCCGGAAATCAGAAAAATGATTTGAGAATATGGACGTACTCGTATTGATGATTAAAATAATATGGTGATGAAAAATTGAATTTTGGTGACACTAGAAAATTAGGTTATCGAACTGGTATATAATTACCAGACCGTGAAATGATTTTCGATTGACCTGAAAATGTTCTTGGAGTCTAATGAACATATGTTAGGACTTATGGAGTCATTTTTATGAGGATTTGAGCTTAGAAAATAAGAAAAAGATATGATTTCGGTTTGAATAGTACTCAGTTGACCGGAGGTTTGATTTAGCCTTTAAAAATAGTAAATGATATTTAAACATTGCAGGAATTTCCAGATTGACCCTAAATAATATGTATAATTTTTTGGTAGTAAAAATGGAATTTTTTAAGAACATTAATAATTATTGAACAGGACCGATTTGATTGAACCGGACTAGAAACTGACTCTGATTGCGATGAAATTTTGTGTACAACGTAGTTTCTAAATGATATGAATTATGAAATCAAATTTGGAATGATTTGGAGTTGGGAAGTGAGAAAACTATAGAAAAAGTGCATATTGGGCCTAAAAGTGTAATTGGGCTTTATTGGTTGGACCAATTTGGGCCACTATAAAAGCAATTGATGGTAGTTTGTAACACCCACTACCCATACGTAGGTGATCCCATCCGATAAGTAGTGAGATGCCGTATGAGTAAAGGTGCCAACAAACAGATACAAAGCAAAACATACATTCATACCATACATACAGAAATACTGGATAATTAAAAACTTTAAAGGAAAAGAACACCATAGCTGATCATGCATTAATATAATAAACCATTACAATAATGTTCTGATCAACTAGCTGAAACAAAAGATATTACATAACCAAAATATAAGTACAAAAGCGGAAGCTATAACAAAACTGATACAAGAGAGTTCTATACAAAAAGAATCATTACAGATTACAAAAACTAAGCCCTACACTAAAACCTTCTGTGTTGGCTTGACGGCGGCGACTCTCTCAAAGCAAAACTCCTTCCGCACCTACACGGGTAAAAACACCGTGCTAAGCGATAAACGCTTAGTGGGGAAACACACATAAAATATGGACGGCCATTCACAATGGTCGTCAAGGCATAACACATTCACAATGGCAAAATGCTATAGCTTTAACATAATCCATATAAACATGCTCACAATTTAAAGCCATACATTCTACATTTCAGATTCATATTCATGCCAAATAATCCAAAATCCATCTCATCAATTATACTCATTCGAATATCACATTTATATAGCCAAAACAGAACAGATTAAACCAATAGAACACCTGCTGACTCGAGGGAGTGGATAACAAGTGTACTGAAGGTACCTTACGGGTACGAATCAAATACTGAGGGTACCTCATAGGCACAAAACAAAAGTCATTTCATTTTAATCAAAACACAATATTTTTACTGAGGGGATCTTAAACAAGATCCTAGTACTGAGGGGTTCGCGAGGAACCAAACGGGGGACCTGATCGGGGTCCAAACTGAACTGAGGGCTGCAACTAAAAGACTCTATTAGGCATGCCTAACTATCCACTTACTTGACTCTAGCAGGTTAAACGTCATTCAAATCATATTTCAGAGTACAACATAATATTCATCTGAAGAATCATGATATCACTCATATCAAAGCATATAAAAGTATGACATGCATCATACAGCAGTATAAGTCCATTCGGAAGAATACAAAATTAATTTTTGGGTTAAAACCGGGAAATTTCAGAAAATAGGCCGAACGAAGGTGACCAACAAGGTGGGCTGGTCACGAGTCGTGACTGGCATCACAACTCATGACTGGCCTCATCCTTTGGCTGGTCACGAGTCGTGACTGGGAGTCACGCCTCGTGACTGGCTTCTGGTCACGTCGTTACTTGCCTTTTCCTCTTGCTGGTCACGAGTCGTGACTGGGAGTCACGTCTCGTGACTGGCTTCTTTCTTTGGGCTGGTCACGGGTCGTGACTGGCTGTCACCACCCGTGACTGCCTTCTCTGGCCGATCACGAGTCGTGACTGGGAGTCACGCCTCTTGACTGGCTTCCTCTTGGCTGGTCACGAGTTGTGACTGGCAGTCACCACTCGTGACTGCCTCTCTGGCGGGTCACGAGGCGTGATTGGGAGTCACGACTCGTGACTGGCCTCTCTCTTGGCTAGTCACGCGACAGACACGACAGACACAGAATAATGGGAAAAATTCAACAGTAAATACGATTTTCCAATTCCCAGAATTCCAGAACTCAAAAATCAATCCCATATTTGAATCAAAACCATACAAATCTGTTCTTACCTTCCAGAAGATGTCCCATACAGCATAAACAAGATAAATGCAACTTAATTCAGAAATTAAAACAACCAAATCAAGCATAAATGCATCCAAGTTCTCAAGAACATAAACCCTAAATTACAGTAAACTCAAATCAAGCACAATTTCACAAACAAAAATCCCAAACCCGAGATTCAAGGTTTCAATCACTTAGCTCCGCTAGTCCCAGCAATATCCTTGCCCTTAGGATCGCGAGGAGCCACAGCTAAGCAACAACACATCGAAGAACAACCAAAATAAAATCCCTAAGTTAAATCTAACCCAAAGAAGAAGAAGATGAAAACAAATGGAAAACAGAGTGAGGAATGCAATGACTTACCAAAAGAATGCCAAAGAGATGATTGATTTCCACTAACAGTAGCTTGATCCAAGCTAGGGTTTCAAAATAAGAGCAAGGAAGAAGATGAGCCAAAGAGGAAGAAGAATCGGGAAGAAGAAATGGATTTCTGCCTTTCCCACTTTCCTTTCCCTATTAACTCATCTTTTTCCTTAACCCTACACTTGTCATCTTTCTGTTGGTGGAAACCAATCACTCACACCCAATAACCAAGCATAACACACACCCAATGCACTCCCAACTAATGCACACCCTACAATGGTATGAACACACACACAATGCACTCCCATCTTAAAACACCTTAATATGATATGCTCAAGTGCACACAACCATATCCCAATTAATTCACACACTAATGTCATACATATAACCATATGCTAATAAACCCCAAAAACATTCATTTTACTAAAATACCCTTTACGATATGCCGAACACATACAAATGCATGCTCACACAGACAGGCTCATACTACTAGGGGGCAAACGGGGTGTGACAACTCTCCCCTACTAATAAGAATTTCGTCCTCGAAATTCTCACCTGAACTGAACAACTGCAGATATTGAGCGCTCATCGAATCTTCCGGTTCCCAAGTCGCTTACTCGACTCCATGATGATTCCATAACACCTTTACCAATGGGATCTGCTTTCTTCTCAATTGCCTCTCCTCTCGGGCTAGAATGGTTCTCGGCTCCTCATCAAAGGAAAAATCTGGCTGAACCTGAATATCCTGAACAGAAAGAACATGCGAAGGATCTGATTTGTACCGACGAAGCATCGGAACATGGAACACATTGTGCAACTTTGCTAACTCCATCGGTAAAGCCAATCTATAGGCTACAGGTCCAACCTTACCCAAAATCTCGTAAGGACAAATGAAATGAGGACTAAGCTTACCTTTCTTTCCAAACCGAAGCACTTTCCTCCAAGGAGAAACTTTAAGGAAGACCTTGTCCCCGATCTCAAATTGCACGTCTTTCCTCTTCAAGTTGGCATAAGACTTTTGTTGATCCTTGGCTGCCTTCAAATTCCGCTGCACAACTCTGATCTTTTCTTCGATATCTCTAACCAACTCTGTCCCAATCACTGATCTCTTGGACAGCTCAGTCCAACAAACCGGAGTCCTACACTGCGGACCATATAAAGCCTCATATGCTGCTATATACTCGACTGAAAGCTATTGTTGTAGGCAAACTCCATCAGTGATACATATCGGTCCCAACTACCCGAAAAATCCAAAACACAAGCCATCATCATATCCTCCAGAATCTGAATGACCCGCTCTGACTGACCATCGGTCTGAGGATGAAACGCTGTACTGAAGTTCAACTTAGTGCCTAAAGCTCTCTGCAACTCTTTCCAAAACTTGGAAGTGAACCTCAGATCCCGATCTGAAACTATGGATAAAGGCACAGCATGCAACCGAACTATCTCATCCACATAGATACTGGCCAACCTGTCCATCGAGTAGTCCACTCTAACTGGCAGAAAGTGAGCTGATTTTGTAAGCCGATCCACTATCACCCAAACTGAATCATGCTTCTTCTGAGTCAAAGGCAAACCAGAAACAAAGTCCATGGCAATATAATCCCACTTCCACTTAGGAACGGATAAAGGTGTAAGCAATCCCGAAGGAACCTGATGCTCGGCCTTTACCTGCTGACAAGTCAAGCACTTGGACACAAAATCTACTATGTCTCTTTTCACACCGGACCACCAATAAAACTGTTTCATGTCCCGATACATCTTCTCACTGCCAGGATGCATAGTAAAAACTGTACTATGCGCCTCACTCATAAGCTGTCTCCTCAAATCCTCAGACTCTGGCACACACAAGCGATCTCTGAACGTAAGCACCTCATCCTGAACTGAGAACTCTGACTGCTTACCCGATTTGATCTCTTGCACAATCCGCTGAAGTCTTTGATCATCCCTCTGAGCATCCACAATCCTCTGTCTCAGAGTAGGCCTATCACGCAACTGAGCAATCAAAGCCCCATCTGAATCAAACCTCCATCTGAACCGTCTCTAGAACAAGGCTGAAACTGACTTCTGACTCAAAGCATCAGCGACTACATTGGCCTTACCAGGATGGTAATCCACAATGCAGTCGTAATCCTTAAACAACTAAAGCCAACGGCGCTGTCTCATGTTCAACTCTTTCTATGTGAGAAAGTACTTCAAGCTCTTATGGTCCGAAAAGATCCTACACTTTTCCCCATACAGATAATGATGCCAAATCTTCAAAGCAAAGATCACAGCTGCCAACTCTAGATCATGCATCGGATAGTTCCTCTCATGTGGATTTAACTGTCGAGAAGCATAAGCCACGACCTTACCTTCTTGCATCAAAACACATCCAAGGCCAACACCCGAAGCATCACTATAAATGACAAACTCTTTACCCGAGATGGGTTGAGTAAGAATAGGAGCCTCAACAGGCAACTGCTTTAACCGATCAAAACAAGCCTGGCATCTATCTGACCACTCAAATCTGACCCCTTTCCGCAACAATCTAGTCATCGGAGCGGCAATCACAGAAAAACCCTTAACAAACCGACGGTAATACCCTGCCAAACCAAGGAAACTCCTCACTTCCTGAGCATTCCTAGGCGCTTTCCAATCAACTATCGCCTCAATCTTGGCCGGATCAACCTGAATGCCCCTAGCTGAAACAATGTGACCCAAAAATGACACTTCCCGAAGCCAAAAATCACACTTGCTAAGCTTGGCAAACAACTGATGCTCTCTCAACATCTGTAAAACCAATCGGAGATGCTCCTCATGCTCACTCTCGTCCTTGGAATACACCAAGATGTCATCAATGAACACTACTATAAATCGATCTAGATATGGCCTAAACACACGGTTCATCAAATCCATAAAAGCCGCTGGAGCATTGGTCAAACCAAACGGCATCACAAGAAACTTATAGTGGCCATACCTAGTCCAAAATGCAGTCTTAACCACATCTGCGTCCTGAACTCGAAGCTGATAGTACCCTGATCGAAGATCTATCTTGGAGAAAACTCCTGCACCTCGAAGCTTATCAAACAAATCTTCAATCCTAGGCAACGGATACCTATTCTTCACTGTGACCTTATTAATCTGCCTGTAGTCGATACACATCCGCAGAGATCCATCTTTCTTCTTGACAAACAGAACTGGAGCTCCCCAAGGAGATATGCTAGGTCGAATAAACCCCTTATCCAATAGCTCTTGTAGTTGAGTCTTAAGTTCCCTCAACTCTACAGGAGCCATCCGATAAGGTGCTTTCGAAATAGGAGTGGTACCTGGCATAATCTCAATGGACAACTCTACCTCTCTCTTAGGAGGCAAACCAGGCAACTCGCTCGGGAATACATCACTAAACTCCCGCACTACAGGAATATCCTCAATCTGAACTTGATCTCTCTTGGAATCCAACACAACTGCTAGAAAAGCCTCACAACCTTTCCTGATAAACCTCTTGTCTTGCATCGCAGAAATCACATTATTCAAAGAACTAGCACCCAAACCTTTCATAAACACAGGAGACTGGCCTCTATCCCGAAGTACAACTGTCTTCCTATGGCAATCAACTACAGCCCGATGCTTACCCAACTAGTCCATACCAAGAATCAAATCAAACTCTCTGAAAGGCAACTCAATCAAATCCGCTGGAAGCACATCTCCCTCAACCATAAGGAGACAACTCCTAAAGACTCTACTCACACTGACACTATGCCCTAATGGACTGGTCACACAAATCTCATAATCTAACTGATCAACCACATGCAACTTATCAACAATTTTATCTGTGCACAAGTATGAGTGTGTGGAACCAGGGTCAATTAGAGCATACAATTCAGTGTCATGGAGTAGAAACTTACCAGCAATAACATCAGGCGCATCCTGCTCCTCTCTGGCTCTCACAGCATATGCTCTAGCTGCAACAGGCAACTCACGATCCAGTGTCTCTGATGCAGCACCCTCTCTAGGTCGACCACCTCGACCTCTACCATGGCCTCTACCACGGGTAGCCTGTGAAGCATTCGAACCAACCCTGCTGGCCTCTCTCTAGGAACCTGAATCCTCATGCAATCTCGGACAACTAGCCAAAAGATGCTCAGTGCTCCCACACCTGAAGCACGCACCGGAGAGCCACCTACACTAACCCCGATGAGTCTTACTGCAATAAGGACAAACTGATGCAGTCTCAGTTCTACCACCTCTACCAGAACCTGACACAGCTGCAGAACCCTGTCTCCTACCTCTAGAAGCCGGGCCAGATGATGACTCATCCTGGGGTTCCTCAATCTCTTACCCGAGGATGAAGAAGATCCTCCACGAGAAGGGTTCCTCCTCTGAGCCCTCTCTCTCATCATAGTCTCTGATCTCTCAGCCCTCACAGCAGCTTTCACTATCTGATAATAACTCACCCCAGGCAAGCACATCAAAGAAATCAAAGCAATCTTCAAAGACTCATTCAACCCTGCTTCAAAATGCTTGCATCTGAAATCATCTGTCATAACCCCATGCGGAGCATAGCGAGATAATCGGTTGAACTCTTTCTCATAATCTGAAACTGACATGGTCCTCTGCCTCAAACTCAAAAACTGTGCCCATCTAGCATCTCTATAAGTCTGAGTAATATACTTCTTCGTGAACTCACCCTCAAAGAACTCCCAAGTAATCGGATCTGGAAGCTGAGGATGCCTGCAAACCAATTCCCACCATTCAAAAGCGGACCCTTGCAGTAAAACTAGTGCACACTCTGCCTGCTGGTCGGGAGGACACCGAATCTCTCTCAGAGCACGTTTCACTTTATCTAACCATTTCTCAGCCATCTCTGACTCATCCAAACCCGTGCCATAAAAGTCTTCCACACCTGCCCTTCTCAAATTCTCCATAGGGGCTCTAGGAGCAGTCACTCTCTCCAAAACCCTAGCCATGTCCTGATGCAATCTAAACATAGCCTCAAAAGGCATGGCTGCGGCCTCGGGCTGGACCCTAGCATGCTGAGCCGACACAGAAATTGATGGATCTACTGCTTGAGGGTTCACACTCTCAGCGGATTCCTCAAGTGATTTACGAGCAGAATTAGAAGCCATCTAAACATATAAGAAACAACCGCATCAGCCAACATAGATCTAGACACATACACATCTAAGCAACTCAACATAACATCAACAACACCCAGAAACGCCTAAACCGGAGCTCTGATACCAAAAACTGTAACACCCCCTACCCATACGTAGGCGATCCCATCCGATAAGGAGTGAGATGCCGTATGAGTAAAGGTGCCAACAAACAGATACAAAGCAAAACATACATTCATACCATACATACAGAAATACGGGATAATTAAAAATTTTAACGGAAAAGAACACCATAGCTGATCATGCATTAATATAATAAACCATTAGAATAATGTTTTGATCAACTAGCTGAAACAAAAGATATTACATAACAAAAATATAAGTACAAAAGCAAAAGCTATAACAAAACTGATACAAGAGAGTTCTATACAAAAAGAATCATTACAGATTACAAAAATTGAGCCCTACACTAAAACCTTCTGTGTTGGCTTGACGGCGGCGACTCTCTCAAAGCAAAACTCCTTCCGCACCTACACGGGTAAAAACACCGTGCTAAGCGATAAACGCTTAGTGGGGAAACACACATAAAATATGGACGGCCATTCACAATGGTCGTCAAGGCATAACACATTCACAATGGCAAAATGCTATAGCTTTAACATAATCCATTTAAACATGCTCACAATTTAAAGCCATACATACCGCATTTCAGATTCATATTAATGCCAAATAATCCAAAATCCATCTCATCACATTTATATAGCCAAAACAGAACAGAGCAAACCAATAGAACACCTACTGACTCGAGGTAGTGGATAACGAGTGTACTGAAGGTACCTTACGGGTACGAATCGAATACTGAGGGTACCTAATAGGTACAAATCAAAAGTCATTTCATTTTAATCAAAAAACAATATTTTTACTGAGGGGATCTTAAACAAGATCCTAGTACTGAGGGGTTCGCGGGGAACCAAACGGGGGACCTGATCGGGGTCCAAACTGAACTGAGGGCTGCAGCTAAAAGACTCTATTAGGCATGCTTAACTATCCACTTACTTGACTCTAGCAGGTTAAACGTCATTCAAATCATATTTCAGAGTACAGCATAAAATGCATCTGAAGAATCATGATATCACTCATATCAAAGCATATAAAAGTATAACATGCATCATACAGCAGTATAAGTCCATTCGGAAGAATACAAAATTCATTTTTGGGTTAAAATCGGGAAATTTTAGAAAATAGGCCAAACGAGGGTGACCAACAAGGTGGGCTGGTCACGAGTCGTGACTGGCATCACAACTCGTGACTGGCCTCATCCTTTGGCTGGTCACGAGTCGTGACTGGGAGTCACGCCTCGTGACTGGCTTCTGGTCACGTCATGACTTGCCTTTTCCTCTTGCTGGTCACGAGTCGTGACTGGGAGTCACGTCTTGTGACTAGCTTCTTTCTTTGGGCTGGTCACGGGTCGTGACTGGCTGTCACCACCCGTGACTACCTTCTCTGGCCGATCACGAGTCTTGACTGGGAGTCACGCCTCGTGACTGGCTTCCTCTTGGCTGGTCACGAGTTGTGGCTGGCAGTCACCACTCGTGACTGACTCTCTGGCTGGTCACGAGGCGTGACTGGGAGTCACGACTCGTGACTGGCCTCTCTCTTGGCTAGTCACGCGACAGACACGACAGACACAGAATAACGGGAAAAATTCAACAGTAAATACGATTTTCAAATTCCCAGAATTCCAGAACTCAAAAATCAATCCCATATTTGAATCAAAACCATACAAATCTGTTCTTACCTTCCAGAAGATGTCCCATACAGCATAAACAAGATAAATGCAACTTAATTCAGAAATTAAAACAACCAAATCAAGCATAAATGCATCCAAGTTCTCAAGAACATAAACCCTAAATTACAGTAAACTCAAATCAAGCACAATTTCACAAACAAAAATCCCAAACCTGAGATTTAAGGCTTCAATCACTTAGCTCCGCTAGTCCCAGCAATATCCTTGCCCTTAGGATCGCGAGAAGCCACAGCTAAGCAACAACACATCGAAGAACAACCAAAATAAAAACCCTAAGTTAAATCTAACCCAAAGAAGAAGAAGATGAAAACAAATGGAAAACAGAGTGAGGAATGCAACGACTTACCAAAAGAATGCCAAAGAGATGATTGATTTCCACTAACAGTAGCTTGATCCAAGCTAGGGTTTCAAAATAAGAGCAAGGAAGAAGATAAGCCAAAGAGGAAGAAGAATCGGGAAGAAGAAATGGATTTCTACCTTTCCCACTTTCCTTTCCCTATTAACTCATCTTTTTCCTTAACCCTACACTTGTCATCTTTCTGTTGGTGGAAACCAATCACTCACACCCAATAACCAAGCATAACACACACCCAATGCACTCCCAACTAATGTACACCCTACAATGGTATGAACACACACACAATGCACTCCCATCTTAAAACACCTTAATATGATATGCTCAAGTGCACACGACCATATCCCAATTAATTCACACACTAATGTCATACATATAACCATATGCTAATAAACCCCAAAAACATTCATTATACTAAAATACCCTTTATGATATGCCGAACACATACAAATGCATGCTCACACAGAGAGGCTCATACTACTAGGGGGAAAATAGGGTGTGACATAGTTGGTGGTTGCATAATCCTTATCTCTTTTCTGCTCTTCTCCTTCCTTTAGTTGCTGAAGTTCCTCTCCTTGCTTTTCCTTCAATTTTCTTCATACTTTACTTGAATTCTTGCTTAATTCAAGTGTCCTAAATGTAATTTAGCCCTTCTATGAGTCTATAGCAACCTTTAGTATCCATTTAGTAGATTAAAAGCAAGGAAAAGCATGGATTAAAGATTATGTCTCAAATTAGAGGTAAGAGAGTATATTTATAAGGTTTGATTTGATAAAAGAAGAAAATTGATGTGTGTTTCTTTGTTGTGTGAATTCGATCACCATGACGAATTTGGAGGGAATTGGATTTTCATGGGCCAAAGGCAAGAATTGAGGAGCTTGTGAAGAGATTAGCATGGATATAAGGTTTGTGATTACATTATCATGTATTTCCTTTGGAAATTTAGGGTTTTCCATTATTTTTATATAGTGAATGTGTGTGAATGACTTGTATAATTGAAATTTGAGTGATAATTGAGCTTAGGGAGGGTAACTAAGCTAATTAGAGTGATTAAAATGAAATAAAACTAAGTGCAAGTTTTGTACATAATGTGACATAAACGTATACTTAGGTATATTTGAGGTATACCTAGTGTTTAAATGAAATTAAATGGTATATACATGTGAATTGAGGTTGAATCTAGTGAATTGAGTGACAAATTGATGAAAACTAAAATGTATGAGAAAAACCATAAGTTGGCCGAATGGTCTAAGTAAGAAAAATGTGATAGATTAAGTGATTTATATGTCATATGAAGTGTAAAATGAATAAATGAGTGCCTTAGAAGTGAAATGGAGAGTTAAATGAAAAGAAAACACATGAAAATGAAATGATTGACTTAAATAAAACTAGGTTAAATGTAAGCTTAATCGAGTATAAGCTTAGAAAAGTGATGAAGAACCCTTAATATGACATTTGAAATGCTAAAATAAAGCTAAAAGAATTTGTAAGGTGAAGCACTCACCTTGGTCGAATGGTACCCTAGTGTATACTAGGGTATATTTTGTGTACCTTTGAAGATTAATGCCTTAAAATGAATCTAGACATGAAAACAAGAGTCTATAAATTTATTTGGAATTTATGGAATATATATTAATATTTTTTAGTATGATATTCCATCATGCTCTACGTGAAGATAATGATAAACATTGAATAATTGAATTTGAAATGATATGAAATGAATGAAATCAACTTTGAAATGAATTTATAGCCATTACATGGCCTAAGTGTACTTATTATGAGAAATAAGTATATAGTGAAAATTGTGCCTAATTGATCAGAATAGTGATCGATTATGGTACATAAATGATAATGAAGTAAAAGAAATGAAAATGAAGTGACTGAAATGAAAATGAAAATGTTAGAGTATGAAAGTTCATTAACAAGTTATACGTTATATGATATATGTTATATGTAAACGAGAGTGGATTTGAAAGTCTATTTGAAAAGGTGAATTTCATATAATTGAGAAAGTTTGCCTTTAGTAGCGTCTTGCGGTTTAATCTAGTTCAGGATATGTTTGACTAGTCATAAGGACACCCATACCGCGGTGTAAGTCATGACGACTTGCTTTGCTATGATAGATTCGAGATGGTCTCTCATAGTCCTCTGTTATATGTCATACGTCATACGTCACACGTCATATGTTACATGATAGAGTGATCCCTCGGGATTATTCCCTAGTGCAGTGCAATGGACCTTTGGAGTCCACATCCTGTATATCCAGTTTGCAGATTTTCTACTGGAATTGTACTAAGAGCATGATTGTAAAATGATCTGAAATGTAGAAAGTAATATGATAATATATAATATGACAAAGTAAAATGATGAAATGTAATATGTCATAATGTAACATGTAAAAGGATAATATGCAAAGCCATAATATGTAAAATGATATAAGGTAAAGTATTAAAATGTAAAACGATAATATGCCAAAGTGTAACATGTAAAGCCATAATATTGTAACACCCCCATCGTCACCCCTGTTGGAAGGGCGCCGACGGGCGCGTTACCCGACGCTCACTCACATACATGCACACATCCACTATGCGGAAGCATACATTCTTACAAAAACACGGGTAAATTAAAAACTTACCTTGCGGGCACAAACTGATCATGCAATAACTCACGCACACGCAGGCACTAAGCGGAAGCAAAAAGCGAATAATAATACAAAGGAATAACTAATAAATATAATAACGTTTACGTATCCCAATATAATCTCCAGATTATTACATAATTAATTACATATACAATAATAAAGAAATACAAATGCTGAAATACAGAAGCTGAACAAAAATACAAAACTTCTAACTCCTATGTGGCCGACCTTGCAGATGCGCGACTAGAACAGAACCAAACCTGCCACCTGCACGGGAAGAGAACCCGTGCTAAGCGATAAACGCCTAGTGGGGACAACACACAAGCAAAAAAAATGGACGACCATTCACAATGGTCGTCAAGGCATAACACATTCACAAAGGCAAAAACGGACATTCATAACACACATATAGTCAGGCTTGCATAGAAAGGCATTCCATCACAAACTCACATTCATATTCATATACTTGTGTCGAAAATAAGCTGAAGCAGACAAAACACCATACACGATACAAGTATCATCATGCCGAACTACATACAATTTCACATGCATATACTTACAAGGGTATCGGACATCAGCACCTTACCATTCATAGTGGCATGACATTTAAACGTGCAATTATCATGCCCAAAATACTCATACATTATCTAACAACCCATTCACATGTTATAAGATTACCGTGCTATACTGCACACAATTATTATACCAAGAACACGAGCTAATTAAACTTACTTTCTGTCATGTCATACTACCCACACTAGCCGAACCCAAGGAACTACGTCAAAACACCACACTTCCATTGCAAGACTCTTTCACATATAATATCATGCCATACTCATAGACACATGACAGCACACCAAAGATACTGCAACAGTATAGACCAAAGGAACATATAGCAAAATATTACATTCAGAGCATACACAAGCTCAAGATCAGATTCTTAAACACTTAAACTTGCTTCATCATCATCCATTAATGCACATATACTTACCGAAGCTGATCCACATACATTGTACCCCAGATAATACATATGTAATCATTCAATAGTCCAGATTGCCTTATCATGCATACTAATTCATATGCTACCATAATAATTAACAGTACAGAATCACACTCATATACATACTAATTAACCATATCAATCCGTAATTTAATTTCACATTCATATACATATTATTTCGTATGCTTATAGCCTAGTCGGATTCACGTTCTAATAATAATAACATGATAACATGTACTCATGGCATTTGAAAGATTATGGTCACAGTTATGCACGTTTTAATTCCAGTACTTATATCTATAACTTATAGCATACAAATACATTCACCATATGATATACATATATGTATACAGATAAATATGCTCAATTCACCTGTTTAAGTCGCATTCAACCCATTTAGAGTTTCATAATCACATTTGATTACATAACTGATTCACATGTCAAGAATTAGGCTCATTCGAATTTCACAATCTCCTGTTCATATCAGACAAAATAAATAGAAGACCTGCTGACTCAAAATAGTGGATAACGAGTATACAGACAGTACTTTACGGGTACAAGCCGATACGGACAATACTTTACGGGTACAAGTCGAGAAAACCAATTTTTACTTTTTTCCTTTTTAACTTTCACAAAACATTTACAAATGGGATCTTAAACAAGATCCTATCACATAAGGGTTCGCGAGGAACCAAGCAGGGACCTGATCAGGGTCCAAACATTCAAAGGGCGCTGCAGCTAAGAGACTCTATTAGGCATGCCTAACTATCCACTAGACTGACTTTCGCAGGTCATACATAAGCGACAGCACATTTCAAGTCACATGTCAAAGTTCATCATGAACAATACCGAGTATCATAGGCATATAAATAAGGTCACACTATCCACGTGCATCATCCAAGTCATGTGTCGATTAATAAAATGTGTATATATATATATATACACACACACAAGTATATTATCATGCATAATCCAGAGTCAAAAAGACAAACACATATGTTCATAATATCAATCACACCTCATACAATACATATTATGAAGCATGCAATATAATTCAATCAACACACTTTAGCACTATTCAATATCCTAAAACATATCAGCATTAATTGTGGGACCATATTATGCCAATACTTCACGATGCATAATCTTAATCATGGAGTGATACAAAATACACTTCATTTGAAGAGATCAAGGTATTACTCATATAAAGGCATATAAAAGCATGGCATGAATCATACAGTAGTGTAAGTCCATTCGGAAGAAATACGAAATTCATTTTTGAGTTAAAACCGGGAAATTTCAGAAAAAAATAGGCCGAACGGTGTGACAAATGAGGTTGGCCGGTCGCGAGTCGTGACTGGCCTCCTCCACAAGGCTGGTCACGAGATGTGACTGGGAGTCATGCCTCGTGACTGGATTCTGGTCATTTGCTGGTCACGAGTCGTGACTGGATGTCACGTCTCGTAACTGGCTTCTTTCTTCAGCTGGTCACGGGTAGTGACTTGCCCTCTCTTCCTGGCTGGTCACGAGTCGTGACTGGGAGTCACGTCTCGTGACTGCCTTCTGTCCTTTGGCTTGTCACGGGTCGTGACTAGTAGTCACCACCCGTGACTGCCTTCTCTGGCCGGTCACGAGTCGTGACTGGAAGTCATGTCTCGTGACTGGCCTCTCTCTTGGCTAGTCACGTGAACTGGAAATGGGAAATTCAACAATAACGCGATTTTCCCATTTTCAGAATTTACCAGAACACAGAAATCAATTCCAAACTTGAATCAAAACCATACCAAATCTGTTCTTACCTTCCAGAAGATGTCACATATAGTATAAGCAACATAAATGCAACTCAATTCAGAAATTAAACATCCAAATCAAGGATAAATGCATTTAAGTTTCTTAAGAACATAAACCCTAAATTACAGTAAACTCAAATCAAGCACCATCCACATATAAAAATCCCAAACCTGAAATCTTTAGCTTCAAACCCACACTTCAAACTTCAATCCTCCATCATCTCCTTGCCCTTAAGCTTCCTCTTGTAATCCAAAGCTTGCACAAACCAAAACCCCCAAATTACTCTTCCAAAAACCCTAACTCAAAATAGCAAAACCAGGAGAAGAGGAAGAAGAAAAACATGCAGGAAACCCTAACCCAACTTACCTCTTCAAGAAATCTTCAAGCTCTACCAAGACACCAATTCACACACAGTCAAGGAAGGGAGAACAAGAAACGGGAAACGAAAAGAAAGAAGAGCAAGGAAGAGGAGAGGAGAAAGCAGAACGTGATATGCTCCTCCCTCTCATTCTTTTTCTTTTTCTTCTTTTCCCACTAATTGCCCACCTGCCAAGACACATGGCAGCCTCCTATTGGCTCCAACCAAAATATCTTGCTTTATTACTCTTTAATCCTTTGACAAATTTGCACTTACTCACTTGCATAATTATTTCTTCACAAACTTTAATTATCTTTTCAATTACGTCCTTATCATCCAAATTCCACATGCATAAATTATCGAAATATTCATCACTTAATCGACTTAACTTGCCAAATCCGACTAGGCCCGATTTGGGGTGTGACAAATATAATATGAGATATTACGTAAAACAATGTGAAAAGATACAAAGTAAAAAGATATAAAGTATGAAAGCCTAATATGTAACAAGCCTAAGTGTAAAGGACAAAATTGTAAAATGATACAATTTTGTCAAAAGTAAAATGACATGAAAGTGTGGAAAGTAACATGAAAATAAGAAGTTATACGGAAAAGGACTTAAATGAAAGAAAATGAAACGTTTTCAGTACAAATGGTAAATTACCTTAGATTACAAGCCAGACGAGTCATAATGATGAAAATGACCTGAAAATGTAATAAGTATAGTGAACATGAAAATTTAAATGAAAAAGGATTCATGTGAAAGAAAATAAAGGTTTAAGGACAAAAATGTAATTTACTGTAAAAACAATTAGTCGTGAGACTAATTGGTAAATTATAAGCTAAGAAGTGAATAAATGTGAAAATGTAGTGAATAAATGATAAAATTGTACTTAAATGTTAAATGAAGGACCAAATTATAATTTGACAAAAGTAGGGCCAAAACCGTAATTATACATGAAAGTACATTAATAAGTAATATGTAAGTGAAATATGAAATTAAAATGACAAATATGTAAAGAGTCCAAAGTTCAGAGACTAAAATGAAATTTGCTATGAAAATGCCAAAGCAAGGACTAATACGTAATTTGTAAGCCAAATAATGATTTAAAATGAAAAGAGAAATGAACCAGCGGCAATTCCGTAAATAACGTCAAAAGAAGGAAAAAATATAATTTGTCCAAAAATTGATAAAATAAGGACTAAACAGTAATTTGTACATAAAATGATAAGTGAATTGAACAAAATGATAAAATGAATGAGTAATGAATTTAAAGGCTATGTAAAGATAAATGAACTAATATGCAAAATGATTATGAAAGTAATAAGTCAGGGACTAAAATGTAAATTTACACGTCAAATGTAGAAAAGTGTTAAAAGAATAGCATATTTGGGAGAATAAAAAAATATAGTAAAATGTGGTGAAATGAGTGAAGTGATAAGCTAATAAGACCTCAAACGAAAGTTTGAGTAGTAAATGGCAATATGGCAATTTAGATGCCATTAGGTAAATAAGAATGATCTTTGTAAGTAAATGCAATTGGAGTGGAAAAATAGTGGTTTAATTAAATAAAAGAGTTATTTGATAAGTATTGAACCTGTAGGGATTAAATGGTAAATTGCCAATAAGAAAGGCAAGTAAAAGATTATAGTGTAAAATGGCATTAATCAAAGTGATAGTGAGTGATTGAAATGAAACGAAGAAATTGATTAAGTATATTGCATTTGAACATAGATGTGTGCTTTTGCTAGCATTGAAAATTATTAGATTCGACTGAGCATATTTAACGCTCAGCACGTAATTTCTTTAACTACATGTAGGTACCGAGCCGAGCATCTGTAGAGCAGGCGTCCCATCAGCTTTGAGGTCAGATTGGACCGTTGAATTAAAGATCAGCATAGTATGTGTATAGTTATTAGAATGCATGTAAACATTTTGTATTATTGGAATAGTTACATGTAAAGATAAATGTTATTGTATTGGATTAGTTTATATGTATTAAGATAGTGAAAGCATATTAAGTTATGATTGTTGTGCCCTTGAGTTGGGCTGTGTTGTTGTTTGAATTGCAGGGTTTGGGTAGCTAATGTTATAGATGTTATGCTGCCCAATTTTGATTGAATAAATAGTGGTAGTGGCATGTATATGTAAGATTTAGCATCGATGTATATGTAACACGTTGGAATTGATGATACGTATATGTAACGGTTTAGTATTGATTATGTATTGTGTAATATGAACATAGTGAATGTTATAGATCACAACTGAATGATGTGATAAGTTACATGAAATGTCTGGACTGGAGTGAATAAGACTTGATAGTGTAAAAGGGTAAATGATTTTATAAGAAAAAGAAAAAAAAATTACTGCATTTGTCATAAGCATCGATTAACAATAGTGTCGTGACACCCGATATCTATACCAATTACGGGTATGGGGCGTTACAGGTTACCCGTAGGAACAATACAAGTTAATAATATTATTTATATCTATGTGACAGAGGGTGACCCAAATGGGTTCACCAATCACCCAAACGGGGTCCACAGAACAGAACACAAGCTGTAGAATTCGGGGTCCCTGTATGCATGCCTATCTATTCACTACCCAATCAAATGCATGCGCTTAATAACAATTATCTTACACCAACAATTTTTGTATTCTTGTCAAATATACTCATTTTTTATGTACAGAAATAATCAGACTGATCATAACATTATCACGTATCCTAAAAAATTCAAACACCATATGTGTCATAGATATGTAATTAGTACAGGCATATCATGCTCGCATTTCTTCACAATAGTCATATACCACTCCTAGGAACTCGTGTATTCACAATATATATTTCTCACATAGCATTCACATATAATATCAAGTCTTTCTTCATGACCGCACTACAGTTATATCAATGTCCCAGGTACGTTGCATAATATTATTGCATATGTTCTCTTAGTATGATTCAATTAATTAATTTAACATTCCTTATAAATGCTTGTACTATAAATATAGGCATACTTTCCTTAATAAGTGGTAGCATTAAACAAGTATCGTACATGAATGGCCTAAAGCTTAAGTCATACCTTTAATATCATTTTTATTTAACATTATTAAACAAGTATCCTAATTCACACGCACAGTATACAAATGTTCTTTATGTGCTCAGCCCTGTTCATATGCATAACCACATCATTAACAATCATCTGATGTATTCACACAATTTACATGTAAGATTTAATAAAATGTAACTTTGATATCAGTTGCTCCTTCGAATATCTAGATGGTTCATATTAATGGCTCATATAAAGTCATATAATTTAACCCATAACAAACTAGGTGTTATTTTATATTGTTAGATAAGCAACATAAATAATTAATATAACATGTCAAGTCATTTCTAATTTTATTCAGTAATCTTAGACTAATTATACTTTAAATACTTTGTTACTTAGTTATATCCATAACCTATTCAGTTATATTGTCAAATGGTAACCACATTTATACTCATTTTATAGTTATAAACATGTGTCAGATAAGTTTCGAAAAGTTCCGATGAAGTTTGGGTTCAATCAGAAGTGTTAAATGCATAAATTATGCCGAAAATAGTGGTCACTACCTGCCCACCGTATGGAAAGCCAAATTTTGGTTACTGATCACACAGAATGGTTTCACATGGTGGTCAGGACATCCTGTCCACCATAAGGGTGTCCACACGGTGGGCAGAAAACCTTGACCACCGTGTGGATCATCGAATTACCCGCCTTTAGGGCCCGAGAGAGGGTTTGCATTTTTTAATCTTGGGTAATCATGAGATATTTTGGACACCTCCTTCCAATATAACACTGAAAAGATCATCTAATCCCATGAAACCTTTAGGCACTTTTGACCTATTTTGGAGTCGCCACCCAATTTACAAGAAATTGGAAAAATTCGTCTAACCTCGGGGGTCTAAACTAGAGAAAGATTCAAAACTTTACTCTTATTAACACCTTGGTTAATTATAACTAGGTTTTTAATTTTAAATTTCTATCTCTTTTCTCACACGGTCATGCATTAAAAAATAAAGCGCAAAGCAAGCACGAAAGAAAATAGTAAAGACAGCGGTAAAATAAAGGAAGTCACAAAAAATAATAGAAAGATAAAATTAGGACAAAATACAATCTCCAAAATAAAAAAAAGGTATTAAAATTTTGGACAAAAATACAATCCCCCAAATAAAATCAAGCAAAACATAAATAAAAAAATAAAAAAATCAAATCAAGAAATAAACATTCATAAATCGGGATATTATTTAGGATAGGAACATTGGTTCCTTTATATTCACTTAAAAAATCGAAGAGTTGTTTTTATGCATTTATCGATAAAATTGAGATGAGTGATCCCATTTTGAGAAAGTTAACTATTCATTTTAGAAGTGAGTTTTTATGAGTTAAAATTAGGATATTGGCCCCATTTTATTAGGAAAAGATCCCAATTTATTAATAGAAAACATTTTTGTGACTTTTAATTAAAGTGCAGAAAAATAAATAAATTTATTACAAATTACATAATAAAAACAAATAAAATCAAAATAATGAAAAATAATAAAAATACTAAGAATGACAAATTCAATCCAGATCGTGCCTTCAAATTTTCATGGGCTCCCACTCGCCATTGGAAAAGCTCACACATAAAAAATAAGTATTGAAATATAAAAATACAAATAAAATTGATGTTACTAATAAAAATGAATTTAAACATATAACTTATGAAAATGAATTAAAATAAATAAAATAAAATGTATTATGAGTGACATAACTAATTAAATGACATAATAAAATAAGTACTCAACATATTAACAATTCAACATGCATAAAAACATGAATGATAATAATAATAATAATAACAACAACAACAAATAAATAATAATAATGATAAACAATACTAATAATAATAATAATAATAATAATAATAAAGAAGATGAACAATCAAGTAAATTAAAAGGAAAAGAAACAAAGTAAATAAAATATGTTAGATCTATGAACAATCAAACAAGTACACAACAATAAGAAATAAAAGTATGTTAAGAAAAATATTGAATCTATGACTAAATCACATACAAAACAAAAAATAATAAATCTAAAAAATTACATGGTTACTAATTAATTATAAATAAAAAATATGATAATAATAAAAAATACAAAATTTAACCCAAAATACTTACCCTTAAAATTTGATTTGATGAATGAAAGTAAATGATCAATTTTCTTGTCTTGATTTGCAAAAATAAGATTAGAAAAATAAAATGTATAAGAAAATTTTTATCTCAATAACAAAAAATTATTTTATTTGTTTCAAGAAGAAAATTGTTAAAAAGAAAAAGAAAATTCCTAAGAACAAAAATTGTTCTCTTTGCCTTAAGAATTAACTTAGAAAAATACTTAGAATATTATGAAAACTTGTTTTTGAAGAAGGAGAAGAAGAAAATATTTTCTTAAGAAAATTCCTCATTTTTTCCTCTCAAAAAACCCATTTTATACCCCAAAAAAATCAAATTTAATGAAAAAATTAAATTAATTTAATTCCCATTAAACACAAAAAAAAACTAAAGAATTTCAAAGGTTTAGAGAAAAAATGATTTTAAAATTAAATTCCACAAAACAAAATGAGAAAAAATGCCATAAATTGGCTAAAAAATGCCCAAAAGGGCTGCTAGGGGGACACTGGGTGCGGAAGGGCGCCAAGGCACGTGGAGAGGGCGAGCGACGCCTAGAGCGCGTGCCTGCTGTGCGTAGTGATGCCTAGGGCACATGCCTATTGCGCGCAGTGACACCCAGCACGCGGGCGAGCGCGCTGGGCGCTGCTGTGGGCGCGCTAGGTGCTGCCGCGGGCGCGCCAACGCACGCCGACACCCGATTTTTTTTTAAATAATTTTGACAAAAAATACTTTCCTTTCAAAATTCCCTTTTTTATTTTAAAATATTTAAAATAATTTTTAAAATATTTTTACTTATTATTTTTTCGAAAAGCAAACTTGACAAGGAAATTATCACTTCCAACTTTTTTTTTGCCTATAAATAGACATCTGATTTCATCATTGGGTAATCCTGATCTGCGCTGCCTCGGGACTCGGTGCCTGCAGTTGCCCCCAATTTTGGAGAGACTAGTGCATGGGTGCCTAGGTGAGCCAAAATTTAGAAAAGAGAAAGAAGCGCATACCTGAGGCGGCGACCTTCCTGAAGGAAATCGTCTCTTTAAGTCGCCATCTAGACCGTTGAGCGATTGTCATCCTTCTGGGTTGCATAGAGTCTTCTCAAGACTTCCAAAGTGCCGGTACCATCCGCAGGTGGTGAGGCACCGAGTTTGCTCCTAACTTACAAAGTTCTGGGGTTATTCTCCTAAACTACATCGAGTTTGCTCCAGACTTACAAAGTGCGGGTGCCATCCTCAAATGGCGATGCACCGAGTCCATTCCAGACTTACAAAATACGGGGTTGTTCTTTTTAACTGCACCGAGTCTGCTCCAAACTTACAAAGTGCGAGTGCCATCCTCAAATGGCGATGCGCCGAGTCTGCTCAAGACTTACAAAATGCAGGGTTATTCTTCTTAACTGCACCAAGTCTACCCCAGACTTACAAAGTGCGGGTGCCATCCTCAAATGGCGATGTGCCGAGTTCGCTCCAGACTTACAAAATGCGGGAGTTCTTCTCCTCTTGGGTTACACCCTTTTGCGTGTGAGGTTTTCATATAGACATTTCCTGAAAAATTATGTGCACAAGAATATATACAAGAAATTGTGTGTGTATGTGTAAAAAGCAAAATGCCGATGCTTGCAAAGGAATTGTATGACATGAAATGTAGATGCTCGCAAAAATGGATAGACCATGTCCTAGGTGGTCAAGGGTCCGTTGAGGATACGGCTTGGTTGCTCGACCATGCCCCCAAGGATCCAGAAGAGTGTTATCTTGGCTTTAGGGACTCTGACCCAAAACCTTTTCTGAGAGACCCGTCAGGTGTGCATCTTTGCCCCCCGGTCAATGATCATACGCCCAGGATTCTAACTCATATCCTTGCATCATACACTATCTGCTTGAAGGGAGATCATCTAAAGTAATGCCGTCTTATCGCTCCAGGCATCGGAAGTCATTGTTTTAAAGGTAATGCGTCCTTTGTGAATTTTCACACTAGCTTTTCTTTGTGGGAAATGTGCCCCTTTGGTGATTTTCACATAACCTTTTGCCTAATTTTTGCCTGGAATGGACCCAATTCAATCTAGCGGCTTTTATTCATTTCATTTTTTGTAGGACAGACTACCTATTTCGAAGTTTTCACCCTGCCCTTTAGCCTAACTTTTGCTTAGAGAGCCAGTTACGGTTTTTATCTCTGACGGCCCCTTCTTTTTTTTTTAGGTGTGGCTACAAGAGAAATGCAGGCTGTTATCAAATCCTCCCTTAAGGATGATCAACACAATTTGCTTAGACACTTTCAAGCAAAAACGATAAGAGAATAGTCATCAGATAAATAAATGAAATGTTTCTTTTTAAGACAAAACAAAAAATTAATGAAAATGCAAACTAAATTCTTTTATTTATTGCAAAATTGTGTATATTTCTGTATGATTTCATCATACATGATCCTCATTTGACCATAATTCAAAAGTGCAAGACTACACCTAATCTCATAATAGATCTTGTAAGCATCAAACTCCTATTATCAATCGGCCCTCTCGTCTCGATTGAACATTTTCTCTTGGCCCTTTATTTTTGCCCAGGGTGCCTTTTTTCGATTTTCACCCTGATAGGGTGCCTAGTTTTAGCAAGGCCGTTTTTTTTCGGTTTTTAACCCGCAGGGCATTTATTCTCTTCTTTTGATTTTTGGTCTTTAGCCATGGAATTTTTTTAGTCTGTCGACATTGATCGGGTCTTTAAACTCATTCCCATCACTGTCTGCTAAAATCACTGCTCCCTTTATTAGCAACTTTTTCAGCATGAACGGGCCTTCCCAGGTTGGCCTGAATTTTTCTCGGATGTCTGGCACCCTTGGCCTCATCATCTTGAA
Source organism: Excoecaria cochinchinensis (assembly GCA_947683425.1). NCBI lineage: Eukaryota > Viridiplantae > Streptophyta > Magnoliopsida > Malpighiales > Euphorbiaceae > Excoecaria > Excoecaria cochinchinensis. The sequence goes on along the minus strand of CANTUQ010000146.1, from coordinate 28,571,343 downwards.
GACCAAATCCCCTTCTTTCAACGGGTGCTTCCGTACCTTCTTGCCAAATGACCGAGCTAACCTCTTTTAATAAACCCGATTGTGATAATAAGTTACCTATCTTCATCCAATAGATTTAACTGCAGTAATCGCTGTTGTGCCCATTCTACCTCCGGAATCTCGGCTTCCATGACCACCCTTAAAGATTTCAGATAGATTTCAACTGGTAAAACTGCTTCAGTTCTATATACTAGAGAAAATGATGTCGCTACCGTAGAGGTTCTAACTATAGTTTTATAACCCTAGAGTGCAAAAGGTAGCTTTTCTGCCTAGTCTTTATAGCTCTGAACCATCTTGGCGAATATTCTTTTAACATTGTTGTTGGCTGCTTCAACCGCGCCATTAGCTTGAGGTCGGTAAGGAGAAGACTTGTGATGCTGGATTCCATATTTCTGAAGCATCTATTTAGTTTCTGCCAAGAATTGTATCCCATTATCAGACACAATGTGGTGCGGGAGGCCATATCTGCATATCAAATTCTGCTCGATGAACTTGACCATGTCCCTGGCATCGACCTTCTTAAAAGATTCAGTTTCGACCCATTTAGTGAAGTAATCAATGGCGACTATGATGAACCTGTGCCCATTAGAAGCTGTAGGACGTATCTCGCCTATGATATCTATTCTCCAAGCTACAAATGGCCATGGAGATGTCAAGTTATGTAGCTCTAAAACCGGCACATGTCTTAAATTGGCGTATTGCTAGCATAACTGGCATTGCTTCACATACTTTGAACAATCTGTATCCATCGTGAGCCAATAAAATCCTTGGCACATGATCTTCTTTGCTAAGGCTAAGCCATTCATGTTAGCTCCGCAGACTCCGGCATGAACCTCCTTCTTAACCCTTTCAGCTTCTTTCTCCGCCAAACATCTCAACTGGATACCATCAGCTTACCTCTTATATAAAGTGCCATCTACACTGATGAATTGAGTGGATTATTTTCTAATCATTCTTTGGTCTTTCTTGGTGGATTCCTCTAGAAAAACTGACCTTTCCAAATAATTTTAAATGTCGTAGTACTAAGGGTTTCTATCGGCAACCTCAACATCCATCACTCGTTCAGTTTTGAAACAAGGCTTTTCCGAACTAGAGATTAGCACAGGTCTCATAGAAACCCCTATAGGATTATACCACCTGGACACTAATATCGCGAGAGCATCAGCCAACTGATTTTCATCCCTGGGGACAAAGTGAAAGGTGCAAGTCTCAAACTGGCTACTTAACATTCTCAATTACTTCATATAAGGCAACGGCCTCTTTTCCTTAACTGACCACTCCCCTCTAATCTGAAGGATTACTAAGGATGAATCTCCGAAGACCTCTATAGTCTTTGCTCCTAGAGCAAGTAGTGCTTCCAATCCGAAGATGCAAGCTTCATATTCCGCTTCATTATTAGTAGCCTTGTACCTCAACTTTTTGGCTAATGGCATTTTCTCAGCATCCGGGGTCTTAAGAATAATCCCTATTCCTGCCCCTTTGTTGTTAATTGCTCCATTGAAAAACATTTGCCACCCTTTTACTGCTATGGCCGTGACATCCTCAGATGGAAAATTGTATTCAAACTGATCTCCCTCAATAGGATGTTTAGCTAAGAACTCAGCTACAGCTCTTCCCTTGGTGGTTTTCTTGGTGATGTGTTCAACATCAAACTCCTGTAATAGTAACAACTATCTTCCCATTTTTCCTAGTAAAGAGGGCACTTCCTTAAGGTACTTGAGCGGGTTATGCTTGGCGACCGCCTGTACACTGAAGGAGAGAAAGTAGTGTCGCAACTTTTTAGAGGCCCAGATTACTGCTAAGGAAATCTTTTCCACTTCAACATATTTAACTTCATATGGCAGGAATTTCTTGCTAAGGTAATAAACAACAACTCCATACCAAACTCATCCTCCTGAGCCATCATGGCACCCACTGAACTGTCTTTTATTGCTAGATACATGATTAGCAGTTTGGCATGACGTGGTGATCTTAAAACTGGCGAATTTTGGAGATAATCCTTAATAGTTTCAAAGGCCAACTAACAATCACTGTTCCACACCACCGGTTGATTTTTCTTGAGAAGCTTGAAGATGGGCTCACATACCCGATGCCAGCTTGGCAATAAACCAGCTAATGTACTGAAGTTTTCCCAGGAAACTTCTAACTTCTTTCTCTTTCTAAGGCACCGGCATCTCTCTAATTCCTCTTACCTTACCAGGATCTACTTCAATTCCTCTCTGACTTACCACATGGCCTAATAACTTACCCGAGGTAACTCCAAAAATGCACTTCTTGGGATTGAGTCGCAGACTATACTTATTGATCCTTTGAAAGAACTTTTCCAAAGCCTTAAAGTGACTTTCTCTTGTAGCTGACTTGATCATCATGTCGTCAACATACACCTCCACGTCCTTGTGGATCAAGTCATTGAGAACTCTAGTGGCCATTTTTTGATACGTTGCTCTTGCATTCTTTAATCCGAAAGGCATAACCCCGTAAGCAAATGTACCCCATTCAGTGATGAAGGTTATCTTAATTCGATCCACGATCTTGTTGAGGATTTAATTGTACCCTGCATACCCATCCACAAACCTGTACATCATGCAAGCAGTCGTACTATCTACAGCACATCAATATGAGGGAGAGGGAAATCATCTTTCGGACAAGCTTTGTTCAGGTCCCGATAATCCACACATGCTCGAACCTTTCCATCCTTTTTAGCCACAGGAGCTACATTGGCCAACCAAGTTGGGTATTGAACCTCTATTAGAAACTTAGCCTCAATCTGCTTATGGATCTCTTCTTTCACCTTTTGCGCCCATTCCGATCTGAGTCTTCTGAGCTTTTGCTTGACTGGTTTAACTCTGGGTAAGTTGGAATGGTATTTTCAGTGACGTCTCGATCAATTCCCGGCATGTCCTCGTAGGTCCAGGAAAAAAAATTTTCATATTTTTTCAAAATTTTCTCAAATTTTAACCTCTCCTCAGGAGTTATGTCTGATGCTGTCAAAATTTCCTTTGGGTTCTCCAAAGTTTCGAGATTAAATGCAGTTATACTAGTTGAGTTAATGTCAAAAATGAATGCATCATGTTTATGATCATGAGAAATGAAATCATCAGAAATATCACACAAGTAAGCAAAGTTGTTCATCTCATTAATATAATCATAGTCAACATTATCATTATTGAAAAGTTCTAGCATAAAAAGATTATCTAGATAACTATTGTCTTCATTTTTCGTTGACGCCGATGCTGCAGCCGACTGTGCTTCGGCTTCTTAGCTTTATGGAGGCTTACTAACTTCCTTCGATGAAATCTTTAGATCTTGAATCTTCAAATTTGGCTCTGTTGCTTCAACGACCATCTTTTCTTTTCCCTTCAACCTAGTGGCTAACAACTTGTCAGTGATAATTTTCTCTGGCCCGTCTCGGTCCTAGACACTGCATTGAGTCATGATCTCCTCATCCAAGAAGTCCTCCGCAGATTTGATAATTCCAATATCCCAGTCGAAGACATCATTGAAGATTTCAAACCCTGGTATGATCTTTCCATCTACCCACTGAGGCTCTTCCTCTCCAGTGTAAGCACAAACCAAGGATGCAGGAACAAACTCTCAAAAATGTGGGGGATCTTCCCTGACATCTTTTTCCTGCCACGCCCACCTTTGTAGCCTAATCCTTTTTGATCCTTCTGGCTTTTTGTAGTGATAGCTAACTGTAGCCCCTGTAAATTTTTACCTAAACCAGCCCCTGGGAAGAAGTGCATCTTCTTCATCATTTTCACAACCCCGAGGGCTATCTGCTGAACTCCGCTCTTCTCCAATCACCGATATATAAAAGCCAATGAATGGCTAATTAGAAACCCCAAGGCAGACACTTGGTTTTCTCTCGCCGCTTTAATAGTCACCACCTCCCCTTCATGTGGTATCTTGATCATCTGGTGTAGGGTAGATGGCACTCCTCCCAACTTATGGAACCATGGCCTTCCAAGTAGAGCTGAAAAGTTTGCTGGGATGGGCAAGACCATAAATTTTGCCTCCGTTTCAATAGGCCCAGTCTTGACTAGAGCTCTAAAAGTTCCCGATGCTTGTCTTCGAGAATTGTTATAGGCTGTAATGGTCAAATCAGACTTGCTCAGCATATTTTCATTTAGCCCAAAAGCCTGAAGTGCCACTAAAGGGCAGACATTTATGGACGAGCCATCATCAACCATGACACAAGCAGTGTGCTTATCATTAATCTGCGCTTTGATATATAGTGGCCGATTGTGATTGCAGCCTTCTGCTGACAAGTCTGCATCAGAATATACCAATCTCTCTCCTGATCCCCCCTTAACAAGATCTAACAACTCGGATGGAGAAATCGTGGTGGCCATAGTAGATTCATTTAAAGCCTCAACCAACTTCTGTCTGTGGGAAGGGGACTGTCTTAAAAGGTCCCAAATAGATATATGAACCGTGGTCTTTTTCAACTGCTTTACTACAGGATTCTCTTCCGGCTCTTTCCCCACAGGTGTTTGCACTGGGTCCTATGATTTCTCAACTTCTGGGACCACTCTTCTACTTCTCGTTACAGCCCTAACTTCCTTCCCTTCTCTATCTGAATCCCACAGATCCACAAATTTTCCTCATTCCTCCTCTTCTTCGTCTTCTTCTTCACTCTCACTAGTGGACCAACAATTTATCACCGCCACGGGCATCCCTTCTTCACTTGCCTCAGGGCGAGTGACAGCGACGTATTCATTACCATACAAGTCTTGCAAGACATACAACTTAGGTAGACTTGACCCAATCATGAAGATAGGTGGTGGCACAACATTGTAATAGGACTTCTTCTTACTTTCCCTCTTTTCAGGATCAGCGATTTGCTTACTATCTATCAAATCCTGAATCTGGTACCTCAATCTCATGCAGTCATCTGTCATATGCCCAGTGTGCTAGTGGAATGCATAATATTCATTATCTTTATGCCCTGGCTGTCCTTGGGTTCTGGCTGGCCTGGGTGGCAGGGGTTGTAGCTTTCATTCCTTTACCAGTCTCTTTAATACCCATGATAAAGGTCGACCCAAATTTGAGAAGTACTTCTAATTCACTCCTGTTGTCTAAACATCAACCTTTTTTCCAACTATGTTACAACTGTTAGAGCTTGCTGACTTATTTGCCCCCTGATTACTGTAACCCTTCTTGGCATAAGCCTCACCACTTGCCTTCCTGGCTATATACTCACTCTCTACCTCTATGGCGATGTCCTTTAAATACTCCTAATCCTTTAACCCTTTTATTTTCAAACAATCCCTCAGGTATGCGCTGGCATTCCTAATGAACAGCTGAATCTGACCGGGAGTATTAGGTTTACGCTTCATCTCCATAACCCGATTCCTCCACCAAGTGAGATACTCATGAAAAGACTCTCCGAACTTCTACTATAGCAACTCTAGATCCTTCAGCATGATCTCCATTCTGGTACTACAATCGTACTGCCTTAGGAACTCTTCAGTCAGTAAGTCCCAATCTTCTTTGGACCTTCTATCAAACCCATGTGTGACGCGCGCCGGATCCCTGCGTGCCGCCCGTGCGACCGCCCGCTTTAGGGCAATCGGGGCATTAGTGGGTCCATTGATAGCTTGCAATAAATTGCAAGTGCGTCTATGTTGGGCAACAGGGAGGTTTCATGGAGTCGCCACCCAATAGAACATTGGGAAAGTTTCTCTCACCTCGGAGAGCCTAATACTGCGCTTAGTATCCATTTTGGGCCAACCAGAGGGGTCTTGGAGGGTAAACCTCTCGCCCTAAGGAGCCTAGGATTAACGTCAAAGTCTCGTGACACAAGAGGTGTCTTGGAGGGTAAACCTCTCGCCTCTTTGAGCCCAAAGACCAGAGATAGGTTCGGGACTTCTCATTTATTCGTACTTTGATTAATTTTACAATTATGTTTTGAATTTATTATTTCACCATCTTTCCATACGATGCAATCAATTAAAGGCGCAATCATTCATTTAAAAGCGGAAATAAAATGGCATTAAAGCATAAATAAAATTATAATAATACTAAGGGCAGAATACAACCCTCATTGCAAAAAGTACAAATCATGCATAAATCGGGATATTCATTTAGATGGGAACGTTGGTTCCAAACTACTTATTATTATAAAAAGATATAAGATTATTGAATAAGTTTAAATCTTTGTTTGAGATGAAAACCAGGACATTGGTCCAGTTTTATCAACCAATATTTTATTTGGTAGAAAACATTTGTGTGGTGGTTCTTTTTAAGAGCGGTCGAAAATCGTTTTATTATTACAGACCACAAATACATAAAATAAAATAAAATAGTAATTACGTATTCCAAATAATAAATAATAAATTCATCCTAATTTACCTATTCCGACCATACTTCTCAGAAGAACTACATGCCTCCCACATTGCAGTTAAAATAGAAAAATGATATTGGTTAATCATGAATAAGTAAACCATTGAATAAATAAATGAATGATTGAATAAAGTAAATTAGAAAAATGAATGATTGAATAAAGTAAATTGAGGAAAGCAATTAAAGTTAATAATGGATTAAATAAAATTAAATGATAAATAAATCGATAAATGAATAATTAATTAAACAAATTACTAATGAAATAAATTGATAGTTAATTTAGTGTAATTAATGGATATGCAATATAAATGATAATTATAATAATAAAATAAAAAATAATAATGCTTGCAGTAATATTATAAAATAATAATGCTAAGATATATAAATTAAATAATATAATAATAATAGCAATAATAGTAATATAAAATAAATAATAAATAATAGTAACTAAATACATATACAATAATAATAACAATAAGCATAATAATAGCAAGGAAAGTAAAATAAACATAAATTAATTAATGCTAATAACAATTATAAACAATATAACACCATAATGCATAAATCAAATAAATTAGATAAAAATAATGTAAACTAGTAAATTAATTAATAATAATAACAATAATACTAAAAACGGAATATCAAATAAACATCACACAAATAATAATAATAATAATGATAATAAATAATAATAATAATAATAATAATAATAATAATAATAATAATAATAATAAAAACAACATCAATAAACATAAATATATATATATATTATAATAATAATAATAATAATAATAATAATAATAATAATAATAATAATAATAATAATAATAATAATAATAATAATAATAATTATAATAAAACAGAATAATAATAATAATAATAAATATAAAAAAAAGAAAATAAATAAATATATAATAATAATAATAATAAATAAAAAAATAAATATAAATAAATATATAATAATAATACTAATAATTAATATAAAAAAACAGAAAATAAATAAATATATATATAATAATAATAATAATTCAGAATATTTAATAATAATAATAATAAATAAAAAAATAGAAAATAAATAAATATATAATAATAATAATAATAATAATTCAAAATATTAAAAAAAATAATAATAATAAATAAATAAATAAATATAAAAAAGGGCGAAAGGACTTACCGATTGCCGGAGCATCGCCGGAGGGGAGGTGATCGACACCACCAACGCCGGAGCATCGCCGGAGGGGAGGTGATCGACACCACCAACGCCGGAGGATAGATCGGCGTCCGACGAGTTCGCCGCCGGGGTCCACGTGCCGGAGGACGGCGCTGATTAGCTGGGAAATGCTTGCAAAGCCGCTGCCTCTCTCTCGCCGATCTGGCTTTTTCCGGCGAGTGGCGGTGGCTGGTCGATGCCGGCTGGTGCGCCTCGGTCTCCTCTGCCCGGTGGTGGGGCGCGTGTCGCCGTGGACGATGGCGGTTGGCCGGCGGAACTCATGCCTCCTCCCTCTCCTCTTGCTCTCTTTTCTTCCTCCGGTCCGGGGTCCCTGTTTGGTCCCTGGTTCCCCTTTCCTCTCTTCTTTCTATTTCTTTGCTTTGATTCTTTGGTATATCTTTTCTCAATTCTTACCTTTTCTTTCTATTTTCCTTGGCTTGTTCTTGCTCTCTCTGTATCTTTCTTGCTCTCTATTTTTCTTGGTCTTTCTGTGTTCTTCAGCCGAGACCTCCCTCTCCTCTTGCTCTCAGTTTTCTTTATTTTTTTCTTTCTAATTTTCCCTAGTTGCCGAAGGAGAGAGCCCCCTTTCCCTCTTCATTCTTTTCTTTTTATACCCTAAAATTAGGGTTGGTTTTTGGGTCAATTAATAATTTCCTCCATTTTTAATTTTTTAATTACTTTAACTTAATTCAAATAACACACATTAATTAATTTAAACATTACATATTCATTAAACATTACATATTAATTACATTACATATTTTACATCTTAATATAATTAATCTATTTAGTATATCATATAATTTATCTAATTAATTAAACACTTTACATATTAACTAATTAATCTTTAATCTTTCATGCATTTGAATTATCTAATTAAACTTACAATATTAATAAATTAAATTAACCCAACATTAACAATTAATTTCTAATATTACCTACCTAATCTATATTATATATATATATATATTATTTTTTCGGAGGTAATTACTACGGACCCAAAATCACTTTTTGACATTAAACCCGACTCGTGACCCGGTGTCTACAGTTGCCCCCAATTTTGGAGAAGCTAGTGTATAGACACCTAGGTGAGCCAAAATTCAAAGAAAGAAAAGAGAGAATTACATACCTGGGGATGCCGGACCTTACCTTACTGGCGTTACCGGTCTCGTCTCGACCTGTTTCTGCTGGCCTCGTCTCGGCTCACGTAGCTTTGGTGAGATGTAGTGCTCTCTGACTACAATCTCGGTCTGTGGTCTGTTCTACCACGAGTGTTCCGCTACCCTCGTCTCGGCCTGAACGGAGTTTGTGAGATGTAGTACTCTCTGACTACAGCCTCTAGTTATGGCATGTTCTACCATGAGTGTTCCGCTAGCCTCGTCTCGGCCTGCACGGAGTTTGTGAGATGTAGTGCTCTCTGACTACAACCTCGATATGAAGAGCAGTGTTTCTCTAACCTCAGCTTCTGCTTCTGCTGGCCTCGTCTCGGCTTGCGCAGGGTTGAAGAGATGTAGCGCTCTCTGGCTATAAACTCGATGTGAAGAGCAGTGTTTCTCTAACTGCAGCTTCGACTTCTGCTAGCCTCATCTGGGCTTGCGCAGGGTTGAAGAGATGTAGCGCTCTCTGACTACAAACTTGATGTGAAGAGCAGTGTTTCTCTAACTACAGCTTTGACTTCTGCTGGCCTCGTCTCGGCTTGCGCAGGGTTGAAGAGATGTAGCACTCTCTGACTACAAACTCGGCGTGAAGAGCAGTGTTTCTCTAACTGCTGCTTCGACTTCTGCTGGCCTCGTCTCGGCTTGCGCAGGGTTGAAGAGATGTAGCACTCTCTGACTACAAACTCGATGTGAAGAGCAGTATTTCTCTAACCGCAGCTTCTGCTTCTGCTGGCCTCATCTTGGCTTGCGCAGGGTTGAAGAGATGTAGCACTCTCTGACTACAAACTCGGTGTGAAGAGCAGTGTTTCTCTAACTGCAGCTTCGACTTCTGCTGGCCTCGTCTCGGCTTGCGCAGGGTTGAAGAGATGCAGCACTCTCTGACTACAAACTCGATGTGAAGAGCAGTGTTTCTCTAACTGCAGCTTTGACTTTTGCTGGCCTCATCTTGGCTTGCGCACAAACTCGGTGTGAAGAGCAGTGTTTCTCTAACTGCAGCTTCCACTGGTGAGAAGCGGTACTTTCTGACCACAGTCTCAAAAACGAAGAGTAGTATTCTCTAACTACAACTTCGATTGTTGAAGTTCCCTTGCTAACCCCCATCTGATCTGCAAGGTGCGTAGCACTCTCTGGCTGCCATGTAAACTATGAGATGCAATACTCTCTGACTACAATCTCGGTGTGAAGAGCAGTGTTTCTCTAACTGCAGCTTCTGCTTCTGCTGGCCTCGTCTCGGCTTGCGCAGGGTTGAGGAGATGTAGCGCTCTCTGGCTACAAATCCACTATGAAGAGCAGTGTTTCTCTAACTGTAGCTTCGATTGGTGGGAAGCGGTACTTTCTGACCACAGTCTCAAAATGAAGAGTAGTATTCTCTAACTACAACTTCAATTGTTGAAGTTCCCTTGCTAACCCCCATCCGATCTGCAAGGTGCGTAGCACTCTCTGGCTATCGCGTGAACTGTGAGATGCAGTACTCTCTGACTACAATCTCGGAGTGAAGAGTAGTGTTTCTCTAACTGCAGCTTCTGCTTCTGCTGGCCTCGTCTCGGTTTGCGCAGGGTTGAGGAGATGTAGCGCTCTCTGGCTACAAATCCGCTGTGAAGAGCAGTGTTTGTCTAACTGCAGCTTCGATTGGTGAGAAGCGGTACTTTCTGACCACAGTCTCGAAATGAAGAGTAGTATTCCCTAACTACAACTTCGATTGTTGAAGTTCCCTTGCTAACCACCATCCGATCTGCAAGGTGCGTAGCACTCTCTGGCTGCCGCGTGAACTGTGAGATGCAGTACTCTCTGACTACAATCTCGGTGTGAAGAGCAGTGTTTCTCTAACTGCAGCTTCTGCTTCTACTGGCCTCATCTCGGCTTGCGCAGGGTTGAGGAGATGTAGCGCTCTCTGGCTACAAATTCGCTGTGAAGAGCAGTGTTTCTCTAACTGCAGCTTCGATTGGTGAGAAGCGGTACTTTCTGACCACAGTCTCAAAATGAAGAGTAGTATTCTCTAACTACAACTTCGATTGTTGAGATGCGGTGTTCTCTAACCACAGTCTCGGGAAGAAGAGCAGTGTTCTCTAACTGCAACTTCAATTGTGATATGCAGTGTTCTCTAACTGCAGTCCCGCCTTGTGAGGTGCAATGCTCTCTGACTACAACCTCGATCTGTGAGATGTAGTGTTCTCTAACTGCAGTCCCGGTTGCGATCTGCTCTATCGCTGATGTTTATCTTGAACTTTCTTTTTTTCTAAAAAAAGGAAAACGCAAATTAGTAGGGTAAATTATAAAAGAGATAAGTACCTGTGGCAGTACCTGCCTATTGGGGTCGTTGTCAGTTTACGCTCACTGGGAGACTTTGATGCTCACTAGGAGACTTTAATGCTTATTAGGAGGCTTTGATGCTCACTGAGAGGCTTTGATACTCACTGGGAGGTTTTGATGCTCAGGCTTGGTGCTTACTGGGAGACTTTGATGCTCACTAGGAGACTTTGATGCTCACTAATTGCCTCCCGGCATATCGTGGATAGGCTTGCTTTTCTGGGTAGTGTCTGACAACTTGAGCTGAACCCATCATTTGGATCACCTTTAAGCATGGGTTCTATTCGGACCTTTCCCCTGAGTCACGTACATGGCAATATATACAAAATATTGTGCGTGTAGGGGAGCATGTGTGCAAAATGTATATATACATTTGAATTCGGATTTTGTACACTTTGTGTGATGTGTGTGAGCGTACATCTTCTGATAGAAAAACTTACCTGCTTGCCCCCGGCATGGCATGCATGAATAGGCTTGCTTCCTGCTCAAAACGCTTTCAAATTTCGCCTCTTCAGAGGACCTTGAGATCTTTGCTTTCTCAGAGGACTTAGAAATTTTGCCCACTCAGAGGACTTTGAGATTTTGCCTACTCAGAGGACTTGAGAATTGCCTCTTATCGATGTGTGACTGATGTATATTATCTACTGTGCGTTGGACACCATGTATGCGTGGAATACATGTGAAAGGCTGTGCATTTATGAAATGACATGCAAAGGACTATGATCCTGAAATGCTTATGCGTATGTCATATATGCCAATGGCTTATATCCATGTGGAAGATTATGGAACATGCGCTAAGAATCGTTATTCTAACATGTTTGCAAATGATCATGAATGAGAAAGACATGCAAAAATTCATGCATGATAAATATATATAAGAGGATTATGTATACAAACTATGTGCAAATGACCATGCATGCAAATGATCATGCATGTGGTAAAGAGTCATTAATCAGCATAGATGTAAAAAATCATATGCAAAGACAGGTAGGATAGGTTATATACATGAAAGCTATATAAGGCATTGGGTGTGTGCGATGTGTGCACATACAACTATGTGTATGAAACATATGTAGGAAAAATCATATATATATGTATTGAATGCATGCGAAAAATGTGGATGCAAGATGCTGGCAAAGGATATGCCCATAAAGAGCCACATGCGTCAAAAGCACTTATGAAATGTATTTGCTAAAGCTCTTATGCCAGAAGACATGCACCAAGAATTGTACATGTAAAACTATTTATTGAGAATATTTGCTACAATTGTGTGTAAAAACATTTGCAGAGAGCATATGTACAAAGAATATTGTTGGGAGTGTACGCAAAGTATCATTTTCATGGGTAGTGATAAGAAATACCCCAAGATTATAAAATGAGTGCAACCTATTAGGTACCTCAAACTCGAGTTTCTATCTGCCTTTGAGTATACTGAATGAACCACATTCTCAACTGATTCAATCTTATCAAAAGAATTCGGGAGTCATTCCCAATGAAGTGCAAGAAAGTAAACACGTAAGTATCGATGTTTACTAAATCAACATGTGAATACGAGGCATACCATGCAATCTCTGTGTGTATGTGCAAAGGCCAAAACAGAGTTTTTCATCATTTGAAAGCAAATTCTAATTGCAACTTTGGAGACGAGACTCAACTCGAATGCAAATGCACTCGTGGCTTCCCGCTTCAAGTTCAAGAGACACCATACGCCTCTTCGTAGGTACCAAACCTTACTAGAAGGTCATCTCCGCTAATTAGATAAGGCCAAACCAAGAATCAAGAGGTCTTACTTTGGTTGTAACGTTAGGCTTAGGTAATTGGCTATTAAAGGAGGATCAGGTCGGTAGAAAAAAATGGCCGCAACATTCATTTGGATGATGGAATCACTTTCAGACTAATTGTATACTGTCCAGATACTCTTGAATTTGGACTCGGTAACACTCTGACTTAGCGAGTTTTCATCCAATCCCCTAATTGCAACTAGTTTTTCAGTTTTGTTTTCAAAAACAGGCCAAAAGTGCTCGAAATTTAGAAATCACATGGTATGGTCAAATATCTTCACGTGATCTAGCTCTTAAAGATAAAACATATATACCCCTTACTTAATTCAAAGTGGAATGAAACTCAGATTTCTAGACTTAAGATCAAATCCATTCATAGTTGAGAACTAATTAGGCAGAGTTAAATCTTGAATCAAAGGTACCTCAATAAGGTGCAAACATACCAACGTTTTAGGGTATAGCTTAACACAAAAATTTTGATTCTATCGAAATGTATATACACAAAAATCGTTTAAGCAAATAGATAATTTTTTTTTCTTTAAAAAAAATATGTGCAAACTATGCGTTAAGAATCATGTATATAGAATGGCATATGCAATAGCGTCATGTATATTAATAATGCGTGCAAGGAACTGTATGTGCGAAACATGTGTAAAAACATTTTATATAAAAATGCATACATGAAATATGTGCAAAGATGTGTGAGTGTAAAATATTAACAAAAAATTATAAGTGAGTGTGAATGTGTGAACAATGCATGACGAATGACGTGCATGCATAAATTTGCAATGTACATGTATACGATGAAAGCATGAGTACAACCTATGGCACAGTATGGGGATGAATGTTCATGATATATGGTACATGTGAACATGGCATGATTTAGACAAGATATGAATACATGATGTAAGGTGAAGATGACCTAGCATGGTAATTTGCACCAATGAGCCGCGAGAAATGGCAAAACTCACATACATAAAAGTGCAAAATATAAACAAATAATGCGCATGAGATGGGACAAAAGTGGTTGTAAGAAATGAATAGGTTTACAAAACATGTGTATTTACATGGTATGCCTACAAAAACATGGTATGGTATATACAGTGACTAACATGCATGATGCAAGATTCATACGTGCATGGCATAACGCATGCATGATAATTCACGTTCATAATATGGCACGCAATGTGAAAGATGCAATATGTCTGTAGTGCATGATATGTATAATGACCGACCTAATGATATATGCTAATATGGGTACTCTATGATATGCAGCGTTATGTGTGTGCCCTAACACACAATGTTTATGCACATATGCAATGTGAGTATGTTGATATGTACATCCTATGATACATTATGAATGAATTATTTTGATTTGATTTTCTTTTTTTTTTTTTCTCAAATAGCATTCCCTTTTAAAAAGGCTCGCTCAAATCCTGGATTTCACACGTACACGCACCTCTTTTCATCTCCGTTTAGGACCACAAGTTCGGCGTTGAATTTCGACTAGAAATTTTGGCTTCATTCCTGCTTGTGGATTCCTTTCCTCGACCCGTTTTGCCTCTTTTGGCTTTGATCTTTTTCGTTCTGCCTCTTTTGGCTTTGATTTTCTGAGTTTCTGTGTGACCGGTCCATGATCGAGATATCTGGAATGATGTACTCGGGGACTCCGTTAATGACTCTTAGCATGTCTTCATATGTCTAGGCAAAAACTTTTTCATATTTTGTTTTAATTCTCTCAAACTTTGATCTCGCTTCAGGAGTTACAATAGATGCCATCAAGATTTTTTTCAGATTCCCCAAAGTTCTGAGATTAAACTGAGTGGCATCAATTAAATCAATAATCAAATATGAATGAGCCATGATCATGCATGATGAAATCATAAGAGATATAACAAAAGTAAGCCAAAGCATTCATCATATTAGTGAAATCAAAATGTCATTACTAAATAGTTCAAAAATAAAAAGAACATTCTAAACAACTAATCAACTTCTGCCCCTACCAACACAGCTACCGTGGCTGATGGTCTATCCTCATCCTTAAAAACCATTTTTCCTTTCCACCTAGGAGCTTAGTCCATCTTATTCCTCCCCTCCCGCTTCTCTGGGTCGGAGATCTTGTTGGAATCAATCAGATCTTGGATAACGTGTCTTAAGGCTTTGTAATAATCTGTAGCATGCCCGGTGTGCTGGTGGTAGGCACAATACTCATCTTCCTTATGACCAGGTCGTCCTTGGCTTCTAGCAAGCCTAGTTGACAATGGCTGCAATACCCCCTCCTTTACCAACCTCTTAAGAACCCAAGACAATGATCTGCCCAAATTAGAAAAATGCCTTTGCCTCACTTCCGTCGTTGGTGTTCCTACCGTCTTTCCTTTTTCTGGGTCTGACACCAGTTCTTGGATGCGATCTTTCAGGTGACGACAGTAGTCTGTTCTATGCCCAGTGTATTGGTGATACGCACAACACCAGTCTGTTCCGTGCCTAGGCTTTCCCTGACTTGGGGCAAGCCCAGCTGGTAAGGGTTGCAACTTCCCTTTCTTAACAAGACGGGTGAAGTGCCAAGACAATGGCTTACCCAAGACAGTGAGGTGGGATTGAGCTACTCCAGTGGCTGAAACTTCTGTAGCCTTGACATTTACCTTACTGTTGTCGAGACTTCCTGAGGTTTCACCTTTTGGAATATAAGTGACTGCAGGGTCCTCATCCTCTTCGGGCATAATGTCATGTTCTAAAGTAGGCCTTCTATTTCGTCCTTGCTCATCTTGTGAATCCAGTGACCTCTCACCTTTGGTCCCAGAAGGAATGAAAGATACTGCAGCAGTCGCTGTATGAGCCTTCTCAGTAGTGGCTGGCCTCACTTGGTTAAGAGACGCTGCCTTAAGCTGAGATTGGAGAACCAATGCCATGGCATCCATTCTTTCTTTAATGTCAACCAATAATCTTTCTTCCAGCTCTTCAAACCTTCTATCCATCTCTTGGGCAATCAGGGCACGAGCCTCTTCATTCAGTTGTATAGCCATTCCTAATACCTTTTGACACTCTACTGAGGATATTAACTCTTTGTCAATCAATGTAAACTCTGGCCACTCTTCGAACGACTACCGGAGTCTTTAAACCACCCAAGCACGTGATCTACAGTGGCTGAAAAACAAAGGGTTAGAATGATGCATGAATAATGCGCAATGCATGGTCATGTTGTGCAATAAATAATATATAGCGTCTGAAAGAGATTACAATGATACATTGAGACATATGAAAAACTATACATGTAATAATTTTATGCACAGGAAGTGATGTATACATAAGGAGGAGATACAAAAAATTTATTTGTGTATGAATGATACATTGAAATTCGTGAAAAACTGTACACAGGATGATCTGTACATGTAATAATTTTAAGCACAGGAAGTGATGTATACATAAGGAAGAGATACAAAAAAATTATTTATTTATGAATGATATATTGAAATTCGTGAAAAACTATACACAGGATGATCTGTACATGTAATAATTTTATGCACAGGAAAAGATGTATATATATAGGGGAAATAATAAAAAGTTATGTGTATGAATGACATGAGTATACAATACATCAATAATAACCACATGCAAACAGTAAATCCTTCCAACCTTATTGCCCCCACACACGAGGTCGTGCAGTCTCCGTCCTAGGTGGGCTTGGCCCATGGGTCAACCGAGGACCCGATGGACGCGTGTGGCACACGGCAGAAAACCAGCAGCATGACACTCCTATGCTAATGTACAAGCGAATGGACAATGATCATCATGTATTTGGACATTCCAAAAATTTCAACATGGCCCTGCCGGGGCATGAAAGCCTTTGGCTAGGTTACCAAGCAAGACATCTGAACTCACCCAATACATGAGGATCCATACAGCAAGCATAGAATTACGGTTCATATCACATGTGGAAAGTAACTATGGCCGTTAAATGAGCTTTGGACAAGGGAGATGTTACTTTAGGGCTACAAAAGCATGATCCCTGCCGACAGGTCTAGCTCATCACGAGCATAACGACCGATCGGGTCATCATTTTGATATACCATTGAGGTACAAGGCTTGGGCTGGTGATTATCCTTAACACTTCCCTAAATTGAGTGAAAATAGGGTCGTGCTTCAAGAACGCACCGGGGCTAATAGAGGGACCAAACTAGCATATTCTAAAGCTCTAATGCGATGCAATGCAGTTTTGAAAGAAGGTGAAATTTTTAAACTAAAACTTAATTATAAATTTTAATCAACGTGCTTTCGAATCGAAGTCTCGAGTACTGTCCCTAGTGGAGTCGCCACTGTGACGCGCCGGATCCCCACGTGCCGCCCGTGCGACCGCCCGCTCTAGGGCGATCGTGTAATACCCCCATACCCCCGGTAAGGAATATCGGGGCGCTACGCGGACACTTACGTATACATGCACATGCATTAGCGGAAGCGGTAACAATAAATTAGAAATAAGTTGGGCCCAAACAAAAAGAGCTCTTATGACATATATATAAACTGTACATAATACAAAAGCTTTATATTTGTTGCATATTCATTTTCGGTATACATATGTATAACAGTTAACTTTTACATGTTCAACTATACTATACTTCCTATGTACATAATGATGTTACTCAAAATGTAAGAAACTCTATTACTATCTTATACAAAAGATATAGCAAAACTTCCTAGTGGCCTTGACCTGCAGATGCCGCTCTCACTAGTCCGAAACTGTCAACCTACACGAAAACAAACATCCGTGCTAAGCGATAACGCTTAGTGGGGATAAAATAATGCAAAGGACTTCTTTACGAAGTCACAAATAAATCACACAATTCACGTGACAGGATCTCATGTAATAAAAGCAACTAGCTCATGCATATAGCTCTCATACATATACAGATTGCATGTTCAAATATCAAATACTATGAACTCACAAGTACATAACATCTACTCTTTTTCATATTCATGTGTCCACATTCTTGTAAACATATACTTATATATATAAACTGTCATGTACTTAAACATTTCTCTCATATTCACTGTACAATAACAATAAGCCTGAATTCCTTTCATGGTGGATACGGGTAACTCTGGATACTGTTTACAGCATCTTACATGTGGAGATTTAACTCAAAACTCTATGGAATACACGAGGCATTCCGAACACTGGGCACAATTAAGGCCAACTCTAGCAGCTGCACTCTAGCCCTTTATAAGCATGCTTATCTATCCACTATAATGGTAATCAGGCTCAGATACAACTCACATACCGTACACAGATATCAACTCATTTACTTAATTCATGTACACATGTTATCACTTCATCGCATCAACATATAAATTAAGACAGAAGAAAACATATCTCAAAATAGAACAAGACGAGAAGGATCACTGTCGCGATCACGACAAGGAGTCGCGCTCGCGACAGAAGCCAGGTTTACTGTCGCGATGGCGACAAGATGTCACGCTCGCGACAGAAGCCAGATTGCCAAAGGAAAAACTCTAGGTATATTATACCAAATGCATATACAATCTTTATTAGTTAAATTACAAATCTTAAACATATTCTAATGTATTTCCCCGTTGATAACTACTTTATAGTCATTTGCTAACCCTAAATATGCATAATAAGCTAAGGGGAAGGGTAAGGGGTTGACCCGTGGCAACTAGGAGCTCAAAAAGAAGCAGAAAAAGCTTAAAATGAGTTGTTCTGTCGTGAGGTCGCGACATGTGTCGCGCGCGCGACAGAAGACTCGCCTTTGGTGCCTCACGGCACCACTTTTTACCCTAAACTGTAATCGCACACACCACCATCTAGACCACATTTTTAGGCAAAATTGTCTTCATACGAATTGTTCACTAGGATGTTAGCTTTCAAATGGGAAAATTTTAGGTCATTTGGACGTCTACAACTTAATATATGACCTAAATAACCTCTACTGTTCCAGTGAACCCGCCAGAACAGGGTCACCTACGTTTTAACTACTTTGTGGCGTACGTAGAGTTAGAATTAGCTCAAGCACCCTCTTAGACATTTTTAGCTACGGCTCTTTTGTTTCAGATGCAATTTGAATCAGCTCAATTGAAGTCTTGTAACTCTACTTATGTCAAATACAATACACAGAGGTCTATGAACAACTAAACAGAATTTTACCCATAACACACTTCACAACTATAAAACATGTACAACTCATTTAACACTCATATAACCACAACATATGCACATTCAAACATCATATATCACAACAAGCAATCAAAATGAGTAAAAGAAAAACCGCACACGATCCCTACCTCTAGGAGTTGAACCGCGCTCTCTACTCGGCTCCGACCTTCTCTTTGCCTTTATTGGGCCTCTTGTCCATAGCTTCCATACACAAACCATTCAAAATGCCAAAGTTACTCTTCGCTCTTACTTTAAATCAAAAATAGAAATAAGATAGAAGAAGAAGACCAATACTAACTAAATAGCATTACTTACCTTCTTAGGAGACCTAATCAAGCTCTACTAACCCCTCTCAAAGCTAATCCAAATGAATCACTCAAAACATGTAAAGAAGAAGAAGAAGGAATGAAAGAAAGAGCAGAATAATGGAAAAGAAAGAAACTCACGTGAAAGGAGAAGAAAGAAATAGATAGTCCAAGTCAATCCAACAATTAACTATAGTAATAAATGCCATCTACCCAAATAATTACATCCTCATCCTCTTTTTAACTCTTAATCTCTCTTAACATAAGTTAATCTATTGCCACTTGTCACTTCCCTACAAAGCCATGTGTCATTCTCCTACAAAGTTACAAATTAAAAAGGCCAATTTAAATACCCTATCATGGAGTGGTTCTGTCGCGCCCATGACGCTTGTCGCGCTCGCGACAGGACTCACACGCACAACACTAATCTTTTTTTTTTTTTGAACAAAAATTCTGTCATTCTTCTAGGGCTATTTCGGGGTGTTACAAATCTGTCCCCCTTAAGAAATTTCGTCCTCGAAATTTCCCCCGCTACTGAACAACTAACTCAAACTATATACTGTATAAACTAATAAGAGGACTTACTAGAAGATCCAATCAATGCCTCCACATCTTCAGCCGTCAGGGCAAATACACGTGGCTGATCCTCGGTAGGAAATGGCCTCTCGACTGTTTCCGATGGCAGTCTTTCAGCTCTAGCTCGTCCTCTTCCACTTCTAACATTCCCAGAAGCAGTGCCTCTCTCTTTATTTACTTGTGATGCCATATTCTCTCTTGTTTTAGGGCACTGAGCAAGGAAATGCTCTGTACTACCGCATTTGAAGCAAGCTCCAGTGAGCTTTCTACACTCGCCCCAGTGACGTCTATTACAGTGCTCACATTCTGGGGCCATACTCCCTCTACTAGTAGGCGGTCTCACACTTCCAACCGAAGTTAGTACTTGTACCGATGCTTGCTCATCCTTTCCTCTTTTTACTACTCTAGCTCCTCTACCAACTCCCTCATCTTCTCGTGGAAATCTTCTTTTCTGCTCTCTCTTTTGCTTTATCAACTCAGATTCCTCCATTTTCATCGCTGCCAACACCAATGGATAATAACACACCGGTTGTAAAGCAACCATGGCAGCTAACGGTCCTCTTATGCTCTCTCTCAATCCGTCTTCGAATTGTCTACACTGAAAATCATCAGTTAACATTCCTTCCGGTACATATTTACTCAAACGAGTAAACTCTTTATCATATTCTGCAACAATCATATTCCTCTGCTTAAAAGTTATAAATTCTTTCCACTTGGCATCTTTATACGCTTTGGTCACAAATTTCTCCTTGAACTCTCGAACAAAGAAATCCCAGGTTAACTCTATGGGTCTCTGAGGATGCTGCAACACCAACTTCCACCAGTCATATGCTGCACCCTGCAGCAATGACACGGCGCAAACTACTTTCTGGTTCTGAGGGCAACTGATCTCTTGTAAAATTCTTTCTATTTTCTCTAACCAGAATTCTGCTATCGCGGATTGATCCAGGGATGTTCCATGGAACTCTTCAGCTCCTCTCTTTCTTATCAAATCTATTGGAGATTTAGGAGCTGTCAGTCTATCTAGGATCTGTACCAACCCATGCATCAACTCCGGGTTGTCCTGAACAACTCTTGCTCTTTCCTCTCTATCTTGTGCTTGTACATGTGGATCTACTAGAATCGGATTCACACTGCCTGTAGTCTCTCCTACATGCTCACTCGGGTCGGACTCCATCTAGACCCTACAAAACCAGCATCTGCATTAGGCCACACTCTAAGCAAACTTAAACACATAAACATAACTATACTCTATCACCTTATAGTCCGGAATCATTTAACCTAGAGCTCTGATACCACTAAATATAACACCCCCATACCCCGGGTAAGGAATATCGGGGCGCTACGCGGACACTTACGTATACATGCACATGCATTAGCGGAAGCGGTAACAATAAATTAGAAATAAGTTGGGCCCAAACAAAAAGAGCTCTTATGACAGATATATAAACTGTACATAATACAAAAGCTTTATATTTGTTACATATTCATTTTTGGTATACATATGTATAACAGTTAACTTTTACATGTCAACTATACTATACTTCCTATGTACATAATGATGTTACTCAAAATGTAAGAAACTCTATTACTATCTTATACAAAAGATATAGCAAAACTTCCTAGTGGCCTTGACCTGCAGATGCCGCTCTCACTAGTCCGAACCTGTCAACCTACATGGAAACAAACATCCGTGCTAAGCGATAACGCTTAGTGGGGATAAAATAATGCAAAGGACTTCTTTACGAAGTCACAAATAAATCACACAATTCACGTGACAGGATCTCATGTAATAAAAGCAACTAGCTCATGCATATAGCTCTCATACATATACAGATTGCATGTTCAAATATCAAATACTATGAACTCAAAAGTACATAACATCTACTCTTTTTCATATTCATGTGTCCACATTCTTGTAAACATATACTTATATATATAAACTGTCATGTACTTAAACATTTCTCTCATATTCACTGTACAATAATAATAAGCCTGAATTCCTTTCATGGTAGATACGGGTAACTCTGGATACTGTTTACAGTATCTTACATGTGGAGAATTAACTCAAAACTCTATGGAATACACGAGGTATTCCGAACTCTGGGCACAATAAGCATGCTTATCTATCCACTATAACGGTAATCAGGCTCAGATACAACTCACATACCGTACACAGATATCAACTCATTTACTTAATTCATGTACACATGTTATCACTTCATCGCATCAACATATAAATTAAGACAGAAGAAAACATATCTCAAAATAGAACAAGACGAGAAGGTTCACTGTCGCGATCACGACAAGGAGTTGCGCTCGCGACAGAAGCCAGGTTTACTGTCACGATGGCGACAAGATGTCGCGCTTGCGACAGAAGCCAGATTGCCAAAGGAAAAACTCTAGGTATATTATACCAAATGCATATACAATCTTTATTAGTTAAATTACAAATCTTAAACATATTCTAATGTATTTCCCCGTTGATAACAACTTTATAGTCATTTGCTAACCCTAAATACGCATAATAAGCTAAGGGTAAGGGTAAGGGGTTGACCCGTGGCAACTAGGAGCTCGAAAAGAAGAAGAAAAAGCTTAAAATGAGTTGTTCTATCGCGAGGTCGCGACATGTGTCGCGCTCGCGACAGAAGACTCGCCTTTGGTGCCTCACGGCACCACTTTTTACCCTAAACTGTAATCGCACACACCACAATTTAAACCACATTTTTAGGCAAAATGGTCTTCTTAATAATTGTTCACTAGGATGTTATCTTTCAAATGGGAATATTTTCAGGTCATTTGGACATCTACAACTTAATATATGGCCTAAATAACCTCTACTGTTCCAGTGAACCCGCCAGAACAGGGTCACCTACGTTGTAACTACTTTTTGGGGTACGTAGAGTAAGAAGTAGCTCAAGAACCCTCTTAGACATTTTTAGCTACGGATCTTATATTTCATATACAATTTTAATCAACTCAATTTAAGTCTTGTAACTCTATTTATGTCAAATACAATACACAGAGGTCTATGAACAACTAAACAGAATTTTACCCATAACACACTTCACAACTATAAAACATGTACAACTCATTTAACACTCATATAACCACAACATATGCATATTCAAACATCATATATCACAACAAGCAATCAAAATGAGTAAAAGAAAAACTGCACACGATCCCTACCTCTAGGAGTTGAACCGCGCTCTCTACTCGGCTCCGACCTTCTCTTTGCCTTTATTGGGCCTCTTGTCCACAGCTTCCATACACAAACCATTCAAAATGCCAAAGTTACCCTTCTCTCTTACTTTAAATCAAAAATAGAAATAAGATAGAAGAAGAAGACCAATACTAACTAAATAGCATTACTTACCTTCTTAGGAGACCTAATCAAGCTCTACTAACCCCTCTCAAAGCTAATCCAAATGAATCACTCAAAACATGTAAAGAAGAAGAAGAAGGAATGAAAGAAAGAGCAGAATAATGGAAAAGAAAGAAACTCACGTGAAAGGAGAAGAAAGAAATAGATAGTCCAAGTCAATCCAACAATTAACTATAGTAATAAATGCCATCTACCCAAATAATTACATCCTCATCCTCTTTTTAACTCTTAATCTCTCTTAACATAAGTTAATCTATTGCCACTTGTCACTTCCCTACAAAGCCATGTGTCATTCTCCTACAAAGTTACAAATTAAAAAGGCCAATTTAAATACCCTATCATCGGAGTGGTTCTGTCGTGCCCATGACGCTTGTCGCGCTCGCGACAGGACTCACACGCACAACACTAATCTTTTTTTTTTTGAACAAAAATTCTGTCATTCTTCTAGGGCTATTTCGGGGTGTTACAGATCGGGGCATTAGTGGGTCCGTTGACAGCTTGCAATAAATCGCAAGCGCGTCTATATTGGGCAACAGGGAGGTTTCATGGAGTCGCCACCCAATAGAACATTGGGAAAGTTTCTCTCGCCTCGGAGAGCCTAAGACTGCGCTTAGTATCCATTTTGGGCCAACTAGACGGGTCTTGGAGGGTAAACCTCTCACCCTAAGGAGCCTAGGATTAACGTCAAAGTCTCGTGACACAAGAGGTGTCTTGGAGGGTAAACCTCTCGCCTCTTTGAGCCCAAAGACCAGAGATAGGTTCGAGACTTCTCATTTATTTGTACTTTGATTAATTTTACAATTATGTTTTGGATTTTTTATTTCACTGTCTTTCCATACGATGCAATCAATTAAAGACGCAATCATTCATTTAAAAGCGGAAATAAAATGGCATTAAAGCATAAATAAAATTACAATAATACTAAGGGCAGAATACAACCCTCATTGCAAAAAGTGCGAATCATGCATAAATCGGGATATTCATTTAGATGGGAACGTTGGTTCCAGACTACTTATTATTATAAAAAGATATAAGATTATTGAACAAGTTTAAATCTTTGTTTGAGATGAAAACCAGAACATTGGTCCAGTTTTATCAACCAATATTTTATTTAGTAGAAAACATTTGTGTGGTGGTTCTTTTTAAGAACGGTCGAAAATCGTTTTATTATTACAGACCACAAATACATAAAATAGAATAAAATAGTAATTACATATTCCAAATAATAAATAATAAATTCATCCTAATTTACCTGTTCCGACCATACTTCTCAGAAGAACCACATGCCTCCCACATTGCAGTTAAAATAGAAAAATGATATTGGTTAATCATGAATAAGTAAACAATTGAATAAATAAATAAACAAATGAATGATTGAATAAAGTAAATTGGAAAAATGAATGATTGAATAAAGTAAATTGAGGAAAACAATTAAAGTTAATAATGGATTAAATAAAATTAAATGATAAATAAATCGATAAATGAATAATTAATTAAACAAATTATTAATGAAATAAATTGATAGTTAATTTAGTGTAATTAATGGATATGCAATATAAATGATAATTATAATAATAAAATAAAAAATTATAATGCTTGCGGTAATATTATAAAATAATAATGCTAAGATATATAAATTAAATAATATTAATAATAATAGCAATAATAGTAATATAAAATAAATAATAAATAACAGTAACTAAATACATATACAATAATAATAACAATAAGCATAATAATAGCAAAGAAAGTAAAATAAACATAAATTAATTAATGCTAATAACAATTATAAACAATATAACACCATAATGCATAAATCAAATAAATTAGATAAAAATAATGTAAACTAGTAAATTAATTAATAATAATAACAATAATACTAAAAACGGAATATCAAATAAACATCACACAAATAATAATAATAATAATAATGATAATAAATAATAATAATAATAATAATAATAATAATAATAAAAACAACATCAATAAACATAAATATAACAATAATAATAATAATAATAATAATAATAATAATAATAATAATAATAATAATAATAATAATAATAATAATAATAATTATTATTATTATTATTATAATAAAACATAATAATAATAATAAATATAATAAATATAAAAAAACAGAAAATAAATAAATATATAATAATAATAATAATAATAATAATAATAATAATAAAAAATTAAATATAAATAAATATATAATAATAATAATAATAATAAATATAAAAAAAAAGAAAATAAATAAATATATAATAATAATAATAATTCAGAATATTAAATAATAATAAATAAAAAACATAAAATATATAAATATATAATAATAATAATAATAATAATAATAATAATTCAGAATGTTAAATAATAATAATAATAATAATAATAATAATAATAAATATAAAAATAAATATAAAAAAGGGCAAAAGGACTTACCGGTTGCCGGAGCATCGCCGGAGGGGAGGTGATCGACACCACCAACGCCGGAGGATAGATCGGCGTCCGACGAGTTCGCTGCCGGGGTCCACGCGCTGGAGGACGGCGCTGATTAGCCGGGAAACGCTTGCAAAGCCTCTGCCCCTCTCTCGCCGATCTGGCTTTTTCCGGCGAGTGGCGGTGGCTGGTCGATGCCGGCTGGTGCGCCTCAGTCTCCTCTGCCCGGTGGTGGGGCGCGTGTCGCCGTGAACGGTGGCGGTTGGCCGGCGGAACTCACGCCTCCTCCCTCTCCTCTTGCTCTATTTTCTTCCTCCGGTCCGGCGTCCCGGTTTGGCCCCTGGTTCCCCTTTCCTCTCTTCTTTCTATTTCTTTGCTTTGATTATTTGGTATATCTTTTGTCAATTCTTACCTTTTCTTTCTATTTTCCTTGGCTTGTTCTTGCTCTCTCTGTATTTTTCTTGCTCTCTATTTTTCTTGGTCTTTCTGTGTTCTTCAGCCGAGACCTCCCTCTCCTCTTGCTCTCAGTTTTCTTTCTTTTTTTCTTTCTAATTTTCCCTAGTTGCCGAAGGAGAGAGCCCCCTTTCCCTCTTCATTCTTTTCTTTTTATACCCTAAAATTAGGGTTGGTTTTTGGGTCAATTAATAATTTCCTCCATTTTTAATTTTTTAATTACTTTAACTTAATTCAAATAACACACATTAATTAATTTAAACATTACATATTCATTAAACATTACATATTAATTACATTACATATTTTACATCTTAATATAATTAATCTATTTAATATATCATATAATTTATCTAATTAATTAAACACTTTACATATTAACTAATTAATCTTTAATCTTTCATGCATTTTAATTATCTAATTAAACTTACAATATTAATAAATTAAATTAACCCAACATTAACAATTAATTTCTAATATTACCTACCTAATCTATATTATATATATATATATATATTATTATTTTTTCGGAGGTAATTACTAAGGACCCAAAATCACTTTTTGACATTAAACCCGACTTGGGACCCGGTGTCTACACCATGGTACCACTCAATTGCAGCCCCTATAAGACTCAAACAGAAGTACTCTATCTTCTGCTCTCTGGTTAGAGTTGTCCCCTTCATGACCAGTGAATACTTTTTAATATGCGCCGCGAGGTCAAATGTGCCATCAAACTTAGGGATATCAGGCATCTTAAAGTTTTGGGGGATCAGATCATCACCGTCCAACTCTTGATCTTCAGGGTTCATTCCTTTCCACACAGTCAACATTCTCGTCATGGCCCCAAATTTCTCCTCCATCTTTCTTCACATTGCCTCCTCCAGCTTGGGCGACTTCCCCTTTGTTACCACCGGCTCTTCTTCCCATAAGTCAACCGCAGATTTAGGGCCTTCTCTACGCTCAACAGGTGCTGGCGCTTTGGGCTCAATTGCAGGTGGGTCAATTACTGCAGGGGGATCCTCTCTAACAGCCCCTTGTTCATGTTGCCCCCTAATTGGAGCAGTAGCCTGTTGCCCATCAAGTGGGGCTAGGGTAGTAGTAAAGTTGCCCATGATCGCCATCATTCTAGCCTCAAACTCTTCCATTCTCCTCCCCACTTCTTCGGCAATCATTGCCCGAGTTGCATCAAACCCACTTGATGGATTAGACATACTTGTCTCTACTGATGATTCCGAAGAAAATATCTCACTACCTTCTGAAAACGAATCTGAACTCCAATGTGACACTAGTTTCGGCAGTTCGAAGAGTGGAATTCTTCTTAGCTGACTGTAGACACCGGGTCCGGAGGCGGTCCAAGATTAGAATTATCCAATGATGAAAGTGATACTTGCCACAAGTAAAGGCGTCAAAAATGATGTTCTCCTTGTCAAAAAATCCATTTGCTCCTCTAAAATTTTCAATGCGAAAATTTGCATTTTTACTCTCTTTTTTTATTTTATTTATTTATGTATTTTTTATTTTTATTTTATATTTATTTATTTATTTTATTTTTATTTATTTTATATTTATTTATTTTCACGCGCCGCGCCCGTTGCTGAGGCACCGGCGCCCACGCAGCAGGGGGCTGTGCACGCGCACAACCCCTTGCACGCCCCTTTCATGGCGCGTCTTGCGGCAGGATTGCGCGCCCCTTAGCGCGGGCGTCTTTTCCTTTCACGCAGCCATTCTTGGCCTTTTTCTGTGCGATTTCTGATTTTTTTTCAAGCCTGATTTTTGCCCGTCTCTTTCACCATTTTGTGTAATTTTCGTGCAACCAAAAATAAAAGAGCATTTTTCTTTTCCCATTTTGGGACAAACCAGACAACAAAATGAAGATTGGTCTTCATTTTGTGGGGAGCTGCAATTTTCATTCAAAAAAGGAGAAAGAATTTTCTCTCAACCAAGAGCAGCCGAGAGCAATTTTTCAAAACAAAAATCTTTAAACACTTTTCATTTTTTCAATCTTTTCTTCTTTAACAAATATTTCAACTTTGGTTTTTGAACAAGAAAAATTAATTTTATTTGCTCAATCATCCCACCAAAAATATTTTCTCAAGTTATTTTTCTTGTGTTCATCACCACAAATTTCGACAAGGAGGACGGATCAAGACATCCTATTTTCCGATCTATAAATTCTGAGGGTAAACATTTTTGCGCATGTTCTCACTTATTTTGTTCATCATTTATTGTTGGTAATATTATTATTTTTGCTATTATTACCATGTCTATTATTTATTTTTTGCATTTTAATGTGTTAATATTACTGTTGATATATTATTTGTTTGCTTTAATTTGATTTCTTTGTGATTCCCATTGGCTTCTTCTTCTTCATGTTTACTATTATTAATATTATTATTATTATTATTATTATTATTATTATTATTATTATTATTATTATTATTATTATTATTATTATTATTATTATTATTATTATTATTATTATTATTATTATTATTATTATTATTATTATTATTATGTTTGTGTTTATGCTTATTATTATTATTATTATTATTATTATTATTATTATTATTATTATTATTATTATTATTATTATTATTATTATTATTATTATTATTATATAGTTTTATTACTGTTAGTATCTTTATTGTATCATTAGTGTTATTTTTATTTTATATTATTATTATTATTATTATTATTATTATTATTATTATTATTATTATTATTATTATTATTATTATATGGTATTGTTATTATTAGTAGTATTAGGGTGCTATCATTATTATTGTTGTTTTAATTGTCATTGTGTGACGCGCGCCGAACCCCGAGGGCGCCCCTTGACCTCCCGCTTGAGGGCGATCGGGCAAGTGAGGTTCGTTTACAACTTGCGACGAATTGCAAGTGCGTCTATTTTGGGCAACAAAGAGGTTTCATGGAGTCGCCACCCAATAAAACATTGGAAAAGTTCCTCTCGCCTCGGAGAGCCTGAGACAGCGCATGTATCCATTTTGGGCAAACCAAAAGGGGTCTTGGAGGATGAACCTCTCTCCCTTGGAGCCTAGGATTTTTAATTAGGTCTTTTGGCGAGACACAAGAGGTGTCTTGGAGATCCCATTGGAATGGGTCCCTCGCCTCGTTGAGCCCAAAGACCAGAGATGGGTTCAGGACTTCTCATCTATTTCTACCTTGATTAATTTTACAATTAAATTTTGAGTTTATTAATTTGCTTTCTCTCCACACAGTGTAATTTAATTAAAAGGCGCAATCATTCATGGTGAAAGCGATAAATAAATAAAATAAAGAAAGACATTTAAAATAAAATACATTAACACGGGGAGCAGAATACAACTCCCATTTTTAGAAGTGCAAACCATACATAAAATCGGGGTATTAATTATGAGGACATTGGTCCTTAACTTTGATTATTATGAAAATAATTTTTGGTGATGAATTCATTGGATAAGAAAAATAGGACATTGGTCCTTGGTTATGTTAAAAAATCCAAATTAATTATTATAAAATATTTGTTTATTTTTATTCGCGCGAGATAAAATAATCTATACATAATGAAAACTAAGAATAAACAAATAAATAAATAAATAAATAAACTAAAGAATGAAGTTACAGAATTAAACAAAAAGGGGTTCTCTCGGGGTGCGAACGGCGACCGTTGTCTCAAGTTCAACTCGCCAAAAAATAAGAAAATAGCATTTCAAAAAGCAATAGACTATGTTAGCATCAAAAAAAATCCAAAATTAACAAAAAATAAAGATGAAGTTATAAAATAATAAATAATAAAATCAAGTGAGATTAAGAAAAAATTAAAAAAAATTAAACAAAATGCGTGTCTAAGATATTTACCCTCAGATTTTACCTTTTTGGAAGAAAGTTCGGTTGGATTTGGTCCCACGCATTTCACGAGAAGAAAACAGAACCAAAGAAAGAGATTTATTGAACCCTTTTGGAGTGAAAATCAGATTTTTCTATATATGAGTAAATGAGAATTTTTCCAACCAAAAAAAAAAAAAACCATGGGAGATTTTTCTTTTTATAGAAAATCATTACCGACGGGCGTCGGATGCTAACCGACAGGCGCCTGACCTACCGACGGGCACATGCCAACAGACACGTGTTTTCTAGTTCAAACACGTGTCCGTCGGTAAACTCACAGACGGCCTGTCCCTCGTGGCGAGTGAGACGGGCTGCCGCTATGACAGACAGATGCCCCGCGACCGATGGTCTGACCGTCTATGGAAGAAAACTCAAAATTTAAGTCAAAAATCACCCGATTTCCCGTTTCTTTCTAGCGCAAATAAAAACCTTTAATTCTTGTGAACTCAAAGGACCGACATCTTCAAATTCCATCCATCTATTCGGAACCAGGCATTGGTTTCTTCATCGGGTAATCTCTGATCTGGACCGCCTAGGGACACAGTGCTTACAGTTGCCCCCAATTTTTGGGAGGCTAGTGCACAAGTGCCTAGGTGAGCCAAAATTCAGAGAAAGAAGGGAAGAAAAGCGTATCTGGAGCAATCCTTACCTTCGGGGTGTTCCCCTGGCAGGTCTCGTCTCGACTGGGGACGGAGTGAGGTGAAGTGTCTCTAACTCCATCCTCTATTGCGATCTGTTCTATTACTGGTGCCCCGCTAACCTCGTCTCGGTCTGTACGGTGGCTGGTCTGTCCTGCTAGCCTCATCTCAGCCTGCGCGGTGTGAGGTAAAGTGTCTCTAACTTCATCCTCTATTTGCGATCTGTTCTATCGCTGGTGCCTCGCTAACCTCGTCTCGGTCTGCACGGTGGCTGGTCTGATTTTGATCTTGAAGGTTGTAGCGTCCCATTCGCTTGTCTTTCATTGTAGTTGATGTCCGTTCTTGAATTATCGTTAAACAGTGTTCCTGTGTGCAAAGAATCTCTTGGTTAACTTATACGTCAATTTGACTTGCTTAACAAATTTGTGAATGTCTTTATGATGTCATCTATTACTTTTTATCACTTCCTTATTTTTCATTCTTTTTGTTGTTTTATTTTTCATTTCATTATGCAGTCATTCGGCTTTAACACAAAATGAAACAAAGATGACAAATATGGAAAAATAACACATAAATCTGACAATAAGTGTTTCTCTACTAAAGGAAAATAATTTTTGTACAATGAATACGCAAATATGTTAATAACAAAAATGAATACAAGAGAGATGACAGTCAAGCTCCCTGAAAACTAAAGAGGTGGATAGTCTGAGGGCTCCTCTTCTGGATCCTCATCATCTGATATATGGACCGCTTGGGGCTACACTGGAGATGTCGAGGGACCGACCTCTGAGGCGGATGGCTGACTAGCGGGATCTGTCGGTCCAGGCGGCTGAGATGCCTGTGCTCTGACCTGTGACTGGAACTACACCCGAGCATGCCCATCTAAGAAGGGCTGCGCACATGTGGTCATGAACCGCAGGCTATCTCTGACAACCTCTCCCAACTCTTTGAAAGCTCTGCTCAGCTGATGAGTCTGATCACTGGATGCAATCCCAATACGGTCCAACCTCTGCTCTATCTGCTGACGAAACTCCCTGATGTACTGGGTCATAGGATGGACGGCTCCATCTACTCCCTGTACCGTGGATCTGAGGGCATCCAATGACTCCTGTATCATCTGGAGCGTCGTATCTATCCCCTGGGCTGCCTCATCCTGAGAGGTCCTCACCTCCCATCTCAACTGATCCATCAGCCTCTCCTATTGCTGTGCCATCTGCTCAAGGAGCCCTGTATGCTCCTGCCTCAACTGGTCTATGACCTTGGCCCGCTCCTGGATCATACCCTGCTGCTGCTCAAGCCTCATTATCATAGCTCTATTCCATTCTCCAACCTAAGCAATGTGGGCCCTATCCCTCTCCTCTTGCCTACGCTCGAAAGACGCAAGCATGGAGGTGATGATCTCTGATATGTCCGATTGTGGTGCAGCTAGAGGTGGAACCGACTAAGGCATCGGCTCTGGTGGGGGAGCTATAGAAGTAGATGCCCCCGGGTCTCCCCTGACGTAGGGATGAAACTTCTCTGAAAGTCAGGGAGTAGTCCGCTGTACTCTCGAAGATGGAGGGGGAGTCTGTGCCCTCGGTGCTGAAGGAGTCGCTAGCAACTCGTCCATAGTAAACTCCATCTCAAAATCAGAGGGCATCCTGAGCTCCTCCTGCTCTGGCTATGGCTGCGGCGGCAAATCCTCCTGATGCTGGTGCTGGGGAGGCTGACCCTCCTGGTGAAGGTGCTGAGGAGGCTGACCCTCCTGACACTGGTGCTGAGGAGGCACATCATCCCCGGGCTGGTCCTGCTTAGGCTCTAAAGAGGGAAGGCCAAAAGCGCGTCTAGTCTCATGTATAGTATGAAGCCTATATGCCTCAGCCTGTCCCTGTAGCAGTGATATCATGCCCATCTGAATAGCTATCGGAGCGTCTACATATATACTCTCGTCCAAGGCATCC
The DNA here is from genome assembly GCA_947683425.1 of Excoecaria cochinchinensis. Taxonomy (NCBI): domain Eukaryota; kingdom Viridiplantae; phylum Streptophyta; class Magnoliopsida; order Malpighiales; family Euphorbiaceae; genus Excoecaria; species Excoecaria cochinchinensis. The sequence continues at coordinate 28,538,699 of CANTUQ010000146.1, read as the reverse complement.
CTAAGCCTGTCTGGAGCAACCCCTAACCTCAGCAGCAGTCTGGTGATGACCCCTCCAATGATCACCACTGGGGTAGCCCCTCTAGAAACCCTTATCATGTTAGCCAGTATCTCATGGCTAACGTTAAGGCGCTGACCCGCCACTATAGCCCATAGGCTCCATATCTCTGCGGTATTGAGCGACCCTGGATTACCAGCCCGTCCAAGGTATGAGCTAGATAACACCCTGTGTAGGTATTGGAGCGCCTGTGAAATCAACATAGTACTCTTTGTTGTATCGTGGTCATATAGCACTCTCGGTAAGGCTATCATAGCCCAATGGTCACATCGGACTGCTCGTTAGGGAACTATCATCCCATCGCCTAATGGAAGACCCATAGCCTCTGTGAACTGCTGGCGGGTGATGCTGAAGTGATATCCGTCAAACCAAAACTGTACCACTGCGGGCTCTGTGTCTGATCTTTGGAACCCTCCATAGTGCAGCGTAGCCAAAACCTGCCGTACTGCCTCAAGGTAAGTCGGGAAGGTATCCGACAGAAACTCCGTCCATCCAGCGCTGGTTATCAATGCATCAACCTCATCTGCTATCCCTAAGGCTTCCAGGAACGGCCTAGAGATGAAGCGGCTGGCTCAAAACTTCACTTGAGCTAATGCTCTGTATCTCTCTTGAGCCTCAAGGCTCATCCACTCAGGGGCCTGCAGCTCAGGCTGACCCTGCGGAACATGTCGATGAGGAGGCATCCTGAGATAATAATAAAAAAAATGCAATTAGTTATAAAACAAATTGTAGCCCGACAGGGACATGTCCTAGCCCCTTGTATATGGAGGCGAGAAAACTAGCGTGGGATAGATTTCATGTCCCTTCAGGCATAAAAAAAGTGGAATAACAAAATCGACATAAAATCAAATTAAATCGATTAATTAATTAAAAAAACAAAAATTTGGGCAGCACCTCAGCAAGGATGTGCCCAACCTCCTACGTAAAAAAAAACAAGAGAACAGGCCTCAGGCCCCAATAAGAGCATAAACATTTGTCTTCTACTATCTTAGAGCTAAGCATGCAAAAATCCGATTCTAGGCATATGCAAACTAACCGCAAATCATAACTAGTTCACCTAAACATCATGCATTGTCCAAAAGATTCAAATTTAACTAACCTTAATCTTGTCAAGAGTGCACCTAATCTAGTCAACAGTGCAATCCAACATTCATGCAAAACTAGCTAATAATCATATTAAAAATGACTATTAAAGCAATGTATATATACATGAAAATAGTAATAATAATAAGAATAATTAAATAAGTAACAAGCAGCATTTAGGCATTATAACTTATTTGTTGTTTTTATAAAAAAGCTAAAAGAGGTAGAAATAAAGAAGTTATCTACTAACCTTTAGTGTGCAGAAAACGAAAACTAGATAAAAAGAAAAACCCCGGTAGATGCACGGCAACACAAGGATCACAAAAATGTAAATAAAAATGCAAAAAGGTGAAGAAATAAGAGAGAAAAGGCCAAAAACCTGCAAAAACCGTCGGTTAGGAAGAGAAGAAAAAGAAAGGAAACTGCTGCCCCATCGATTACAACACCTTATATAATTTGTGACCGACGGGCTAGCCGTCTCTAGGAGCGAGCGACGGGCTGCCCGTCTGTCGCTCCAGATTCCCGCATTTAATGCTAAATAAATGCTCGTGACAAATGTAATGATGATGCATGCATTCTGCCAGGTGTCATCGAGGGACGGGCGTGCCGTCTGTGATGAGGAACGGGCAGGCCATCTATGGAGCTTTCCTTCAAATTCCACCATTTTTCCGAGCTTTTCGACTTCTTCATCATTTCTTACTTGCTTTTCTTTCCAATCTCTAACTTTCAAGAATGACTCCTCCCTCTTTTCAAAGGATGCACCGCATTCTTGACGATACACACACTTGGGAATATAGCGCTCTCACCCCACTGTCCGGGCTAAAATTATTACGCAGGGTCAAAATAGACTATAACCCGTTTCCTCGCCTGTTCAAGGTTTTGGATGGTTTTCATCGCGGACTGAACCCGTTTCCCCTCATCTTAGCTGAGACCATTCTGGGCTTTGACTGTGTCTGCTCTGGATCCGCTGCTTTACCTACTGGGAGCCCCTTATTACTCCAGGTACGTCATTATTTTAAAAGGTAGTGCGTCCCTTATGTATTTTCACACTAGCTTTTCTTAACGGGAGGTGCGTCCTTTCGGATTTTCGCACAACCCAGTGCCTAACTTTTGCCTAAAATAAACCCAACTTACTCCAGCGGCTCTTCTCTTTTTTTTTTTTGTTTTTTTTTAGATTTGGCTACAGGAGAAGCTGAACTTGCTGTCGGAACCTCCTCCTCGAGTCATCCCTCAGTACTCGCCAAGACATTTTCTCCCACGTCAATGACTATATTCATTTGCCACTCCTGACGATGGCATTGCTATACTCAGTGAGATAGCAGAGGAGGGCATCAGTTTCACTCATGCTTGGCTTCCCTTACCCCACGCAATCATCGACGGACCTTCAGGATGCGTTCCCCTATGCGAGCTTCATCAAGCTACCTTTTATGTTGCTGCCCGGTGTGCTCATCAACTCGGGATAATTCAAGATGTGGTGAAAGTTCCCTTATCCTTCCAAGGAGGGAATCTTTCTACTGCTTTTGTTTCTCGTTACCATGAGTTATGGGGCCGCCTGCCAGCGAAGACTGTCATGCCTTCTTTCGGGACTCGCTCTGTGATTTCTACCAGTGAGTACAAGAGGTGGATACTTAGTCCAGAGTCTGACAACAGAACACGACAACTCAAGCATTTGGCTGGCGACAGTAGTAGTACGACGTAGTTTAGCTTAAATCTGTATGTTTTTCAAGCAATATGTACCTTTTCAAAGCAGAGCTGAAAAACGATGAGAATGAAAATAATAATTCTACATTTTTCACAAAATTGTGTACATTTTCATGCAATTTCGGCATACATGATCGCTATTTGTCACTAATTCAACTACGTAAACCACATTAATTCATGAAACCAAATATTAATAGCACCAGACTCCTATTACCAATCGGCCCTCTCGGGTTTTCTCGATTGGATATTTTCTCTCATGCCTCTAATTTTTGCACAGGATACCGTTTTCAGTTTTCACCCTATCGAGGCGCCCAATTTTAGCAAGGCCGCCTTTTTTCGATTTTCGACCCGCGGGGCATTTATTCTCTTCTTTTGATTTGGGTCTTAGCCATAGAACCTTTTCAGCCTGTCAATATTGATCGGCTTTTGCAACTCATTGCCATCACCGTCTACCAAAATCGTTGCTCCTTTCTACAACAACTTCTTGAGGATAAAAGGTCCTTCCCATGTCGGTCTGAACTTTCCTCGGATGTTTGGTGCACCTGGTCTCATTTGCTTGAATACCAAATCTCCCTCCTTCAGTGGGTGCTTCCTAACCTTCTTCCCAAACATCATGGCCAGTCTTTTCTGATAGACCTGGTTATGGTAATAGGCTCTTAGTCTACCTTCATCCAACATGTTCAAATGCAACAGCCGATGCTATATCCACTCAGCTTCTGGGATTTGAGCTTCCATAATTACCCTTAACGACTTGAGCTCTATTTCAACTGGTAGGATCGCCTCTGTCCCATACACCAAGGAATACAGCGTAGCTCCTATAGATGTCCTGACTGCCATCCTATAACCCCAAAGTGCGAAAGGCAATTTCTCTACCCAGTCTTTATAACTCTGCACCATCTTAGCCAGAATCTTTTTGGAATTCTTGTTAGCGGCTTCGACTGCACCATTAGCCTGAGGGTGTTATGGAGATGACTTATGATGCTCGATACCGTACTTCTAAAGCAACTTCTTCATTTCTCCCATGAATTAGACCCTGTTATCGGACACCACGTGATGCGGAAGGCCATATCTTCAAATCAAGTTTCTCTCAATGAATTTTGCCATATCCCGCGCATCCACCTTCCTGAAGGACTCTGCTTCTACCCATTTGGTGAAGTAGTCAATTGCGACTATAATGTATCTGTGTCCGCTGGAGGCTGTGGGTCGGATCTCTCCAATAATATCAATCCCCCAAGCACGGCGATGTTAAACTGTGTAATTCTGACACAGGCAGGTGTCTCAAATCTGCGTACTGCTGGCACAACTGGCAGTTCTTCACATACTTCGAGCAATCATTGTCCATAGTGAGCAAGTAAAATCCCTGCCTCATGATTTTCTTGGCTAACATCAAGCCATTCATATGGGCTCCACAGACACCGGTATGGGTTTCTTCCATTACCTTCTTAGCCTCTTTTTCGCCCAGACATCTCAATTGTATCCCATCAGCCTGTCGCTTGTACAACACTCCGTTTATGGATATGAATTGAGTTGACAATCTACGAATCAATCTCTGGTCTTTCTCTGTAGCTTCCTCTGAAAAGGTCGCATTTTCTAGATAGTTCATAATTATCGTAATACCACGGCTTCCCATCTGCCACATCTATTTTTGTTACTGGCTGTGCCTCAAAACTAGGTCTATCCGAGCTAGAAATCAAAATCGGCCTCATGACTACCCCTTTCGGATTGTCCCATATTGATACCAAAGTAGTGAGCGTGTCAGCCAGCTGGTTTTCGTCCCTTGGGATAAAATGAAACGTACACATTTCAAATTGATCGCCCAGATTCTTCAAGTTCTTGACATAAGGCATCAGTCTTTCTTCTTTAACAGCCCATTTGCCTCGAATTTGATTAATTACCAGGGCAGAGTCCCCGAACACCTCAACGTTCTTTGCCCCCAAGGCTAACAGTGCTTCCAATCCAAACATGCATGCTTCATATTCAGCCTCATTATTGGTAGCCTTGAACCTCAGTGTCTTGGCTAGGGGGAGTTTCTCATTTTCTGGGGTTGTCAGAATAACTCCTACTCCTGCTTCCTTGTTGTTCATGGCTCCATCAAAGTGCAACTGCCATCCCTAAACCGCAATCGCCCCGATGTCCTCATTTGGGAAGTTGAACTAATATGAGTCTCCTTGAATCGGGTGCTTTGCCAGAAATTCAGCCACTGCACGCCCCTTGATTGTTTTTTGAGTGATATACTCCACAGCAAATTCTTATAACAACAACAACCATCTTCCCATTTTCCCGAGCAATGACGGCGCTTCCTGCAAATACCTTAGGGGATCCTACTTTGCCACCGCTTGAACCTTATAAGAATGGAAGTAATGCCTCAACTTCCTAGATGCCCAAATGACAGCGAGACAAGTCTTTTCCACTTTCGCATATTTGATCTCATAGGTGAGGAACTTTTTACTGAGATAATAAATCGCAAAATCCACTCCGAACTCATCCTCCTGAGCCATCATGGCACCTATAGAGCTATCTTCTACGACTAAATACAGAATCAAGGGCTTGTTTGGCTGCGGTGGCCTTAGCACGGGCGGATTCAACAGGTATTCCTTGATGGTAGCAAAGGCCTTTTGACAATCTTCATTCCATATCACAGGCTGATTCTTCTTAAGGAGCTTGAAGATCGGCTCACAAATCGAAGTCAACTTGGCAATGAACCTACTGACATACTGTAATTTGCCAAAGAAACTCCTTACGTCTTTCTCCTTCTGAGGCACTGGCATTTCTCTGATGGCTTTCACTTTTTTCGGGTCAATGTTAGTCCCTCTCTGGCTGACTACATGTCCCAACAGCTTTCCTGATGTGACCCCGAAAATACACTTCTTAGGATTTAATCTCAGGTTGTACTTGTCTATTTTGGTGAAGAACTTTTCTAATGCTTCAAAATGGCTCTCCCTGGTGGCTGACTTGACCATCATGTCATCTACGTATATCTCCACTTCCTTATGGATCAAGTCACTTAAAATCTTAGTTGCCATCCTTTGATAGGTAGCCCCAGCATTCTTCAAACCAAAAGGCATCACCCTATAAGCATATGTCCCCCACTCTGTGATGAAAGCCGTTTTGATCCGATCAATTATCTTGTTGAGGATCTGATTGTAACCAGCATAACCGTCCCGAAAACTATACATCGCGCAATTGGCGGCACTATCTATCAGCACATCAATATGGGGTAAGGGGAAATCATCCTTTGGACAGGCCTTGTTCAAATCTTGGTAGTCCACGCATACTCTAACCTTTCCATTCTTCTTGGCCACACGGACAACATTGGCTAACCACGTGGGATACTGCACCTCAATCAAAAACTGGGCTTCGATCTGTTGCCGGATCTCCTCCTTCACCTTATCTGCGCATTCTGGTCTGATCCTTCTTATCTTTTGCTTCACAAGTTTATGATCTAGGTATATCGGAATGGCATGTTCTGCGATGTTTCGATCGATCCCTGGCATGTCTTCGTAGGTCCAGGCAAAGACTTTTTCATACTTTTTTAACATTCTCTCAAATTTTTCTCTTTCCTTAGGAGTCACATTTGATGCTATTAAAATTTCTTTCGGGTTTTTCGAGGTTCCAAGATTAAATTAATGTGCATCAGAAGAATCAATATCAAATAAAGATGGAATATGATCATGATTATGCATGTCGAAATTATCAGAAACATCACACAAGTAAGCAAAATCATTCATTTCATTGATAAAATTAAAACTGTCATTTACATCATCAAAAAGTTCGGGAATGAAAAGACAATCTAAACTAGCTTCCTCCTCTTCTCTTGCCGGATCTGCTTTTGCCGACGGTCCTGCATCAGTCGAGTAGAACGGAGGCTCTTCATCCACTCCTTGAACTGTTTCTTCTATCTTCGCTTTTCCCTTAATGTGAGCGGCTACCATGGCCTCAGTCACAACCTCCTCGAGCTCTTCTCTATCCCAGATAGTTTTGTTGGTCAAGACCTACTCATCCCAAAAGTCCTCAGCTGACTTGATCATCCCAACATCCCAATCATAGACGTCGTTAAATATTTCAAAACCTGGTACAAACTTTCCATTGACCCACTGAGGCTCGGCTTCCCGGTGTATGCACAGACTGCTGCCGCAGGCACAAAACTTTCCCAAATGTGAGGAACCTTCTTCGTTGGCCTTGCCCCTCTTTTTATTTCACCTTCATATCCTAGCCCTCTTCTATCTTTCTGACCCTTAGTAGCAATGACTTCTGGCAATCCTTGGGAATTCTTGCCTAACCCAGCACCTGGAAGGAAGGACATTTTCTTCATCATGGCTAACACCTGAGGGCTACCAGCTATCGTCTCTTCCTCATTGATCACAGCTACATGGAACCCACTAAAAGGCTGTCTTGCTATCTCAAGTATAGACACCTGATTCTCCCTCGCAGCCTTGATGGTCACCACTTGCCCTTCCTGTGGTATCTTGACCATTTGGTGAAGTGTAGAAGGAACACCTCCCAGTTTATGAAACCGCGGCCTTCCCAACAAAACTAAAAAATTGGTGGGGATAGGCAAAACAACAAACTCCACCTCAGTTTCTATTGGCCCCATTCTGACCATCGCTCTGAAAGTTCTCGAAGCATGCCTGCGAGAATTGTCATATGCTGTGATGGTCAAATCAGACTTAGCTAATGTATCTTCCATTACGCCAAAAGCTGCCATTGCCACCTGTGGGCATACATTGATTGATGAGCCATCATCCACCATTACGCAACATGTGTGCTTCTGATTGACCTGAGCCCGAATATACAAAGGGCGATTGTGGTTGCGAGCCTCTACTGGCAAATCCGTGTTTGTAAACACCACATCCTCTCCGGCCCCTCCTTTTACTTCCTCCAGTAGCTCGGTGGGCGAAATTGTTGTAGCCACAGTCGTCTAACATAAGGCCTCTACCAATCTCTGCTATGGGATGGGGACTGCCTCAAAATATCCCAAATAGAAATTTGTGCTGGCGTTTTCTACAGTTGTTTCACTATCTGATCCCCCACTGGCTCCTTCTCTTTTCCTTCTTGGCCTTCCAATGGCTCCAGGGGCCTGACTACTTCCGGCACTACCCTTCCACTGCGAGTTACAGCTCCCACTTTCTTCTTGCCTTTTTTCTCTTTTGATCCCTCCTCATCTGAACCCCACAGGTCTGGAAACTCAACACCCTTTTTATCATCACTTCCACTCTCACTAGTGGACCAGCAATCAATTGCTGCAGCAGGCATCACTTTTTCAATCCCCTCACGGAGGTTTGTGCTAACAGTATTTGCATTTCAGAACAAACCCTTTCGGCAGGCTAGACCCTATCATGAACATAAGTGGGGGCACCTTATTATACCCGAATTTCTTCTTGCCTTCCCTGTTCTCAGGGTCTGTAATTTGCTTTAAATCAATTAAATCCTGAATGGCATGCCTCAAAGCTTTGCAATTATCAGTCAAATGTCCCGTGTGCTGATGGTAATCACAATATTCATTATCTTTGTGACCCGGCATCCCCTGAGTCTTGGCAGGCTTAGGCGGTAACGGCTGCAATTTCCCTTCTTTCATTAACCTCCTCAACACCCATGATAAGGATCTCCCCAAATTCGAAAAGCGTCTTGTGGTTGCATTAGCGGCTGACACCTCGACTGTGTTCCTTACGCTACCACTGGAACCCGCTGGCCTACTTGCCCCCTGAGGGTGGCTCCCTCTCTTAGCATAATTTTTGCCACTCGCCTTCCAAGCCAGATACTCTCCTTCTGCTTCGATGGTTATATCCTTCAAGGACTCCCAATCTCTCAATCCTTTCATCTTCAATCCATCTCTCAGATACGGGCTCGTGTTTTTAATGAATAGATGAATCTGATCCTAAATGTCGGGCTTCCTCTTCATTTCCATTACCCGGTTCCTCCAACAGGTTAAATATTCATGAAAGGACTCACCCGCCTTCTGTTGCAGCAACTCTAAATCCTTCATGGTCACTTCCATCATCGTACTACAATCATACTACCGCAGGAATTCTTCTATCAATAAGTCCCAATCCTCCTTAGTCCGACGATCTAAACCATGGTACCAATCCATCGCTGGACCAGTCAAGCTCAAATAAAAATATTCAACCTTCTGTCTCCTTGTCAAAGTGGTACCCTTCATTACTAAGGAGTACTGCTTAATGTGTGTTGCAGGATCGAAAGTACCACTAAATTTTGGAACATCTGGCATCTTGAAGTTCATTGGGATAGGGTCATCTCCATCCAACTCTTTATCTTCCGGACTCATCCATTGACCTTTCGTCAGAGTCCTAGCCATTTCCTCGAATTTCACTTCCAGCTTTTTCCATACAGGCTCCTCAATTTGAGGGACTGTTCCTTTCTGAGACATGCGCTCTTCGCGATCTTCATCTGAATCCTCATCCAAACCCAGAACTTCCTTTCCTTTCTGAACCCCCAAAGTTGTAGCTCTAATGTGAACTGGTGGAGGGTGGCTTTCTTCTGTTGGATTTACTTTGACCTCTTCCGTCTCATTGCTTTTTACTGGAGGAGGTGGTGGATTCTGTGGGGCCATCCGCTGGGCCATAACAGCCATCATACTCATCATGCGATTCTCAAAATCCTCGAACCGATATCCCACTTCTTCCGCAATCATTACCCGTGTGGCATCATTCCCCTTTGGTGAATTCGACATCTCTGAAGTAGTACTACTGCTTTCTGAAGGAATCTTTAAAAGACTTCCCCTTTCTGGCAGCTCAAGCATGGGATTCTAAATCAGTCGTCCCTCGGTACCTCTTGCCCACCTAAGTAGATCTATAATGGCTGGAAATAAAAGGGGTTAGAATGATACATGAATGCAATGAAATGCATGATCGTGATATGCAACACCCACAAATCACATGCAAGCACATAGGTCCTTCCAACCTTATTGCTCCGACACACGCGGTCATGCGGTCTCTTTCTTAGGTGGGATTAGCCCATGGGTCAACAGGGAACCCAATGGATGCGCATGGTGCGCGGCAAAAAACCGACAACATAACACCCCTAAACTAATGCACAAGCGCATGGAAAATGATCTTTATGTATTTAAGTAATCTGAATACATTGACATGGCCCTACCGAGGCATGAAAGCCTTTGGCTAGGTAACCAACAAGATATTTGGACTCATCCCATACATAAGGATCCATACAGCAGGCACGGTATTACGGTTCATATTGCCTAAGGGACGTATCTATGGCCACTACATGAGCTTTAGTTAAGGGTGGTGTTACTTTAGGGCTACCGAAGCATAGTTCCTACCAACGGGTCTAGCTCATCACGAGTACAATGATCGATCGGGTCACCATTTGATATACTATTTGGTACGAGGCTTGGGCTGGTGGTTATCCTTAACAGTTCCCTATATTGAGTGAACATAGGGTCGTGCTTCGGGAATGCACCGGGGCTGATAGAGGGATCAAACTAACATAATCTAAGGCTCTAATGAAATGTAATGCAAATTTGAGAAAAAGCAAATTTATAAACTAAAACTTAATTATAAATTTTAATCAAGGTATTTTCAGATCAAAGTCTCGAACCAGTCCCCAGTGGAGTCGCCACTGTGACGCGCACCGAACCCCGAGGGCGCCCCTTGACCGCCCGCTTGAGGGCGATCGGACAAGTGAGATTCGTTTACAACTTGCGACAAATTGAAAGTGCATCTATTTTGGGCAACAAAGAGATTTCATGGAGTCGCCAACCAATAAAACATTGGGAAAGTTCCTCTCACCTCGGAGAGCCTAAGACAGCGCATGTATCCATTTTGGGCAAACTAAAAGGGAGGATGAACCTCTCTCCCTTGGAGCCTAGGATTTTTATTTAGGTCTTTTGGCGAGACATAAGAGGTGTCTTGGAGATCCCATTGGAATGGGTCTCTTGCCTCGTTGAGCCCAAAGACCAGAGATGGGTTCAGGACATCTCATCTATTTCTACCTTGATTAATTTTATAATTAAATTTTGAGTTTATTATTTCGCTTTCTCTCCACACAGTGCAATTTAATTAAAAGGCGCAATCATTCATGGTGAAAGCGATAAATAAATAAAATAAAGAAAGACATTTAAAATAAAATACAATAACACTAGTAGCGGAATACAACTTCTATTTTTAGAAGTGCAAACCATACATAAAACCGGAGAATTAATTATGAGGACATTGGTCCTTAACTTTGATTATTATGAAAACAATTTTCGGTGATGAATTCATTGGATAAGAAAAATAGGAAATTGGTCCCTGGTTTTGTTAAAAAATCCAAATTAATTACTATAAAACATTTGTTTATTTTTATTCGCGCGAGATAAAATAATCTATACATAATGAAAACTAAGAATAAACAAATAAATAAATAAATAAACTAAAGAATGAAGTTACAGAATTAAACCAAAAGGGGTTCTCCCAGGGTGCGAACGGCGACTGTTGTCTCAAGTTCAACTCGCCAAAAAACAAGAAAATAGTATTTCACAAAACAATAGACTATGTTAGCATCAAAAGAAATCCAAAATTAACCAAAAATCAAGATAAAGTTATAAAATAATAAATAATAAAATCAAGTGAGATTAAGAAAAAATTAAAAATAACTAAATAAATTAAACAAAATGTGTGTGTAAGCACCGTGTCCCGAGGCGGTCTGGATTAGAGATTACCCGATGAGGAATCAACGTCCGAGTCCGTACAAACGATTGAGATTCGGAGGTTTTGGTCCCCTGCTTCACGAGAAATGTGTTCTTTCAGTCTTCGTAGGAAAGAGGGAGGAAATGAGGAATTTTTTGGTCAAAAAGATGTATTTTCTCCACCGGCGGTCTGCCCGTCTGTCAAAGGCAAGACCGTCACTTCGGGTTACAGACGGCCTATGGGATTTTTTGATGCCCGTCAGAGGGACCTGATTTTTCGGAGCACGCAACCTGATTTCCCGAAGCACGCAACCTCTCTGATGCCCTTCGGTGAGAATTGTAGGCCCGTTGGTTGAATCCTTGTGTCAGTAGGATTAAACCGATGCCCGTCTGTGGAACCGACGCCCGTCGGTCGCCCCTGGTCTATAAAAGCTTTCATTTCCCACCTAGAAAGGGGTTGGAGAAATTTCTAAAGGGGAAACTCTGTCAAAATTAACACTTATTTTCTCTCTCCTCCAGCAAATACAAATATTAAGAAATCTCTTTTAGTTTAAGAATCAAACCATTAAAAAGGAGCTAAATCTAATTAGTTTTCCTAAGGTTTTGATTCCAAAATTCAGTTTTTTGAAGGTTCAAGAAGGAAACAATCTATTTTCCTCATTCTTGATCTTTCATTTTGTCTTCTCGTGGAGCGTGCGGGACTCTAGTCGACACCAAAAATCCAACCAAAATATTATCTGAGGGTAAATATTCCGGACTTCTTCTCCTTATTACTTCATCTTTATTTTTATTCTTATTTTTTGACTTTTTGCTTTTATCTTTCTTTATTTTGGTCCTTTTTATCTCATTTTTTTGCGGTAAAAATCTGTTTTTGCTTTGAAAAATTAGTTTCGTTGTCATTTTTTTCAGAGACAGCGGTGACCGACGGGTCTTCTGTTTTACCGACGCCCGTCGGTCACCCCTCCCACAGATGCCCTCTCTCGAGTGAGCAATAGGACACGTTGGTCACCTTGAATGACGCCCGTCGATCACTCGGTAGTGGCCATCCCTGGGTTCTGTCTCCATATTTTCAAACCCCCTTTCCCTTTTTTCTATCTCTCTCAAGTCTTAGAGCTTTATTTATATTGCGCTTTTTGTATATTAACACCCATTAACCTTTTGTGAGCATGTATGATTTTCTTAAACTGTCCTGAGCTCGAGGGGCAATCTATCATGCTCGGAGGATTTCGTCCGGTTTAGTTTTCTAACCTTTTAGTTATTTCATTCATTTGTTTATTTATTAATTATTTTATGTACATGAATATACCTTTTGTATCTCGCTAAATATAAAAATTGACGAATGTTTTATATTTAATAAAGAAAGATTTTCATAAAATTAAGGATCCAATGTCCTATTTTCATCCAATGAAAAATTTCCACAATAAAAACATCATTTTTATAATAAATGCATGCGAGGACCAAAGTCCTCAAAATAAATAATCTCTTGTCTTATGTATCTATTGCACATTTATAAATGGGAGTTGTATTCCGCTCCTAGTGTTATTGTATTTTTTGATGTAATATTCCTTTATTTATCTATCGCTTTAACACGTGAACAAAATGCGCTTTTAATTAAATTGCGTCGTGTGGAGAGAGAGCAAATTAATGAGTTCACAATTTAATCATAAAATGATCGAGGTAGAAATAGATGAGAAGTCCCGAACCCAGCTCTGGTCTTTGGACTCGAAGAGGCTAGAGGTCTATCCGATCACTCGTTGGAACTAAGACCTCCAAGACACCTCTTGTGTCACGAGACTTGGATGTTAATCCTAGGCTCCTTTGGGAGAGAGGTTTACCCTCCAAGACCCCTTTTGTTGGCCCAAAATGGATAATAAGCGCAATCTTAGGCTCTCCGAGGCGAGAGAAACTTTCCCAATGTTCTATTGGGTGGCGACTCCATGAAACCTCCTTGTTGCCAAAAATAGACACACTCGTAATTCATTGCAAGTTGCCAACGAACCCACAAATGCCCCGATCGCCCTCGAGCGAGCGGTCGTACGGGTGGCACGCGGGGCTCGGCACGCGTCATAGCATGTCCAGGATATTTACCCTCAGATTTTACCTTTTTGGATGAAAGTTCGGTTCGATTTGGTCCCATGCATTTCATGAGAAGAAAACAGAACCGAAGAAAGAGATTTATTGAACCCTTTTGGAGTGAAAATCGGATTTTTCTATATATGAGTAAATGAAAATTTTTCCAACCAAAAACTGAAAAAAAAAACCATGGGAGATTTTTCTTTTTATAGAAAAACATGACCGACGGGTGTCGAAGGCTAACCGACGGGCGTCGATTAAATCCTATTTCCACTAGGAAACAGGATTTAACCGATGGGTGCCTGACTTACCGACGGGCACTTGCCAACGGACACGTGTTCGCTAGTTCAGACACGTGTCCGTCGGCAAACTCACAGACAGCCCATCCCTCGTGGCGAGTGAGATGGGCTGCCGCTATGACCAAAGGATGCCTCGTGACCGATGGTCTGACCGTCTGTGGAAGAAAACTCAAAATTTAAGTCAAAAATCTCCCGATTTCCCGCTTCTTTCTAGCGCAAATAAAAACCTTTAATTCTCGTGAACTCAAAGGACCGACATCTCCGAATTCCATCCATCTATTCGGAACCAGGCATTAGTTTCTTCATTGGGTAATCTCTGATCTGGACCGCCTTGGGACACGGTGCTTACACATTGTTATTATTATTATGTTATCATTATTATTATCATTATCATTATCATTATCATCATCATCATCATCATCATCATCATCATCATCATCATCATCATTATTATTATTATTATTATTATTATTATTATTATTATTATTATTATTATTATTATTATTATTATTATTATTATTATTATTATTATTATTATTATTATTATTATTATTATTATTATTTGTTATTGTCCTTATTATTAATATTATTTATTACTATTAATATGTTTGCTGCATTATCATTATTGTTGTATTATTATTATTATCATCGTTATTATTATTATCATCATGTATTGTTGTGTCCAATATTTATCTTGTCCTTACTTGGTTAATTTTTCTTAGAACTATTACTAATATCCTTAATATTATTTTTTTGCCTGAAATTTAAATTTGAGCAGCACTATGTGAGCGTCCCCGTGGCTCCCCGGATGGGTCACGACACGTAGACGAACACTTCAATTCGGTGAGATCTTTTCGACCCCTTTTTATGTGTTTTGTGTTTATTTGCAAATAATTATTTTATTTATGCACACGTGAGATAAAAAATCACAAAAATATTTTTATAATTAAATTGGAATTTTTACTAATAAAATCGGGACCAATGTCCCTTATTTTAGCCAAATAATGAAAAATACCACAATAAAACGAAGAGTTAGTTTTCTCCAAAAATGGGATCACTCATTCCGGTTTTTCAAACTAGCAATCCATTAACTCTTCGATCGCTCTTCAAAATAAGCGCGAAGGAACCAATATTCCTAAACCTTCAAACGAGCGCGAAGGAACCAATATTCCTAAACCAAACGAATGCCCCAATTTATGTATGCTTTTCTTATATTTATTTTTGTTTGTTTGTTTAAATTCATGTTCATACATTTTGGGCCATTGTAATTAATTTTGGGGCAACATTATTTAATTTACATTTGGGGTTGTATTCCATCGCCGTTTTACCTTTTCTTTAATCTTCTTTTATTTTGGGTTGTATTCCGCCCCTATTTCTCTTGTAATTGTGTGCTTGACGTTTTTATTGTTTTCTTTCATTTATTTATCGCTTTTCTTTATAGCTTTCACTTATCGCTTTTTGAATGTTTATAATGCACTTTTTAATTAAATGGATCAATTGTGTGAGAGGAGAGATAGAATTTTAGAAAGTTAAAAACTCATTTATAATTAACCAAAGCATAAATAAGAGTGAAGTTCCGTACACCAATCTCTGTTCTTGACCAATAAAAGGTTAGAGACCTTTCCCAATTCCTCGTGAATTGGGTGGTGACTTCATGATACCACAAAGGTGCCATGGGGCTAGACGTTCCTTTCCAATGTTATATTGGGAAGGAAGCATCCAAAATATCTCATGACACTCATAATCAAAAGACGTGAACCAATCCCTCGAATCCTAAGAGCGGATTCAAGCGAGGGCCCTTACTGGGTCCGGCGTGCATCACATCGACCGTTGGGGCCTCTAAACCACCTAGACAAAGCTATAATGGCTGCAGAATACACCTCGTTAGGATGATGCATGATTAAAATGCGATGCAAGATTGAAATGTAATGCATGGCCGTGCTGATGCAGCATAGACAAACACATGCAAGCATTTAGATCCTTCCAACCTTGTCTCTCCCATATACGAGGTAATGCAGCCTCTTTCCTAGGTTGGCTTTATCCATGGGCCAACAGGGAACCCATTGGATGCGTAGAGTGCACGGTGGAAAACCGACAGCATAACATCTCTTGCCTAATGTACATACGTATGGGTTTTTTGGCCATTATGTATTTAAACACCTCAATTAAATTAAGATGGGGCCACCGGGGCATGAAACCCTTTGATAGAAAGACCATTTAATTTAACTAATTTTGTCTAATATATAACGGCCCACATAACAAGCACAGGATTATGGTACATTTCACCTAGTGGAAGTATCTGTTGCCATTATATGATCTTTAATATGGTCCTTGCATACAGGTCTAGCTCATCACGAGTATAACGACTGATTGGGTCTCTATTTGATATACTATAGGGTATGAGGCTTGAGCTGGTGATTATCCTTAACACTTTCCTACATTAAGTGAACGTAAAGAAAGGGACCAAACTAGCATAATTTTAAAGCTCTAGCATGGATGCAATGCAATTTTTTAAAAAGCGATAGAATTTTAATTTATAAAAAATCCAATTATATTATTAGCCAAGACAGTTTCGGAGCAAAGTTTCAAAGTCCACAGTGGAGTCGCCACTATGACGTGCGCCGGACCCGACCTGTTCTCGAAAACCCCGCTTTTAAGGCCCGAGAGAGGGTTCACTTCTTTTAATCTTAGGCAATCATGAGATATTTTCGACACCTCATTCCAATAGAACACTAGAAAGATCATCTAATTCCATGAAACCTTTAGGCACCTTTGAGCTATTTTGGAGTTGCCACCCAATTTACAAGAAATTGAGAAAGTTCATCTAACCTCGGGTGTCTAAACTAGAGAAAGATTCAAAACTTTACTCTTATTAATACCTTGGTTAATTATAACTAGGTTTTTAATTTTATATTTCTATCCCTCTTATCACATAGTCATACATTAAAAAATAAAGCACAAATCAAGCAGTAAAGAAAGCAGTAAAGAAAGCGGTAAAATAAAGCAAGCCACAAAAAATAACAGAAAGATAAAATTTGGACCAAATACAATCCCCCAAAGAAAAAAAGTATTAAAATTTGGGACAAAAATACAATCCCCGAAATAAAATCAAGCAAAACATAAATCAATCAATCAATCAAATTAATAAATAAACATTCATAAATTGGGACATTATTTAGGATAGGAACGTTGGTTCCTTTATATTCACTTAGAAAATTGAAGAGTTGTTTTTTTGCATTTATCGATAAAATCAGGATAAGTGATCTCATTTTGAGAAAGTCAATCCTTCTTTTTAAAAGTGAGTTTTTATGGATTAAAATTAGGACATTGGTCCCATTTTATTAGGTAAAGATCTCAATTTATTAATATAAAATATTTTTATGACTTTTACTTAATGTGCAAAAAAATAAATAAATTTATTACAAATTACATAATAAAAATAAATAAAATTAAAATAATGAAAAATAATAAAAATACTAAGAATGACAAATTCAATCAAGATAGTGTCTTCGAATCTCCATGGGCTCCCACTCGCTATTGGAAAAGCTCACACATAAAAAATAAGTATTGAAATAAAAAACACAAATAAAATTGATGTTAGTAATAAAAATGAATTTAAACATATAACCTATGAAAATGAATTAAAATAAATAAAATAAAATGCATTATGAGTGACAAAACTAATTAAATGACATAATAAAATAAGTACTCAACATATTAACAATTCAACATGCATAAAAACATAAATAATAATAATAATAATAATAATAATAATAATAATAATAATAATAATAATAATAATAATAATAATAATAATAATAATAATAATAATAATAATAATAATAATAATAATAATAATAATAATAATAATAATAATAAAGATGAACAATCAAGTAAATTAAAAGGAAAAGAAACAAAGTAAATAAAACATGTTAGATCTATGAACAATCAAACAAGTACACAAGAATAAGAAATAAAAGTATGTTAAGAAAAATATTAAATCTATGACTAAATCACATATAATACAAAAAATAATAGATCTAAAATTTCTACATGATTGCTAATTAATTATAAACAAAAAATATAATAATAATAATAATAATAATAATAATAATAATAATAATAATAATAATAATAATAATAATAATAATAATAATAATAATAATAATAATAATAATAATAATAAATACAAAATTAAAGCCAAAATGCTTACCCTCAAAATTTGATTTGATAAATGAAGGTAAATGATCAATTTCCTTATCTTGATTTGCCAAAATAAGATTAGAAAAATAAAATGTATAAGAAAAATTTTATCTCAATGACAAAAATTTTTTTTCTTTGTCTCAAGAAAAAAATTGTTTAAAAAGAAGAATAAAATTCCTAAGAACAATAATTGTTTTCTTTGCCTCAAGAATTAACTTAGAAAAATACTTAGAATATTAGGAGAATTTGTTCTTGAAGAAGAAGAAGAAGAAAATATTTTCTTAAGAAAATTCTCCCTTTTTTCCTCTAAAAAAACCCATTTTATACCCAAAAAATCAGATTTAGTAAATAAATTAAATTAATTTAACTCACATTAAACACAAAAAAACTAAAAAATTTCAAAGGTTTAGAGAAAAAAAATGATTTTAAAATTAAATTGTAAAAAAAAAAAGAGAAAAAATGACATAAATTGGGTAAAAAATGCCTAAAAGGGCTGCTGGGGGGACACTGGGCACAAAAGGGCGCCCAGGCACGTGCGCAGGTGCTTGCGTCTCCCAGCGCTATGTGAGACTCGCTGGGCGATGATGCGGGCGTGCCACCGCACACCGACACCCAATTTTTTTTTTTAAATAATTTTGACAAAAAATACTATCCTTTCAAAACTCCCTTTTTATTTTAAAATGTTTAAATAATTTTTAAAATATTTTTATCTATTATTTTTTCTAAAAGCAAACTTGACAAGAAAACTATCACTTTTAACTTTCTTTTTGCCTATAAACAAGCATCTGATTTCAAAATTGGGTAAACATGATATGAGCTGTCTCAAAACCCGGTGCCTACAGTACCATTTCAAGTTACCCTTGCTATAGCTCATATTAATTCACAATACAAAGCTATTATCAGTTACATACATGTAGGCATACACTACTCAATACATATTTATTACAAAAAGATTATATTTACAAAGTAGTGCGAAAACACAAAACCTACATAAGGAAGGTCTAACTAGTGTGTTGGCCTTAAAGATTGTGAGATGTCCTTAGCGTTATCTCCTACTTCAATACCTACATGGATGAAACACTCGTGCTAAGCATAAAGCTTAGTGGGTAAATTAGCATTACATGGACGACCACTCACAGTGATTGTCGATGCATAGATACACACATGGTAAACAAACACGTATAAATATTGCATAATTTAATTAATCATTATAATACATAATACTGAATAAACACGTTATAAATTCTTAGGAACTTATGATTCTTATAGTTTATTTGATATTTATAACAGTTATTTAAAGAGCCTACAATGCCTAATGAAGTTGATAACAAGAATACAGAATAGTAGGTATCCGCAGGCACAAATTCATTTTAACTAATTATTTATATTTATGTAACAAAAGGTGACCCAAATCGGCCGATAGAAGACCCAAATGGGTCCAACAAAATAGAACAGTAGGCTGCAACATTTATGGTCCCTATAAGCATGCCTATCTATCCACAACCCGAACACAAGTAGGCGACTAATTTATTTCACATAAACTCACTTTATATTCATAATTAAATTTGAATGGGTACCATTTATTTTAATTCCATGTCATGGACAAATCAATTCAATTATTTTATCACGTATATCACATAAATAATATCATTTATTTACACAACAATTATTTTCATATTATCTATTTATGTGCATATATTCACAGATAATATAATTACAATCATCATATATATTAAATACAATTTTTAATCATTTCTATCTCATTTGTAGGGTCCAAATATGCCTACTTACCATTTCATTTCATAAGAAATGAAGAATTGTAAACAAACCTGAGAAAAAAAAAAGGGAAAGTTAGGGCTGTCACGAGTCATGCTCCATGTCACGACTCGTGATAGAGGGTTGTTGTGCCGACGTGGGATAGAACCCAAATGTTTAAGGCCTCGACTTGTACCCTAATCGTGCTATATACCTTTAGGGTACAGGAGTGGTCTAAGTTATTTAATTGATTTAATTCATGTGCTAAGGACTCAATTAATTTGATTAAAAACTTCAAAAGGATTATTTTGCATGAATTAAATTAGTTAAGTGACTAAAATGAAATTTTGCATGATTAAAGTAAATGAAGGATTAATTAAGTTGATTAAGGATTAATTAGCTTAATTAGTTTAAGTGGAGTCGAAATGTCATTATTTGGTGTTGCATGCATATATATATATATATATATATAGATATATATATATATATATATATTTGTGTGTATGTGTGTGTGTGTGTAGACACTGGGTCCCGAGGCGGTCCAAGATTTAAATCACCCCATGATGAAAATAAAGACCGTTTCATAGGCAAGAAGGTAGAAATTGATCATTTCCTTGATAAGTTCTTTGGTCTGTCTCAAAATGCTTTTAAAATTTATTTATTTACTTAGTTATTTTTATTTTTATTTTTTAGAAAGAAGGTTTTTTTTCTAGATTTACGTGCGGAGGTTCTGCATGTGTCATCTCAATGGGGGAGGAATGCGGGGGCGAGGAGCTGTCCCTGCCGTGCATGGGTAAAAGGGGCGCTGCCCACCTGCCGTGCGCGCGCAAGGGGATCGTTGCCCCCTGCCACCAGAGCGGCTAGGGGCGCTCCCCCTTGCACGCGGGAGCGCCCGCCTCGCAGGTGTGGCTTGTGTATGCGGTGAGGGGCGCTCCCCCTCGCATGAGGCTGCCCTTGCACGCAGGCAGCCATGCGCCAGCCACTTGCGAGGCCGCCTTGCAGGTTCGGCCTGCGCGTATGTGGCCGCCCTGCAGGCACGACCTATGTGCTCAAGGTCACCCCTGCACACTGGGTGCCCCTCAGCAGGCCGCGCTCTTGCCACTGTCCTTCCTTCTGGCGTGCCTTCCTTCCTTATGAAGCAGGGTTTTGCTGGGGCTACAGTCCAAATCAGACTGAAAAAACCTGATTTTTCAGTTTTGATGTTTTTTTTTGGTGGATTATATAAGAGGAACAGAGAGAGAAAAGAGGGATGATTTTGGAAATGGGGTTTTTCAACAAAAAACGTGGCTTTTCTTTGAGAATGAACAAGGGTTTTCCTTGAGAGCAAAGTTTTCTTCTTTTATTTCCTTTAATAAAAAAATATTTGTTGAGTTTAGATTTAACTTGTGGAAGGTAAAATCAATTCCCTTAGCTTAGATTTCTCATCGAACAACAAAAAAAAACATTTTTGAGTTTTACTGTTCTTGAGTTTTTTTGAGACAAAAACTTGAGATCTTTTTTGAATCTTTTTGAGTCTATTTTTGAATCTTGATGAAGGGAACGAATTGAGACATCTTGCTTCCAGATTATCTACTCTGAGGGTAAAGGATCTTGAACATATTTTTATTATTTTATATTATTTTTTTCATCTTACTTTTCTTACATTGATGAATACATGAATAATGATTTGATGAATATGTGTTTTTGGGGTTGAGATTTATTCTTTTGGCATGATTTTCCAATCTTTATCTTATTTTGGTGTAAGAATGGACAAATGCATATGCTTTAGATGTGAAAAATCAAGTTTTTAGTGTTTGATTTATTTTGGAAAATCTTAAGTTTTTGAAGGTTGCTTTACCACCTCCCCCTTAGGGGTGGGAAAGAGGTGGCCAAGCCGTCCCTCACCCCATGTGGTGCCCCTTCGCGCGTCCTAGAACTTAGGTGCCTATGTGAGCCAAAATTTAGAAAATAAGGAAAGAGACACGTACCTAAGGCAATTGCCCCCCTGCTGTACCGTCGTATATGATCGAGGCATGATTTGTTCCTTGCCAGCTTATCGGCGTGTGAAACCATGGCTGAACGATTGATAAACACCAGCTTGTAGGTGTGTGAAATCGTCAGGCTTTGAAGAACGTGATTGATAGAACACCAGCTTATAGGCGTGCGAAATCACGGCTGAACGATTGATAAACACCAGCTTGTAGGTGTGTGAAACTGCCAGGCTTTGAAGAATGTGATTGATAGAACACCAGCTTGTAGGTATGTGAAACCACAGCTGAACTATTAATAAACACCAGCTTGCAGGTGTGTGAAACCGCGAGGCTTTGAAGAACATGATTGATAGAACACCAGCTTATAGGCATGTGAAACCATGGCTGAATGATTGATAAACACCAGCTTGTAGGTGTGTGAAACTGCTAGGCTTTAAAGAATGTGATTGATAGAACACCAGGTTGTAGGCATGTGAAACCACGGCTGAACGATTGATAAACAGTAGCTTGTAGGTATGTGAAACCGCCAGGCTTTGAAGAACGTGATTGATAAAACACCAGCTTATAGGTGTGTGAAACCATGGCTGAATGATTGATAAAACCAGCTTGTAAGTGTGTGAAACTGTCAGACTTGGAAGAACGTGATTGATAAAACACCAATTTGTAGGTGTGTGAAACCACGACTGAATGCTTGATAAACACCAGCTTGTAGGTGTGTGAAACCGTAAGTATTTCCTGCAAAATTAGAAATTCGTATGCAAGGGTAAGTTATGCATGTGAATGTGCATATGCTATGCAAAATGCAACTGATACCATTCACCCGAGCGGCCCAGGCACTGAGGCGCGTTAGCCTTGGCTGAAATGATTCATGGTCCGGTTTGTTTGATCATGCCCCTAAGGATCTGGAAGTATTATTTCGGCCTAGGGACTCTTACCCATGTCTTGGATCATGCGTTACCTTGCCTGAAAGGGATTGCCTGAGGTGATGCTGCCTTATAGTTCCAGGAGCCAAAAGTCTATACCTCATCCGCCCGAACGGAGGTCGCCCGAAGTGTCACCGCCTTATCGCTCTAGGTATTTGAAGTCATTGATTAAAGGTAGTGCGTCCTTTGTGGATTTTCACAATAACTGTTCTTAGTGGAAAATGTGTCCTTTCTTGATTTTCACACAACCCTGTGCCTAATTTTTACCTGGAATGGATCCAACCTAATCCAGCAGCTTTTATTCATTTCATTTTTTATAGAACAGACTGCCTGTTTCCAGGTTTTCTGTCACACCCCATAATTGGCCTAATTGGATTTAATAATTTTAATTGGACAATTAAGGTTAATTGGGTAATATTCAAGTGGAAAGAAGGATTAAATTGCAAAGAAATAAAAGATGTAAATTAAAGATTGTAGTATGGTGAGAAAAAGGTAATTTCTTAAGGACTTATTGGTAATATTGCTTGGATCAAATTGTAAAAGAGGATTAAGTGGGTCTGTGAGCCGTGCATGTGTGCCAGGTGGAGAGCAGGGTGTGTGCACGTGGTGAGGGAAAAGAGAAGGTTGTGAAAATCTAGTGAGTTTTGGAAACAAAAGACAGAAGTCCTCTCTTTTCTGGTTTTTCCCTCTCACGTAAATCACATTGTGTTCCTTCTCCATTTTCGGTTCTTTTTATCATTTGCATGTGTGGATTTCTGTTGAGGAACTAGGGTTTGGTTGTGTTAGAAGCTTCAGAAGCATCTAAGGATAAAAGAAAAGAGAAAGGAAAAGGGAAGATTGTGGATTGAGAAGAATACAGTGGACGTTTTGAGCTTCAGTACAGGTTTGGGAGAGTTTCCATTTTCTCATGTTTGGATCCTGTTTGCTGTGATATGAACGCATTTACATGTGTGTATATGAAATGTTAAAGTCATGTGTTATTGTAGATATATTTACAGTAGAAAACGAATGATACAAATATGCAATAAGATGAATGTGCTTGAATTTGAATGCAAAATACGGGGTTAGTGACTCTCTCTGTTCTTACTGATTGACTGTGTAAGAATGTGATGATTTGAGTGATTGTTGCTGTATATATGCTCTGGAGGCCTGAAGGTATGTGGTTGCATAAATTTTTGCATGAAAAATGGCTTTGGGTAAGATGGGATTTTGAAAATACGACACACTCTGTTTCTGTGTTTTTCTGGAAATTCTGATGTTTTGCTGGAGAAGAAGAAGATTTGTGAGAAGAGGGTCACGTGACGTGACTGGTGGTCACGCCGTGACCCCCTTCTCGGTTGAAGGTCACGTGACGCGATACAGCTTCACGCCGTGACCTCTTCTCTGAAGAGGGTCACGAGACGTGATGCTGCATCACGCCGTGACCTGCTTCCTTTCCTGCGTGTCACGAGGTTCATTCCGTGGCTTCTTCTCCCTCTCCTCTCACAGGCGTCACGCGACGTGACTGGTGGTCACGCCGTGACTGCCTGCTGTTCTCGCTTGGCGCTCGCATGAAGTCTGCATCACGAGATCGTCTGGCGCTCGCGTGAAGCTGGAGTCACGGCGTGACTGGAGGTCACGACGTGACCAGTCTCTACCTATGCCCTGTTTTCCAAAATTGAAGTTTAACTTCTGTTTTTCAGGAATTTTTGCACTATATGACAAATATTTGATTTAAAATCTGTATTGTGTTTTAATAATTGCTTAATATTGGGTTTTGTATACATGATTAATAATTGATATACATGATTTACATGTTTATAGTTTATTTAACAAGGACTTTTTCAATATGAACTATTTGTTCTTATTATCTCCCGTAATTGATATTTATACATTTAAATGTTCTGAATTGGATTAATATACGTGTATATATGAAATATAAGTTAGTATTTAATGAAATTCACATGACAGGATACTAGAATTATTGAGTTGTATATTTGATTAAATAATTAATGTACACAACTTACTAGTTTATATTGTACATGAACATAAGTGGTCTTGAATGTGAACTATTTGTACTTCGGCCTCTAATAATTGGTACTGGATGTATTTAAATGTTTCTGAATTTGATCTAGACACATGTATACGTGAAATATGTATTTGCATTTAGTTGTTTTTAATATTTATAGTTACTTGTTTTAAATGTGATCTGTATACCTGTATACATGGACCATAAATTAGTATTATCTTCGATATTTATATTGATATTAGTGCTTGAATTGTTGAATTGAGTTTTAAGCCTGAATAGTCATAGTAGTGGATAAGTAAGCGCTTACTTAGGTCAGAGTGTGTGTGCAGCTGCTATATGATAAAATGATATATGCGGGTCCATTTGGATCCTTGTTTCGACCATGTTTGGTCTATATGAAAATAAAGCGAGACCTCGGTCTCTATATGAAAAATACATGTTTGAGACTTATGTCTCTATATGCTTGGGATACTGTGTTCAATCAGTATCCAAATGACCGTATCCACTTCTTAGGTTTATACCAGACTAATCAGGCTACATGTTTATATGTGATATATATATATCTATATGTTGAGATGTTTATTGACAAGATTAAAGGTATATGTTGTATATGAAATATAGTATAACTTTGTGTTTATATACCTTGAGTGTATATGTATTTGCAATGGTGAGAAATATGTAGATTTTAATTATGTTTTAATAGTTAATTACTTGTAATGTATGTTTATGTTTTGGATGAGATTATAGTATTGTTGTAAATATTGTATATGCATATTGTTAGTTTGCTTTGTTTCTCCCCACTAAGCATTATCGCTTAGCACGGGCTCTTTTCCCGTGCAGGTGGCGAGTCTGGATTTGGAGTCGGGTATCTGCGGGTCGGCCACTAGGAGTCTTTTGATGAAGTTACTTTTGAAGTCTTCCGCTGTGTTATTTTGTATATGGCTTGTAATTAGCAAAATGAATCTTTTGTAAAGGAACAAGTATTCTTTTTTTTGTATATGTATTCGTATACGAGCCTTTTTGTATAAACGATATAAATATGACATATGTATAAGGATTTGATAAATATATGTTACAGGAATTTTCTGATCAAATGATTAAAAGTTTCTTTAAATCTCATTTGGTTTTCTTTTGTTTATTTATACATGTGTAAATGTATATGTTTATATGTGTTTGCCCGCGTGGCACTCCGGCATCCTTTCAAACGGGGATGCGGGGTGTTACAGCTTGGTATCAGAGCCCAGGTTTGGTGGTTCTGGGTTATGTTGTGATTGTTTGAGTATAGAGTTGAGTCTATCCATGAGAGTCAGTTTTGTTTAGTGGCCTAATGCAGATGTCGTTTGTGTAAAGTTTAGATGGAGTCCGACTTGTGTGAGAGTATAGACGAGGCAGTAGTAGATGTGAATTGATAAGAGTTCGAGGTGACACTCTGTATTCCTGTCAGCTATCTTCTTGGAATCGTGTGCACATAAGCATAGTGAAACATGGGGATGGGAAAAGTGCATTATAGTAGCTTACATTGCATTTTCGCATCATCTCGCATACATAAATCATTACATGATCATTTCATCTGCATCCCTCATTTGTATGTAAACAGCATCATTGTATGCACTTCACTGAGAGAAGCTGACAGGATATACATCGAGTACTTGATGATTAGAAGAGGTATATGGATTAGAGTGTAGTGTGTTAAGGAAAGTGTGAAGTGTACATGATTTGATAGTTATATGGTATAAGTGATAGCGATTCAGAGATTTGTTTAAAGATTTGTCTACAAGTGATTAGCGAGGAAATTTCGAGGACGAAATTTTCTTAAGGGGGAGAGAGTTGTCACACCCCATAATTGGCCTAATTGGATTTAATAATTTTAATTGGACAATTAAGGTTAATTGGGTAATATTCAAGTGGAAAGAAGGATTAAATTGCAAAGAAATAAAAGATGTAAATTAAAGATTGTAGTATGGTGAGAAAAAGGTAATTTCTTAAGGACTTATTGGTAATATTGCTTGGATCAAATTGTAAAAGAGGATTAAGTGGGTCTGTGAGCCGTGCATGTGTGCCAGGTGGAGAGCAGGGTGTGTGCACGTGGTGAGGGAAAAGAGAAGGTTGTGAAAATCTAGTGAGTTTTGGAAACAAAAGACAGAAGTCCTCTCTTTTCTGGTTTTTCCCTCTCACGTAAATCACATTGTGTTCCTTCTCCATTTTCAGTTCTTTTTATCATTTGCATGTGTGGATTTCTGTTGAGGAACTAGGGTTTGGTTGTGTTAGAAGCTTCAGAAGTATCTAAGGATAAAAGAAAAGAGAAAGGAAAAGGGAAGATTGTGGATTGAGAAGAATACAGTGGACGTTTTGCGCTTCAGTACAGGTTTGGGAGTGTTTCCATTTTCTCATGTTTGGATCCTGTTTGCTGTGATATGAACGCATTTACATGTGTGTATATGAAATGTTAAAGTCATGTGTTATTGTAGATATATTTACAGTAGAAAACGAATGATACGAATATGCAATAAGATGAATGTGCTTGAATTTGAATGCAAAATACGGGGTTAGTGACTCTCTCTGTTCTTACTGATTGACTGTGTAAGAATGTGATGATTTGAGTGATTGTTGCTGTATATATGCTCTGGAGGCCTGAAGGTATGTGGTTGCATAAATTTTTGCATGAAAAATGGCTTTGGGTAAGATGGGATTTTGAAAATACGACACACTCTGTTTCTGTGTTTTTCTGGAAATTCTGATGTTTTGCTGGAGAAGAAGAAGATTTGTGAGAAAAGGGTCACGTGACGTGACT
The DNA here is from genome assembly GCA_947683425.1 of Excoecaria cochinchinensis. Lineage (NCBI taxonomy): Eukaryota > Viridiplantae > Streptophyta > Magnoliopsida > Malpighiales > Euphorbiaceae > Excoecaria > Excoecaria cochinchinensis. Next base: position 28,511,195 of record CANTUQ010000146.1, on the reverse strand, counting down.
GGTGGTCACGCCGTGACCCCCTTCTCGGTTGAAGGTCACGCGACGCGATACAGCTTAACGCCGTGACCTCTTCTCTGAAGAGGGTCACGAGACGTGATGCTGCATCACGCCGTGACCTGCTTCCTTTCCTGCGTGTCACGAGGTTCATTCCGTGGCTTCTTCTCCCTCTCCTCTCACAGGCGTCACGCGACGTGACTGGTGGTCACGCCGTGACTGCCTGCTGTTCTCGCTTGGCGCTCGCGTGAAGTCTGCGTCACGAGATCGTCTGGCGCTCGCGTGAAGCTGGAGTCACGGCGTGACTGGAGGTCACGACGTGACCAGCCTCTACCTATGCCCTGTTTTCCAAAATTGAAGTTTAACTTCTGTTTTTCAGGAATTTTTGCACTATATGACAAATATTTGATTTAAAATCTATATTGTGTTTTAATAATTGCTTAATATTGGGTTTTGTATACATGATTAATAATTGATATACATGATTTACATGTTTATAGTTTATTTAACAAGGACTTTTTCAATATGAGCTATTTGTTCTTATTATCTCCCGTAATTGATATTTATACATTTAAATGTTCTGAATTGGATTAATATACGTGTATATATGAAATATAAGTTAGTATTTAATGAAATTCACATGACAGGATACGAGAATTATTGAGTTGTATATTTGATTAAATAATTAATGTACACAACTTACTAGTTTATATTGTACATGAACATAAGTGGTCTTGAATGTGAACTATTTGTACTTCGGCCTCTAATAATTGGTACTGGATGTATTTAAATGTTTCTGAATTTGATCTAGACACATGTATACGTGAAATATGTATTTGCATTTAGTTGTTTTTAATATTTATAGTTACTTGTTTTAAATGTGATCTGTATACCTGTATACATGGACCATAAATTAGTATTATCTTCGATATTTATATTGATATTAGTGCTTGAATTGTTGAATTGAGTTTTAAGCCTGAATAGTCATAGTAGTGGATAAGTAAGCGCTTACTTAGGTCAGAGTGTGTGTGCAGCTGCTATATGATAAAATGATATATGCGGGTCCATTTGGATCCTTGTTTCGACCATGTTTGGTCTATATGAAAATAAAGCGAGACCTCGGTCTCTATATGAAAAATACATGTTTGAGACTTATGTCTCTATATGCTTGGGATACTGTGTTCAATCAGTATCCAAATGACCGTATCCACTTCTTAGGTTTATACCAGACTAATCAGGCTACATGTTTATATGTGATATATATATATCTATATGTTGAGATGTTTATTGACAAGATTAAAGGTATATGTTGTATATGAAATATAGTATAACTTTGTGTTTATATACCTTGAGTGTATATGTATTTGCAATGGTGAGAAATATGTAGATTTTAATTATGTTTTAATAGTTAATTACTTGTAATGTATGTTTATGTTTTGGATGAGATTATAGTATTGTTGTAAATATTGTATATGCATATTGTTAGTTTGCTTTGTTTCTCCCCACTAAGCGTTATCGCTTAGCACGGGGTCTTTTCCCGTGCAGGTGGCGAGTCTGGATTTGGAGTCGGGTATCTGCGGGTCGGCCACTAGGAGTCTTTTGATGAAGTTACTTTTGAAGTCTTCCGCTGTGTTATTTTGTATATGGCTTGTAATTAGCAAAATGAATCTTTTGTAAAGGAACAAGTATTCTTTTTTTTTGTATATGTATTCGTATACGAGCCTTTTTGTATAAACGATATAAATATGACATATGTATAAGGATTTGATAAATATATGTTACAGGAATTTTCTGATCAAATGATTAAAAGTTTCTTTAAATCTCATTTGGTTTTCTTTTGTTTATTTATACATGTGTAAATGTATATGTTTATATGTGTTTGCCCGCGTGGCACTCCGGCATCCTTTCAAACGGGGATGCGGGGTGTTACATTTTCACCCTACCCTTTGGCCTAACTTTTGTTTAGAGCATCAGTTACGATTTTCATCTCTAACGGCTTTTTATTTATTTTTTTTTTTTGTGGTGACACGTATAAAGTTCCTCGTCGGCCACAATAACAATGGATAAATTGCTCGCATTCAATGGGAAACGATGTAATACCTTTTCCAAAGGACCTATATGACATTTACGGAACGAAAAGAATTGTTCCAAGCATATAATTGCATACATATACATGTTTTTTTGTGATTTCATTACACATGATCATTATTTAACAGTAGGCTCAAAATACCAGACCACATCTAATCCCGAGATGGATCTTGAAAGCATCAAAACTCCTGTTATCAATCAGCCCCCTCGAGTTTTCTTGATTGAACATTTTCTCTCAAAATTTAACTCATAAGCCTTTAGCCATGGAACCTTTTAAATCTATCGACATTGACCGGCTCCTTCAATTCACTCCCATCACTATCTAACAAGATTGCTGATCCTTTAGACAAAAGTTTCTTGAGAATAAAGGGTCCTTCCCAAGTCGGTCTGAACTGGCCTCGAATGTTCGGAACCCTTGGCCTCATCTGCTTGAAGACTAAATCCCCTTCCTTCAGGGGGTGTTTCCTGACTTTCTTCCCAAATGATCGGGCCAATTTTATCTGGTAAATCTGATTGTGATAGTAGGCCCGCATCCTGTCCTCATCCAATAAGTTCAATTGCAGCAACCGTTGTTGCGCCCATTCCATTTCTGGTAGCTTGGCTTCCGATATCACCCTCAAGGATTGGAGTTCGATTTCTACTGGTAGAACTGCTTTTATCCCATAAACTAGGGAGAAAGGTGTAGCTCCTGTGGAAGTTTTAGCAGTGGTCCTATAGCCCCACAGTGCGAAAGGTAGCTTTTCTGCCCAGTCCTTATAGGTCTGCACCATCTTGGCCAGTATCCTCTTCACATTCTTATTAGCTGCCTTGACTGCCCCATTCGCATGTGGTTAATAAGGTGAGGACTTGTGGTGCTGGATGGTGTACTTCTTGAGCATCTGTTTGGTTTTAGCTTGGAATTGTACCTCGTTATCTGACACAATATGGTGCGGGAGTCCATATTTACAAAATAGGTGTCGTTCAATGAACCTAGCCATCTCTCGGGCACCTAGTTTCTTGAAGGATTTAGCCTCTACCCACTTCGTGAAGTAATTGATAACAATCACGATAAATCTATGCCCGTTAGAGGCTATCGAATGTATTTCTCCTATGATGTCAATCCCCCAAGCTGCGAATGGCCAGGGAGATGTAAGGTTGCATAACTCTGAAACTGGCAGGTGTCTTAGATAGGCATACTACTGGCATAGTTGAGACTACTTCACGTATTAAGAACAATCCGTGTCCATTGTAAACCAGAGTCGCATGATTTTCTTTGCTAGAGCTAGACCATTCATATGGGCTCAACAGACCCCTGCATGGGTGTAGACACTGGGTCCTGAGGCAACTCCAATCGAAGTTACCCAATGACAAAAATGATGCTTGTTAATGGGAAAAAGAGACAAATGGAAGTGATGATTTACTCGGAAATGATTTTCGTTTAAAAAAAAGAAGCAGATTTGAGGGTTTGCTGGGGGCCTATGATGTGAGGCCCATCTCTCCCATGTGAGATGAAGCCTCACGTTTGTGAGGCCTATCTCACATTGGTGAGATGCAGCCTCACCACGTGAGACTCATTTCATTTCATCTCACCTGCCTCACGCGCCCCATGCTCTAGTACGTCCCTTCTCCCGTTTTTCGTGGGGATTTGGTTTGAAAAACATGGGTTTATGTTTGATTTGGTGGGAAATGACCTAATCCTATCTGAGGTATTAAAAGAGGAGTTGAAAAACTAAAGCGAAGAGGAATTATTGGAGGGGAGCTGAACTGAAAAGAAAAAAAGAAAACAAAGAGAAAAAAAAACTTGGAGAGGAAGAAAGGAACAGAGAGAAAGAAAAGAAAAACATTTAGAGTTTTATTTTGAGAAAAAGAAACAAGTTCTTAACGTTTGAAAAGTCCATCATTTTGGTTTTTCATCAACGTAATTTTCATCAAAAAGTTTTTGAGTCTCTGTTTTAATCGTCATCTCGAGAAGAGCAAAGAGGGACACCGAAAATCTTTTATTTGCAGATCAAAGATCAATATCTGAGGGTAAATACTGAATAGCCATCTCTCTATTCCTTTTCTTTCTTCCTTCTTCTTTTCTTTTTATTTCATTTCTTTGTTTTGCTATGCTAGTTAACTCTGTTCATTGTACATATTGTATATATATTTCTTATTTGATCTTATTAACTTGTTTATCGCATGTTTATTGCTGTTATGATTAAATAAGCATGTTTTGTTGTATTGTTATGCATGTTTTGATCGCATGATGTTGTGTTTGTTGGTCTGTTATTAGTCCTTTGTTTGTCTCTGTTTTTTTATTTATTTGATCGTATTTTTGTTTTGTCCAAGTCATCACCTACCGTTCAAGTCGTGATCTGGTTTTGTTGAGTTTGTGACCTCCCGATCGGATTGTCCCTCTATTCTTTTTTCTTTTCCCGATCTTTCACGACGTTCGTGTTTCCCCAATCGGACTGCATGACCCGTGCAGTGAGTGCATGAGTCGTGAACGCATTGCACGACTTGTGTAATGCATTCACGAGTCATGAATGCATTACACGACTTGTGCAATACATGCACGAGTCATGCATGCCCGATCTCTTCCTCCTTTAGCTTTTCCTTTTCCCTATTTCGCCCGACCGTCCGAACGTAAATGCATGTAATCTGGCCCAGTTACTCTCCTCCTGTTGCGTTTTGGTTGATTCAATCCATTGGTTACTGCTGTCGATTTTGTGGTTTATTGCCCTCTATTGACTGTTCTTTGATTGTTGTAATTAATATGAACTAAATTTAATCTTATTTATTATTGTTAATGTATGCCAATATGATTTGGGTTTGTGGATTTTAACTTTTTGTTTTAAAATCAGTGTTTTTCCTGTGGAACGGTGAGTTTTTGCTTGACAGAGCAAAAACACAGCTGTGTTTCGCAGGAAGCACAACTGTGTTCCTGCACCGCCTGGCGCCTTGCTGGGGAAACATAACTGTGTTTCCTGCACTATTTTGATTCTTTCTTTTTTCTTTATTTTCCTGCATGCTGCCTTTTGCTTCATTTTTTATCTTTATTTATTTAATTATTTATATTTAGTTAGTTTAATTGATTATTATTTGATTGATCTATTAATCATTTTGATTAATTATTTTATTCTATTAATTTAGTTGTTCAATAATTATTTAATTTACTTCACTAACATTTTATTCATTTTGTTTTATTTATCTCGAAAATTATTTATCTTCACGAGTTACATTCATGCTCGGGTCGGAGCATTAGAGATAAAGGACCTTTGATTTTAGGGTTTGCATTTTAAATTTCATATTTTCTTTTATTCTATTATTTTTATGTGTTGTATGTAAAATGTATTCATTTTATTATCCGTATTATAGAAAATCACATTTTTTTTAATAACTAATAACTTGGGACTTTTCTTAATAAATTGGACCAATGTCCTATTTTAGCCAATAAAATCTCACTTTCAAATGGAGAACTAAATTTTCATAGAATGGGATCACTCATCCCACTTTTCCCAATCAATACCCCCAAAAAATGGTTCTCTAATTTTTTAGGTTAACAAAAAGGAACCAAAGTTCCTAAAATATAATAAATGACCCGATTTATATATGATGCATTTTAATCATTTTATATGTGTTATTTGTTCATTTTGGGGCCCTTGTAACTAATTTTGGAGCGAATTTTATGCTTTCTTATTGTACTTTATTTTGGGGGATTGTTCTGTCCCATTTCTTTGTTTTGTAATTTATTTTTGGACGGTTGTTCTGTCCCAATTTTCATTCGTAATTTATTTATTTACTTGCTACTTTATTTATCGCTTTCAATAAGCTTGCAAATATGCTTTAAATTTAATGCACAATCGCATCAGATGAGGGATGGAATTTTGATTTCTGAAAAACTCATTTATAGGCTTAAGTCATCAATAAGAGTGAAGTTCCGAACACCTTATCTAGTTTAGACCAATAGAGGTTAGACACCTTTCTCAATTACTTGTAAATTGGGTAGCGACTCCAAAATACCTTAAAGATGCCTAAAGGCGTTGTGAGGCTAGATGATCCTTTCCAATGTTCTATTGGGAAGGAGGCATCCAAAATGACTCATGATGCCCAAGATCGAAAAGACGCGAACCAATCCCTCGAGTCCTAAAAGCGGGTTGAATGAGGGCCTCTGCTAGGTTCGGCGCGCGTCACAGTGGTGACTCTACTGGGGATGATCGAAACTTCGCTTCGAAAGTGACTTAAATTAAAATTATAATTGAGTTATTAAGAATCAAAAATTCCATTTCTAATCGAAATTGCATTACATACATTAGAGCCTTTGACTTATGTTAGTTGGTCCCCTATCTACCCCGGTGCATTCCTAAAACACGACCCTACTTTCACTCATTGTAGGGAAGTGCTCGGGATAATGCCCAGCCCAAACCTCGTACCGTCAAATGGTATATCAAATGGAACCCGATTGGTCGCTATGCTCGTGATGAGCTAGACACATTGGTAGGGACTATGCTTGGGTAGACCTAAAGTAACACCACTTTTGACCAAAGCCCATGTAATGGCAATAGATACTTCCACTAGGTGAAATGTACCATAATACCATGCTTGCTATTTGGGCCGTCATATATTGAACAAAATCATTCAAATTAAATGGTCTTCATTAAAGGCTTTCATGCCTTGGTGAGCCCATCTTAATTTAGTTGAATTGTTTAAATACATAATAGCGAAACACCTATACGTATGTACATTAGGCAAGAGATGTTATGCTGTCGGTTTTTCATCGTGCACTATACGTATCCAATGGGTTCCCTATTAACCCTTGGATAAAGCCCACTTAGGAAAGAGACCACACTACCTCGTGTGTGGGAGAAATAAGGTCGGAAGGATCTATCTGCTTGCATGTGTTTGTCTATGCTGCATCAGTACGACCATGCATTGCACTTCAAATCATGCATCATCCTAACAAAGGTGTGTTTTGCAACCATCATAGATTCGTCCAGGTGGTTAGAGGTCCTAACGGTCGGTTAAGGAAGATTTCACTCTTTGGATTGCAAGAGCTAGTGTCAGATCAGAGTTTGAATTCTCTTTCAGAGGGTAGCGAGATATTGTCTTTTGAATCATCAGTAGAAACAAATATGTCTAATCCAACAAGTGGTTCGAATGCAACTAGGGCAATGATTGCGAAAGAAGTGGGGAAAAGAATGGAAGAGTTTGAGGTCAGAATGATGACGATGATGGGCAACCTTGCCAGTAGCCTAGCCCCACTTACTGGGCAATAAGCTACTGCTCCAGCTGGGGGGCAAGATGAACAAGGGGCTATTAGAGAGGATCCCCCAGTGGCAGTTGAACCACTTGCGCTAGCGCTAAGTGTAACACCCCAACTCATACGTGGACGAACCCATCCGCAAGGGAGTAGGAGGCCGTACGAGTAGGTGTGTTACTGGACTGAAGCGAGACAAAGCATACTAAAATACGGAAGAATTTAAAACTTGAGGAGTAGATTTGGACATGCATATTTTGCAATTGCGCATACACTAAGCAAAAGCATACAGTTGTGAAAACTTACAAGCATACAATAGAAATTATTCTCCAAACATTGCTATACAAATATTTACATGGCCCAGAATATTATATAAATATCTTTACATATTATTACATATACATATTAATCAGAATTTACAAAATCCAGGCTACAGAAATTATACAAATTACATCACTTCTAACTCCTATGTGGCCGACTCTGCAGATGCGCGACTCGAACAGAAGCAAACCTGCCACCTGCACGGGAAAAAGAACCCGTGCTAAGCGATAACGCTTAGTGGGGAAAACAAACATAATAATACGGACGGCCATTCACAATGGTCGTCAAGGCAAAATACATTCAAATGGCAATTGCGGATATTTAAAACATATGTCTAAACAGATTTGCATAATAAAGGCATTCATTCGGAAACTCACACATATAGTCATATACATATATGAGGAATGGGCCAAAACAGTCATAACCCAAAACACAACACCAATGTTATCATGCTGAGCCACATACTCAAGAAAACATTCAAAACATCACACTTCCGCTGCGCAACTCTAATACATAGCATATCATGCTGTAAACACTCCCATAACGGAGACTGAAGGCATAATCACATCACTTCACATTCATATCAAAACCATGCAGGAAGTACGATTACATCATATATACTTACCCTCATAACCGATCTGATTCACATGCTTGTACACAATAACCATGCTTAACTCATATACATAAATACATCGATCGAATCATTTCAAAGCATTCAGAAACTAATAACCAACCACATGCCAAGTTCGGATAATCATGTTAACTGAAAAGTCATGTTTACCAAATACATATTTACTTTCTGAAGCCCGTAGTTATATTTATAACTGGTTCATATGACCGAGATCTTACACATTCGGATAACACATTTTCATGTTCATATCAGATAAAGCAAACGAAACACCTGCTGACTCAAAATAGTGGATAACGAGTACTGAGAGGGAGTCCTCATGAGGAAACACATAGCCCGATCTCTGACCGGGTAACCCTCAGAGGGAACACATAATATAATGTACCATACCGGTACAAGTCGGAAGGCAACATTTCATTGAACAGGACCTTAAACAAGATCCATACACATACACATAATAGGGGTTCACGAGGAACCAATCGGGGACCTGATCAGGGTCCAAATCGTTCAAAGGGGCGCTGCAGCTACACATACATAGACTCTATTAGGCATGCCTAACTATCCACTAGACTGACTCTCGCAGGTCATGCATCATACAAATCATATTTCAAATCACTTAATTTATATCATTGTACATAATTAGCAATAGATAAGACTTATGAATAAGTTCATAAAGTCAATCATGCCTCCTACAATTTACACTTAAACATAATATAATGATCTTAGAGAGAGATCATCAGTATAGATATGCATAATACATTCAATTATATTAAAATACTTCATAAAACAGTCCAAGAATAAACCTAGAGGCATCACAAGTTTCGGAATTCAAACATGGAAATCACAAAAGAAACTCATTTAGCACAACACATCTGTCGCGCTCGCGATGCCTGTCGCGCTCGCGACAGAGACCATAGTCTCTTCGCTGCGCACAGCGCGACGGACTTCGCGATCGCTGGAAGGAGAGAAGAACCCGGCTCTGTCGCGCTCGCGACATTGTCGCGATCGCGACAGAGGATGAGCATTGCTATCGCGGGGTCGCGACAAGTCGCGTGCTCGCGATAGCACAGGCCAACAATGTGCTCTGTCGCGATCGCGACGGTTGTCGCGCTCGCGACAGAGAGCACACAAGCTATTACCATCGCGGGCTCGCGACAGCGTCGCGTGCTCGCGATGGCACAGCATCAGGATCACCAGTCTCTGTCGCGCTCGCGACAGTGTCGCGATCGCGACAGAGTCATGATCCCGAAAATCTGCAGAATTCTACAGGATCTTTCCTTCATCAAACTCACTACCAAACACACAAAACATATCCAAAGGTTTCTTACCTCATCTCCAGCAAGACACACATCATTAACAACATAAACACGACACCCATACTAAGAAAACCAAATAAATCATGCCACTAACAATATCCATATACTCAAACTATAATACCAACATTATTCTTCATTCATCTCAATCGCACCCATGTTAAATGCATTCAAACATATGATACGTCATGCTAAGGTTACTCATGAGGCCATCACATACTAGCACTCATTCATAAACAATCCTTCATAGGATTATATCTATGATTAATTACTAGTTAAATCACCAATTGAAAATGTACTCCTAAGTTTTCCCAACGATAATTACTTGTATAACCAATTAATTACCCTAAACATGCGTAATAACTGATGGAAAAGATACGGAATTAATCCGGGTCAATCCTAGACTCAAAATATAGAAGAAAAGACTCAAAGCATACTTTTCTGTTGCGAGGTCGCGACCCTTGTCGCGCTCGCGACAGAGGCTCGCTTCAGCTCCCCTAACATACTGCTTTCTACCACCAGTTCGTATCATATAAACCGACCTCTAAACCTCATTTTTAGGAAACGTTGTATTCTTAACAAATATTCTCCTACGTCTTAGCTTTCAAATGAAACAATTTTCACATCAATTGGATGTCTACAACTCCAGATATGGACTCCACAACCTATACTGGTCAAACAACCCGCCACAACAGGGACACTACATTTATAATCAAATTTTCGATGTCTTGGAGCGAGAATTTGTCCAAGGCTATTTCTGAGACATTTAAAGTAATGGCATTCATGGTTCTAATGGTTCAAGAATCGAATGATTTGGAGTTCTCTAACTTCCGAAACAGTGTATTAACCGAAGAAAGGTCCAGTGTATTCTAATCCAGTTTTTCACCCAAAAACCTATTCACATGCAACAATGAGTCATTTAAGCCAACACTCACTACCATCATCACAAATCATCACAATACACTCAAGAAGCTTGTATCATACATGAATATACCAAAAATTCTTATACAGATAGAAGAAAGTTTCCCAAACCTAGATTTGCGATTCAAAACCTCTATCTTCAAGAACCCACTCAATCAAGCCTTAGCTCCTCTTCAAATCATCCAAAACTCGCACAAACAAACCCAAGAATCACCAAACCAAAACCCTAACTTACTCAAATCGAAAGCAAACTAGAAGAAAAAGAAGTTCAAAGCACAATAACTAAAACCTAACCACTTACCTCTTCAATCTTGCTCCCAAACTCTTCCAAAATAGCTCCAACTTACACACATCCAAGAGAAAGAACACAAGAAATGGGAAAGGGAAAAGAAAAGAAAGAGAACGGGAAGGAGAGGAGGCCAAACGTGATTCTGCCCCTTTCCATTCTTATTTCCTATTTCTCTTTCTCACTTAATGCACACACACCAACCATACCACTTGTCACCATCCTAAAGGTCCACTTGTCATAATCCTATTAAATCCAAGATACATCTTTGACTAATTCCAACCTTGGCACCATACTCACTCCACATACAAACATTTCTTAAATAAATATCTTCAAGGTACCATACTTGAGTCACACCAAATCATTTCCTAAAATCCACTTATACCCTACTTACATACACACTAAGCACACTCTAATATTTCCTTCACTTAACTTATTTAATTAATTTCTTTGCACATAAATCCTTATTATCCATATTATTCATGTACAAATTACCGAATTACCCTCACTCATTCCGATCGAGCAAGCATATTCCGACTAGGCCCCGATCGGGGTGTGACACTAAGAGCGCTAGCACCTATCGTGCGTAGAGAAGGCCCTGAATCTGAGATTGACTTATGGGAGGAGCAAGACGATTAGAGGGTAGTAAAAGGAAAGTCTCCCAAGCCAGAGTATGCGATGTGGAGAAAAATGGAAGAAAGATTTAAAGCAATGACGAGGATGTTGATGGTAGGAAGAGGAATGAACCTTGAGGATTGGGAGCTGGATAGTGATGATCTGATCCCTCAGAATTTCAAGATGCCTAATATTCCCAAATTTGATGGCACTTTCGATCCCACCGAACACATAAAGCAGTACTCGCTAGTAATGGGTATTACTTTAACAAAGAGACAGAAGATTGAGTATTTTTGTCTGAGCTTAACCGGCCCACCGGTGGATTGGTATCATGGGCTAGACCGAAGGATGAAGGAGGATTGGGTTTTGTTGACTGAAGAGTTCCTAAAGCAATACGATTGCAGTACCAGGATGGAGGTCACATTAAAGGACTTGGAGGAGCTACAACAGAAAGCTGGGGAGTCTTTTCATGAGTACCTCACTCGGTGGAGGAACCGAGTTATGGAGATGAAGCGCAAACCTGATACCCCTTATCAGATCCGATTATTCATCCGGAATGCTAGCCCTTACCTGAGAGACGGATTAAGAATGAAAGGGTTGAAGAACTGGCAGTCCTTAAAGGACATAGCTATCGAAGCAAAGGGTAAGTACTTAGCAAAGAAAGCAAGCCAAGGTAACTTTGTTGGGAAAAGTTTCAGGAACCAGTCGAGGTACAGATTAAGCAGTGCTGGGGGCATTAATGATGGGAATGATAAGACAGTTGAGGTTTTAGCTACCGAGGCTGGGCAAACTCCGAGGTACTATTCCAATTTAGGCTGCTCTCTGCCCTAGGTCTTAGAGAAATTGACAAACGAGGGTAAGCTGAGACCACTGCCACCTAGGACAGCTGCGTATCAGGGACAGCCAGGGCATAGAGATGATCAGTACTATGCCTGCCATCAGCACACTGGGCACCTGACAGATTATTGTCGGACTTTGAAGAATAAAATCCAAGATCTTATTGACTCTAAGGAGATCACTGACACTGAGAAGAGGGTGAAGAAGAAGAGGGCAGGGTATGATGCAGTCCCCCCACCATGAATATGACCGGAGGAGAAGAATATGTTTTTAGTTGCTTTCTATTCCAAGAACACTTTTTATGACAATATTTGCAATGTTGGTTATTTCGATAAAATGAACAATCTTGCGTATTTGTGTAGTGTCTCTAATGATTTCATTTCTCATGATCACGATGCATTCATTTTTTGATATTAATTCAATTAATATGATTACATTTAATCTCGAAACTTTGGAAAACCCAAAGAAAATCTTGATAGCATCTGACATAACTTCTGTAGAGAGGAAAATTCAGAGAGATGAAAGAAAAGAGAAAAAGATAAAAAAAAACTAGTTGCAATTAGGGGATTGGATGAAAACTCACTAAAAGCACTAAAACCTTTCTGATTACCCATCAAAGCAATCCTTGGATAAGACGGAACCTCGAAAATGATTTAGGCTGCCTTTCTTTGCATAGCTCTCTAAATAACTATTTTCTACCTTTATTTTGCAATCGCTCACTAGCCCATTGATCCTTTATGCTGGTATGCTAAATGCGTACCGATTTTGTTGTTACACATGTTGAAACTACCCTTCGCCTAAGAATGGTTGCTCTAATAAGGACGGATGTACTTCATTGATAATCTTTTGGGCTATCAATGCTCGCCCAGATAAGGATGTGTTTGCATATAGGGAAGGGGGTTTAGTTATTCACAAACTCAGCATGGTCAGAGACATTAAAAAAAGGGCGGAAAAAGAAGAAAAAAGAAAAAAGGAAAAAGGAAAAAAAAAAGAAATAGAGCTCAAGATAGTAACCACTTAACGAGTTTCAACGATTATCTTTTTAATTGTTATTCTGATCTTGATGAGCTAAAATGTTATCAAGCCCAAATTCAAGAATACGTTTATAAATGCAACTGAGCTGAGAACGGTTCACCCATCAGTCGAGTAAATATTGTGGCCATTTTTCTCTTGCGACCTAATCTTTCTTTAATAGCCAACTACCTAAGCCTAACATTGCAACCAAAGTAAGACCTCTTGATTCTTGGTTTAGTCTTATCCAATTAGCGGAGATGACCTTCTAATAAGGTTTGGTACATATGATGAGGCATATGGTGTTTCTTGAACTTCAAGCGGGGAGCCACGAGTGCATTCATGCATTTGAGTGAAGTCTCATCCCCAACGTTTCATCTAGAATCCCCGTTCAAAGAAAAAAAAATTCATTAAGTGCTGAAAGAAAATATTCAATTATGAAAACCCAAGAGGGCTGATTGATAACAGGAGTTTGATGCTTTCAAGATCCCCCCCGAGATTAGATGATGTTTTGTGTTTTTGAGATTAATGCCAAATAACGATCATGTGTTATAAAATCAAATTGAAATATATGCATCTATGCAATGTTGTTGATATGATCAGAGCAGCTCATTTTACATACTCAAAGTTGTCTGGTTCTGGTATAAAATCAGCACATGATTACTATCTATCCTCTGCTACTCTAGCTACTCAAGCGGTTCAGTCGACTCATCCTGCTATCAACTGTGAAGCCAATTCTATAGCATCTTCATGATAAGAACCAAGTTTAAGCAACCATGATCTAAGACATAAGTGCATGCCGATTATACTTGAAAGATCTTTGACGACTACTTCAGCTTCTCTTAAAAAAAAGGCCGTTAGAGATGAAAACCGTAATTGGCGCTCTAAGCAAAAGTTAGGCCAAAGGATAGGGTGAAAAACCTGGAAATAGGCAGTCTGTCCTACAAAAAATGAAGTAAATCAAAGCTGCTGGATTGGGTTGGGTCCATTCCAGGTAAAAAAACTAAATAAAAAAAATAAAAATAAGGCACGGGGTTATATGAAAATCCGAAAGGACGCGTTTCCCTCTAAGAAAGGCTAGTGTGAAAATCCACAAGGGACGCACTACCTTCAAAAATGACTACAGGTATCAGAAGAGAACCTTGCAATCCCAAAGGCATGAGATTCCAAAAGCTGCTTCAAAAGGCATTGATCTAATCGCAAATTGCAGCCAGACCGGCTATCATTTCTAAATCCACTTAGATGAATTTTTATCCTGCATTTCTGCATGACCCATGCATTTCACGTGCATGCTCACTATTTTTCCTGCATATTTGGTTTTTCTATTTTGCAGTAAGATAGATTCGATGCAGACACTCGCAGAAGATGAGTGACCACATCAATCCGAACATCAATTCAAACATCAATCAAAGAATCAACCAGAGACCTCTCAGGGGGCAATCAACTAAAGACCTCTTAGGGGACAATCAATCAAAGGGCTCACAGAGGGCACCAATTCAAATCTTAGAAGGATTAGCACGATGGTGGCACTACGGAAAGTTAGCACGACCACAACACTACCACTTCGAATCTCAGGAGGGTTAGCGCGATGGCAGCAATACCACTCCATGGAGGGTTAGCACGACCACGGCACTACCACTTCTCATCTCAGAAGGGCTAGCAGGATCGCGACACTACCATTCTACATAAGGTTAGTACGACCACGAAACTACCACTTCACAGCTCAGAAGAGCAATCCTCGCGTTTTGTAAGTCTGGAGCAGACTCGGCGCATCACCATCTGAAGATGAAACCCTCGGACTTTGTAAGTCTGGAGCAGACTCGGTGCAGCTCAGAAGAGCACCTCTCGTACTTTGTAAGCCTAGAATGGGCTCAGTGCAGTTTAGAAGAATGACCCCGCACTTTGTAAGGCTAGAAGGGGCTCGGTGTAGCTCAGATGAGCAACCCTTGCATTTTGTAAGTCTAGAGCAGACTCGACGCATCATCTAGTCCAAGAAGATAGCTGCCTCAGGTGCGTACTTCTTCTTCCTTTCTTTAAGTTTTGGCTCACTTAGGCACCCAGGCACTACGTTCCCCAAAATTGGGGGCAACTGTAGACACCGGGTCCTGAGGCAGCTCAGACCGAAGTTACCCAATGACAAAAATGATGCCTGTTCATGGGCAAAAGAGACAAATGGAAGTGATGGTTTACTCGAAAATGCTTTTCATTTAAAAAAAATGAATATTTGAGGGTTTGCTGGGGGCCTGTGGTGTGAGGCCCATCTCTCCCATGTGAGATGAAGCCTCACGTTTATGAGGCCCATCTCACGTTGGTGAGATGCAGCCTCACCACGTGAGACTCATTTCACAGGTGAGATGAAAATCTCACCTGCCACACTCGCCCCATGCTCCAGCACGTCCCTTCTCCCATTTTTCGTGGGGATTTGGTTTGAAAAACATGGGTTTATGTTTGATTTGGTGGGAAACGACCTAATCCTATGTAAGATATTAAAAGAGGAATTGAAAAACTAAAGCGAAGTGGAATTATTGGAGGGGAGCTGAACTGAAAAGAAAAAAAGAAAACAAAGAGAAAAAAAAACTTGGAGAGGAAGAAAGGAACGGAGAGAAAGAAAAGAAAAACATTCAGAGTTCTATTTTGAGAAAAAGAAACAAGTTCTTAACATTTGAAAAGTCCATCATTTTGGTTTTTAATCAATGTAATTTTCATGAAAAAGTTTTTTAGTCTCTGTTTTAATCATCATCTCAAGAAGAGCAAAGAGGGAAACTAGAAATCTTTCATTTGCATATCAAAGATCAATATCTGAGGGTAAATACTGAATAGCCATCTCTCTATTCCTTTTCTTTCTTCCTTCTTCTTTTCTTTTTATTTCATTTCTTCATTTTGCTATGCTAGTTAACTTTGTTCATTGTCAATATTGTATATATATATTTCTTATTTAATCTTATTAACTTGTTTATCGCATGTTTGTTGCTGTTATGATTAAATAAGCATGTTTTGTTGTATTGTTATGCATGTTTTGATCGCAAGATGTTGTGTTTGTTGGTCTGTTATTAGTCCTCTGTTTGTCTCTGTTTTGTTATTTATTTGATCGTATTTTTGTTTTGTCCGAGTCGTCACCTGCCGTTCTAGTTGTGATCTGGTTTTGTTGAGTTTGTAACCTCCCGATCGGATTGTATCATTGGTTTCCCAATCGGATTATCCCTCTATTCTTTTTTCTTTTCCCGATCTTTTACGACGTTCACGTTTCATTTTGTTTCCCGATTTGATTGATCTATTAATCGTTTTGATTAATTATTTTATTCTATTAATTTATTTGTTCATTAATTATTCAATTTACTTCACTAATATTTTATTCATTTTGTTTTATTTATCTTCACGAGTTACATTCGTGCTCTGGTTGGAGGATTAGAGATAAAGGACTTTTGATTTTAGGGTTTGCATTTTAAATTTTGTATTTTCTTTTATTCTATTAGTTTTATGTGTTGTATGTAAAATGTATTCTTTTTATTATTCGTATTATAGAAAATCACATTTTTTTAATAACTATTAACTTGGGACTTTTCTTAATAAATTGGACCAATGTCCTATTTTAGCCAATAAAATCTCACTTTCAAATGGAGAGCTAAATTTTCATAAAATGGAATCACTCATCCCACTTTTCCCAATCAATGCCCCAAAAAAATGGTTCTCTAATTTTTTAGGTTAACAAAAAGGAACCACTGTTCCTAAAATGTAATAAATGACCCGATTTATGTATGATGCATTTTAATCATTTTGTATGTGTTATTTATTCATTTTGGGGCCCTTGTAATTAATTTTGGGGCGAATTTTATGCTTTCTTATTTTATTTTATTTTGGGGCATTATTCTGTCCCATTTTTTTGTTTTGTAATTTATTTTTGGGGGATTGTTTTGTCCCAATTTTCATGCGTATTTTATTTATTTACTTATTGCTTTATTTATCGCTTTCAATATGCTTGCAAATGCACTTTAAATTCAATGCACAATCGCGTGAGATGAGAGATAGAATTTTGATTTCTTAAAAACTCATTTATAGACTTAAGTCATTAATAAGAGTGAAGTTCCAAACACCTTCTCTGGTTTAGACCAATAGAGGTTAGAGACATTTCCCAATTTCTTGTAAAATGGATGGCGACTCCAAAATACCTCAAAGGTGCCTAAAAGCGTTGTGAGGCTAGATGATCCTTTCCAATGTTCTATTGGGAAGGAGGCATCCAAAATGACTCATGATTCCCAAGATCAAAAAGACGTGAATGAATCCCTCGAGCCCTAAAAGCGGGTTCAATGAGGGCCTCTGCTAGGTTCAGTGCACGTCACAATGGGTCTCCTCCATAACCCTCTTTGCCTCCTTCTCATCTAAGCACCTTAGTTGTATGCCATCAGCTTGCCTCTTGTACAGCACACCATCTACACTGATGAACTGGGTGGACAATTTGCGAATCATCCTTTGGTCCTTTTCAGTAGCCTCTTCTTGGAATACTAACTTTTCCAAATAATTCTGGACATCATAGTACCATGGCTTTCAGTCAGTAGCCCCAACGTCCTCGACCTGCTCAGTTTCAAAGTATGGCTTGTTTGAACTAAAAATGAGTACATGCTTCATGGCTATTCCTTCTGGGTTATCCCATATAGACACTAGGGTGGCTAGGGCATCCGCTAATTGGTTCTCATCTCGGGGAACATAGTTATAAGTGGAGATTTCAAACTGACCACTTAGTTCCTTCAAACACCTTATGTATGGTAACAGTAGTTCTTCCTTGATGGACCATTCACCCCTGGCCCGATGGATTACCAAGGATGAGTCTCCAAAGACCTCTGCTACTTTTGCCCCTACAGCTGAGAGTGCTTCCAACCCGATGATGCAGGCCTCGTACTTAGCTTCATTATTGGTGGCTCTATATCTCAACTTCTTAGCCAAGGGGAGCTTCTCACCCTTTGGGGTTACCAAAATTACTCCCGCTCTGGCTCCCTTGCTATTCGCTGCTCCATCGAAGTACATCTGCCACTTTTGCACTGTGATGGCTGCCACATCCTCATTCGAAAACTTATATTCCAATTGGTCACCTTCAATCGGATGATCAGCTAGGAACTCTATAACTGCTCGGCCCTTGATGGTCTTTCTGGTGATGTACTCCATGTCAAATTCTTGTAGCAATATCAACCATCTCCCCATCTTTCCAAACAAGGAGGGTGCTCCTACATTCTTTAATCCGAAAGGCATAACCCAGTAGGCAAATGTACCCCACTCAGTGATAAAGGCTGTCTTAATCCGATCCATGATCTTATTAAGGATTTGGTTGTACCCCGCATACCCATCTATAAAACTGTACATCATGCAAGCTGCCACACTATCGACTAGCACGTCAATGTGGGGCAAATGAAAGTCATCTTTCGGGCAAGCCTTTTTTAGGTCCCGGTAGTCGACACATACTCGAACCTTTCCATCCTTTTTGGCTATGGGAACAACATTAGCTAACCATGTTGGGTATTGAACCTCTACTAGGAACATAGCTTCAATTTGTTTGTCCATCTCTTCTTTTACCTTTTCTGCCCACTCTGTTCTAAGCCTTCTGAGCTTCTGTTTGACTGGCTTGTATTCTAAATAGGTTTGAATGGCGTGTTCAGCAACTTCTTGATTAATTCCCAGCATGTCTTTATAGGTCCGGTCAAAGACTTTTTCATATTTTTTCAAAATTGTCTCAAATTTTAACCTCTCTTCAGGAGTTATATCTGATGCTATCAAGATTTACTTTGCGTTTTTCAAAGTTCTGAGATTAAATGAGGTAGTATTAGTTGAGTCAATGTCAAATATTAATGATTCATGCTCATGATTATGCATAATGAAATCATGAGAAATATTGCACAAGTAAGCAAAGTTGTTCATCTTATTAAAATACTCAGAATTATAAGCATAATTGTCAAATAGTTCAGGAATGAAAAGTACACCAAAAAAGCTGTCATTAACATCTTCCACTGATGCCGGCGCTGAAGTCGATGGTCCACCGTCTTGGTTGTTCACAATCTTCAAGTTCCCCAATTCTGGCACTGCCGCCTCAACTTCCACTTTTTCCTTGCCTTTCACCCGGGTGGCCAGCAGACTGTCAGTGATGACCTCTTTAGGAACTTCTCAATCCCATGCAAAACTTTGATTGAGGATCTCCTCGTCCCAGAAACCTTCTACTGACTTGACCATTCCACCGGACAAGTCAAAAATGTCATTGAAGATCTCAAAACCCGGGGTGATCTTGCCGCCAACCCACTGTGGCTCGTCCTCCCCATAAAAGGCACATCTGCAGGCTTCTTCTTCTTGGTTTCATTAGTATAGCTTAAACCCCTTCTATCTTTTTCCCCCTTATAGTGATGGGTGCCTGAAGCACTTGTGAATTCTTGCCCAAACCAACCCTTGGGAGGAAGTTCATCCCCTGGGAGCTTACCACCGAACCATCTTCTTCATTCATCATGGCCACATGGAATCCACTGAAGGGTTGGTTAGAAATCCCGAGGACCAACACTTGATTATCATTGGCTGCCTTGATTGTCACAACTTGACCCTCATAGGGGATTCTGATCATTTAGTGAAGGGTAGAGGGAACCCCTCCCAGCTTATGAAACCAGGGCCTCCCTAGTAGCACAGCAAAGTTAGCCGGGATAGGCAAGACAACAAATTCACCTTCGGTCTCAACTGGCCCAGTTTTCACCTATGACTTGAAGGTCCCAGCGGCTTACCTCCTTGAATTGTCATAGGCGGTGATAGTCAGGTCGGATCTGCTCAACATTCCCTCATTTATCCCAAAAGCAGGTAGTGCTGCGAGTGGATATACATTTATGGAAGACCCATCATCCACCATGACGCAAGCTGTATGCTTGCCATTGATTTGGGCTCTGATGTACAGGGGGCGGTTGTGATTACGACCCTCAATTGGTAGGTCGGCATCGGTGTAGACTACATTTTCTCCAGATCCCCCTTATACCACGTCCAATAACTCGGTGGATGAAATAATGGTAGCGACTGTTGATTCACACAAGGCTTCCACTAACTTCTGCCTGTGACTCGGAGACTGCCTTAGTAGGTCCCATACTGATATTTAAGCGGTGTCTTCCTTAACTGCTTTAAAATCTGGTTCTCTTTCGGCTCTTGCTCCACAGTTGGGGGTATTGGGTCCTATTGTCTCTCAATTTCTGGTACAACTCTCCCACTTCGAGTGACAACCTGCACTTTTTGCACCTTCTCTTCACCCTCAGAGTTCCACCAGTCCTCCGAATCATCGGCTTCTTTAGCCTCGCTCTCACTAGTTGAATCCCAACACTCTATCATGCCAACTTGAGGTTTCTCTTCACTAGCCCCCCACTCGGGGCAGATAACAGCCACATAGTCATTGCCATAGAGGTCCCTCAGCACATACCATTTAGGCAAACTGGAGCCTATCATAAAGACGGGTGGGGGAACAGCATTATATCCAGCCATTTTCTTCTTTTCTCTTATTTTTTGGGTCAGAGATCCGTTTACTATCAATAAGGTCTTGGACTTGGTCCCTCAAAGTCCTGCAGTAATCAGTGAGATGGCTGGTGTGCTGGTAAAAAGTACAATATTGATTCCCCCTGTGGTTCGGCTGGCCATGATTCTTAGCCGGCCTAGCTGGCAATGGCTAAAGTTTCCCTTCTTTCATCAATCTGTCCAAAACCCAGGATAATAACCTTCCTAAATTTGAGTATTGTATTTGGCTCACATCAGTGGCTAAAACTTCCACTGTCTTGCCCACTCGATTATTGCTGCTTCTCGCGCCACTCAACTTGCTTCCCCCTTGAGGCCAATAGTTCTTCCGAGTGAAATTATCATTGCTGGCCTTCTTTGCCAGGTATTTTGCTTCGGCTTCTTTGGCTATATCTTTCAAGGACTCCCAATCCTTAAGCCCTTCCCTCAAGTACGGGCTTTTGTTCTTGATGAACAGCCTGATCTGATCTGACGTATCGGGCTTCCTCTTCATCTCCATAACTCGATTCCTTCATCAAGCAAGGTAGTCATGGAAGGACTCACCAGGCTTCTGCTGCAGCAGCTTAAGGTCTTTCAATGTTACTTCCATTTAGGTGCTACAGTCATATTGCCTCATAAACTCCCCCGTTAATAGATCCCAGTCTTCCTTTGATCTCCTATCTAGCCCATGGTACTAATCGACTGTCGGACCCATCAGACTAAGGCAAAATTACTCCACCTTTTGTTTCTTTATAAGCCCCGTGCTCTTCATAATCAGGGTGTATTGCTTGATGTGTGCTGAAGGTCTGAAGCACTATCAAATTTTGGCAAATTCGGCATCTTAAACCTCTGGGGCAGTATCTCTTCATCACCTAGATCTATGTCTTTGAGGATAACCCCTTTCCCGGCTGACAGTAGGCGTGTGATTGCCTCAATCTTTTCCTCCATCTTCTTCACCACATCGTCCTCTACCTTAGGGACCCTATTTCTCATGGCTTGGGGAATTACTATCTCATCCTCTTCCTCCTCTACGAAGTCATCCCTTGGGTGTGGGATCCTCACCCGTCTCTACTCAGCTGGTATCACCGCTTTAGGCTCAACAATTTATTGTTACATAGTAGCAGTTGCTATAGGAGTTTGCCCCACAACAGGGATTTTAACTTGCTCCACAGTAGGAGCCACAGATGGTTGTCCGATATTGGGTGCCATCTGGGCGACGATGTTCCCCATCATAGCTAACATCTTCCTCTCAAAATCCACAAATCTTTTGTCCAAATCTTGCGTTGTCAATGCACCTGATTCTTGTGATAAATCTACAATTACTGACCCAGAGGATTGTTCCAAAGAAGAATCTGAATTTCTATCCCAATCTGAACCTGATATAGGCTCTAACCCTAGTAGCTCGACTAATGGACTTCTAAATAGTCTCCCACGGGAATTCCTAGACCACCCGAATAAATCTATGATGGCTAAAAGACTCAACTTGTTAGCGTGAAGCATGAATGACATTAAAGATGGATGGTCGTGTTGGTGCAGCATCTACAATCACATACAAGCAAATAGGTCCTTCCAACCTTATCGTTCCCACACATGAGGTAGTGCGGTCTCTTTCCTAGGCGGGCTTAGTTCATGGGATAATAGGGGACCCTATGAATGTGCAAAGTGCACGGTGAAAAATCGACAGCATAACACTCTTATCTAATGTGCATTCGTATGAGTTTTGGCCATTACGTATTTGAACACTTCAATCTCATTAATATGGGCCTACCGGGGCATGAAAGCATTTCGTAAAAGGCAACTTAATTTGCTTGATTTTGTCTAATATATAACGGCCCACATTGCAAGCATTGTATTAAGGAGCATGTCACCTAGTGGAAGTTTCTATTTGCCATTACATGAGCTTTGGTCAAGGTGATGATACTTTAAGGCTACCCAAGCGCTGTCCCTGCCAATGGGTCTAGCTCATCATGAGCATAGCAACCAATTGGGTGTCCATTCGATATACCAAGAGGTACTAGGCTTAGGCTGGTGATTATCCTTAACACTTCCCTACAATGAGTGAAAGTAGGATCGTGCTTCGGGAATGCACCGGGGTGAAATAAGGGACCCAACTATCGTAATTCTAAGGCTTTAAAATGATGCAATGCAATTTTCGAAAAGAGGTAGAATTTTAAGTGTTAAAAACCCAATTATACATTTTAACCAAGACACTTTCAGAGCAAAGTCACGAAGTCCCCAGTAGAGTTGCCACTATGATGCATGTCGGACCTAGCAAAGGCCCTCGTAACCCGCTTTTAAGGCTCGAGAAATTGGTTCGCGTATTTTGATCTTGGGCGCGATAAGACATCTTGGAATCCCTACCCAATAGAACATTGCGGAGTTCATCTATCCTCATGGTACCTTTAGGCACCTTTGAGATATTTTGGAGTTGCCACCCAATTTA
Source organism: Excoecaria cochinchinensis (assembly GCA_947683425.1). Classification (NCBI taxonomy): domain Eukaryota; kingdom Viridiplantae; phylum Streptophyta; class Magnoliopsida; order Malpighiales; family Euphorbiaceae; genus Excoecaria; species Excoecaria cochinchinensis. The sequence continues at coordinate 28,488,029 of CANTUQ010000146.1, read as the reverse complement.
CGAGAAATAGGGAAAGGTTATCTAACGTCTATGGTCTAAACTAGAGATGGTGCTCGGAACTTCATTCTTATTTATGTCTTGATTAATTGTAAATGAGTTTTTAGATTTATAAAATTCTATCTCTCATCTCACACGATTAATGCATTTAATTTAAAAACGCATTGCAAGCATTCGAAAGCAATAGATTAAAGCTATAAAGAAAGCAATAAATAAAGCGGTAAACACATTAAGCACCCAATTACAAAGGAAAAATTTGGACAGGATACAATCCCAAATGAAAGAAAGCCAAATGAAGTTAAAGTGAAAATTAGGACAGAATACAATCCCAAATGAAAGCTAAATAACATTGCTCCCAAAATAATTAATTACAAGGGCCCACAAGATATATGAACATAAATTTAAAATAAATAAACAAAGCCAAGCATGAAAAAATGACATGCATAAATTGGGATATTTATTTGGTTTAGGAGCATTGGTTCCTTCATTCTCACTTAAAGAGGGATCGAAGAGTTATTTTGATTATTGAATTGAAATCTAGGATGAGTGATCCCATTTTTGGAAAACTTAACTCTTCGTTTTATTCGTGATATTTTTCATTCGTTGGCTAAAATGAGGGACATTGGTTCCAATTTAGTTATAAAAATATTTTTTTTATTTTTTTTATCTTACACGCATATAAAATAAATATATTTTATTTACAAACAAATACAATCACATAAATAGAGATAGGAAAGATCTCACCTAAGTGATGTAAATTTCTACGCATCACGACCCCTCCGTTTGGTCACGAAAAATGCTCAAACACATAAGCATGGCATTTTTAGCCCCAATAGAAAATAACAATAAAAAAATATTAATAATAATTCCAAAATCAATTAAAAATAAAAATAAAGGAAATATAGTATAAAATTAATACACCAATAGAATATAAAATAAATTAAATTAAACACATTAATTTAATATACCAACATCCGACATAAAAAAACGTTAATCAAAACTCATGCAAAGTATGGTAATAATAATAATAATAACTAAATCATGAAATAACATCATGCGAAATATAATGACAATAATGAAAATAATAATAACAATAACAACAACAACAACAACAACAACAACAACAATAATAATAATAATAATAATAATAATAATAATAATGATGATGATGATGATGATGATGATGACGATGATGATGATGACGACGATGATAATAATACTTGAAAATATATTAATATAAAATAATAGTAATAATAATCAAACTAAATGAATTTAACGAATTAATGTGACACCAAAATATATTAACAAGATGTAAAGTAATGGAATACTGTAATAATGGCCTAAAATATGTGAAAGCCCACGTGAAGCCAAAAGAAAATCCTGCAGAGACATATAAACAATGCTACATGAAAAACTAAATGCAACAGTTGCCCAAAAATAACAAAATCATGCAAAAGAAAAGAAAAAAAGAAAATAATGGCTTACCATTTTCGTGAAACCATGCAAAGGAAAGACAAAAGAAATAAAGCAACATGTAAAATAATAGAACACTGTAATTTGGCCCAAAAACATAAGAAAAACACACATTCATCAATACAACAAAAATAAATAAACTGACATAAATAAAATGAAATGAGATAAAAAAAAATGGATGCAAGAATCTTTACCCTCAGAGTTAGGTAATATGGAAGCAAGATATCTCAATCTATTCTCCTTGTCAAGATTCAAGAATAAACTCAAAAATATTCAAGAAAATCTTAAGTTTTTTTCCCCAAAAAAATTCAAGAACACAAGAATTAAAAGTAAATTTTTTGTATTTGTTGTTTTAATTTGATGAGAAAAACCCAAGCTAAGGAAATTAATTTTCCTTTCTCAAGTTAATCCAATCTTAACAAATATTTTTAGATCTATAAAAAATTAACATAAAATCAAAGAAGAAAATTTTTAGATCTAAGAAAATAAATGAAGAAAATCCATGAAGAAAATTTTTTGATCTCCCAAGAAAATAACTTATTTTTTTTTTAAGAACACAATTTTTATCTCTAAAAAATTCTCTTAAGAAAAATCAATCTTCCTTTCTTTTTCTTAGAAAAATCCCTTAGCAAAAAAATCAATCTCTTAGAAAAATTTCTTAGCCCAAAAAATCCCTCCTTTCAAATGCCAAAATCCTCTCATTTTATTTTCTTCAAACTCATATTTTCAACCCAAAAAGAAAGTCTTCATCTTCCTTTTCCTTTTTTTTTAAAAGAAAATCTTCATATTTCAACCAAAAAAAACACAAAATTTCAAAATAAAATCCCAAAAGCCACATTTTACAATTTATTTTTTTGACTTTAGCACCCACAAAATTTGACTAAATTCAATATCAAAATTGAACCCAAAACACACAAAGTCTCAAAAAATCACATAAAAAATCATTTTTTACCCAAAAAATGCCAAAAAATTGTTTTTTGGCCGAAATCAGCGCTAATGAGCGAAAACAGGCGAGAGGGGCGCCCGGTAGGGGCAAGAGGGGAGCGCGCTGCGCGCAGGCCGAGAGCACGCTGCGCGCATGCCGGGTACGGCCAGCCTCGCGCACTGCTGATTTTTTTTTAAAATTTTTTTCAAAAAATGAAAATAAAAAATAAAGATAAAAATACAAATAAAAGTAGAAATAAAAATGAAAATGAAAATAAAAAATAGAAATAAAATAAAAGGACTTGACAAGGAGGCGATCAATCTTTATTTTCTTGCCTATGAATTGGTCTTTATTTTCATCATTAGGTAATCCTGATCTTGGACAGCCTCGGGACCCGGTGTCTACACCTATTTTTATTATCTCATATTATTTTTTCATCTTACTTTTCTTACATTGATGAATACATGAATAATGATTTGATGAATATGTGTTTTTGGGGTTGAGATTTATTCTTTTGGCATGATTTTCCAATCTTTATCTTGTTTTGGTATAAGAATGGACAAATGCATATGCTTTAGATGTGAAAAATCAAGTTTTTAGTGTTTGATTTTTTTTAGAAAATCTTGAGTTTTTGAAGGTTGCTTCACCACCTCCCCCTTAGGCGTGGGAAAGAGGTGAGGGATGGGCCAGCCGACCCTCATGGCCAAGCCGTCCCTCAGCCTATGTCGTGCCCCTTCGCGCATCCTTGTCCCATTTGGACTCGATTTTTATTATTTATGCTTTTTATGCATGTTGGTTTGTTCATATGTTAAGTTACTTATTTTTATCATGCCATTTAATTGATTTGTCATACATGATACATGTTATTTTATTTATTCTTCCATTTTTACATGTTATATGTTTAAATCCATTTTTTATTACTAACATCATCTTTATTTGTGTTTTTCTATTTCAATACTTATTTTTTATGTGTGAACCTTTCCAATACCAAATGCGAGCCCATAGAGATTTGAAGACACCATTTTGGTGGGATTTGTCTTGTTTATTATTTTTTTATCATTTTTGCTTTTATTTGGTTTTATTATATAATATGTAATAAATTTATTTATTTTTATGCATGTTAATTAAAAGTCACGTAAAAAGTTTTATATTAATAAATTGGACTTTTAATAAAATGGGATCAATATCCTAATTTTAACCCATAAAAACTCACTTTTAAAAAGAAGAGTTAATTTTCTAAAAGTGGGATCACTCATCCCGATTTTATCGACTAAAAAATAGCTCTTCGATCTTTCTAAGTGAAAATGAGGGAACCAATGTTCCTAATAAACGTCCCGATTTATGTATGATATCTATTATTTTATTCTTCTTGTGTAGTATTTATTTCGGGCCCCTTGTAATTAATTTTGGGGCAATTCTATTCATTTGTTTATTTATGCCTTTTTATTTTGGGGGATTGTTCTGTCCCATTTTTTCACTTGTAATTTTTTATCGCATTCTTTATTGCTTTCTTTACTGCTTTTCCAAAAATGCTTGAAATGCGCTTTCAATTTATCGTATGATCACGTGAGAGGAGAGATGGAATTTCAATTGCTAAAAACTCATTTATAACTTTATTTAAGGCATTAATAAGAGTGAAGTTCCGAACACCTTCTCTAGTTTAAGACTCCTGAGGTTAGATGAACTTTCCCAATTTCTTGTTAATTGGGTGGCAACTCCAAAATACCTCAAAGGTTCCTAAAGGTTTCATGGGATTAGATGCTCTTTCCAGTGTTCTACTGGAAAGAGGTATCCAAAATATCTCATGATTACCCAAGATCAAAAGACGCAAACCCCTCTCGGGCCCTAAAAGCGTGTTCTCGGGAATCAAACGGGGCCGGCGCGTGTCACACACATACTTGTCCCGTTTGGACTCGATTTTAGCCCGTTCAATGCATGTTTTATGTCCGTTTTCACGATAATTTTTTCCATTTAGTTTAAATGTTATTTTCTGCATTATGATGTTCATTTCTCTTATTTTTATTTTCATTTATTTGATTTTAGAATCATTTCTAATATTTTTATTATTGTTTTTATTTTTAAAATGTGATTTTGCTTGTTTGAGCATTTTGTGACCAAGCGAAGTGGTCATGACGTGTAGGAGGCTATGTTATTTTTGTGAGATCTTACCTATCTCTTACTTGAACGGTTGTGTTTGATTGTAAATGAAATAGTTTTATTTTATACGCGTGTCAGATAAAAAATCACAAAAAAAAATTTATAACGAAATCGATATTTTCATTAATAAATTAGGATCGAGGTCCTTGATTTTAGCCAAGGAATGCAAAAATGTCATGAATTAAAATAAAAAGTTATTTTTTCTCAAAATGGGAGTAATTTGTCTCGGTTTTCAAGCAAATAGCTGAAACAACTTTTCAATCCCATTTTAAGTGAGTATGAAGGAACTAGTGTTCCTAAACCGAATAAATATCCCGATTTTCGCATGTTACCCCTCTTGATTGATTTTGCTTGATTGTTTAGATTTATGTTTATATCTTGTGGGCTCTTGTAATTAATTATTTTTTGGGTAATTTCATTTAGCTTTTTTGGGGACTGTGTTTTGTCCCTATTTTCTTTTTAATTTTTTTTAACTTTTCTTTTTCATTTGGGGAATTGTATTTGTCATAATTTCCATTTTATTATTGTGTGTGTTTATGTGTTTACCGCTTCATTTATAGTTTTCTTAATGCTTGAATTACGCCTTTAACAAATTGCATTAATCGTGTGAGAGGAGAGATGGAATTTTCTAACCTAAAAACTTATTTATAATTAATCAAGGCATAAATAAGAGTGAAGTTCCAAACTACTCTCTGGTTTGGACCATAGTGGTTAGACAACCTTTTCCAATTTCTCATAAATTGGGTGGCGACTCCAAAATATCTCAAGGGTGCCCAAAAGTTTCATAAGACTAGATGAACTTTTCCAATGTTATATTGGATAGGGATTCAAAAATGTCTCATGTTACCCAAGATCAAATGAAGTGAACCATTCCTCGAGCCTTAAAAGTGGGTTTCAAAATGGGGAGCCTTCCTTAGCGGGCCGGTTTCGGCACGCATCACAGTGGCAACTCCTTTGGGTACTTTGTGACTTTGCTCTGAAAGTGTCTTGGTTAAAATATATAGTTGAGTTTTTAAAACTAAAATTCCATCTCTCTTCTACAATTGCACTGCATCATGCTAGAGCCTTAGAATTATGCTAGTATGGACCCTTATCTTACCCTGGTGCATTCCCCAATCCCGACCCTACATTCACTCAATGTGGAAAAGTGTTAGGGATAATCACCATCCCAAGTCTAGTACCTTTTGGTATATCAAATGGAGATCCTATTGGTCATTATGCTAATAATGAGCTAGACTCTTTAGTATGGACCATGCTTGGATAGCCCTGAAGTAACATCACCCTGATCAAAGCTCATATAATGGCAATAGATACTTTCCCTAGGTGAAATGAACCGTAATACAATGATTATCATGTGGGCCATTATGTATTGAACAAAATCAAATGAATTTAGTGGTCTTCTGTCAAAGGCTTTCATGCCCCGGTGGGTCCACCTTAATTTGGCTGAAGTGTTCAAATACATAATGGTCAAAACTCATACGTATGCGCATTCTGAGAGATGTTGTGCTGTCGAATTCCTGCCATGCACTATATGCATTTCTTTGGTGTCCTCTTGACCATGGATTAAGCCTACCTAGGAAAAGACCAATTGACCTCGTGTGCGGGAGTTAAAAGGTTGAAAGAATCTACTTGCTTATATGTGGTTGTGAAATGCTGCACCACTCACGATCATGCATCGTATATGTCATTCATATATCATTCTGACAAGGTGAGCTATAAAGCCATCATAGATTTGTCTAGGTTGTCTAGGGATCCCAGTGGATGGCTGATCAGAAATCCTATCTTCGAGTTATCAGGAAGGGTATTAGTTTGGGGTTCAAATTCACTTTCAGAAGGCAGTGAGACTTTATCTTTAGAATTTTCAGTAGAACTTACTATGGCTGATCCTTTGAGAGAGTCTGATGCGACTCGCGCATTGATTGCTGAGGAAGTGGGTAGGAGACTAGAGGAATTTGAAAATAGGATGATGACCATGATGGGGAATTTGACTACCGCAATCACACAGCCCATAAGTGTCACACCCCATTTTCCCCCTAGTAGTTTGAGCCCTATTTGTCTGTGTGTTATTGATGTTTTGGCATGTGATGTCTTAGTTTTGGGCCATATTGCATGAGTTGTGGGCTAAAGTGTAGAGTTATGTGTGGTTGTGAGTGGTCAAGTTCCACCAAATCACAAGAGGACAAGTGGCAAGGGTTAGGAAGGGGTATATAAGGCAAGGCAAGTGAAGGGAAAAGGAGAGAAGCATTTTTCCCTAACTCTTTTGTTCTCTTTTCTTCGCCGCCGCCTCCTTCTCCTTCATTTCTTCTTTCTCTTTGTTCCATCTTGTGATCTCTTCTTTTGGCTGAGCTTTTAGTGGAAATTGATTAGCTCAAGAGTTATTTAGGTAAGATCTGTTGGGTTTTCTTCTTTTTCTTTTTTTTTTCGATCTTATTGGATGTGTTTTGATTCAAGGTTTGTATTTGTATGATTTCTGGGTTCCTGGTTTAAAAGAGCCTCCTCGTGATCCTAAAGGGAAAGAGAAGGCTAGCGGGAGTCGAGATCGCAACTAGGAGTATAGGATTTGTGCAGGTTTGGAAATTTATGTATTTCAGATGCACTCTCTTGGTTTCGTGTCTTTGGCTGACTTTACGGGAATTTGTTTGTTATGAGGTTATGTGAGTTAATGTTATGAGTTTTGGTGGATTAAGTTATGTTTGAGATGCTTGATGCGATGAGAATGCTCGATCCAAGGTAAGCTGGTTTGGTTGGATTTCTGGGCATGATTCTGGGTTTCGAAGAGTTCTGTAGAATTTATGCAGATTTAGAACGCAACTCTATTATGAGCATGCCGATCAATACGAGCATAACGGGGGTTGGTGATTCCAGGTCCTGACCGAGCGCTCTACTGCCGAACGGAAGATAAGCAGTTCTACCGAGCTGTTATCTACCGATCGGTAGTGGCTGGAGCACTCTATTGCGTGCTTGAATGGCAGCTAGGCATTTTCGAATGGAAAGCCTCAAGTGAGTAGCCGATCGGGAGCATAACAGAGAGTTGAGTATTTGTCTTTGCGCTTGGCTTTCTAGCCATTGTTGCGAACGTGATTCTTGTCGTGATCGCGGCAGTGATTATCGATCTGCTCAGTCCTTCCAAAAGGATCTCATGTCCGTTCTTCATGGGTTGATATTACTGCATGAATTGTAAGACTGCTTTATATGCATGATGTAATGACTTTCCATGATAAATTATGCTGTGAGATGGAATGTGAAATGTGTTATGCATGAGCTACGAGAGTCAGTCTAGTGGATAGTTAGGCACGCCTAATAGAGTTTTGAAGCTACAGCACCTATGCATTTTGGACCTTGATCAAGTCCCCGTTTGGGTCCTCGCGATCCTTTATGGGTTTGGATCTTGTTTAAGATCACCTATACGAAAGCATTTTGAATGCAAAAAATAAGAAGTTGCTTTTTGAATCGTACCCATGGGTACACCCCTATGCATTCCTCTATGCGTTTACTCGTTATCCACTATTGTGAGTCAGCAGGTGTTGTGATATGTACAACTTTGCTATGTTCTGTTATACTGATGTGAATGTGAATTCCGATTGGATGTGAATATGCGCCTATGAATCTATATGAACTTCAAATGCCATGAATGAGCTCCAATTATGTTTGGATATGTATGTATATGAATATTAGCATTTGCCATTATGTATGTGTTCTGTTTTGACGACCGTTGTGAATGGCCGTCCATGTTACTGTTTGTTTTCCCACTAAGCATTATCACTTAGCATGAGTGTTCCATCCATGCAGGTGCGGAACGTGGTTAGCTTTTGGGAGAGTCTCTGCTAGTCAAGCCAACACAGAGTGTCGGATATAGGCCTTAGTATCTTGTAATATGATTCTTTTGTAATTGTGAACTCTCATTTGTAACATTATTTTGTTCAGCTTTCGCTCTGTATTTTTGGGATGATGTAATTATTATTATGTTATGAATGAATGATCGTTTTGCTTTCAAGTTTACTTCTGCTGTTGTTATGTATGTTATGTGTTTGTCCGGGCATGGCATTTCGATTGGGATGTTACGTGGCTCTCCGGTCGGGGAAGTTACGTGGTGTCTCTATTGGAGTGTTACAATAAGACAGCCACTAGTTGCTCCTGCAGTAGGAAAAGAGAGACAAGATCCGCTTAGAGAGGATCCTCCAGAGATTTTATGCCCAACAGTGGCTGAGCCCAGGGGTGCACCCGAACCTAAAAGGGTTGTGGATCTTGACATTGATTTCTTTGAATAGGACCCAGAGGACCCAGTCTCAGTAAAAGGCAAGATGCCTAAAGTTGAGGAGGTGATGTGGAAGAAGATGGAAGAGAGGTTTGTGGCCATGACCCATATGCTGACAATAGGTAGGGGGATTGTGACGCGCGCCGGACCCCGTAGGTCGCCCCTCTGATCGCCCCCTTTAGGGAGATCGGGCAATTGAGGATCCGTTGGCAACTTGTAAAGGTATTTACAAGTGCGTCTATTTTGGGCAATAAGGAGGTTTCATGGAGTCGTCACCCAATAAAACATTGGGAAAGTTCGTCTCGCCTCAGTGAGCCTAAGACGGCGCATATTTTCATTTTGGGCCAGCCAAAGGGGTCTTGAATAGAACATTGGGAATGACCCTCTAACCCTACGGAGCCTAGGATTTATTTAAGTCGTTTAGACACAAGAGGGGTCTTGGAGGCCATGTTCCAATGAGTGATCGGATAGACCTCTCGCCTCATTGAGCCCAAAGACCAAAGTTGGGTTCGGGACTTCTCATCTATTTCTACCTCGATTTATTTTACAATTAAGTTTTGAGTTCATTAGTTCACTCTCTCTCCACACGATGCAATTTAATTTAAGGCACAATTATTCAAATTAAAAGCGTAAAAATAAATAAAGCAAAAATGAACATTCCAAAATAAATTACAATAATACTAGGAGCGGAATACAACTCCCATTTATAAAAGTGCGATGTATACATAAAACGAGGAATTCATTTATTTCGAGGACTTTTGTCCTCGCATGCACTTATTATGAGAACAATTTTTTTTATGTGACATTTTTTCATTGGCTAAAATAGGACTTTGGTCCTTTATTTGCAAAAATGACCAAATTAATTAATATAAAACATTTATCCATTTTATTTAACGCGAAATAAGACAATTTATACAAGCGTAAAGATAAATAAATAAATAAATAAAAGCGTGAAATTAAATTAAATAAATAAATGGCAAAAAGAGGGAAGGACTAAACCAACTGGAGTCTTCCACATTTGCGCATGGTGACCTCCTCTCAAGCACAAATCATCTTAATGACCAAAAATTAGAATCTCACAAAATAATCAACAATATTATTATTTAGTAAACAAGCTAGAATAAATGTAAAAGAAGATTAAAAATAAAAAAAAAATAAAAATTATTAATATTCTACTTTTTACAGAAAAGAAAAGATTTTGAAAACTAAATAATAAAAAAGGAAAAATAATGAAAAGGAGTACATTGCAAAGGAAATAAAATAGCTTAAAAAAATGGAAACAGAACACAGGGACGGCCACAAAAACTCTACCGACGGGCGTTCGTTGGGGTGACCGGCAGGTAATAAGGTGAGCCATTACGTACCGTCGCTCGACAAAGAGACAGGCGTCGGTGACCTTATTGCCCATCGGTCACCTCTGTTTCTCAAAACAACAGCAAAAACACAATTTTTCGCAACCAAACAATCTTCCTCAAAAAACAAGAACTGAAAATAAATGAAAATAATTAAAATGAAATCAAACAGAGCGTATATCCAGAATATTTACCCTCGGATTTTACCTTTTAGGATGGATTTTCGGATGGTTCGATTCCCGCACACTTCACGAGAAATAAGCAAAAATCAAGAAAAAAATCTGGATTTTTCTTTCTTGATAATCGTAAAATATTCAGATGTTGGAATTTATGAATATTGACGGGAAACCAATTAATTTTAGCTCCCTTCAATTAGTTAAATTCTCCAAATCCAAAATGAAAATGAAAATAAAACAATTTTAATGAGTTGAAAATGGTTGGAATCAGATAATCAGAAAGGGGTTTTAGGGATATCTCCTAGCCAAAATCGTCCAACTAGCCAACCAACCCCCAAAACGGATGAAAAATAGCTTTATATAGGTTTTGAATTACCGACGGGCATCGGTTGAATCCCTTTTCCTATTGGAAACAAGATTCAACCGACGGACGTCTAAAGCCCACAGACGGGCGTCGGTTAAATCTGTTTTCCTATAGGAAATCGAATTCTACCGGTGGATGCTGGAGGACCAAGGATGGGCGTCGGGGCTCTCCATCGAACGACGGGCATACCGTGATCGACAGGCTGGCCGCCGGTGGATGTAAACTTCCTTTCAAGCCCAAAACCCCCAAATTTCCCTTTTCTCATTACTGCAAATTAAAAAAAAAAAAACCATATTTCTCGTGAATCTAGAGGACCAAAATCTCTGAACCTCATCCACTCATTCGGAAATAGACATCGATCTCTTCATCGGGTAATCTTCGATCTGGACTGCTTCGGGACACGGTGCTTACAGTTGCCCCCAATTTTAGGGAAACTCGTGCACAAGTGCCTAGATGAGCCAAAATTCAGAGAATAAAAGAAAACAAAAGGAAGAATAGCGTACCTGAAGCAATCCTTACCTTTCGCGTTCCTTGCTGGGTGGACCTCATCTCAGTCTGCTCAGTGAAGAGTGAATTTGATACAGGTGCCCCTACCAGTCTCATCTCGACCTATAAGGTATTGGTGAGATGTAGCGTTCTCTAGCTACGACCTCGATGTGAAGAGCAGTGTTCTTTAACTGCGACGTCGATTTGTGAAGTTCCCCTGCTGACCCCCATCCGATCTGCAGGGTGCGTAGTACTCTCTGACTATCGCGTGAACTGTGAGATGTAGCACTCTCTAACTACAATCTTCGTGTTATTGATCTGTTAGCCTCGTCCCGGCCTGATTGTCTCTAGCATAATGTGAATGAAGAGTTTTACTTTTCTTGGGAGTTTTTGATAAGGTTAAGCTGAACCCATTTCTCGGATCATTTCAGGTTAAAGGGATTTGGAATACTTTTGAAAACAATTTGATGTCCCGAAGAGACTGAGAAAGCCTGTGAAAAAGGTTTCCAAGGGAATATCCCGAAGAGATTGAGAATTCCTATGAAAAAGGTCTTAAAGAGAATGCTTTGAAGAGACTGAGAATGCCTTTGAGAAAGGTCTTAAAGATAATGCTCCGAAGAGACTGAGAATGGCTTATGAACAAGGACTTAAAGAGAATGCTCCGAAGAGACTGGAAATGCCTTTGAGAGAGGTCTTAGAAAGAATGCTCCGAAGAGACTGAGAATGCCTTCTGAACAAGGACTTAATGAGAATGCTCCGAAGAGACTGAGAATGCCTTTGAGAAAGGTCTTAAAGAGCTCCGAAGAGACTGAGAATGCCTTCTGAACAAGGACTTAAAGAGAATGCTTCGAAGAGACTGAGAATGCCTTTGAGAAATGTCTTAAAGATAATGCTCCGAAGAGACTGAGAATGCCTTTTGAACAAGGAATTAAAGAGAATGCTCCGAAGAGGCTGGAAATGCCTTTGAGAAAGGTCTTAGAAAAAATGCTCCGAAGAGACTGAGAATGCCTTCCGAACAAGGACTTAAAGAGAATGCTCCGAAAAGACTGAGAATGCCTTTGAGAAAGGTCTTAAAGATAATTCTCCGAAGAGACTGAGAATGCCTTTTGAACAAGGACTTAAAGAGAATCTGATAAAGGACTTTATAAGTTACCACATGGTTTCAACTTGTGCATGCTTCTTCTTGACTTCATGATGCCAAAGCTATCGGTTGGTTTGGCTTTTTCCTGCAAAATCATTAGCACGAAGGCATATACAAAAGATTGTGTGTGTATAATGTGTGTGAAATGTATACACAAAACTATATACATGAATCACAAATAAATGATTAGTGTACAAAATTATGTGTACACAACTATACGCATGAAGGATCGAATGCACGTGATATACTGGAGGATATGCAAAAGATCTATGCACGTCAGATGCATGTGAGATGCAAAAATAGATAGACCACATCCCAGGTGGTTAAGAGGCTTACTGCAAGCATTGTTCGGCTGGTCCCATTGTCAGATGCCCCCAAGGATCTAGAAAGGTATTGTCTTGGCTTCGGGGATTCTGACCCGAAATCTCTTCAAGGGGAACTAACCCGTGTGCAATTTTGCCCCCCGGTCAAACGAGGATTTTGCCCCCCAGGACTCTGAATCAAGTTCTGCATTATGCACCACCTGACCAAAGGGAAGTTATCCGGTGTAATGTCGCCTTATCGCTCCAGGCTTCAAAAGTTATTATTTTAAAGGTAGTGCGTCTGACGGGTCCTCGGCAAGTGTACCGAATCGACAAGTAATAAAGTGGGGTATAGTTAGGACCCCGAGTTATCGTACCCAAGGGAAAAAGGATTGTTCAGTTAAATATCTATGGTTGAGTGAATTTGAGATGTCCCCGGTGTGATTGGTGGAGAAGATTAAACTAAACCAGAAAATAAATTAACAATTGAAAATAAAATTGTTCATCAAGAAATTATTCAAAGATGAAATTAAATACTTAGGAAATTCTATCCTCATATATGTAACTGAAAATTGGTAAAATAATATAACATGAAATTCTGGATAACCTATCTAAACCCAAGCCTACCTTTCGGACTCAGCTATTCTAATTAATGAACCTACCTTTCGGATTCAGCACATATATTAGCATTATCACATGTTTGTAAGTTCTAAGTCAGATAATCCTACCAGTTCGGATTCAGATATCAAACTCATTTATCTTCCACCATTCTGAACCTATTAAAGTAAACATTCACAGATTTAAATACCAATTCGGATTCATCAAACCAATGAAAGTTGATTAAAATAGAACAGAGCATATGTATGTATTTATGAACTGATTACAATCAAAGTTTATCCTGGTAGATCTCCCCTTAACTTGCATTCAATTCAGCAACAACAGATAATTTCAGAGAAGATAAAACTGAACTATATGTATAATATGACCAATTCCTAGATCTAAGACAACCTACCATCCCGGATTCAGTTATCTAAAACCTATTTATTCCTCACAATTCTTAATCTAATAATATGAACACCCACAAACCAACCTACCATCCCGGATTTAGCTGGAAATATAAATGTCAGTATTAAAAGAACAGAACATTTGCACAAATAACAATTTTCAGATTTAGCTCCAATTATCATCATATTGGCAAAACAATTTATAACAAGAGGAATAAAAGAAAACATGAAAATATTCATTACCAAATTTCCAGAATACACATATGATTCAAGAACTCCCAAGTATGAACAACTACCTTAACATCAAGAATATAAATATAAAATATAAAAAATTAAGTTTAGAATACACCCTTGATGAAAAGAGAAAATGGATCTTGAAGTTCTTGTTCATCCACCGTTGAATTTCCTTAAATCCCAAAATACAAAATTAAAATAAAAATAATCTAAATTAAATTGGAATAAAAGTGCAATTTGAAATGAAATCTAAGCTAAAACAAAGTTTAAAAGAAGAATTAAAACATGGAAATTAAATAAAATATTGCTGGAATTTAATGGAAAATAAATCTAAGTCTCCCCTAAGGAGAAGAGAGAAAAATACAATTAAAACTAAACCTAAAAACTACCAGCTCCCCATTCATGCGGCGTCATATTGTATTTAACTGAAGAAAAGCACAGCTGTGCTTTGATAAGCACAGCTGTGTCCTGGAATTAAATGGGGGGCGCTAGGGTTTCTTGCGTCGTTGCATCGTTGTGGGAAACAGCGTGACACACCTGTGCATTTCATTAGCACGGCTGTGCAATGAGCATCGTTCCTCATCCTCGCGCGCCTCATGCGTTACACGGCTGTGCTCTGCGAGGAAGCACGGCTGTGCTTCTGGGGGAGAGAGGCGATATTTGCGTCGTCAAGCTCCGTGCGCGCGCCTTCATTTGCGTGACACAGCTGTGCCTTGCACCTGCATAGCTGTGCAATCCGAAAGCACAGCTGTGCAATTCGAAAGCACGGCTGTGCAATAGGCAAATCTGCCTCTTTTTGCCTTAATTCTTCTAAATTCACCCCACAACCTCCAATTTAGCTCCGATTAATAATATAACACCTGAAAACATTCCAAACTTATTAAAAATTATAAAAATACTATAAATTAATAAAAATACAAAAACTCATTAATTAATATTAAAATTAAATAAATAAAACATATAATTAGGCCAATAATTAATCTAAAATATTAATATAATTGCAACTTATCAACTACCCCAAACTCAAACCTTTACTCGTCCTCGAGTAAACTGAATGAACCACATTCTCAATCATCTCAATCTCAATAAAAGAAAATAAGGAGTCATTCTCAATTAAGGGACAAGAAAATAAGTTTGCAAATACCAATGCTCACTAAATAACAAATAAACACAAGAACATACTAAACAATTTCTGTGTGTGTGTGCAAAAGGCCAAAACAGAATTTTTATCATTTAAAAACAAAACTTCTAGATACAATGTTGGAAAAATGAATCAACTCGAATGCATGAATACACTCATGGCTTTTCACTCAAAGCTCAAGAAACACCATATGCCTTTTCTTACGTACCAAACCTTACTAAAAGGTCATCTCCACTGAATAGAACAAGACAAAACAAAGAATCAAGAGGTCTTACATTTTGGTTGTAACGTTAGGCTTAGGTAAATTGGCTAACAAAGAAAGATCAAGTCACTAGAGAAAAATAGCCACTACCTAAACAAACCACAATCACCCAACTGTACTAATAAATATTCCCAACTCAATTGCATATAATCAAAATAAAATTTGCCTAAAAGACACCTTAGCATCATCAAACTCAACTCACAATAACAAATGCCACATAATATTCAACACCGATTTTCACAAAGTACTAGTTCAAGTCTCACTAAATTTTGTACCCTAAACTCACATTTTGCCCAATCAGCTAGGAAAAACTTACAATACTTCTTCTTTTTCAAATTTTTTATTTATTTATTTATATATATATATATATATATATATATATATATATATATATTTTTTTTTTTTAAAAGCATAAAAACCAACTAGCCATTAACAATAAATAAAGTACTTAATTCGTCTATAAATCCCAGCAAGAACTACAATTGAGCTTTAATTTTTACAAGACCAATAAACCACTTAAATCACATTCCTCTTTATCAACCCCAAACTCATTTCTTTAAATGGGCTCAACTCTCCATTACACACACCAATCAATTCTCAAACAGAAATTTACACTAAGAATTGACAAAATCTAAACTCCTTTTTACCCAAAATAGAAACCCAACCTTACTAGAGTGGCCACTCTTCAAAGGGAGGCAAAAATCATTTAAGGCTAAAGGTAGTTTTAATATGTGTAACAATAATATAAGCACGCATTTAGCATACTAAATTGATAGGCTCAACGGGCTAACAAAAGACAATGAAATTAAGGTAGGAAAAGTCATTTAAAGTAGCTATACAAAGAAGGGTTGCCTAAATCATTTTCTAAGTTGTGTCTCATCTGAGGTCGCTTCGATGGGTAATCAGAAAGGTTCTAGTGCTCTTAGTGAGTTTTCATCTAATCCCCTAATTGCAACTAGATTTTTCTCAATTTTTGAAAACAGGCCCAAAGTGCTCAAAATTTAGAAATTGCAAAGTATAATTAAGGTTTACATGCAGTCTAACAAACAAAGATATATACATGACTATTTCTCGCTCAACTTAATATTGAATGAAACACAAATTTCTAAACCTGAGATCAAAATCATTCACAATTGAGAACTATTAGGACGAAATAAAAATTTAAATCGAAGGAAAATCAAAAAGAAACAACCATAAAAATATTTAGACACAAACTTGGCACAAACACGCCACAAACAAAGCAAACTAACTAACAACTACTCAAACGCAACAAACTAAAAAGACAATAAAACAAAACAAATCTGGTTTTGGTTTGAAAAATTGAAATGGTACTCCACCCCAAACTCAAAATGTTGCACTGTCCTCAGTGCAAGAAAATGAAGTACACAGAGATAATTTTTAAAAAATTTCCCCCATGCTGTGCAAAAACTCATTGCAATTTAAAATCAATTGCAAGCACCTCAAAAATGGCAAACATAAATTAATTACTGTGCAAAATTAACAACCATACAAAATTTCTGCATGCCACCTGTGCAAATTGAAGAAAATTCAAAACCTGTGCAAGAATCCAATAATCACTGTGCAAAATGAAATACTCTGAAATCTGTGAAATTCATAGCCAACACAAATAATATCTATCCTATCACACGGCATTGGCTCAGCCACACAATTCCAGAATATAATAAAGTAAATAAAATCATACATTGCCTGACTTCATCAATTTCATTAACTAAAATAAATAAATAAATATATACAGAATCTGTTGTGTACGAATCACTTCCTGAAATATATACAATAGTTTACTGTGGTGGTCGTCTCAGATGTGGAGGAAACACAGTGGAAACAGGAGTGAAAAATCCACGAATCTCAACGCTCAACCTGTCCAACTGTGTCATAATCCTGTGCTGGAAGGATCCCAAAAATGCATCTCTCTGCTCAACTCCCAGGACCATATCTCGGCGCACCTGCTCCAGCTGAGTCTCAATAGAAGCTAGTCACTCCCAAGCTCGCTGTACTGATAAGTCCATGCCAGAGATCATCTGGTCACTCTGAGCGGTAGCTGCCCTGACCTCCGCCAATCCTCTGCTCATCTCATCCAATCTCTCCCACACCCTCTCCTGGAAGGCTGCCTGCTCCCTCCTCGACTCACTGAACGAATCATGAATCATGCTAACTGTAGTCTCAAACCGTGTCATCGTAGCAGTCATAGTCTGCATCTCCGATATCAAAGTCTGGACCAAAGAAGCATCTAGATATGGAGCTGAGGGTGGAGGGGCTGTAGAAGAAGATGGCTCATCATGCCCCTGAGCATAGCGACTCATATCTGGAGGGGAGAAGGGAATATCACTCATCCGTCTCACCCTCCTACTGGCTGTAGCTCTCTGTTGCGGATGTGGTGGTGGAGCATCAATATCGTGATCAGCTGGTGGCTGGGCATCATCAGAATCGCCCTCTCCATCATCACCCAAGTCATGGGCCTCCATCTCCTCCGCTCTCCTAAGTCGATATCCACTCTCGGAAGAAGGATCCTCTATAGTGATCCTACATCTGAGCACTACCTCCTCATCAATCAAATACGATGACCCTAAGGCTGGTCCCATGTCAGGAGTAGGCAGATGCAGGGCTCTCATGATCAAGGTGATCAATCCACCAATCCCGATCCTCTTCCCCGAAGTAGCGGTGGCTCTCTTCAGTTGCTTACACAACCAAGGTATGGCATTAACTCTGGTGCCGGTCTCCATAGCATATAAAAAGAATAAATCTGGTGTGCTCACATTGCTAGGACACCCTGGTCGCATGAACACTGATGAAGTCATCACTCTGTGTAGGTACTGATAGACTGGAGAGCGGAGCTTCGTTGACTTGGTGTTTCTCGCATGAAAGTCCATATTGGGCTTCCCAATAATAGCCCAATGCACAGCTGAGTCACCCACAACATGTACCTCCCCATCCACTGGCAATCTCAAGTATCTCGCCAGGTCAGAAATCGATAGAAAATAAGGGATATTGCGCACTCTAAACTGAATGGTATTCCGATCATCCAGAGATAACCTAGGAGAGTACTGAAACGTACTAAGGAACTCCAATGTTATCTCAGGATAAGTCGGACCATTCAGAGAAAAGAACTCCTCCCATCCAATGTTCCTCAGCAGAGATAATACCCTCTCTTGAATGCCCAGGTCAATGAGTGTCTTCATACTCATGAACCTACTCGAAATAATAATCTTCGCAGCTAGCTTGTTGAACAGGGTGCGCTGCGCTGGAGTCAACCAATCAGGAGGCTGAATGGGCGCTGATGGTTGCTCCTCTCTGTTGCGAACCATGGTTCCTGAAAAAGAAAGTAAACACTTTGTTCAAAACATTCTTGGTTTCATTAAGTGCATACCACATCTATAACTAAATTGGAAGAATAATATCAAAACTCACCAACACGTCACAACAGAATTTGCGAAATAAATATACTTTAGCTAATGATGATGCAAAAATTGAAACATTAAGCATAAGGCAAATGTATAACCTATTGAAGTACAAAGTCTATGCAAAAAATAGACAAAATTGAAAAATTGCACACATTAGAATTTAAAGAAATTAAAATTGAAAAGCACACGGTGTAAAAGAAAAATAAGCACAAGTAATCAATTCTTGAAGTGTACATGCCAAAATAAAATAAATGCAATTATTGGAGAATAACAGAGAAATGCAAAGTTCACTTAATCACTACTTCATTCACAACAAAAATATGTAGGAAAAATTCAAAGTTGCTTGTAAATAAAAATGTGAAAAATTGACATCCAAAACAACTTATCCTAATCCCATCTAGTCGGGAACTAGCAAACATGCATTTGACTCAATTCAATCAAGTACAATATTCAATTGCATCTAAATTAAAACTAAAGCAACAGCAACATCATTAAAACAAGATAATACCAAGCATAACCTCAAGCAATTAGAATTTAACTTGCAAAAACTTTCCTTCCATATTCACACTATCGCATAATGCCCCAATTATATCAAAACAATTCAATTCAGAATTTTCAAGCCCAAACTCCAAATATCAGCAAGCTACTTTCAAGACAGAACACAAGATCATATCCCTTCTAACACAATGATCAATAAGTTCAATTTCAAATCCAATGGCACCCACCAACTCAACACTGCCATAAGAGCAAATAAACACAAACACAAATACGAAACTAGGCTCAAGCTGTAAATGCTCAATGTACAATATGTTTAAATAAAGTTCATTCATTGCAAGTTCCAAACCAGCAGTGAGCATGCCAACAGTGACATATGTGCATGTTTAAGCAGCCTGATTCATGCCAACTAGATATGAACAAAACCTCAACAAATCATATTAACTGAGTTGGGAAGAAAAATAAACAATTATGTTGCATTTTCACATTACAAGTCCCAAATTTCGACATGAATTTCTCATTTAAGCATTTCATCAAGCATCTGGCGAGCAGGATTATAATCCAAATTATTTATCACAACTTCCTCATCCTAAACACCTATTAGCAAGAGAAAAACACATCTCAATAAAAAAAAAAATTCAACAACAACATAAATTTATTTGATTGAAGCTCAGTGCACAATGGAATTAGAAAAAGAACGAAAAAAATTTAAATGAACAGGATGAGAAAATGCATACCTGTAATCTGTAGAAATTAGTTAATTGACTTAAAAATTTTTGAAAGATAAATAATGGAAGAGAGCTCTTAATTCTTAACCCCAAAAATCTAGAATTTTGCAGAAATTTTAGGGAAGATCAGCATCGGCAAATAGGAAGGGAAATGCAAAATTAAGATGAAGAGAATTCCAATTAAGCTCCATACAAATGCACAAAATAAAAATTACCTGAGATGAGCTTGGATTGTCAGTGAAGATCAAAGAGAAATTGAGAGAAAACTTTTAATTTTTGAAGAACAGGGGGAGAAGAGGAGAAGAAAAGAGAAAGAGGAAGAAAGAGGGAGCACAGCGTGTTTAATGGGCTGTGTGAAAACGCACAGCTGTGCTTTTGAAATAAGCACAGCTGTGCTTTTCCCAGCGCTGCGTTTCGGCGTGCTTTTTAAATGAAAGCACAGCTGTGCTTTTTAAATAAGCACAGCTGTGCTTTCGTTCCTTACCTGACGTTACTGCCTTTCTTCCGCACTGCACAATTTTGGTGCAAATTCCTTTCTTTAAATTCCAAGTTATTCTCCCTGTTAAATTCCAAAACAATGAAACAAATCAAAACCAAATAACACAAAAATTAAATCCAACAAATTAAACATTAAAAATAACAAATTAACATTCTAACACACTGAAAATTTGAGGAATATTACTTTATAAAAATATATATAATAATTTTATTTTATTATTATTACTATTTGTATTATTTTTTTATTTTTTATTTTTTATTTTTTTTTATATAGAATACTTTATTTATTTATTTATTTATTTTTAAAAAGAAAAATAAAAATAAAAATACAAACAACTAGTAATTAAAAATTAAAACATAAACACAGTAAAATGACAAAAAATTAAATAGGAAGGGTTAAGAAAAATAACAGTTCTGGTTTATTGAGTCCCAGCTCAACTCATTTCACTCTCGGGTGGACGAGCTTGTGAACTAAATAATGGTCTTTCCGGTTTTTGCTCTTCATTTTCCCCCATCAGTAGGAGAAAATCATCGAAAGCTACCAAGGTGGGAAATTCCATGTCTTCGATGAAGTATGACTCCACCTTGGGTTCACTGTAAACGAACTCCACCGGCTCTTCAAGCCTAAATAAATCCTTCAAATGGACTGAATTCAGTGCTTCCATTTGAGAATCATTCAACTCTTGCTCCTTTGGTGCACAATCCTGCACAGAAAAATTGAAATTAGTTTCCAAAGAAACACAAGATTTTTCTTCAACAATAATTGGCTCCTTTTCTTCTTCATGCAACCCATCCTCAAAAATTTCAATATTATCATTAATCTCTATAGGTGCATGACTCATTTCACCACCATTGTTTTGGTCACTCTCAGAGACAACTAAAAGCTCCAACTTGGACTCCAAATTTTGGATTTCCAGTGCTTGACTTCTTAATAGATTTCTTTGAGCCTTGATTCTCTCCTCTTGATAATTGATTGTAGCATGCAACTCTCCCCTTTCTTCTTGGTATTCCCTCTCTCTACAATAAATGTAGTTTGAAAGACGTTCGATATGGGCAAAGTGAGACTCTTGTGATACACATGAAGAGTGAGGATCTTCATAAGACGGCGAATAGGTGACTGGTGAAGTTGAATACATTTGTCGTAACTCTTGCATCTCCCTCATCATATCATTCACTTGGTATCGCAAAAGGACCAACTCATAGTCTTCATCGCTATCTTGCATCATTTTGAAAATATCTCGAAATTTTCCTGCAAAAATAAACACCAAATTAAAACAAAAAAGAATAAATGAAAAAAAATCTCAAACTAACTCAACTAAAGATATGAAACAAACAACACCATCGTTCCCCGGCAACGGCGCCAAAAACTTGACGGGTCCTCGGCAAGTGTACCGAATCGACAAGTAATAAAGTGGGGTATAGTTAGGACCCCGAGTTATCGTACCAAAGGGAAAAAGGATTGTTCAGTTAAATATCTATGGTTGAGTGAATTTGAGATGTCCCCGGTGTGATTGGTGGAGAAGATTAAACTAAACCAGAAAATAAATTAACAATTGAAAATAAAATTGTTCATCAAGAAATTATTCAAAGATGAAATTAAATACTTGGGAAATTCTATCCTCATATATGTAACTGAAAATTGGTAAAATAATATAACATGAAATTCTGGATAACCTATCTAAACCCAAGCCTACCTTTCGGACTCAGCTATTCTAATTAATGAACCTACCTTTCGGATTCAGCACATATATTAGCATTATCACATGTTTGTAAGTTCTAAGTCAGATAATCCTACCAGTTCGGATTCAGATATCAAACTCATTTATCTTCCACCATTCTGAACCTATTAAAATAAACATTCACAGATTTAAATACCAATTCAGATTCATCAAACCAATGAAAGTTGATTAAAATAGAACAGAGCATATGTATGTATTTATGAACTGATTACAATCAAAGTTTATCCTAGTAGATCTCCCCTTAACTTGCATTCAATTCAGCAACAACAGATAATTTCAGAGAAGATAAAACTGAACTATATGTATAATATGACCAATTCCTAGATCTAAGACAACCTACCATCCCGGATTCAGTTATCTAAAACCTATTTATTCCTCACAATTCTTAATCTAATAATATGAACACCCACAAACCAACCTACCATCCCGGATTTAGCTGGAAATATAAATGTCAGTATTAAAAGAACAGAACATTTGCACAAATAACAATTTTCAGATTTAGCTCCAATTATCATCATATTGGCAAAACAATTTATAACAAGAGGAATAAAAGAAAACATGAAAATATTCATTACCAAATTTCCAGAATACACATATGATTCAAGAACTCCCAAGTATGAACAACTACCTTAACATCAAGAATATAAATATAAAATATGAAAAATTAAGTTTAGAATACACCCTTGATGAAAAGAGAAAATGGATCTTGAAGTTCTTGTTCATCCACCGTTGAATTTCCTTAAATCCCAAAATACAAAATTAAAATAAAAATAATCTAAATTAAATTGGAATAAAAGTGCAATTTGAAATGAAATCTAAGCTAAAACAAAGTTTAAAAGAAGAATTAAAACATGGAAATTAAATAAAATATTGCTGGAATTTAATGGAAAATAAATCTAAGTCTCCCCTAAGGAGAAGAGAGAAAAATACAATTAAAACTAAACCTAAAAACTACCAGCTCCCCATTCATGCGGCGTCATATTGTATTTAACTGAAGAAAAGCACAGCTGTGCTTTGATAAGCACAGCTGTGTCCTGGAATTAAATGGGGGGCGCTAGGGTTTCTTGCGTCGTTGCATCGTTGTGGGAAACAGCGTGACACAGCTGTGCATTTCATTAGCACGGCTGTGCAATGAGCGTCGTTCCTCATCCTCGCGCGCCTCATGCGTTACACGGCTGTGCTCTGCGAGGAAGCACGGCTGTGCTTCTGGGGGAGAGAGGCGATATTTGCGTCGTCAAGCTCCGTGCGCGCGCCTTCATTTGCGTGACACAGCTGTGCCTTGCACCTGCATAGCTGTGTAATCCGAAAGCACAGCTGTGCAATTCGAAAGCACGGCTGTGCAATAGGCAAATCTGCCTCTTTTTGCCTTAATTCTTCTAAATTCACCCCACAACCTCCAATTTAGCTCCGATTAATAATATAACACCTGAAAACATTCCAAACTTATTAAAAATTATAAAAATACTATAAATTAATAAAAATACAAAAACTCATTAATTAATATTAAAATTAAATAAATAAAACATATAATTAGGCCAATAATTAATCTAAAATATTAATATAATTGCAACTTATCAGCGTCCCTTGTGGATTTTCACACTAGCTTTTCTTGCATCCCTTTTGGGATTTTCACATAACCCTGTGCCTAACTTTTGCCTGTAATGGTCCCAACCCACTCCAGCGGCTTTTTTTTCAGGGGTAGGAGGAGGATTTGTCATATGAAACATCGTTATTAATGCCTTGATAATTGCCCCAGCATATATCCTTATGTCTGCAACAGGTTTCTCTTAACCGTTTAATTGCATGTTTATGCTTAGCTTATGCACACATTTCTATTTATATGCACCATATAGCAATAAGAATGATGACGACCAGACATGTGATACGAAAACACTAATTTTATTCAATCTCAATGAGTAACAACTTAGGTGCCTCTGACTCCTGTTATCAATCAGCCCTCTCGGGTTTTCTTGATTGAATATTTTCTCTCAACCCTCTAATTTTTGCCAAGGAAGCCTTTTTTCGATTTTCACCCTGATGAGACTCCCAATTTTAGCAAGGCCGCCTTATTTTCAGTTTTCGACCCACGGGGCATTTATTCTCTTCTTTTGATTTTTAAGTCTTTTTCCATGTGTGACGCGCGCCGAAACCCGCGGCCGCCCATCTGACCGCCCGCTTGAGGGCGATCGGGCAATTGAGGATCCGTTGGCAACTTGTAAAGATATTTACAAGTGCATCTATTTTGGGCAACAAGGAGGTTTCATGGAGTCGCCACCCAATAGAACATTGGAAAAGTTTCTCTCGCCTCGGAGAGCCTGAGACAGCGCTTAGTATCCATTTTGGGCCAATCAAAGGGGTCTTGGAGGGTAAACCTCTCGCCCTAAGGAGCCTAGGATTAACGTCAAAGTCTCGTGACATAAGAGGTGTCTTGGAGGTCATAGTTCCAATGAGTGATCGGATAGACCTCTTGCCTCTTTGAGCCCAAAGACCAGAGCTGGGTTCTGGACTTCTCATCTATTTCTACCTTGATTATTTTATGATCAAATTTTAATTTTCATTAATTTGCTCTCTCTCTACACGATGCAATTGAATCAAAGCGCATTTATTCACATTTGGAAAGCGGTAAATGAACGAGTAAATAATGAAAGCGATAAATTACAATAACACAAGGAGCGGAATACAACTCCCTTTTATAAATGTGCGATACATACACAAATTGGGGCATTGCTTATTTGAGGACTTTGGTCCTCGCATGCATCAATATTAAAATGGATATTTTTATTGTGAGGATTTTATTGGATAAATAATAGGACATTGGGTCCTTGATTTTATGAAGAATTCAGTTTATTAAATATAAAACATTTGGCCGATTTTTAGATTAGCGAGAAATACAACAATTTTGTCGTATATAGGAGAAACAATAAATAAATACATGAAATACAAAAGAGAGGAAGATAGAGAACTAAACTAGGCAAACTTTTCGTATACGGCAGAACTCTCTCAGGCTCCAACCAATCCAAGAAGCAAGGACATTCTCACAAAACAAGCCAAAAGGATGTTAAAATACAAAAGAAGAACTTATAAACATAAAAGTTTGAGTGAACAGAAAAGGAAAAAGAAAAAGATTTGAAAATGTGGAACAGAACCCAACGACGGGCTATGCTAAATGACCGGCGGGCGTTGGTCAAGGTGACCAATACAACCCGTCGCTCACTCGAAGGGAGCCGTCTGTGGGGGTGACTGACGGTCTATGCTTAAAGGTGACCGACGGGCGTCGGTCACAGCAGATGACCCGTCGGTCACCACTGTCCCAGAAAAAACATAAGCTTTTCAAAAGGTAAAAAGACCAATTTTACACAGATTCAAGAGGAATAGAAACAAGAAATAAAAATGGACAAAAGCAAAGATAATATTGAAAATGAAGGTAAAAAAAGGGACAGAAAAGGGTCTAGAATATTTACCCTCAAAACAACCTTTTGGTTGGATTCTTTGTTGTTATCTGACTTCCCGCACGCTCCACGAGAAAGTCCAAACAAAAGACCAAGTGTTGAAGATAGAGTGTGTCCTCAACAGGTCGACGGAAATTGAATTTTGGAAATCAAAAACCCGTAAAATTCCTCTTTCTTTTGAAGAGTTGAATTCTTGAATTAGTTCGATCTTTTTAGAAATGTGTTTGTTGGAAAAGAGAGAAAACGCGCGTGAATTTTGGCAGAGTTTCCCCTAATTTTGCAAAAATTTTCCAACCCTTTTTATGAGAAAATTCAAAGATTTTATAGGCCAGGCACGACCGACGGGCATCGGAAGAATCCTTCTGACACAAGGATTCATCGGTCCTGCCACCTGTCCGACAGGCTGGCCTCCAACCGATGGGCTGGCCGTCCGTCGAGGAAATCATTCTTTTTTGGACTCTAAAACTCCCCGTTTTCCCCCCTTCTGCCTACGAAAGCTAAAAAGACTCGTGTCTTGTGGAGCATGGGAATAAAGCCTCCGAATCCAAACCGTTTGTACAGGCTTGGATACCGATTTCATCATAGGGTAATTTCTGGTCCGGACCGCTCCGGGACACGGTGCTTACAGTTGCCCCCAGTTTTGGGGAAAACTAGTGCACAAGCGCCTAGATTAGCCAAAACTCAAAGAAAGGACAGAAAGGAAGAAAGCGTACTTTTGGCGGTTCTTACCTTCCGTGCCCTTTACCGGGTAGACCTCGTCTCAGTCTGTTCGGTAGGTGAAGATATCCCTATCGGTCTCGTCTCGACCTGTAGGTGTTGGTGAGATGTAGCCTTCTCTAGCCACGACCTCGATGTGAAGAGCAGTGTTTCTTTAACCACAACTTTGATTGTTTCTGCTGGCCTCATCTCGGCTCGTGCAGTGTTTGAGGAGATGTAGCACTTTCTGACTACAAACTCGATGTGAAGAGCAGTGTTTCTCTAACTGTAGCTTCTGCTTCTGCTGGCCTCGTCTCGGCTCGCGCAGTGTTGAGGAGATGTAGCACTTTCTGACTACAAACTCGACATGAAGAGCAGTGTTTCTCTAACCGCAACTTCAATTTGTGAAGAGTAGTGTTTCTCTAATTGCAACTTCAATTTGTGAAGTTCCCTTGCTAACCCCCATCCGATCTGTAAGGTGCGTAGCACTCTCTGGCTGCCACGTGAACTGTGAGATGCAGCACTCTCTGGCTACCATCTCGGTTGTGAGATGTAGTACTCTCTGACTACAATCCCGGCTTGTGAGGTGTAGTGCTCTCTGACTACAACCTCGATTTGTGAGATGCAGTGTTCTCTAACTGCAGTCCCGGTTTGTGATCTGCTCTATCGCTGATGTTTATCTTGAACTTTCTTTTTTCTGCACAAAAGGAAAACGCAAATTTGTAGGGTAAATTATAAAAGAGATACGTACCTGTGGCAGTACCTACCTATTGGGGTCGTTGTCAGTTTACGCTCACTGGGAGACTTTGATGCTCATTGGGAGGCTTTGATGCTCACTGGGAGACTTCGATGCTCACTGAGAGACTTTGATGCTCACTGATTGCCCCCCGGCACAGCGTGGACATGCTTGCTTTTTTAGGTGGTGTCTGACAACGTTGAGCTGAACCAGTTATCTGGATCACCTTTAAGTATGGTGTCTATTCGGACCTTTCTCCTGAGTCACTTACATGGCAATATATACAAAATATTGTGTGTGTGTGTATGGAAGCATGTGCGCGAAATGTATACATACATTCGAATTCGGATTTTGTACACTTCGTGTGATGTGTGTGAGCGTACATCTTATGATAGAAAAACTTACCTGCTTGCCCTCGATATGGCATGCATGAATAGGCTTGCTTTCCTGCTCAAAAGACTTTCAGATTTTTCCTCCTCAGAGAACTTTGAGATCTTTGCTTCCTCAGCGGACTTAGAAAATTTTTGCCCACTCAGAGGACTTGAGAAACGCCGACATGTGAAGTCATGAGGTGGAGATTGACGTACATCATCTAGTGGACACGGGACACTTCGTATGCATGGAATGCATGTGAGAAGCCATGTATGCATGGAATGCATGTGAAAGGCTATGCTTTTATGAAATAACATGCAAAGGACTATGATCCTGAAATGCTTATGCTGACGTATGCCTCTGCCAGGTGGATTTTTACCGACGGGCAGGCCGTTGTGCCGTCGGTGGCGCTTCTCTATAAATTCCTCCAAAAATTTTGCTTTTTTTTGTCTTTTCATTTTCCCAACATCTTGAGCCCCTCATTCTTCTCAAAATGTCTTCCCCTCTTCTCCAAAGAATGCGCTGCATCCTAGATGACAAGCACACTTGGGAAAAAGGGACCCTTTCTTCTCTATCTGGGCAAAAATATCTGCATCGGGTCAAAGTTGACCAGGACCTTCTTCTGGCGGCGACCCACTTCTGGAACCCCCGGTTTCACGTCTTTCGGTTCACTTATCAGGAGTTGTGCCCCCTGCCTGAGGAGTTAGCTGCCATTCTTGGAGCCTAGTACCCCCCTAACGTTCTACCTAGCGTCCCCCGTTGCGGTCTACTCTAGACTCGGGATATAGCTATGGCTCTTGGCATACCCCCTTCTGAGGCCGTTCGGCTGGTTTCTCCGGGCTCTTCCTTTACTTTTGAGCCACTGATCGAGGCTCTAGATCGGTTCACTGATGTCCCTACTTACCGGGTAAGCATCGTATTTCTGTTCTGCATGACAAACTTTCTCACTGTGGTTCCAGGGGGTTTGACAGGCGACCCTCGCCTGTTCGGGGTTCTGAGCGACTTTCATCGGGGATCATCACCCTTCCAACTTATTTTAGCTGAAACCATCCTAGGTTTGGACTCTGTGAGCTCTGGATCCACCACTACTTTCACCAGTAGCCCCTTATTGCTCCAGGTACGTCATTATTTTAAAGGTAGTGTGTCCCTTGTGGATTTTCACACTAGCTTTTCTTGGCGGGAGGTGCGTCCTTTCGGATTTTCACACAACCTTTTGCCTTACTTTTGACTGAAGTAAACCCTACTTACTCCAGCGGCTTTTTTTTTATTATTATCTTTTTAGATCTGGCTGCAAGAGAAACTGAGGATTCTGTCTGAGCCACCTCCTCGGGTCATTCCACAGTACTCGCCGAGCCATTTGCTTCCGCGTCGATGGCTGTATGAGTGTGCCACTGCTGGTGAAGGCATTACCAGATTTGGCGAACTGTTAAATGACGATATTAGCTTCACGTCTACCTGGCTCCCACTGTCTCATGTGGTCACTGATGGGCCATCGGGGTGTGTTCCCCTCTGTGGGCTCCATCAAGCCACCATCTGCATCACTTCTCGATGTGCACGTTAGCTCGGGATGACCCAGGATGTGGTGAGGGTTCCCTTATCTTTTCGAGGAGGATCTCTTTCGACTGCGTTCGCCTCTAGGTATCATGAGCTGTGGAGCAAACTACCAGTGAAGACTGTCATCCCGAGGTTTAGCGATCATTCCGTGGCTTCAACCAGCGAGTACAAGAAATGGGTTCTCAGCCCAGCATCTGATAATAGGTCACGATGGCTCAAGCATCTGGTTGGCGAGAGCACTGGCAGGACTTAGCTTAGCTCACATATGTATTTCTTTTGGTGTTACATTTCTTTTTAATGCAGAACTAGAAAATGATGAAAATAAAAAGAATAATATTTGTTCTATTTCACGAAATTGTGTACATTTCCATGTAATTTCAGCATACATGATCAGTTTTGACATTAACTCGACCGTGTATGCCCTATTAATACATGAAACCAAATTTTAACAGCATCAAATCCTGTTACCAATCGGCCCTCTCGGGTTTTCACGATTGGACATTTTCTCTCGTGCCTCTCATTTTTGCACAGGATGCCTTTTTTCGGTTTTCACCCTGTCGAGGCACCCAATTTTAGCACGGCCGCCTTTTTTCGATTTCAACTTGCAGGGCATTTTATTCTCTTCTTTTTATTTTGGTCTTTAGCCATGGAACCTCTTGATTCTGTCGATATTGATCGGTTCTTTGAATTCATTTCCATCGCTATCCGACAAGATTGCAGCTCCTTTGGACAACAGCTTTTTAAGGATATACGGCCCCTCCCAGGTTGGTCTGAATTTTCCTCTGATATCCGGTACACCTGGTCTCATCTGCTTGAACACTAAGTCCCCTTCCTTCAACGAATGCTTTCTCACCTTCTTCCTGAATGTCCTGGCCAACCTCTTCTGGTAGATTTGATTGTGATAATAAGCCTTCAGCCTACTCTCATCCAGTAAGTTTAAATGCTGTAGTCTTTGTCGTGCCCATTTAGCCTCCAGAATTTGGGCTTCCATAATCACCCTCAACAATCAGAGCTCTATCTCAACTGGCAACACTGCCTCCGTCCCGTATACCAGAGAATATAGCGTAGCGCCCGTAGATGTCCTTACAGTTGTCCTGTATCCCCACAGTCCGAAGGGTAGCTTCTCCGCCCAGTCTTTATAAGTTTAGACCATCTTGGATAGGATCCTCTTCACATTTTTATTGGCGGCCTCTACTGCCCCGTCGAAGTGTAACTGCCATCCTTGGACAGAAATCGCGACTATGCTCTCATCAGGAAAGGTGAACTTGGGAGTGTCCCCTTGAATGGGATGCTCAGCAAGAAATTCAGCTACGGCTCGCCCCTTAATAGTTTTGCGAGTAATGTATTCCACATCAAACTCCTGTAGCAAAAGCAACCACCTCCCCATCTTACCAAGTAAAGACGGCGCTTCTTGCAAATATCTCAACGGATTCTACTTGGCCACTGCCTGAACTCTGTACGAATGGAAATAATGCCTCAGCTTCTTTGATGCCCAAATCACTGCAAGGCAGATTTTCTCTACCTCAGCATATTTTATCTCATAAGCCAGGAACTTCTTACTGAGGTAATAAACTGCGAATTCTACTCCAAATTCATCCTCTTGAGCCATCATGGCACCCACAGAACTGCCTTCCACTGCCAGATCCAGGATAAGCGGTTTGACTGGTTGCAGTGGCATTAACACTGGCGAATTCAATAGATATTCCCTGATGCTGTCAAAGGCTTTCTAGCAGTTTTCGTTCCAGACCACAGGCTGATTCTTTCTGAGCAGCTTAAAAATGGGCTCGCATATCAAAGTGAGCTTGGCAATGAATCAGCTGACATACTGCAGCTTGCCAAGGAAACTCCTTACATCCTTCTCCTTTTGCAGCACGGGCATCTGCCTGTTGGCCTTTACCTTGTCCAGGTCAATTTCTATTCCCCTCTGGCTAATGACATGTCCCAACAGTTTCCCTGAAGTTACCCCGAAGATACACTTCTTGGGGTTAAGTCGCAGATTGTACTTATCAATCCTGGTGAAGAACTTCTCTAGAGCTTCAAAATGGCCCTCTCGGGTGGCTGACTTGACCATCATGTCATCGACATACACCTCCACCTCCTTGTGGATCAGGTCGCTTAGAATCTTTGTCACCATCCTCTGGTAAGTGGCCCCTGCATTTTTCAGGCCAAAAGGCATAACTCGGTAGGCGTAGGTCCCCCACTCTGTGATGAAAGCGGTCTTAACCCGGTCAGCTATCTTGTTTAGGATCTGGTTGTAGCCCACATAACCATCTCCAAATCTGTATATCACGCAGTTGGCGGCACTGTCTATCAACAAATCAATGTGGGGTAGTGGAAAATCATCTTTAGGGCAGGCCTTGTTCAGATCTCGATAATCCACACATACCCTGACCTTCCCATTTTTCTTCGCTATAGGGACTACGTTCGCCAACCATGTCGGATACTGCACTTCAACAAGGAACTTGGCCTCAATCTGCTGCCGAATCTCCTCCTTGACCTTGTCTGCCCATTCTGGCCTGAGCCTTCTCAACTTTTGTTTTACAGGCTTATAGTCTGGATAAGTCGAGATAGCATGTTCTGCTACGTCTCGGTCGATCCCTGGCATGTCTTCATAGGTCCAGGCAAAGACTTTCTCATATTTTCTTATTATTCTCTCAAATTTTTCTCTCTCATCAGGAGTTATATTTGATGCTATTAGAATTTCCTTCGGATTTTCCAAGGTTCCAAGATTAAAAGGCATTGTATCAGTGGAATCAATATCAAAAATTGATGGAATATGATCATGTTCATGCATGTTGAAATTATTGGAAACATCGCACAAGTAAGAGAAATCATTTGCCTTATTAATAATATTATAATTATCATTTACATCATAAAAAAATTCTGAAACAAAAAGACAATCTAAGCTATAGTCTTCTTCTGCCTCCCTAGAGGTCGATGCTACTGCAGCTTGCTCATCGGCTTCTTGAATCAGCAGAGGCCCTTCCGGCGAGTCTGAGGAAATCTTTAAATCCCCAATCTTCAGTTCTGTTTCTGCCATCTTCTCTTTCCAGCCTGGCAATCAGGATCTTCTCGGTAACAACCTCTTCGGGCTCACATCTTTCCCAAGCAATGCACTGAGTCATGACCTCTTCATCCCAGAAGTTCTCAACGGTCTTGATAACCCCGACATCCCAGTCAAATACATCGTTGAAGATCTCAAATCCGGGGACAATCCTCCCATTCACCCACTGCGGCTCATCTTCACCTGTATAAGCGCATACTGAGGATGCGGGCACAAAGCTCTCTGAGATATGAGGGATCTTATCTGCCGTATTCTTCTTACAAAAACCGCCTCTGTACCCCAGACCCTTCCGGTTCTTCTGACCTCGAGTGGTGATTGCAGTCTACAGTCCCTGAGAATTTCTACCCAAACCAGCCCCAGGGAGATAGTGCATCTTATTCATCATGTTAACAACTGCTAGGTTATCCACTGATCCGTGCTCTTCTCCTATCATTTACACGTGGAAGCCACTAAATGGCTAATTAGCAATTTCAAGAGTCGACACCTGATTCTCCCTGGCTGCCTTAATAGTTACCACCTCCCCTTCATGTGGGAACTTTATCATTTGATGCAGCGTGGATGGTACTCCTCCTAGTCTGTGAAACCAAGGTCTCCCGAGCAGGGCTGAGAAATTAGCTGGAATGGGTAGAACCACAAACTCTACTTCTACCTCAATGGGTCCCGTCTTGACCAGGGTCTTGAATGTTCCCGAGGCTTGTCTTGTTGAATTATCATAGGCTGTAATCGTCAAATCTGATACATTGAGAGTATCCTCACTCAATCCAAAAGCCTGAAGAGCTATCAGAGGGCAAACATTGATAGAAGATCCATCATCTACCATAACGCAAGCGGTGTGCTTGTCGTTAATCTGTACTTTGATATACAATGGTTGATTATGATCGCGGCCTTCGACTGGCAAGTCGGCATCGGAAAAAACCAATCTCTCCCCCGATCCTCCTTTAACTAGACCTAAAATTTCTGATGGGGAAATTGTGGTGGCAACAGTGGACTTAGTCAAGGCCTCTATCACTTTCTACCTGTGAGAAGGGGACTGTCTTAAGAGATCCCAAATGGATATCTGAGCCGCGGTCCTTTTCTACTGCTTAACAATCTGGTTCTCCTCCGGCTCCTTTTCCGTCGATGGATGCACTGGTTCCGGTACCCTTGTAATCTCAGGGACCACTCTCCCACTTCTTATCACAGCCCCTACCTCTTCTTCATCCTCATCAGATCTCCAAAAATCATAGCTCATCTCTCCTTCCTCTTCGGCCTCTTCACCGCTCTCACTGCTCGACCAACAATCAATGGTCGCTACAACTGCTCTTCCTTCTTTATCCTCAGAACAAACAACAGCAATACCCTTGCTCCCATATAAGTCCTGTAGCACGTACCACTCTGGCAAGCTGGATCTGATCATAAAAACTGGTTGCGGCATGGCATTGTAACCAGGCTTCTTCTTGGATTCCCTCTTCTCAGGGTCGGAAATTTATTTGTCATCAATCAGATCTTGAATAGAGTGTTCAGCGCCTTACACTTGTTTGTTAGATGGCCTGTGTGCTGATGAAATGCACAATATTCATTGTCCTTGTGACCTGGCTTCCCTTGCGTCATAGCAGGCCTAGGAGCTAGAGGTTGCAGCTTTCCTTCCTTCATCAACCTTCTTGAGACCCAAGACAGTGGTCTTCCTAAGTTCAAAAACTTCCTCGGGGTAGTTGTGTCAGTAGCAGACACTGACGGGTCCTCGGCAAGTGTACCGAATCGACAAGTAATAAAGTGGGGTATAGTTAGGACCCCGAGTTATCGTACCCAAGGGAAAAAGGATTGTTCAGTTAAATATCTATGGTTGAGTGAATTTGAGATGTCCCCGGTGTGATTGGTGGAGAAGATTAAACTAAATCAGAAAATAAATTAACAATTGAAAATAAAATTGTTCATCAAGAAATTATTCAAGGATGAAATTAAATACTTGGGAAATTCTATCCTCATATATGTAACTGAAAATTAGTAAAATAATATAACATGAAATTCTGGATAACCTATCTAAACGCAAGCCTACCTTTCGGACTCAGCTATTCTAATTAATGAACCTACCTTTCGGATTCAGCACATATATTAGCAATATCACATGTTTGTAAGTTCTAAGTCAGACAATCCTACCAGTTCGGATTCAGATATCAAACTCATTTATCTTCCACCATTCTGAACCTATTAAAATAAACATTCACAGATTTAAATACCAATTCGGATTCATCAAACCAATGGAAGTTGATTAAAATAGAACAGAGCATATGTATGTATTTATGAACTGATTACAATCAAAGTTTATCCTGGTAGATCTCCCCTTAACTTGCATTCAATTCAGCAACAACAGATAATTTCAGAGAAGATAAAACTGAACTATATGTATAATATGACCAATTCCTAGATCTAAGACAACCTACCATCCCGGATTCAGTTATCTAAAACCTATTTATTCCTCACAATTCTTAATCTAATAACATTAACACCCACAAACCAACCTACCATATCCATGGATTAAGCTGGAAAGATAAATATCAATATTAAAAGAACAGAGCATTTGCACAAACAATAATTTTCGGATTTAGCTCCAATCATCATTATAATTGCAAAACAATATATAACAAGAGAAATAAAAGAAAACATGAAAATATTTATTAAATCCAAATTTCCAGAATACACATATGATTCAAGAACTCCCAAGTATGAACAACTACCTTAACATCAAGAATATAAATATAAAATATGAAAAATTAAGTTTAGAATACACCCTTGATGAAAAGAGAAAATGGATCTTGAAGTTCTTGTTCATCCACCGTTGAATTTCCTTAAATCCCAAAATACAAAATTAAAATAAAAATAATCTAAATTAAATTGGAATCAAAGTGCAAATTGAAATGAAATCTAAGCTAAAACAAAGTTTAAAAGAAGAATTAAAACATGGAAATTAAATAAAATATTGCTGGAATTTAATGGAAAATAAATCTAAGTCTACCCTAAGGAGAAGAGAGAAAAATACAAACTAGAACTAAAACTAAAAACTAAGCCGCCTTCTGGATGCAGCGGCGTTCTTTTAATTTTATACTGGAGAAAAGCACAGCTGTGCTTTGAGAAGCACAGCTGTGTTTTGGCTAGGGTTGCGCCGCGCAGGTGGAAAATATGCGTGACACGGCTGTGCTTTGCGAAGAAGCACAGCTGTGCCTCTGGGCGAGGGGGCGAAATTTGCGTGACGCTGCTCCGTGTGCGCGCTGCGCTTGCTGCGTGACACAGCTGTGCCTTGCGAGGAAGCACAGCTGTGTCGCCGTGTTGTTCCGTGTGCGCTGCGCGGTCCCTTCGAAAGCACAGCTGTGCTATTGAAAAGCACGGCTGTGCTTTAGGCCAATTTTGCCTATTTTCACCAACTTCTTCTAAAATCAACCCCAAACCTCCATTTTAGCTCCGGATTAAAATAAAACACCTGAAAACATCCCAAAACTTATTAAAAATTATAAAAACATTATAAATTAATAAAAACACAAAAACTAATTAATTATTATTAAAATTAAATAAATAAAACACATAATTATGCCAAGAATTAATCTAAAATATTAATATAATTGCAACTTATCAACTACCCCAAACTCAAACCTTTACTCGTCCTCGAGTAAACTGAATGAACCACATTCTCAATCATTTCAATCTCAACAACAGAAAATAAGGAGTCATTCTCAATTAAGGAACAAGAAAATAGGTTTGCAAATACCAATGCTCACTAAATAACAAATAAACACAAGAACATACTAAATAATTTCTGTGTGTGTGTGCAAAAGGCCAAAACAGAATTTTTATCATTTAAAAACAAAACTTCTAGATACAATGTTGGAAAAATGAATCAACTCGAATGCATGAATGCACTCATGGCTTTTCACTCAAAGCTCAAGAAACAACATATGCCTTTTCTTACGTACCAAACCTTACTAGAAGGTCATCTCCACTAAATAGAACAAGACAAAACAAAGAATCAAGAGGTCTTACATTTTGGTTGTAACGTTAGGCTTAGGTAAATTGGCTAACAAAGAAAGATCAAGTCACTAGAGAAAAATAGCCACTACCTAAACAAAACACAATCACCCAACTGTACTAATAAATATTCCCAACTCAATTACATATAATCAAAATAAAATTGGCCTTAAAGACACCTTAGCATCATCAAACTCAACTCACAATAACAAATGCCACATAATATGCAACCCCAATTTTCACAAGGCACTAGTTCAAGTCTTACTAAATTTTGTACCCCAAACTCACATTTTTGCCCAATTAGCTAGGAAAAACTTACAATGCTTCTTCTTTTTAAATTTTTATTTTTATTTTTATTTTTTTTTTATATATATATATATATATATATATATATTTTTTTTTTATTTAGAAGCATAAAAACCAACTAGCCATTACAAATAAATAAAGTACTTAATTCGTCTATAAATCCCAGCAAGAACTACAATTGAGCTTTAATTTTTACAAGACCAATAAACCACTTAAATCACATTCCTCTATATCAACCCCAAACTCATTTCTTTAAATGGGCTCAACTCTCCATCACACACACCAATCAATTCTCAAACAGAAATTTACAACAAGAATTGACAAAATTTAAATTCCCTTTTTCCCAAAATAAAAACCCAACCTTACTAGAGTGGCCACTCTTCTAAAGGGAGGCAAAAATTATTTAAGGCTAAAGGTAGTTTTAATATGTGTAACAATAAAATAAGCACGCATTTAGCATACTAAATTGATAGGCTCAACGGGCTAACAAGAGACAATGAAATTAAGGTAGGGAAAGTCATTTAAAGTAGCTATACAAAGAAGGGTTGCCTAAATCATTTTCTAAGTTGTGTCTCATCTGAGGTCGCTTCGATGGGTAATCAGAAAGGTTCTAGTGCTCTTAGTGAGTTTTCATCTAATCCCCTAATTGCAACTAGATTTTTCTCAATTTTTGAAAACAGGCCCAAAGTGCTCAAAATTTAGAAATTGCAAAGTATAATCAAGGTTTACATGCAATCTAACAAACAAAGATATAAACATGACTATTTCTCACTCAACTTAATATTGAATGAAACACAAATTTCTAAACCTGAGATCAAAATCATTCACAATTGAGAACTGTTAGGACAAAATAAAAATTTAAATCGAAGGAAAATCAAAAAGAAACAACCATAAAAATATTTAGACACAAACTTGGCACAAACACACCACAAACAACACAAACTTGGCACAAACACGCCACAAACAAAGCAAACTAACTAACAACTACTCAAACGCAACAAACTAAAAAGACAATAAAACAAAACAAATCTGGTTTTGGTTTGAAAAATTGAAATGGTACTCCACCCCAAACTCAAAATGTTGCACTGTCCTCAGTGCAAGAAAATGAAGTACACAGAGATAATTTTCAAAACTTTTCCCCCATGCTGTGCAAAAACTCATTGCAATTTAAAATCAATTGCAAGCATCTCAAAAATGGCAAACATAAATTAATTACTGTGCAAAATTAACAACCATACAAAATTTCTGCATGCCACCTGTGCAAATTGAAGAAAATTCAAAACCTGTGCAAGAATCCAATAATCACTGTGCAAAATGAAATACTCGGAAATCTGTGAAATTCATAGCCAACACAAATAATATCTATCCTATCACACGTCATTGGCTCAGCCACACAATTCCAAAATATAATAAAGTAAATGAAATCATACATTGCCTGACTACATCAATTTCATTAACTAAAATAAATAAATAAATATATACAAAATCTGTTGTGTACGAATCACTTCCTGAAATATATATATACAATATATTACTGTGGTGGTCGTCTCAGATGTGGAGGAAACACAGTGGAAACAGGAGTGAAAAATCCACGAATCTCAACGCTCAACCTGTCCAACTGTGTCATAATCCTATTCTGGAAGGATCCCAAAAATGCATCTCTCTGCTCAGCTCCCAGGACCATATCTCGGCGCACCTGCTCCAGCTGAGTCTCAATAGAAGCCAGTCGCTCCCAAGCTCGCTGTACTGATAAGTCCACGCCAGATATCATCTGGTCACTCTGAGAGGTAGCTGCCCTGACCTCCGCCAGCTCTCTGCTCAATGTATCCAGTCTCTCCCACACCCTCTCCTGGAAGGCTGCCTGCTCCCTCCTCGACTCACTGAATGACTCCTGAAGCGTGCCAATCGCAGTCTCAAACCTCATCATCATAGCAGTCATGGACCGCATCTCCGAGATCAATGTCTGGACCTGCGAGGCATCTAACGATGGAGCTGAGGGTGGAGGTGCTGTGGAAGATGACGGCTCGTCATGTGCCTGAGCATATCGACTCATGTCTGGAGGGGAGAACGGTACATCAATCCTCTGTCTCACCCTCCTACTGTATGTACTGAATACCGGTCCCTGTGGCGGTGGTGGTGGTGGTGGAGCATCATCATGATCAACTGGCGCTGGGGCGTCATCAGAATCACCCTCTCCATCATCACCCAAGTCCTGAGCCTCCTCCTCCGCTCTCCTAACTCTATAGCCACACTCAGAAGAGGGATCCTCTATAGCTACCCTACATCTAAGCACTACCTCCTCATCAATAAAATAAGACGACGTCAAGTGTCTGCCCATGTCGGCAGTAGGTAGATGCAGGGCCCTCATAATAACGGTGATCAACCCACCGATCCCAATCCTCTTTCCTGAGGTGGCTGCAGCTCTCTTCAGCTGCTTACACAACCAGGGTACTGCATTCACTCGTACCCCAGCCTCCATAGCATATAAAAAAAATAGGTCAGATGTACTCACATTGCTAGGGCACTCTGGTCGCATAAACGCTGATGATGTCATAACTCTATGCAAGTACTGATATACCGGAGAGCGGAGTTTGGTAGACTTGGTGTTTCGCGCATTAAATTCCATGTTGGGTTTCCCAACAATAGCCCAGTGCGCAGTTGATTCACCCACTATATGTACTTCCCCATCCACTGGTAGTCCTAAGTACCTCGCCAGGTCAGAAATCGCTAGAAAATAGGGGATATTGCGCACTCTAAACTGAATGGTATTCCGATCATCCAGAGATAACCTAGGAGAGTACTGAAACGTACTAAGGAACTCCAATGTTATCTCAGGATAAGTCGGACCATTCAGAGAAAAGAACTCCTCCCATCCAATGTTTCTTAGCAGTGATAGCACCCTCTCCTCAATGCCTAGATCCATGAGTGTTTTTCTACTCATGAACCTGCTGGATATGATAATTTTTGCAGCTAATTTGTTGAACAGTGTGCGTTGAGCTGGAGTCAACCACTCAGGAGGCTGAATGGGAGCTGATGGTTGCTCCTCTCTGTTGCGAACCATGGTTCCTGAAAAAGAAAGTAAACACTTTGTTCAAAACATTCTTGGTTTCATTAAGTGCATACCACATCTATAACTAAATTGGAAGAATAATATCAAAACTCACCAATACGTCACAACAAAATTTGCGAAATAAATATACTTTCTAGCTAATGATGATGCAAAAATTGAAAAATTAAGCATAAGGCAAATGTATAAACATATTGAAGTACAGATTCTATGCACAAAATAGTAACAATTGGAAGATTGCACAAATTAGAATTTAACGAAATTAAAGATGAAAAGCACAAAGTGGAGAATAAAATACGCACAAGTAATTAACCCCTAAAGTGCACATGCCAAAAATAAAATAAATGCAATTATTGGAGAATAACAGAGAAATGCAAAGTTTACTTAATCACTGCTTCATTCACAGCAAAAATATGTAGGAAGGATTCAAAGTTGCATGTAAATAAAAATGTGAAAAATTGGCATCCAAAACAACTTATCCTAATCCCATCAAGTCGGGAACTAGCAAACATGCATTTGACTCAATTCAATCAAGCACAATATTCAATTGCATCTAAATTAAAAACTAAAGCAACAGCAATATCATAAAAAAAAATAATACCAAGCATAATCTCAAGCAATTAGAATTTAATTTGCAAAAATTTTCTTTCCATATTCATACTATCGCATAATGCCCCAATTATCTCAAGACAATTTAATTCAGAATTTTCAAGCCCAAACTCCAAATTTCCAGCAGCTATATTTCAAAATAATAGTGCCATAACATACCCCATCTAACACAATGATTTTTAAGCTCAAACTCAATTAAAATGGCACCCATCAACTCAACACTGTCATAATGAGCAATTTAGCAAAGAAGCAAATATGAAATTAGGCTCAAAATGATTGCTCAAAATACTAAATGCTAAGATAAATTCCAACAGTTAAAAGCTCCAAATCAGCAGTGAGTACACAACCTGATTTATGCAAAATAAATCTGAAACTATCCTCAACAAATCATATTGACAGAGCTGGGCAAAACAAATGAAAATTCTGTTGAATTAATCACCCTTTCAGTACTGAATTTACATGGATATCTCATTCAGGCATTTCATCGAACAGATAGTGAGTATAATTTCAATTAGTTTTTCAAGCACAATTTTTCTAATTCCAAACACCCATTCTGTCAACATTGGCCCAAAGAAGTATAACACCTCAAAATTTCACAACAAACTCAACAAAATCAACGTTAAAAATCAGGCACAGCATACTTAAAATGAGAAGAAAATTGCGTGAGAGTAGGGAATTGACATACCTGGGTAGAATTTAGCTACTGACTACAGAAATGTTTGAAGATAAACAACGGAAAAGAGGGATAGAGTTCTTGATTCCTCTTACCCAAAAATTCTGGAATTTCACGCAGGGAATTGGGGAAAAATTCAGATTCGAAAAAATTTTAGGAGAAAGATGAAAAGAATTAT
Source organism: Excoecaria cochinchinensis (assembly GCA_947683425.1). Classification (NCBI taxonomy): domain Eukaryota; kingdom Viridiplantae; phylum Streptophyta; class Magnoliopsida; order Malpighiales; family Euphorbiaceae; genus Excoecaria; species Excoecaria cochinchinensis. Next base: position 28,447,181 of record CANTUQ010000146.1, on the reverse strand, counting down.
AATTAAGCTCAAAGAAATGCATAAAATAAATATTACCTGAGATTATCTTGGGTGTTCGTGAAAATCGAAGGAAAAATTGAGAGGGATTTTAATTTTTAAAGAAAGAGGGAAAACGAGAGGAGAAGAAAAAGAAAGGCACAGGCGTGTTTTAAGTGCTGTGCGAAAAGCACAGCTGTGCTTTAGTTAAAAGCACGGCTGTGTTTTTCCTTTGCGCGCCTGTATCGGCGTTTCTTAATTGGAAGCACAGCTGTGCTTTTGTTTGAAGCACAGCTGTGTCCTTCTTCAGCGCTAAGTAATGGCGTGTTTTAAATGAAAGCACAGCTGTGCTTTCGTAAAAGCACAGCTGTGTCTTTTGCACTATACCTGATGCTACTGCCCTGTTCCATTTATTTTTCACTTCTTGCTCCTTTTGAATTTTTCTTCCTTCTCAACTGTTAATTTCCAAAACAATTAAACAAATCAAAACCAAATACACAAAATTAAATCCAACAAATTAAACATTAAAAATAACAAATTAACATTCTAACGCACTAAAAATTTAAGGAATATTATTTTATAAAAATATATATAATAATTTTTATTTTATTATTATTACTACTACTATATATATATATATTTTTTTTTTTATAGAATACTTTATTATATATATATATATATATATATATATTTTTTTTTATTTTTTATTTTTATATTTTTTTTTTATTTTATATATATATTTTTTTTTTATTTAAGAAAAAATAAAAATACAAATACAAACAACTAGTAATTAAAAATTAAAACATAAACACATAAAATTAAATAGGAAGGGTTAAGAAAAATATAAGTTCTGGTTTATTGAGTCCCAGCTCGACTCATTTCACTCTCGGGTGGACGAGCTTGTGAACCAAATAATGGTCTTTCCGGTTTTTGCTCTTCATTTTCCCCCATCAGTAGGAGAAAATCATCGAAAGCTACCAAGGTGGGAAATTCCATGTCTTCGATGAAGTATGACTCCACCTTGGGTTCACTATACACGAACTCTACCGGCTCTTCAAGCCTAAATAAATCCTTCAAATGGACTGAATTCAGTGTTTCCATTTGAGAATCATTCAACTCTTGCTCCTTTGGTGCACTATACTGCACAGAAAAATTGAAATTAGTTTCCAAGAAAACACAAGATTTATCTTCAACAATAATTGGCTCCTTTTCTTCTTCATGCAACCCATCCTCAAAAGTTTCAATATTCTCATTAATCTCTATAGGTGCATGACTCAATTCACCACCATCTTTTTGATCACTCGGAGAGACAATTAAAATTTCTAACTTGGATTCCAAATTTTGGATCTCCAATGCTTGACTCTTTAATAAATCCCCTTGAGCCTTGATCCTCTCCTCTTGATAGTTGATTGTAGCCTGCAACTCTCTCCTTTCTGCTTGGTATTCCCTCTCTCTACAATAATTGTAGTTTGAAAGACGTTCGATATGGAAAAAGTGATACTCTTGTGATACACATGAAGAGTGAGGATCTTCAAAAGACGGTGAATAGGTGACTGGTGAAGTTGAATACATTTGTCGTAACTCTTGCATCTCCCTCATCATATCATTCACTTGTTCTCGCAAAAGGAACAACTCATAATCTTGATCACTATCTTGCATCATTTTGAAAATGTCTCAAAATTTTCCTGCAAAAATAAACACCAAATTAAAATAAAAAGAAAAATAAAAACCTCAAACTAACTCAACTAAAGATATAAAACAAACAACACCGCGATCCCCGGCAACGGCGCCAAAAACTTGACGGGTCCTCGGCAAGTGTACCGAATCGACAAGTAATAAAGTGGGGTATAGTTAGGACCCCGAGTTATCGTACCCAAGGGAAAAAGGATTGTTCAGTTAAATATCTATGGTTGAGTGAATTTGAGATGTCCCCGGTGTGATTGGTGGAGAAGATTAAACTAAATCAGAAAATAAATTAACAATTGAAAATAAAATTGTTCATCAAGAAATTATTCAAGGATGAAATTAAATACTTGGGAAATTCTATCCTCATATATGTAACTGAAAATTGGTAAAATAATATAACATGAAATTCTGGATAACCTATCTAAACCCAAGCCTACCTTTCGGACTCAGCTATTCTAATTAATGAACCTACCTTTCGGATTCAGCACATATATTAGCATTATCACATGTTTGTAAGTTCTAAGTCAGACAATCCTACCAGTTCGGATTCAGATATCAAACTCATTTATCTTCCACCATTCTGAACCTATTAAAATAAACATTCACAGATTTAAATACCAATTCGGATTCATCAAACCAATGGAAGTTGATTAAAATAGAACAGAGCATATGTATGTATTTATGAACTGATTACAATCAAAGTTTATCCTGGTAGATCTCCCCTTAACTTGCATTCAATTCAGCAACAACAGATAATTTCAGAGAAGATAAAACTGAACTATATGTATAATATGACCAATTCCTAGATCTAAGACAACCTACCATCCCGGATTCAGTTATCTAAAACCTATTTATTCCTCACAATTCTTAATCTAATAACATTAACACCCACAAACCAACCTACCATATCCATGGATTAAGCTGGAAAGATAAATATCAATATTAAAAGAACAGAGCATTTGCACAAACAATAATTTTCGGATTTAGCTCCAATCATCATTATAATTGCAAAACAATATATAACAAGAGAAATAAAAGAAAACATGAAAATATTTATTAAATCCAAATTTCCAGAATACACATATGATTCAAGAACTCCCAAGTATGAACAACTACCTTAACATCAAGAATATAAATATAAAATATGAAAAATTAAGTTTAGAATACACCCTTGATGAAAAGAGAAAATGGATCTTGAAGTTCTTGTTCATCCACCGTTGAATTTCCTTAAATCCCAAAATACAAAATAAAAATAAAAATAATCTAAATTAAATTGGAATCAAAGTGCAAATTGAAATGAAATCTAAGCTAAAACAAAGTTTAAAAGAAGAATTAAAACATGGAAATTAAATAAAATATTGCTGGAATTTAATGGAAAATAAATCTAAGTCTACCCTAAGGAGAAGAGAGAAAAATACAAACTAGAACTAAAACTAAAAACTAAGCTGCCTTCTGGATGCAGCGGCGTTCTTTTAATTTTATACTGGAGAAAAGCACAGCTGTGCTTTGAGAAGCACAGCTGTGTTTTGGCTAGGGTTGCGCCGCGCAGGTGGAAAATATGCGTGACACGGCTGTGCTTTGCGAAGAAGCACAGCTGTGCCTCTGGGCGAGGGGGCGAAATTTGCGTGACGCTGCTCCGTGTGCGCGCTGCGCTTGCTGCGTGACACAGCTGTGCCTTGCGAGGAAGCACAGCTGTGTCGCCGTGTTGTTCCGTGTGCGCTGCGCGGTCCCTTCGAAAGCACAGCTGTGCTATTGAAAAGCACGGCTGTGCTTTAGGCCAATTTTGCCTATTTTCACCAACTTCTTCTAAAATCAACCCCAAACCTCCATTTTAGCTCCGGATTAAAATAAAACACCTGAAAACATCCCAAAACTTATTAAAAATTATAAAAACATTATAAATTAATAAAAATACAAAAACTAATTAATTATTATTAAAATTAAATAAATAAAACACATAATTATGCCAAGAATTAATCTAAAATATTAATATAATTGCAACTTATCAGACACCTCAACCGTTCTTCTGGTGCTACCATTTGGACCGGCTAGCCTATTTGTCCCTTGACTAGTATTAGCTCTCTTTGCAAAACTATCATTACTAGCTTTCCGAGCTAAGAAATCTCCTTCCGCTTCAATGGCTATGTCTTTTAGAGACTCCCAATCCTTCAGCCCTTTCATCTTCAAACCATCCTTCAAATACGGGCTTGCATTCTTGATAAACAGGCGGATTTGGTCTTGGGTGTCTGGCTTTCTTCGCATTTCCATTACCCTGTTCCGCCAGCGGGTGAGATAGTCATGAAAAGATTCCCTGGCCTTCTGCTGGAGCAATTCAAGGTCCTTAAGAGTCACTTCCATCCTAGTATTGCAATCGTATTGCCTCAAGAACTCCTCTGTGAGTAGATCCCAATCTTCCTTAGTTCGACGATCGAGGCTATGATACCAATCGATGGCAGGGCCAGTCAGACTCAAACAAAAGTACTCCACCTTCTGCCTCTTAGATAAAGTGGTCCCTTTCATGACCAGAGAGTACTACTTCACATGGGCAGTCGGGTCAGAGGTACCGTCAAATTTTGGCACATCGGGCATCTTGAAATTGTAAGGAATCGGATCTTCTCCCTCCAATTCTTTGTCCTCCGGGTTCATCCCCTGACCTCTACTCAGCATACGGGCCATGGCTTCAAACCTCTCTTCCATCTTCTTCAGAATGAACTCATCAGTTTGGGGTGCCTTCCCCCTCTCAGATACAATACTCATTTTGTCATCTTCATCATCCCTGTCATCATCTACCCTTAGCGCTGGTCTTCTCCTCTGACCTCCCGAAGCTACTGACCTCAGCTCTATTGGTGGCAGCCGAATAGGCTCTTCTTGTCTCTCAGCTCTTTTCTCTTCTCGCTCATTTTGTCTCATGGGAGGAGGAGGTGGTGGTGGATTCTGCGGAGCATTCTGTTGTGCCAAAGCAGTTAGCATGTTCATCATTTTGCCCTTAAACTCTTTAAACCGTCGGCCCACTTCTTCTGCAATCATGGCTCTGGTGGCGTCATTACCCCTAAGTGAGTTTGCCATCTCAGATACGGTACAGCTGACTTCTGGTAGGATCTCTGGAAGGCCTTCTCTATCTAGCAGTTCAGATGCAGGAACTCGGATCAACCGTCCGGTAGGCGCTCTAGTCCACCTAGGCAAATCTATGATGGCCTCAGGGACAAGGCATTAGATGTGATGCATGGAATGGAGATGCAATGCATGATCGTGATATGCAACACTCACAAAACACAAGCAAGCAGGTAGGTCCTTTCGCCCTTATTTCTCCCACACACGTGGTCACGCGGTCTCTTTCCTAGGCGGGATTAGCCCAAGGGTCAGCGGGGCACCCAATTGATGCGCATAATGCACGGCAAAAACCCGGCAGCATGACACTCCTATGCTAATGTACAAGCGAATGGATAATGATCATCATGTATTTAGACATTCCAAAAATTTTGACATGGCCTTACCGGGGCATGAAAGCCTTTGGCTAGGTTGCCAAGCAAGACATCTGGACTCGCCCAATACATATTGATCCATACAGCAAGCATGGAATTACAGTTCATATCACCTATGGAAAGTAGCTACGGCCATTACATGAGCTTTGGACAAGGGAGATGTTACTTTAGGGCTACCCAAGCATGATCCCTGCCGACGGGTCTAGCTCATCACGAGCATAATGATCGATCAGGTCATCATTTGATATACCATTAGGTACGAAGCTTGGGCTGGTGATTATCCTTAACACTTCCCCACATTGAGTGAACGTAGGGGTTGTGCTTTAGGAATGGACCGAGGCTAAGAAGGGACCAATCTAGCATATTCTAAGGCTCTAATGGGATGTAAATGCAAATTTGAAAGAAAGTGAATTTATGAATTAAACTTTAATCATAAATGTTAACCGAGGCATTTTCAAATCGAAGTCTCGAACCGTTGTCCCCAGCGGAGTCGCCACTGTGATGCGCGCTGGACCCCGCAGCCGCCCCTCTGACCACCCGCTTGAGGGCGATTAGGCAATTGAGGATCCATTGGCAACTTGTAAAGATATTTACAAGTGCGTCTATTTTGGGCAACAAGGAGGTTTCATGTAGTCGCCATCCAATAGAACATTGGGAAAGTTTCTCTCGCCTCAGAGAGCCTAAGACAGCGCTCAGTATCCATTTTGGGCCAACCAAAGGGGTCTTGGAGGGTAAACCTCTCGCCCTAAGGAGCCTAGGATTAACGTCAAAGTCTCGTGAAACAAGAGGTGTCTTAGAGGTCATTGTTACAATGAGTGATCGGATAGACCTCTCGCCTCTTTGAGCCCAAAGACCAGAGCTGGGTTCTGGACTTCTCATCTATTTCTACCTTGATTATTTTATGATCAAATTTTAATTTTCATTAATTCGCTCTCTCTCCACACGATGCAATTGAATCAAAGCGCATTTATTCACATTTGGAAAGCGGTAAATGAACGAGTAAATAATGAAAGTAATAAATTACAATAACACAAGGAGCGGAATACAACTCCCTTTTATAAATGTGCGATACATACACAAATTGGGGCATTGCTTATTTTGAGGACTTTGGTCCTCGCATGCATCAATATTAAAATGGATATTTTTATTGTGAGGATTTTATTGGATAAATAATAGGACATTGGGTCCTTGATTTTATGAAGAATTCAGTTTATTAAATATAAAACGTTTGGCCGATTTTTACATTAGCGAGAAATACAACAATTTTGTCGTATATAGGAGAAACAATAAATAAATCCATGAAATACAAAAGAGAGGAAGATAGGGAACTAAACTAGGCGAACTTTTCGTATACGAGAGATCTCTCTCAGGCTCCAACCAATCCAAGAAGCAAGGACATTCTCTCAAAAAAAGCCAAAAGGATGTTAAAATACAAAAGAAGAACTTATAAACATAAAAGTTTGAGTGAACAGAAAAGGAAAAAGAAAAAGATTTGAAAATGTGGAACAGAACCCACCGACGAGCTATGCTGAATGACCGGCGGGCATCGGTCAAGGTGACCAATACAATCCGTCGCTCACTCGAAGGGAGCCGTCTGTGGGGGTGACCGACAGTCTATTCTTAAAGGCGACGGACGGGCGTCGGTCACAGCAGATGACCCGTCGGTCACCACTGTCCCAGAAAAAAACAGAAGCTTTTCAAAAGGCAAAAAGACCAATTTTACACAGATTCAAGAAGAATAGAAATAAGAAATAAAAATGGACAAGAGCAAAGATAATATTGAAAATGAAGGTAAAAAAAGGGACAAAAAAGGGTCCGGAATATTTACCCTCAGAACAACCTTTTGGTTGGATTCTTTGTTGTTATCTGACTTCCCGCACGCTCCACGAGAAAGTCTGAACAAAAGACCAAGTGTTAATGATAGAGTGTGTCCTCAACAGGTCGATGGAAATTGAATTTTGGTAATCAAAAACCCGTAAATTTCCTCTTTCTTTTGAAGAGTTGAATTCTTGAATTAGTTAGATCTTTTTAGAAATGTGTTTGTTGGAAGAGACAGAAAACGCGCGTGAATTTTGTCTGAGTTTCCCCTATTTTTGTAAAAATTTTCCAACCCTTTTTTTGATAAAATTCAAAGCTTTTATAGGTCAGGCACGACCGACGGGCGTCTGTGGTGGCGACGGGCATCGGAAGAATCCTACTGACATAAGGATTCATCCGACGGCCCTGCCACTTTGATCGACGGGCGTCGAAAGAATCCTTCTGACACAAGGATTCATCCGACGGCCCTGCCACTTTGACCGATAGGCATCGAAAGAATCCTTCTGACACAAGTATTCATCGGTTCTACCACCTGTCTGACGGGCTGGCCGTCCATCAAGGAAAACATACTATTTTGGACTCTAAAACTCCCCGTTTTCCCCCCTTCTGCCTACGAAAGGTAAAAAGACTCGTTTCTCGTGGAGCATGGGACTAAAGCCTCCGAATCCAAACCGTTTGTACAAGCTCGAATACCGATTTCATCATAGGGTAATCTCTGATCCGGACCGCTCCGGGACACGGTGCTTACACCATGGACCCTCTTATGTCTGCCCATATTGAACGGTTCTTTAGAGTCATCTTCATTGCTGTCTGTTGCTACTGTCCAGGAGAGCAAATTTATTTTTTTTTTTTGAGAAAAAGGGAATCCTCTTACATTGACTTGGACTTGACTCATTTTTCTGGGGCATTTGGACTTGTTTGCCCGAAGGCCAAAACTCCACCCTTTAGTGGTTGCTTTCTAACTACTTTTCTAAATGATTGAGTAGAGTGTTTGCTGAGAGGTCCGATTGCGGTGGTAAACTCTTGACCTATTTTTGTCCGCACATATTTGGTTGATGCTGCTATTGCTGTGCCTAGTCAGTTTTTGGAACCTAGACTTCCATGGATGTCTTTAAAGATTTGAACTTTACACTAATCGGCCATACTGCTTCTGCCCCCCTGGGACCCTTGTAGAGTTCTGATGATGACTCTTCAGCATTAAATTACAAAAGGCAATTTTTCTGCTACGTCTTTGTAGTTTTAAGCCAGCTTGACAAAGATCTCCTTTATTAGCAGTCTCTCCTGCCCTATTGGTTTGGGGCTAATATAGAGAAGACTTGCGTGCTACTGGAGCAACTCCCTGGACTAAGTCATAGTTTGTCCTTCCATCCTTGAACCCTGTGTGGTGCGGCTTTCCATGATGTCTATTCTCAAGTTCGAGCAGCTCGTATCCATTGCAAATCGATGTAATTCTTGTGTTCATTTTTAGAAGTCAAGCAAAGTACTGGCATGTGTGAATTAGCGGGATTTGAACGAAGCTTGTCCCCGAACAGCGTTTCCTTGCCCCTAATTTTTTCCATATTTTTTTTGCTTTTTTTTTTGTTTTTTTTTTGTTTTTTTGTTTTTGCTTTTTTATTTTTGCTTTTTTGTTTTTTTTTTGTTTTTTTCCCCCAAACACATTCCCTCTTAGCAAGCTTCGCTCAAATCCAGGAGTTCGCACATACGCGCACTTTTTCTTAACTATTGGGACCATCATTGGTTTATCCAGTCGGACATTGTGCTTTAGTAAGAGTTTTGGTCCTATTCCTACTTATGGATTGTCATGGTTGGATTTGTACCCTAAAAGAATTAACTTAAATTGGCATGTGCTAGTGGATCGAATATGGGTTTTGGACTAGATTGAAACGAAGGCAAGACTTAATTGAAAGAAAGAAGAATAATTGAGGGATTAAATGGTAATTATATATGGTTGTAATAAGCATGAGTTAAAGGCTGATTAATAAGTTTAATGGAGGGTTAATTAAGAATAAAATAATGTAAGAAATTGGTTAAAAGAGGCAGGTTTTGATAGTGGATTCCGTGTGGCTTTGTGAGTGTGTGCCACCTCCACCTTTGCATGCAAGAGTGAGCTAAGGGAAGGGAAGAGCTTCATTTGTGTAATCCAGTCATTTTCTGTGTCCTTCTCTTCTCTTTCTTGCATGAGAGTGAGTTTTAGAGAGGCCTTAAGAAGTGTAAGCATATAGATGATAAGTTGCTCTAGAATTAAGGGTTAAACCTAAGAGGTAAGTGAATAAGTGCATAGTGTTTTCATCTTCTACTCTTCTTCTTGGTTTTGATTTGGTGTTGGAATGAGAATTGATGGATTGTGTTCAATTCTGGAATTTGTACTGGTTTTGCTAGCTAAAGAAGTGAAGAGAGATAAGGGAAAAGCTGTAATCGGAGAGCCGAGCGTCCGTCGAGATTAGGAGCTTAGGCGATAAGGTTTGGGAACAAACCCTAAATGTGTAAATTGTATGATTTGTATTGGTCCAATAGGGACTTTGATATGAGCTGTATGCATATGTGGTAATGTATTTAGTGAATGAATTGCTTGAGAGCATGTATGCTATGTGTGAATTGGGATTGATTATAAATTGTGCCAAAGATGAGTGCCAAAATAAGAAGGGAAATCAGGTATGTGCTAATTGAGTAAGTGGTTGATGTTTTTGGGTTGATTGTGAAAAGTGAGAATGAGATTTGAAGTCTTGATGTGGAAGGAGAATTGGACTGGAAAGCACAGCTGTGCTAGTGATATAACATAGCTGTGTTATAGTGTTTTTGCATAGGTCACGGTGACAATGACATTGATTGTGACCGTGAGGTATGCCTGAGTTCAATTCTGCCTATTGGATTTTGGTATGTCACGGTGACAATGAAATCCATTGTGACCGTGAGGTACCTAAGGGAGCATTCTGTTTTGCAAAATATGGATATGTCACGATGACAATGAAATTCATTGTGACCGTGACATACCCTCAAGTTGCATTCTGCCGAGAGTTGGGAGCATGTCACGGTGACAATAAAATTGATTGTGACCATGACCTGCCCCCAGTTTGCATTCTGTTTTGAACTTCAACATGTCACGGTGATAATGAAATTCATTGTGACCGTGACCTACCCTGTTTTGGCAATATAACCCTAATGTGTTTGGACTTTCTAACGGTAAGGTTTTAAGCTGGAATGAAGAATATTATGAGTAAGTGTTATGTAGGTATTAAGTAATGTACATTTGCATACTATGTGATGGTTCTTGAATGCAATCAACTATGTGAATATTAACTATGAAAAACGAATTGGAAGCATATTGGGTATGCAAGTGTAATGCTTAGCTATGTGCTAATGCGAATGTGTAAAGTGAATGTGATATGGGCTATCTATGTATGTGATGTGAAAAGTGATCAATGTGAACTGAATAATTTGTTTAACAACTTAAGCCTGCGAGTCAAGTAGTGGATAGTTAGGCATGCCTATAAGGTCAAGTGCTGCAGCCCCATGCATTTAATGTGTCTGATTCCATGGGAATCACAATGCAAAAATAATGTGGATAATCCTTGCTGGATTTTATTATAAGTGGAATGATATTTTGGTACGTGAGGGTACCCATGCGTAAGTGTAATCTCGATGATATTCTAGTACCTGAGTGGTACCAATGCGATACCCGTTATCCGCGTCATTGAATTGCAGGCTAACTGACTAATCAAATAATAAATGGAAGTGACTGTAATATAATAAAGCATGTGATGTGGATATGTGAATAAGTGATTGATGCTTTTTGACTGAATATAGTAACGAACATTACTATGCTTGAAATGGTACACGCTACAAAAATAATTGTTGTGGCATGTCTACTTGCATGTGATGTATGGTATTTCTGATGTGTGATAAATTTTTTGTTATATATGAGTTCCCCACTAAGCGTTATCGCTTAGCATGGATTTACTCTAATCCGTGCAGGTACGGAGAAGAGGCGACTGGAGGACGTCCCCGCATTTTGTACGGTCAACAGTAGGAAGTAGAAGGTGTAGGTTCTGGGTTTGATATTTTTGGATTTCTGTATAAGTTTTTGTATAATCAGAATGTGTATCGGGTATGTAAAGGCATGTAATAAACTGATAACTATAAATGTTGACCTATGAGTACATATATATGTGTGTGTAATGCGTGTGGCTATGAAGAGTGCACTATAAGTAGTTGGCATGTGATGCTTGAGTTGAGAACGTGTGATGAAATTTTATTATTCAGGTTAAATATGTGTTCTACTGTGTGTGTGCGGTCTTCTCTAACTAAAATTAGCTGAGCTAGTCTGACATTAGGGAATGGGCGTCACATGGATTCCTCCTTTTGCCTTTTCTGCCCCTCCTGACTTCAATCTTCTGAGTTTCTGCATGATCGGTCCATGATTGAGAGATTTGGAATGGCGTGTTTGGTGATTCCGTGAATAACTTTTAGCACGTCTTGTAACACCCCTTATCCGTACATAGTAAACCATACCGTGAACCGGTGGTTGACGACGATGGTCAAGGGCATTACCGAACCAACAAGTAAAACTTATAAACCTTTAAGCTAAAATATGAGTTATAAAATTTCTTTTATTTTCAAAAACACATTATAGTTAACTACAAATTCATTATACATTCACATTATAAAGAAAACTTCTTCAAAATTTACTATAGGTAGATCTTTTACATTACCAATATCACTTTTACAAACTTATTATTTAAAATTACAAATATTGCATACATTCTGAAGACTATATAAATCCTATTCTAATATCTCTTCTAAAGCTTGCATTGGCCTGGACTACTGTGGAAAGATTCTCGAACGATCCGAGTAATAGTACCTACACGGATTAAAAGAAAATTCGTGCTAAGCATAAAGCTTAGTGGAAAACACATATAAATATGGACAACCACTAAGACTGGCCATCAATTAAGTTTAAAGAAAAGCGTAATTTAGAAAATATAATTTTAACAAGAATAACAAATTAGATATTTTCAAGGAGAGTGTCAAAATAGTCACTTACTTTGCATATCAATGTTAACAAATCAATTATACACATACACACCTTTTTCACATCTTGTACATGTCACCTGTATACTTATTCACTTCCTTTCGGTTTCCACAATTCATGTCACACATCTTGCCTAGCAGTTGCATTATCAGGTAATTTATTCAATCAACAAGGCATTTAGATTACAATAATAAAACACACACTTTCATGCAAGTCTTCACATAGATGCATCCCTTCACAATTTACTGTTTGATTCACATACTCTTATTCATTAAATGCCTGCTAAGTCAAAGGGGTGGATAACGAGTAACACATAGATACCCAAAGGTATTAGCACTATTCTCATAACACATAGATACCCGAAGGTATCAACACTATCTTTTCAGTACACAGGGATCACGAAGATCCAGTCGGGGGACCTGATCGGGGTCCAAATCATACACTAGCTGCAGCAACACTAACTCTATTAGGCATGCCTAACTATCCACGACTCGACTAATGCAGGCTAACACATACTTGTTTCCTTTAATAATATTCATGCTATACTTTAATATCTTTTCCAGAAGCACATACTCTTATTATAATCGCATTATAATCCTATGCACAATTTATTCATAATTTAAAGCAATGGTTCATATACAGTATAACAATCCATAGCCTTTAATGACTATCACCTTTTAATACGTGCTTAACAATTTATTTCAACAATAACTTGCATGGTATAACATATCTTAGTTTATACACTATGTCATATATAAATCACAAGTCCAAACTCATGTTCAAAATCTCAACAACATGCATTTATAACATAGGGGAGAGTCACGCTCGCGACCTTAGTCACGATCGCGATAGAAAACTAAATGGCCTCTGTCACACTCGCGACACCAGCCACGCTCGTGACAGAAAACTAAATGGCCTTTATCGCGCTCGCGACAGAAAACTATATGGCCTCTGTCGCGCTCGCGACAGAATCAAGCATCCCACTCTTGTTATTCTTAATTAAATGAACTTTACCTACAACATATTTATTCTTATATTGTCCATAAACAATTTTATAAACATCACTTCTTCAACCCCATGCGTTAACCTCAAGAATTCCAACACAAAGAATCCATGCTACATAATTTATTAAGGATTATTTATTAATTAGTCAACCATATAAACCATTTGATATCTGATATATGAAATATTCAGTTACTTCCATCTTAATATCACATACGAAATTTTAAACTATACATTATCTTACTCAAGACTTGAGTCATTAATAACTCTATAAACTTTTATAAATCGACATATACCTATCACATTTATTTTAACAAGTATCAAGACGTTTAACAGAATTCAGTTGGAACCCTATCCTTTATATCTGACTAAGTCTCGGTACTTTGATTCGGACTTGGAAGAATGTCCCAAGCTTCCTACGTATCCCAAAGAGTTGGGAATCAGAACCCCGTAATTCTACAAAATCAAAGTACAGTTTATAGAATTTCGTTTTCAATATCTTAACAAGATTTAGATCATATTAATGTTGGACGAATTCAAGGGTGTTCGACTCATTATACTTTGAAATACCTTTGTCATTATTCTTATTTACAACCTTAGTCTCTTATATTCCTAAGTGATATCTACTTATCTACTCTTTTACAAACACTAAACATATAACAAATATGTCTCAAGAGGTTCCGATGAAGTTCGGCTGTATGTCGGAAGAGAAAACATTATAAAATATACAAACTAGAAGAGGGTAAAGGTAGGCAAGGGTTCCTACCAACCAAAAGGTTCAAAAGAAGGAGAAAACACTTTCAAGCAGATTCTGTCGCGCTCGCGATAGAAGCTCGCTTCAGGTTTCTCACAAGAGCAAATCACAAGACTGCTTTCCAATTCTAACTTTAACCACCTAAAACAACCTCTAAACCTCATTTTTAGACCAAATATCCTTCTTAACAAATGATCCCTAGGATATTAGATTTGAGATGGAACAAGTATCATGTCCTTTAGACACCTGAATAATCAGATATGATCAAAACCACCTATACTGCTCCCCTGACCCGGCTAGAGAAGATATCTCTACTTCATAACCATTTTTAGGACACTTAGAGAAATAATTACTCAAAACTATTTCTAAGAAATTTGTAGTAATATGTCTTAAATTTCAAACCGCACTGGTTTCATATCAATTGGAGTTCTAAAACTCACAATACAGCCTAATAACTAATGAAGGGTCAAGTGTATTCTAACATAGTTTTCACCCAAAATCCTATTCACATGCACGGTTTAGCAATTTAAAACAACACTCACTATCATCATCATATATCATCATCAAAAAATTCAAATAACTCATATAACACATAAATAAATTCAAATTCATATATATAACAAAAGAGTTTCCAAAACTCTATTCATTTGCTCCCTAATTGCTCCAATGGCTATACGACCTTTATTCTTCCATACTCCTCCTTTAACTCTCTTGTTTCCTCCAAAAAAACAAACAAAAGTTCATAGTTACACATACCCTTACTTATTTTTGAGGAAAAGAGGGGAGAAAGAGAGAAAAGGACAAACCACATACCTATCTCAACCACATCTTGCGTCCTATTATTTAAAGCTTGGACTAAACCTACCTTGAGCTTTGATTTCTGAAGATGGCGTGAGGTAGGAGGAGAAAAAGGTTGTTCCTCTCCCTTTTTCCCGTCCAAGGAAGGCCAAAATGAAGTCAAAAGGCTGAATTAAGGCCATTAACTTCATCCTTTTCCTCATTTGCCACATGTCACCTTTTCATTAGTCCCCAAAAGATTTTTATGTGTCTAACCTATCTTTTTGTCCTTAATCTTACTTCTTTTCCTCCAATTGGCATTCAACTTTTCCATTATATACATTGGTCCACATAACTTAACTTATTCATTCAATTTAATCCATAGTTATAAAATGACCAAAATGCCCCTACCTTATACAAATAAAACTAGTCACATTTTTTTACTACGATTAATCACTTCCATCATCCAATTACACATTTTTAGTCACTAAAATAATTCTTTTCACATTATTTAGGGCGCGGTGATATAACTGTCCAATTTATCGAAACTTACCGAAACTTTCAAATTATTGACGGTTGCGTCCTTTTTAGCACTTCCGTCCCTAGTTCAACCACATTCGGCTTCCGTTACACCCTAAACTTACCCTAATCCGAGTAGGGCATATTCGGGGTGTTACACGTCTTCATATGTCCAGGCAAAGACTTTTTTTTATTTTAATTCTCTCAAATTTCGTCTCGCTCTAAGAGTGAAATTGGATGCAATCAATATTACTATTATTGAAACTGAACAAAACAGTGGTTTTCTTTTTTTTTTTTTAAACCAATGCCTTAATCATGATTATCACTCATGCTTGATACAATAAAATATAAGAATGCATATATAAGCAAGCCCATATTATTAAAGCAGAAAAGATAAACAAGTGTATGATTCAGGAATACACTTTAGAAGATTAAAAGCATTATAACAACTCTAATCTTGTCTTTCTTCATCCAGGCCCTGCACCAATTCTTGAATGCGATCTCTCAGAGGGCAACAATAGTCTGTCTTATGCCCTGTGTATTGGTGATGCGTACAATACCAGTCTGTTCGGTGCCTCGACTTTCCCTGACTTGGGGCAGGCCCAGCTGGCAAGGGTTGCAACTTCCCTTCCTTGATGAGACGGGCGAAGTGCCAAGATAGAGGCTTGCCCAAGATGGTGAGGTGCTTAGGAGTCGTTCCGGTGGTTGAGACCTCTGCTGCCTTGGTACTACCCCCATTGTCACTGCTGTTTCCTATGCCCAAGGCCAGGTTTGCAAATTTAGCCATTTTATCCAGATGCTCAGCCTCAGCTTCAATGGTTATATCCTTCAGGGATTCCCAGTCCTTCAGCCCCTTCATCTTTAACCCATCTTTCAGTGGAGTCGCCACTGTAACGCGCGCCAAACCTAGCAAAGGCCCTCTTTGAACCCGCTTTTAAGGCTCTAGGGATTGGTTCGCGTCTTTCTGATCTTGGGCATCATGAGGCATTTTGGATGCCTCCTTCCCAATAAAATATTGGAAAGGATCATCTAGCGTCTCGACGCCTTTAGGCACCTTTGAGGTATTTTGGAGTCGCTACACAATTTACAAATGGACTTAAATAGGGTCATGGAGATGAAGAGAAAGCCTGACAGTGCTGACTGAATCAGGCTATTTATCAGGAACTCTTGCCCTTACTTTAGGGACTTACTCATCTTTAAGGGTCTCAGAGACTGGGAGTCACTTAAGGACATTGCTATGGAGGCTGAGGGGGCTTACCTAGCAAAGAAAGCAAGCCAAAATAACTTTGCTGGGAAAGGTTATGGCAACCAATCAGGGTACAAATCAGGCGGTGCTGGAAGCAGTAATAATAGAAGTGGCAAGACGGCCGAGGTTTCATCCACCAAGGTTAGATAAGGTCAGAGGTACTACTCTAATTTGGGCTGCTCTCTATCTTGGGTATTGGAGAAATTAATGAAGGAAAGCAAGCTGAGACCATTTCCACCCAGGCCAGCCATGAATCAAGGAAAGCAGGGGCACAAGGATGATCAATACTGCGCTTACCATCAGCACACTGGGCATTAAACAGATTACTACTGAACCTTGAGGAACAAGATTCAAGATATTATTGATTCCAAGGAGATCACTAACCCTGAGAATAGAGATAAGAAGAAGAGGGCAGGCTATAATCCATTTCCCCCACCATGAATGTGATCGGAGGAAAAGATTATGTTTTTTTGGTTGTTTTTTATTCCAAGAACTTTTTATGACAATATTTGCAGTATTGGTAATTTCAATAAGATGAACAATCTTGCGTATTTGTATAGTGTCTCTAATGATTTCATTTCTCATAATCACGATGCATTCATTTTTTGATATTAATTCAATTAATACGATTACATTTAATCTCAGAACTTTGGAAAGCCCAAAGAAAATCTTGATAGCATCTGATATAACTCCTTAAGAGAGGAAAATTCTGAGAGCTGAAAATAAAAATAAAAAATAGTGAAAAAAAAAACTAGATGCAATTAGTGTCACACCCCATTTTCCCCCTACTAGTTTGAACCAGATTGCATGTGTGTCTATGAGTATTTTGGCATGTGTTAATGGTATTTTGGGTTATATGCATATTTTGTGGGCTTTATTAGAGTGTGGGTGCATGTATGACATTAGGGTGTATGTGTATGAGTCTTGTTAGTGTGTGTTTGCGCATAGGGGAGTAGTGTGTGAATTAGTGAGGGTTAGTCTTATGTGTAGTGTCTTACATGGGTGTAGGGTGTGAGTGATCAAGATCCACCAAAGATAGGGTGATATGTGGCTAGGGTTTTAGGAAGTAAGTATAAATAGAAGGAGAGAGAAGGGGGAGCAGCCATTTTGCTGCCTCTTTCCCATTCGTTTCCTCCTCTCTTTATCTCCTCTTCCTCTTTCCTCTTCAAATGTGCCCTAGATTTGATCCAAGTGGTTTTTGCTGGAAATTGATCATCTCTTAAGCTTTATTAGTAAGTTTTAGTGTGTTTTCTCTTCTTCTTGATCTTTTCTCTTGATCTTTGTTAGATGAGTTTTTAATCTAGGGTTTTGCATCTGTGTGTTTTCTTGGGTTTCTTGGTTTAGAAGCGCCTACTAGTGATCCCAAGGGGAAAGAGAAGGCGAGTGGGAGTGGAGCTTGCAACTAGGAGCATAGGAATTTACAGGTTTGGGAATTTATTTAAATTTGTTGCATTTTTTGTGATTTGGTATATTTGAATGATTTTCTGGAAATTTGAGGTTTTATGAGGCTCATGTTAGTATAAATGTGATGGGTTTTAGTTTGATTTAAGTTGTGATGCATGATTGTCGAATTATTGGAGCAAATGTTAGGTTTGATGAATGTTACTGTAATTTTCCTGGGTTTGTTAGTTTTGAAATTTTGATTATGTTAATTCATGATTTGATTGTATTAATTGTTGTTAAGCTGTGTTTTATGTTATTTATGATGATTTGGTGGTTCATTTTGAGGTAAGATGAAGTTTGGGTTGATTTGGGTTTGAATTTGAAAGTCTGGTTATTCCTCTGAAAATTGGAAGTCACGACGCTGTCGCAAGCACGACAAAATCATGAAATCCAGTTCTCACGATAAAAATTACGCTGAAGGCAAGATGTTCTAACTCGTGAGGGGCTACACGATTCATGAAGCCTTGGGCATGCACGACTCGTGAAGCTAGTCATGAGTCGGCTAGGAGTAGAGTACCTTCATGAGTCGGGAAGCATTTCACGAGTCATGAAGGATGCTCATGACTCGTGAAGGCGAGAGCACGGTTCGTGCAGCTGGGAGCTAAGTCATGAGTCGTGCACTAGAGCACGACTCGTGACAAGGCATTGGGCATCGACACGAGTCGTTTCGTCATGCACGACTCGTGTCCTTCGCCCCTTTCCCTCGCGTTTGGCCTATTGGCTACTGCCACAAGCGCGACTCTTATCGCGATCGCGACAGTGAGCCTCCGCCTGCCCTATTTTTTTGATTTTGCCCTTTTCTTCGAAAATGAATTTCACATCTTTTCTTAATAGGTTTTTACTACTGTATGGGAATAAATATGCTTATATATGTATAATATTGTAATTTCTTCATGATAAATTATATGTTATGCTTTGAGCATGATTTGTATTATGCATGACCTGCAAGAGTCAGTTTAGTGGATAGTTAGGCATGCCTAATAGTGTTCAGTAGCTGCAGCCCTCAGTTCTGTTTTGGACCCTGATTAGGTCCCCGTTCGGATCCTCACGATCCCTAATGTGTTTGGATTTTGTTTAAGATCCCCTCTATAGAATGTTTTGAATGAGAAAATATGATGTTGCTTTTCGAATCATACCCATGAGTACCGCCATGTGTTTACTCGTTATCCACTATTGTGAGTCAGCAGGTGTTTTATTTTGTTACGCTTATGAGAATGTGAAACCGAATGACTATGATTATAAGCATATGAATCAGTTAATATATGAATGTGATTATGAGCCTTTGAATGATTACGAATGTGACTCAATTATGATTATGTCTTATGATTGTCAGCATATGCCATTATGTATGTGTTCTGCCTTAACGACCATTATGAATGGCCGTCCACTTTATTGATTATTTTCCCCACTAAGTGTTATCGCTTAGCACGGGTGTTTTATCCGTGCAAGTGCGGATGGTGGTTAGCTTTTGGGAGAGTCACCGCAAGTCAAGCCAACACAGTGGGATTGATATTAGGACTTAGATTTTTTTTTTGTATTATGATTTTTTTTATAATAGTGAACTCTCATTGTATTATTCTTTTGTTCAGCTTCCGCCTTGTAATTTTTAAAGATGTACTTATTTTGTAATGTCAGAACATTATTGTAATGAATATTATTATTACTTCTTTGAATGATCATTTTGTCTAAAAGCTTTAATTCCACTGTATTTCTGTATGTATATTATATGTGGTTATATGTTTATTGTCTTATTTTGCTTGGTGAGACCCTTGCTCATATGGGTTCTCACTCCATTGCGGATGGGTTCTCCTACGTATGGGTAGGGGGTGTTACAGTTTTTGGTATCATAGCCCAGGTTTAGGCATTTTTTAGGTGTTGTTGTGTATAGATATATGTTTAGGACTGTGTTGGCTGATGCGGGTGTTCTTGTGTTTGTTTTAGATGGATTCTGATTCGGTGCGTGGGTTGCTTGAGGGGTCCGCTGAGAGTGTGAATCCTCAAGCAGTAGATCTTTCAATGTCTATTTTAGCTCAAACACCTAGAGTTCAGCCTGAGGCCACAGCCATGCCCTTTGAGGCTATGTTGAAGATTTCTCAGGACATGGCTCGTGTCTTAGAGAGAGTGACCGCTCTGAGGTCCCCTTTAGAGAGCATGAGGAAAGCTAGAGAAGAAGAGTTTAGGTGTAGGCATTTTGAGGCCGGTTTGAATGAGTCATTGTGGGCTATGCTTATTTCCTTGATGAGTACTTCGGGTATTGGCTATTATCATATTGTTCCGGCAGCAGTGTAGACTGAGAAATCAGAGTCAGTTCTGAGGGAGAGAGCTCAGAGGAGGAATCCCCTTTGTGGAGGATCGCCATCAGGTAAGAGCTCTAGAAACCCGCATGATGAGTCTTCCTCAAGTCCGGCTTTGAGGGGTAGGGGGCAAGGTTCTGCCATGGGTTCTAGTGCCGGTAGAGGTGGTTCGGGTAGTAAGTGCCACAGGGGTGAGTGTAGGTGGCTCACGGGTGATTGTTTTCGATGTGGAAGCACTTATTACTATTTGGCTAGCTATCCTAAGTTGAGTCAGGCTTCTGGTGATCAGCGTGAGGCTAGCAGAGTTGGTTCTAATGCTTCGCAAGCTAGCCGTGGTAGAGGCCGAGGTAGAGGTCGAGGTGGTCGGCCTAGAGAGGGAGCTCCACCAGAGTCTGTTGATTGTCCCTTGACGGTTCCAGCTAGGGCTTATGCTATGAGAGCTCGGGATGAGCAGGAAGCTCCAGATGTGATTGCTGGTAAGTTCCTACTCTTTGACACTGAGATTTATGCTCTAATTGACCCTGGTTCCACACACTCATATTTATGCACGAGTAAGTTATTTAATAAGTTCCTTGATATTGATCAGTTAGATTATGAGGTTTTTTTGACCACTCCCTTAGGGCATAGTGTCAATGTGAGTAGAGTGTATAGGAATTGTCCTCTTTTGGTTCAAGGTGTTGAATTTCTATGGATTTAATTGAGTTGCCGTTTCGGGAGTTTGATCTGATCTTGGGTATGGATTGGTTGAGTAAGCATCGGGCTGTGGTTGATTGTCATAGGAAAGCGGTTGCGTTGTGAGATAGAGATCAGTCTTCTGTTGTGGTTAAAGGTTTGGGTTCGAGTTCCTTGAGTAATGTGATTTCTGCTGTGAAAGCTAAGAGGTTCATGAGGAAAGGTTATGAAGCGTTTCTAGCAGTGGTGTTGGATTCTAAGCATGATCAGGTTAAGATTGAGGATATCCCAGTTGTTAGGGAGTTTGGGGACGTGTTTCCAAGTGAATTGCCTGGGTTGCCTCCGGAGAGAGAGGTGGAGTTGTCCATGGAGATAGTGCGGGGTACTTCACTCATTTCGAAAGGTCCTTATCGAATGGCTCCTATAGAGTTGAGAAAACTTAAAACTCAGCTACAAAAGTTATTAGATAAGGGGTTTATTAGACCCAACATATCTGTAGGCACTGGGTCTCGAGTAGCCTTGATCAGGATTACCCAATGATGAAATTAATTGTGCCGATCTATAGGCAAAAAAAATGAAAGTTGGAAGTAACGATTTCCTTGTCAATTTGTTGTTTTAAAATTAAATAAATATTTATTTCAAAAATATTTTTAAAGTATTTTAAAAATTATTTTGTGATGAAAAAAGTGAGTTTTTAAATTATTATATTTTATAGAAAATTTAAAAAAAAAATTCCCGCCAGTGTCGGCCCGCGGCAGCGTGCTGGGCGCGCGCAGCGACCAGCCCGCACCTGCCCCTGTGCGAGCGACGGGCTGGGCGTCGCTCACCCCTGTCGTCCCTTTTGGGCGTTTTTGATGTTTTTTAGCCCAAGAATCAAATTTTTCTTCATTTTCTTTGCAAAATTTAATGCTAAAACTTTTTATATTCCAAACCTTTGATTTTCTTCAGTTTTTAGTGTTTAATGGGAATTAATTTAATTTAATTTCTCAATTAAAAAATCTGAATTTTGAGGGGAATAAAAAGGGTTTTTTAGTGATAATTTGGGAGGGATTTTTCTTTAGAAAAAATTATTTTCTTCTTCTTTCTTCTTTCAAGAACAAATTCTCTTAATTTTTAAAGGAATTTGCAGCAATTCTTAAGGAAAAAAAATAACAATTTTTGTTCTTGAGAATTTTCTTATTTTCAATTGATAATTTTTGCTTTGAGACAAATAAATAAATTATTTGTTCTTGAGTAAAAATTCACTTTTAATATTTTATTTTCTAATTTTATTCCAACAATAAAAGACAAGAAATTGGATCTTACCTTCTCTTTATCAAGATAAATTTTGAGGGTAAACATTCTTGGCTCAATTTCTTAGTTTAATTTTTAATTTATTTTTTTTTTATTTCTAATTAACTAGTTAACATGTAAATTCTTTTAGTCTTATTATTTTCTTCTTATTTATTGTTTTTGTTTTTTATTTGATTAGTTAACAATGTAAATTCTCTTAGAACTATTTTATTATTTTTATTTAATTGTTCATATTATTTTTATTCAATTGTTCATATTATTTTTATTTAATTGTTCATGTTGTTCATATTGTTCACATGTTGTTATCATCATTATTATTATTGTTTTTATTATCATTATTATTATTTTTACCACGTGCATATGTGATTGTCCATATTGTTTTTGGTATTATCATTTACCATGTCTTAACATGTCATGTTTATTTCTTATTGTTCTTGCATGTTTATGTGGTTTATTCATATCCTTGGTTATTATTATTATTATTATTATCTTGTATGATGAATTTTTGTTATTTATATTTTTATACATGCTAAATTTTATGTTTATTTTATTCATGTTTTTTATTCATGTTGAGTTTTATCATTATAGTTTTATGCTTGCCTATACATATTGAATTTTATTATTATTATGTTATACTTTTTATGCATGTTCCACCGTGCACCATATGCATCTAAAGGGTTCCCTGTTAACCCTTGGATAAATCCCACCTAGGAAAGAGACTATGCTACCTCGTGTCTGGAGGCAATAAGATTGGAAGGATCTATATGCTTGCATGTGTTTGTCTATGTTGCATCAGCATGACCATGCATTGCATTTTAATCATGCATCATCCTAACGAGATGTATTTTTTTCAGCCATCATAGATTCGCCCGGGTGGTTTAGGGGTCCCGACAGTCGGTTGAGAAGGATTCCACTCTTGGAATTACCAGAGCTAGTGTCATATCAGAGTTTAAATTCTCTTTCAGAGGGTAGTGAGACTATCTCTTTAGAATCATCAAGTATGTCTAATCCAGCCAGTGGGTCTGATGTAACCAGGGCAATGATTGCCAAGGAAGTGGGGAGAAAAATGGAAGAGTTTGAGGCTAGAATGATGGCCATGATGGGCAATCTTACCACTACCATAGCTGGGCAGTAAGTTGCTGCTGCTCCAAATAAGGGACCAGATGAAAAAGGGGCTATTAGAGAGGATCCCCCTGCTATAGTTGACCTGCCTGCGGTTGAGCAAAGAGCACCAGCACCTATTGAGCATAGAGAAGGCCCTAAGTCGGAGGTTGAGCTCTGGGAAGATGAGCAAGAGGAACAGATGGTGGTAAAAGGAAAGTCGCCCAAGCTAGAGGAAGCAATGTGGAGGAAGATGGAGGAGAAGTTTGAGGCTATGACAAGGATGATGACGGTAGGAAGGGGAATGAACCCAGAGGATCGTGAGTTAGATGGGGATGATTTGGTCCCCCAGAACTTCAAGATGCCTGATATCCTAAAATTTGACGGCACCTCTAACCCTGCTGCACACATTAAGCAGTATTCATTAGTCATGAAGGGGACAACTTTAACAAGAAAGCAGAAGATAGAGTACTTTTGCTTGAGTCTTACAGGGGCTGCCATTGACTGGTACCATGGGCTGGACAGGAGGTCCAAAGAAGATTGGGACTTGTTGATTGAAGAGTTCCTAAAGCAATACGATTGCAGTACCCGCATGGAGGTCACAATGAAGGATCTAGAGCTGCTACAGTAGAAGGCTGGGGAGTCTTTTCATGAATATCTCACTCGGTGGAGGAACCGGGTTATGGAGATGAAGCGCAAACCTGATACACCCGATCAGATCCGGTTATTCATTCGAAATGCTAGCCCATATCTGAGAGATGGACTGAAAATGAAAGGGCTGAAAGATTGGGAGTCCTTGAAAGACATTGCTATAGAGGCAAAAGGAGAATATATGGCCAGAAGGGCAAACAATGAGGCTTATGCCAAGAAGGGCTACAACAATCAAAGTGCAACCAAGTCAGCTAGTTCCAGCAGTGGTAATAGAAGTGGGAAGACAGCTGAGGTATCGGCAACAGGAATGAATCAGAGGTACTTCTCGAATTTGGGTAGGCCTTTGTCTTGGGTATTGAAGAGGTTGATGAAGGAGGGGAAGCTACAACCCCTGCCACCTAGGCTAGCTAGGACCCAAGGGGAACCGAGGCATAAAGAGAACGAATACTGTGCCTTTCACCAGCATACGGGGTATCTGACAAACAATTACTTCAGGCTGAGGCACCAGATTCAGGATCTGATCGATAATAAGCAGATTACCGATCCTGAAAAGAGGGAGAGCATTAAGAAGTCTAATTTCAATGCTGTGCCACCGCCTGTCTTTATGACTGGGTCGAGCCTACCTGAATGGTATGTCCTTCAAGATTTGTTTAGAAATGAATACGTTGCTATCACTCGCCCTGAGGCAAGTGAAGAAGGGATTCCCGTGGCGATGATAGACTATTGGTCCACTAGTGAGAGTGGAGACGAGGATAAAAAGGAGAAAGATGGAGAGTTCGCGGATCCATGGGATTCGGAGGAGGATGAGAGAGTTGGGGCTGTAACAAGAAGTGGGAGAGTGGTCCCCGAAATCGAGAAGCAGCAGGACTCCGCGCAAGCACCTGTAGAGAAGGAGCCGAAAGAAAATTCCATAATAAAGCAGCTGAAAAAGACCACGGTTCAGATATCTATTTGGGACCTTCTAAGGTAGTCCCTTCTCATAGACGTAAGTTAGTTGAGACATTGAGTGAGTCCACCGTAGCCACAACAATTTCTCCATCTGAGCTGCTAGATCTCGTCAAGGGGGGATTAGGGGAAAGACTGGTGTTTTCTGACGCAGATTTGCCAACTGAAGGCCGCAATCACAACCGACCACTATACATCAAGGCTCAAATTAACGGCAAGCACACCACTTGTGTTATGGTTGATGATGGGTCATCCATAAATGTTTGCCCCCTAGTGGCACTTCAGGCTTTTGGGCTGGACGAGAGTATGTTGAATAAGTCTGATCTAACCATCACAGCCTACGAGACAGGCATCGGGAACATTCAGAGCTCTAGTTAGACTGGGCCCATTGAGACGGAGGCAGATTTTGTGGTCTTGCTTATCCCAGTAAATTTCTCAGCTCTGCTGGGAAGACCGTGGTTCCCTAAATTGGGAGGAGTACCGTCCACCCTACATCAAATGGTAAAGATACCTCATGAAGGGGAGGTGGTGACCATTAAAGCAGCGAGAGAGAACCAAGTGTCTGCCTTGGGGATCTCTAATCAGCCATTTAGTGGCTTTCATATATCAGTGATTAGTGAGGAGCAAGGCTTGGCAGGTAGCCCTCTGGTGATGAACATGATGAAGAGGATGCACTTCCTCCTAGGGGCCGGATTGGGTAAAAATTCGCAGGGGTTGCAAGATGCCATCACAACACAAGGCCAGAAAGATCGGAAGGGTCTGGGCTATAAAGGAGAGCATGGCAGGAAGAAAGTGTCAGAGAAGATTCCCCACATTTCAAAGAGTTTTGTTCCCTCATCTTCGGTTTGTGCTTATACTGGAGAAGAAGAGCCTCAGTGGGTGGATGGAGAGATCATTTCGGGGTTTGAAATTTTCAATGATGTCTTTGACTGGGATGTTGGAGCTATCAAGTCTGCAGAGAACTTCTGGGATGAGGAGATCATGACTCAGTGTAGTGTCTGGGACAGGGATGGGCCCGAGGAGATTGTCACTGATAAGCTGTTGGCTACCAGGTTGAAAGGAAAGGAAAAGATGGTAGAGCCAGAGCTGAAGTTTAAAGATTTGGAGATCTCATCGGAGGTAGTTGAAAAGCCTCCACCAAGACAAGAAGTCAAAGCCCAGTCGGCTGCAGCATCATCATCGACAGAAGATGAAGGCAGTAGTTGTTTAGATAGTCTTTTTATGCCAGAACTTTTTAATGACAATGTTAATGTTTCTGATTACATCAATGACATGAATAACTTTGCTTACTTGTGTGATGTTTCTGATGATTTCATTTCTCATGATCATGATGCATTCATCTTTGACATTAACTCAACTAGCACGACTGCATTTAATCTCGAAACTTTGGAGAATCCAAAGGAAATCTTGATAGCATTAGACATAACTCCTGAGGAGAGGCTAAAATTTGAGAGAATATTAAAAAAATATGAAAAAGTCTTTGCCTGGACCTACGAGGACATACCGGGGATTGATCGAGATGTAGCCGAACATGCCATTCCAACTTACCTAGAAAGTAAACCGATCAAGCAAAAGCTCAGAAGACTTAGGCCAGAATGGGCTCAGAAGGTGAAAGAGGAGATCCATAAGCAGATTAAGGCTAAGTTTCTACTGGAGGTTAAATACCCGACGTGGCTGGCTAATGTAGTTCCTGTGGCTAAAAAGGATGGAAAAGTTTGAGTATGTGTGGACTATCGGGACCTGAACAAAGCCTGCCCTAAAGATGATTTTCCTCTGCCTTATATTGATGTGCTGGTAGATAGTGTCGCTGCTTGCATGATGTATAGCTTCGTAGATGGGTATGCAGGGTACAATCAAATCCTTAATAAGGTAGTGGATCGGATTAAGACAGCCTTCATCACCGAATAGGGTACATTTGCTTACCGGGTCATGCCTTTCGGACTAAAGAATGCAGGAGCGACCTATCAGAGGATGGCCACTAGAGTTCTCAATGATTTGATCCACAAGGAAGTGGAGGTGTATGTTGACAACATGATGATTAAGTCAGCTACCAGAGAAGGTCACTTCGAGGCCTTGGAAAAGTTCTTTCGAAGGATTAATAAGTATGGTCTGTGCCTCAATCCCAAGAAGTGCATTTTTGGAGTTACCTCGGGTAAGCTGTTAGGCCATGTGGTAAGCGAGAGAGGAATTGAAGTAGATCCCGACAAGGTCAGGGCCATCAGAGAGATGCCAGTGCCTCAAAAAGAGAAAGAGGTTAGAAGTTTCTTGGGAAAGCTTCAGTACATTAGCCGGTTTATTGCCAAGCTAGCTTCAGTATGTGAGCCCATCTTCAAGCTTCTTAGGAAGAATCAGCCGGTGGTGTGGAATAATGATTGTCAATTGGCTTTTGATACTATTAAGGATTATCTCCTGAATCCTCCATTTTTAAGACCACCACGGCATGCCAAACCATTAATCCTGTATCTGGCGATAGAAGACAATTCAGTGGGTACCATGATGGCCCAGGAGGATGACTTTGGGGTGGAGTTTGTTGTTTACTACCTTAGCAAGAAATTCTTGACATATGAAGCCAAATATGTGGAAGTGGAAACGATCTGCTTAGCAGTTATTTGGGCTTCTAAGAAGTTGCGGCACTACTTTCATTCTTTCAGTGTGCAAGCGGTTGCTAAGCATAACTCGCTCAGGTATCTTCAGGAAGCGCCCTCTCTGCTAGGAAAGATGGGAAGATGGTTATTATTGTTGTAGGAGTTCGATATCGAATACATCACCAGGAAAACCATTAAGTGAAGAGCTGTAGCTGAGTTCTTGGCTGAGCATCCTATTGAGGGAGACCAATTCGAATACAATTTCCCAGATGAAGATGTCATGGCCATAGCAGTACAAGGGTAGCAATTCTTCTTTGATGGGGCAGTTAACAGTAAAGGGGCAGGAGCAGGGATCATTCTTACGACCCCGGATGGTTAAAAGCTACCATTAGCCAAAAACTTGAGGTACAAGGCAACCAATAATGAGGTATAATATGAAGCTTGCATCTTCGGATTGGAAGCATTGTTGGCTCTGGGGGCAAAGACCGTAGAAGTCTTCGGAGATTCTTCATTAGTAATCCATCAGATCAGAGGGGAATGGTCGGTTAAGGAAGAAAGGCTGTTACCTTATGTGAAGCATTTGAGAGTGTTGAGTAGCTAGTTCGAGACTTGCACTTTTCACTTCGCCCCCAGGGATGAAAATCAATTGATCGATGCTCTCGCGACACTGGTGTCCATGTGGGATAATCCAACAGGGGTTACTATGAAACCCGTGCTATTCTCTAGCTTGGAAAAGCCTTGCTTTGAAGCTGAGCAGGTGATGGATGTTGGGGCCATTGATGGAAACCCTTGGTACTACGACATTCAAAATTATTTAGAACGGTCAGTTTTTCCAGAAGAAGCCACCGATAAAGACCAAAGGATGATTCAAAAGTTGTCCACTTAGTTCATCAGTGTAAATGGCACTTTGTATAAGAGATAAGTAGATGGTATCCAGTTAAGATGTTTGGCGGAGAAAAAAGCTAAAAAGGTTATGAAAAAGGTTCATGCTGGAGTCTAGGAAGCTCACATGAATGGCTTAGCCTTAGCAAAGAAGATCATGCGCCAAGGATTCTATTGGCTCACAATGGATACGGATTGTTCAAAATATGTGAAGCAATGCCAGTTATGCCAGCAATACGCGAATTTAAGGCATGTCCCAGTTTCAGAGCTACATAATTTGACATCTCCATGGCCATTTGCAGCTTGGGGGATAGATATCATAGGCCAGATACATCTTATAGCTTCTAATGGGCACAGGTTCATTATAGTTGCCATTGATTATTTCACTAAGTGGGTCGAAGCTGAATCTTTCAAGAAGATTGATGCTAGGGATATGGCTAAGTTCATTGAGTGGAATTTGATATACAGATATGGCCTCCCACACCATATTGTATCTGATAATGGGGTGCAATTCTTAGCAGAAACTAAATAGATGCTTTAGAAGTATGTAATCCAGCATCACAAGTCTTCTCCTTACCGTCCTCAAGCTAACGGTGCGGTTGAAGCAGCGAACAAGAATGTGAAAAGAATACTGGCCAAGATGGTTCAAAGCTATAAAGATTGGGTGAAAAAGCTACCTTTTGCACTCTGGGGTTATAGAACCACAGTCAGAACCTCTATGGGAGCAACATCTTTCTCCCTGGTATACGGAACCGAAGCAGTTCTGCCAGTTAAAATTGAGCTGAAATCTTTAAGGGTAGTCATGGAAGCCGAGATTCCAGAGAAAGAATGGGCACAACAACGATTGTTACAGTTGAACCTGTTGGATGAAGATAGGTTGAGAGCCTATTACCACAATCAGGTTTATCAGAAGAGACTAGATCGGTCCTTTGGCAAAAAGGTACGAAAGTACCCATTGAAAGAAGGGGATTTGGTCTTTAAGATGATGAGGCCAGGAGTGCCAAACATACGAGGAAAATTCAGGCCAACCTGGGAAGGTCCGTTCATTTTGAAAAAGTTGCTAACAAAGGGAGCAGGAATCTTGGTGAACAGCAATGGGAATGAGTTTAAAGACCCGGTCAATGTCGATAGACTAAAAAGGTTCCATGGCTAAAGACCAAAAAATGAAAAGAAGAGAATAAATGCCCCGCAGGTCGAAAACCGAAAAAAGGAGGCCTTGCTAAAATTGGGCGCCCTGTCAGGGTGAAAACCGAAAAAACGCATCCTGGGCAAAAATTAAGGGCCAAGAGAGAATGTTCAATCGAGAAAACTCGAGAGGGCCGATTAATAACAGGAGTTTGATGCTTACAAGATCTATTCCTAGATTAGGTGTAGTCTTGTGCTTTTGAATTCTTGTTAAATAAGGATCATGTATGATGAAATCATATAGAAATGTACTCAATTTTGCAATGAATAAAAGAATACAGTTTACATTGTTCTTCTAGTTCTACCTTAAAAAATATATCACTTATTCATCTAATGCCTATTGTCTAATCATTCTGTCGGAAGGTGTCTAAGCAGATATGTGCTATTCACTCTTAGTGGTGGTTTTGATAATAGCCTTCTCTTGCAGCTCAAAAAATAAAAAAATTAAAAATTAAAAATTAAAAATAAAAAAAAAGATAAAAAAAATCTTGAAAAAAAGAGGCCGTTAGAGATGAAAACCGTAACTGGCTCTCTAAGCAAAAGTTAGGCCAAAGGGCAGGGTGAAAACCTGGAGACAGACAGTCTGCCCTACAAAAAAAAATATGATGGAAAAAATAAAAAGCCGCTGGTTTGGGTTGGGTCCATCCAGGCAAAAGTTAGGCAAAGGGTTATGTGAAAATCCCTAAAGGGACGCATTTCCCACAAAAAAAAGCTAGTGTGAAAATCCACAAGGGACGCACTACCTTTTAAAGCAATGACGTTTGATGCTTGGAGCAATAAGGCGACATTACTTCAGATGATCATTCTCCAGTCAGATAATGCATGAGCCAGAGTCCTGGGCATACGATCATTGGTCAGGGGGCAAAGATGCATTGGATGTTTCTCTCAGAAAATGTTTTGGGGTCAGAGTCCCTAAAGCCAAAATGTCACTTTATCAGATTCTTGGAAGCGTAACGCAGCAGCCAAGCTATATCCTTGGCAGACCCTTAAACACCTAGGATAGGGTCAATCTATTTTTGCAAACATTTACATACATTTACATCTCATATACAGTTAAATTTCGTATATTTTTCTGTGCACATTACTTTGCAGGAATTTCTAAATGAAGATCATCGATTTTTGCACTTTTAATAGTCTGTAGCAGACTCGATGCGGTCATCTGCGGATGACACCCTTGCACTTTTGGTAGTCTAGGTAGCGATTCGGTGCATTTCTTTCGTGCGCTTTTGGTAGTCTTGGTAGCGGCTCGGCGCATCATCATCTGCAGATGGCACCTGCACTTTTGGTAGTCTTGTCAGCGACTCGGTGCAGTTCCTTCGTGCACTTTTAGTAGCCTTAGTAATGGCTCGGTGTAGTTCTTTCGTGCACTTTTGGTAGTCTTGGTAGTGACTCGGTGCATCTCTCTTGTGCGTTTTTAGTAGCCTTGTCAGTGGCTCGGCGCATCACCGTCTTAGGATGGAACTCTGCACGTTTAGTAGTCTTGTCAGCAACTCCGTGCAGTGCACTTTTAGTAGCCTTGTTAGCGGCTCGGTGCTATTTATCTTTCGCGTTTTGTAGTCTTGGTAGCGACTCGGTGCATCACCGTCTGAGGATGGTCCCTAGCACTTCATAGTCTTGTCAGCGACTCAGTGCAACTCGGAGAGAATATTCATATTTCAAGTCATAGCAGTGTTCCCCAGGGAGCAGCAGGAAGGTTGCCGCCTCAGGTACTCGCTTCTTTCCTTTTCCTGAATTTTGGCTCACCTAGGCACCCACGCACTAGCCTCCCAAAAATTGGGGGCAATTGTAGACACCGGGTCCCGAGTAGCCTTGATCAGGATTATCCAATGATGAAATTAATTGTGCCGATCTATAGGCAAAAAGAATGAAAGTTGGAAGTGACGATTTCCTTGTCGATTTGTTGTTTTAAAATTAAATAAAAATGTATTTCAAAAATATTTTTAAAGTATTTTAAAAATTATTTTTTGATGAAAAAAGTGAGTTTTTAAATTATTATATTTTATAGAAAATTTAAAAAAAATAAAAATCCCGCCAATGTCGGCCCACGGCAGCGTGCTGGGCACGCGCACCAGTGCGCAGGCGAGGCAAGCGCCCAACGCGCACCTGCCCCCGCGCGGGCGACACCCGTCGGTCACGCCGACGGGCGTCACTCGCCACTGTCGCCCCTTTTGGCCGTTTTTGACGTTTTTTGGCCCAAAAATCAAATTTTTCTTCATTTGTTTTGCAAAATTTAATGCTAAAACTTTTTATATTCCAAACCTTTGATTTTCTTCAGTTTTTAGTGTTTAATGGGAATTAATTTAATTTAATTTCTCAATTAAAAAATCTGAATTTTGAGGGGAATAAAAAGGGTTTTTTAGTGAGAATTTGGGAGGGATTTTTCTTTAGAAAAAATTATTTTCTTCTTTCTTCTTTCAAGAACAAATTGTCTTAATTTTTAAAGGAATTTCCAGCAATTCTTAAGGCAAAAAAATAACAATTTTTATTCTTGAGAATTTTCTTATTTTCAATTAACAATTTTTGCTTTGAGATAAATAAATAAATTATTTATTCTTGAGTAAAAATTCACTTTCAATATTTTATTTTCCAATTTTATTCCAACAATACAAGACAAGAAATTGGATCTTACCTTCTCTTCATCAAGATAAATTTTGAGGTTAAACATTCTTGTCTCAATTTCTTAGTTTAATTTTTAATTTAATTTTTTATTTCTAATTAACTAGTTAACATGTAAATTCACTACAAGAAAAAGGGGTATTAGTGACCAAAATTAATGAAGGTAAAAATTTTCGGTCCCTAAATATATAATAATAGCGACCGCAATTTTTCCCCTTCATCCACTCTCACTTTTTGGCAAACAAATAGCGAAGGGAAAAATTTATGGTCGCAAAAACTAAAAAATCTGGTCCCTAATTGTGAATCTATGCGCGGAACAACGCGCGGGAACACATCCCGGTTTTTCTTTTGCCGTTTAGAAGTATCCCCTCATACAAACACTAAGAAAGTAAATTGCTGAAATCTATTTACTTAAAAAAAAATCCTAAATCGTGAACTCCAACAGCAGAGATTCACAAACTTTGTAAAATTTAGATCATTGAGAGATTTATAAGGGCAAAATCTAGGAAGTAGTTCTTTTTTTTTTTTGCACAATTTAATTTGCCTTACTACATTTTGAATCTTTTGTCAATTTGCTGTGAGTTAATTTAATTTGAGTTGCGGGCATTATGGCGTCGAGTTTTGATCAGTGGGAGAAGGATCCTTTTTTCCCTGCGGCGGAGGAAGTTCAAGAATCAGCGGATAGGTACTATTTTCGTTGTATTTTTTGTACATTTCGCTATTGGCAAGATTCTGGAAATGAGAAATTCGGATTTTGTCCTCTAGAAATTGGTCGCAGCAACAGAAATTTTTTGGTCACAGCATTTTCCTTTAGAAGCGGATGCAACATTTGCTGTTTCATTAGTTTTTTCTTTGAAATGAGACGGTTTGGTTTGGTTTTGTTTTGTTTGATTTTGTGAAGGTCTAATTAATGTCGTGTTCTTATATCTTTTTCGTTTCAATTGGTTGCTTATCTTTTGTTATCATTTCTGTGTATGCTATCCGAAGGATGGAATCGATATATAGAACATGGATGCATGCGAAGAGGGATGCTTCAAGCATGTGGAATCCTGACGAAATCCGCCGTGACCTACGAACTGCCCTTGGCACCACAAAATGGCAGGTATTTGGCCACTTTTGTGCTAAATATCATAATGTTCTTTTTGGCGTAATGATAGCTGATAATTATACTTTTGCTGGCTGGAAATGCAGTTAGAGGAGTTCCAACGGGCTGTTGGGTTGAGCTACATCAAAGCTTCTGGTGAGGAATCAAGCGACAGACATCGTGAATTTATTAGTGCAATTGAGGACCATATTTCGAATATTGAAGGTTCATTACATGAATCTGCCCATCCTGAGGGCAAAAAGTCATTGCCTTGGGTTCGACTAGATGAAGGCGAGTGTAATGAACTTGCTTTGTTTTTATCGGGGTCATCAGCATATGCAGATAGTTCAGCTTTGAAAAATCAGAGCAGGGATGACATCAACCAACAAGGCGCAGGTAAAGATTTAATCACCGATCTTTTAAGGAGTTCAGACAATTCAGTTAGATGGGGTCCCAAGGAGAGCAGTGATGAGAAATCTCATGGGCATAGGCGATCAGCCAGTGCTAGTGCTGATATTGGTGCTTGGAAAATTGCCGTTCCTGAAGTTGGTTCTCAACAACATTCTTCTTATGGGCAGCCCTTGCAAACCCCAAGAAAGTTACCTAGCTTTTCATCACTTTCAAGTTCCATCGAGTATGCCTCAAAAATCAATAGGCAAAAGAATGTCATTAGGAAATGGAAAGCAGTGGACATTAATCAAGAATCTGATAAAATGCCATTGCGCGCTTCACAGCTGACCAAGGTGAGATTTTTTTAGGTCTCACAATGGAACTGGTCAATTGCGTTGTATGTTGAATTTTTTTAATGATTATTATAAGTAAATTCTTGTTAAATCATACTACAGGGCATTCATGCGTGTTATGAAAAGAGTAAGAGCTGCCTGAATGGTTGTGATGAATGTTATGATAAGCAAATTGATGGCTGGTATGGAGTTATACAGAGACAGCTTCAACGGTCCCAGTATCAAATGAAATACAGTCGACCTGTTCAAGTGGTTATATGGAATGTTCTTTTCTTCTGCTTAATTACCTGTTTGAAGTTGAAAGATCAATTTTTTTAAAAAAAAATTTCAAAATGATTTTTGTACATTCGCCAATTACTTCTAATACGCACCAGAGTCTAGTTGCACCACCAAAAAAAAAAATTAATGGATCAAAATAAATAAGGGCTTGATATAAGAGTCAGAAAACCTTTTGGAAGTTTGGAAGAATCATTCAACTTGAGAATCAATGTAGTTTCTATTATGCTCATTCGGACATGGTGCACTGTTGTTATTGGTGCTCAATAACGTCATTTTTATGCATCGAAAATTTATCTTCTTTTTCTTTCTCTCTGTTTTTATTCTTAATAGAAATTAAATCTCATCATTGCCATGCATTGGCACTTTTTACTTTCTAAAAGAAATTAAAATCTATCTTGTGAATGCCAGATGTATAGCAAGAAATGTATTCAAAGTTATTGTGCTGTATATGGACATTGAATTAGCTCAAGATTTCAATTATATTGGCAGTTTTTTGATGTTGATTGGATTTTATGCTCATATTTTACATATAAGATTAAATTCTGCTGTTCGTTTATCCTTCATTTTCTGTTATATATTTATTTTGTTAGAAATAGAAAACTCAATTTGGTACTTGAAGAGTTATCTAATTATCAGCTAATTGAATTTCAGCACTCTTCTGTCTAGATGATAATCAGTAAAAATAGATATCTGATTTTAAACTGCATTTTAACAGGTACTTATTGATTCCAAATGTTTTATCAGCTGCCATTAGTCGTGGATGTACATTGTTGCACCCTGGATATGGATTCCTAGCTGAGAATGCGGTATTTGTTGAAATGTGCAGAGAACATGGAATCAATTTTATTGGGCCTAATGTGAGTACAAATTATGAAATTATGGTAGTAAAATTATAAATATATCTTTTTATTTTCTAATGCCTAGCTTGTCTTTGTGAAAAGAACAAATTATTTCCTATGCATTTTCTTCTTAAATTCAGTATAACTTTGAAGGAATACTAAATGTTTCTGCCTTCAAATGCATCAAATTGGTTAGGGGGTGGCCATGAGTAAAGCAGATGTATTAAAAAGGTCAAATTTTCATGGTCACAGTCAATACTATGCAGTATGCTATTGTAGGGGTTGTACTGTACAGTAACTGATAAATAAGTTTGCAACAGGATCATACAATATGATCCAGATTTCATGCTAAATACTAGGAATGCTCATATCTTGCAATTGGATGTAGAATTTTGAAATTGCTAATACATTTGTTTCTTGAAGTTATTAAATTAATAAATTGAGGTCAAGTTAATGAATGTAGATAAAAAAAGCTCATTTGAGAATGGATTCGAAATACCTTAGAAGCTCTCGCCTTATATCCTTCTTCTTTAAGCTCTTTACTGCATTTGTAAATGTAATTCTTTCAATGAAGAAGTTTAAACTAATTTTTTAGCCATTCCTTGATTGAAATCATCCATTTTAACATGTTATTAACATATGCAACAAGTGAAGATGCATATCAAGCAGTGTATGAGAGGGAAAATTATGATGTCTAGCAACCTGTATGATAAAGATTGTCTTTGTTTTCATTGGAAATTCTGCAATTGATTTGGAATGTGGGTTCTTTGTGTACATTGCAACTGAAGACTTGCTCCTAATTCCCTTTGATTTATTTATTTAATTTTTTTATGTTTCACCTGATTTTCTAGCTTATCTTTGGAGTTGATAGTTATATTGAGGCAAGTGAAAGCTTAGAAAGGGCAAACTTGATAAGTTGATCGGGTTTTCGAGATGACATGGTTTATAGAACAAGAGAAAAAAAAATGCTTTGTCATGCCTTCGTATTCACTAGCTAGCTAGCCAAATATTTTACTTAGGGGACCTATTAATATAATACAAGTGTCCTCTTATTAATTTTTGACTTCTACGATTTGTTCCATTGCTTTACAATTTGTTTTGCATGTTGTACATGATAATTGGTGATAACATTTAAAAATATATGTTAATTATAAAAGAGTTACTGAAAATTAATATATTTGAATACGTCCTCCTTTTTTTTTCGTTTTAAATGCTGTTGCATTGTTATTAAATATTTATAAATGATAAAATTTTTAACATTGATTTGTTACTAAAAAGGAAATAAAAAATCTAATAGCCTATATCTTATGGATATAGCATTTACTATACTTTAGCATGAAATGAATAGTATGTACATCATACTTTAGCATTGCAAAATTTCATTTAATTTTTTCTTTCTCATATCTTGGGTGCATTCATGTCTCTAACAATTACAAATGTTATTAAAGTGAATTGTATATTATATTGCTCAGGATGCTTATTCGACATACATTTAGAAAAGCCTGAATCACATGCATTACAAGTATCTATACAAGTTAAGATAATCCTAAATCATATGGATTGGCACCAGTCAAAATGCAGCTGGGAAAATTTATATGAACCTCTCCTGATAGCCCTAAATCGGGCCTTCGGGAAGCCACGGGGTTCGGCACGTGTCACAATATCTCCATGGGGAGCTCCGGTGTTGTTTGTTAAGAAAAAGGATGGTACCTTGACGATGTGGATCGACTATAGGCAGATTAATAAGGTCACAGTGAAGAATAAGTATCCCTTGCCTAGAGTTGAGGATTTGTTTGATCAGCTCAGAGGTGCAGGTGTCTTCTCCAAGATTGATATTCGGTCGAGTTACTATCAGCTTCGAGTTAAGGATGTGGATGTGGCTAAAACTGCTTTTCGGACGCAGTATGGCCACTATGAGTTCCTTGTGATGCCGTTCGGTTTGACCAATGCACCTGCGGCTTTTATGGATTTGATGAAGCGAGTGTTTAGGCCATATCTTGACCGATTTATAGTAGTGTTTATAGATGATATTTTGGTTTAATCGAAGAATGAGAGTGAGCATGAAGAGCATCTTCGAGTAGTGTTACAAGTTTTGAGGGAACACCATTTATTTGTGAAGCTCAGTAAGTGTGACTTTTGGCTTCGAGAGGTGTCTTTCTTGTGTCACATTATGTCAACTAAGGGTATTCAAGTGATCTAGCTAAGATTGAGGCGATTGTGAATTGGAAAGCGCCTAGGAATGTTCCTGAAGTGAGAAGTTTCCTTGGTTTAGCTGGGTACTACCATCAGTTTGTGAAGGGTTTTTCGTCATTGCTGCACCTATGACGAGACTGTTGAGAAAATGAGTCAGATTTGAGT
Organism: Excoecaria cochinchinensis; assembly: GCA_947683425.1. Classification (NCBI taxonomy): domain Eukaryota; kingdom Viridiplantae; phylum Streptophyta; class Magnoliopsida; order Malpighiales; family Euphorbiaceae; genus Excoecaria; species Excoecaria cochinchinensis. The sequence goes on along the minus strand of CANTUQ010000146.1, from coordinate 28,409,922 downwards.
GGTCGGATAAGTGTCAAGCATGTTTTGAGAAGTTGAAGAGATTGTTGGTTGAAGCTCATGTACTTACTTTGTAATGTACAGTGATGCTTCAGGAGTTGGACTCGGGTGTGTGTTGATGGAAGAAGGTAAAGTTGTGGCTTATGCGTCTCATCAGTTGAAGCCTCATAAGAAGAACTATCCGACGCATGATTTGAAATTGGCAGCTGTGATCTTTACTTTGAAGATTTGGCGGCATTATCTGTATGGGGAGAAGCGTAAGATTTTCACGGATCATAAGAGTTTAAAGTATTTCCTCACGCAAAAGGATTTGAATATGAGACAGCGTCGATGGTTAGAGTTGTTCAAGGATAATGACTGCATTTTGGATTATCATCCGGGCAAAGTGAATGTGGTCATGGATGCCTTGAGTAGGAAGACAGTTTTGGCTTTATTTTTGCAACGGTTCAAGTGGAGATTTGATTCGCAGGGGGCTTTTGTTGCCCAATTGAGAGTGAAGCCGACCTTGAGATAGTCAATTATGGATGCTCAGATGGATAATTTGAGATTACAACGGGTTTTACAAGAGGTCCGATCGGGTAAGCAGTCCGACTTTTCTGTTTTGGATGGGGTGCTTATGTTTAAAAATCGTTTGTGTGTGCCTGAGAGTGATGAGTTAAAGAAGAAGCTTTTGAGTGAGGCACATACTATGGTCTTCACTATGCATCCAGGCAGTGAGATGATGTATCGGGATATGAAGCAGTTCTTCTGGTGGTCTGGGATGAAGAGAGACATTGTGGAATTCGTGGTGAGGTGTCTGACTTGTCAGTAGGTAAAGGCTGACCATCAAGTCCATTTTGAGATTGCTCACTCCTTTGTCCGTTCCCCAGTGGAAGTGGGATGACATTGCCATGGATTTTGTGTCGTGTTTGCCAGTGACTCAGCTGAAGCATGATTCAGTTTGGGTGATTGTGGATCGGCTTACAAAGTTAGCACATTTTCTGCCGGTTAGAATGGACTACTCGATGGATAAGTTGGCCAGTATTTATGTGGATGAGGTGGTTTGAATGCATGGTGTGCCGTTGTCGATAGTGTCAGATCGAGATCTGAGGTTCACATCGAAATTTTGGAAAGAGTTGCAAAGGGCTTTAGGTACTAAGTTGAATTTCAGTACAACATTCCACACTCAGACAGATGGTCAGTCAGAGCGGGTTATCCAAATTTTAGACGATATGCTTTGGGCATGTGCTTTGAATTTTTCTGGCAGTTGGGACAAGTATGCGTGGCTTATGGAGTTTGCCTACGGCAATAGTTATCAGTCGAGCATTGGGATATCACCGTTTGAGGCTTTGTATGGTTGACCGTGTAGGACTCCAGTTTGTTGGACAAAGTTGACCGAGCGATCTTTTGTTGGGCCAAAGATGATTAGAGATACAGAAGAAAAGATCAGAGTTGTGCAGCAGAATCTGAAAGTGGCTAAAGATAGACAGAGATCCTATGCCAATCTGAAGAGAAAGGATATTCTATTTGAGGTCAGGGACAGAGTATTCCTTAAGGTGTCGCCTTGGAGGAAAGTGTTGAGGTTCGGTAAGAAAGGTAAACTTAGTCCTCAGTTCATTGGGCCTTTCAAGTTTTTGGAAAAAGTTGGTCCGATAACCTATAGGTTGACTTTACCAATGGAATTGGCTAAGATGCATGACGTCTTCCATATCTCCATGCTTCGACGGTACCGATCGGATCCGTCGCATGTGTTGTCGGTTCAAGACATTCGGATTCAGTCGGATTATTCTTATGATGAAGAACCGAAAGCCATTATAGCTCGGGAAGTGAAGCAGTCGAGAAGCATGCAAGTTCCTCTGGTCAAGGTTCTTTAGCAACATCATGGAGTTGAGGAAGCGACTTGGGAACCAGAGGCGGCGATGAGGATTCAGTATCCACAGTTATTCATTCCAAGTGAGAATTTCGAGGACAAAATTCTTGTTAGTAGGGGAGAGTTGTCACTGTAATGGCCCCAATACAGGGTTAGCCGGGAATAGCATTTCCCGACAATGAATAGTGACACCGAGGTGAATAGAACATCTCGGAGTCAAAAACTATTTTATTTGATTATTAGAAAATATAAGCCACGATAAGTTTGAGATTAAAATTTGAATTGAAATCGAGGTCAAATAGGGATTCAAAATTCGACAATAAGAAAAAGTATCAGGTTCGATGTGAAGAGTAACTAGGTTGACTGGGAGCTTGATCGGACCGTAGAGAGTGCTACGGACCTTAGAAAGATAATTTGAGAATATGGACGTACTCATATTGATGAGTAGAATCATAAGGTAATGAAAAATTAAATTTTGGTGACACTAAAAAATTTGGTTATCGGACTGATAAATAATTACCAGATCGGGAAATGATTTTCGATTGACCCCAAAATTTTATTGGAGTCTAATGAATATGAGTTAAGAATTATGGAGTCATTTTTCTGAGGAATTGACCTTAGAAAGTAAGGAAAAAGATATGATTTCGGTTTGAATAGTACTCGGTTGACCGAAAGTTTGACCGAGGCTTTAAAAATAACTAATGATGTCGAAAATTTGCAGGAATTTCCAGATACTCTCTAAATAATATGTAGAATTTTTTGTAGTAAAATGGGAATTTTTGGAGAACAATGAAAATTTACTGACCGGACCGATTTGATTGAACTGGACCTAAAATGGACTTCGATTGCGCTAAAATTTTGTGTACAAGGTAATTTTTATATGATATGAATTTTGGAATCAAATTTGGAATGATTTGCAGTTGAGAAGTGAGAGAATTAAATTAAGGTGGTATAATTGGATAATTATCTAATTAATGAGCTAATGAATAGGCTAACCTACTCTCACCTACCTATTTAATGTTAGAAATTTGTAGATTTGAGGGAATTCCTTCACATTTTTGTTCTCTCTTCCTTTCCTCTTCAAAACCGTAGCCTTGTTCTTCCTTTTCTCTTTCACTTTCTTTCATTTTCCTTCACAAATCTATCAAATTCAATCCCCTCAACTGAAATTGAACTTCTTTTCAGCCTAATAGTAAGTATTAGAGTACTTTTGGGTGAAAAGAAGTTAAGAAATTGAGAGATTTCAAGGAAGGAGTTAAGTGGAGGTAAGGAAAAAATTGGTAGAATTATTTTAATTTTATGGTTTATATTGGTAGTTTTAGATGTATAAACGTAATTTATGTTGTTGGAATTGAATAATGAAGCAAGAAATTGATATATTTTCTTGTTGTGGAATTCGGCCATGGAGGAGAATCAAAGGGAAAAAAAAGGTTTCTAAGAGAAAAGCTAAGAAAAGGGAAGCTTGAGGAGGGTTAAGCATGGAATTGAGGTTTGTGATTACCTAATCTAATTATTTTCATGTGAATAATTAGGGTTTTTATTTGGTCTAAATAGTGATTTTGTGAAAATGCATGTGTTATTGTGATTGAAGTGATAATTGAGGTTAAAGAGGCTAAATAAGTCAATTAGGATGATTAATTTGAAAGCAATCCAAGTGTAAAGCTTGGACATAATGGACCACAATGGTATGCTTAAGTATATTAAGGTATACTTAGTGATTAAGTGAAATTAAATGGCATAGATATGTAAATTGGAGCTTTATCTTGAAAAATGAGTGATAAATGGATGAAAAGAAAATCGTTAGGGTATAAAATTAGTACCGACCGAACGGGTTAAGAAGAGGAATATGATGTGTGATAAGGTATACATGTTATATGAGTGTCAAATTGAATAAATGAGTGAATTAGAAGTAAAGAAGAAAGTTAATGTAAAGGAATACATTAAAATAAAATGATTGAATTAAGTGAAAATTGAGTTAAATGTAAGTTTAATTGAGTATAAGCTTAGAAAAATGATTAAGAGCCTTCGAAATGACAAATGAAATACTAAAATAAAATCAAAAGAAATTGTAAGGTGAAATGATCACCTTGGCAGAATGGTACCCTAGTGTGTACAAGGGTATATTTTATGCATATTTTAAGATTAATGACTTAAAATGAATTTAAACATGAAAACAAGTGTCCATAAATTTATTTGGAATTTATGAAATATATATGAATATTTTTGAGTATGATATTCCGTTATGCTCAAAGTGAAAATAAAGGTAAATAATGAAATAATTGAAATTATAATGATATGGAATGAATTTATAGCCATTGAATGGCTTCTGTACACTTATTTTGTGAAATAATTATATAATGAGCATTGTGCCTAATTGATCATAATAGTGATGGATTAGGGTATTGAAATTAAAGTAAAGTGATTAAAGTGAAAATGAAATGTAAAACGTAAGTGAAAGTCTAAAGTATGAAAATGCATTGATAAGTGATACGTTACATGTTACAAGTAAAATGAAAGTATTAAAAGTACGAAAGTGGATTTGAAAGTCTTTTTGAAAAGGTAAATTTTTGATAAATGTGGAAAATTTTGCCCTTAGTGGTCTGGCGGTTTAATCTAGTTCAGGATATGTGTGGCTAGCCATAGGGACATCTATACCGCGGTGCAAGTCATGACGACTTGCTTTGCTATGACAGATTCGCGATGGTCTCTCATAGCCCTCTGTTATATGTCATACGTCACACTTCATACATCATACGTCATATGTTGCATAATGGAGTGATCCTTCGGGGTCAATCCCTAGTGCAGTGCAGTGGGACTTTGAGGCCCACGTCCCGTATATACAGTTTGCAGATTGTCTGCCGGGATTGTACTAGGGGCATAAAAGTGATATGATTGCAAAATTTTTGAAAATGCAAAAAGTAAAATGATCAAATGAAATGTGACATGAGTGCAGTATGACATAATGTATAATGCAAAGGCATAATATGATAAAATGTAAAATGAGAGAAAAGTAATATGATGCAAAGTAAAACGACATAACGTAACATGTAAAAAATATAAGTATAAAAGCCTAATATGTACAATTGTAATATGCAAATGTAACACCCCTTACCCGTACGTAGTAAACCTTACCGTGATCTGGTGGTTCACGACAACGTTCAGGGTATTACCGACACCAACATGCAAAACTTATAAAACCTTTAAGCTAAAATCTGAGTTATAAAATTTCTTTCATTTTCAAAAACACATTACAATTAACTATAAATTTGTCATACAATCCCATTAAATAGTATACTTCTTCAGAATTCACTATAGATAGATCATTTACATAACCAATATTACTTTTACAAATACTTATAATGAAAAAATACAAAACTTGCATACATTCCGAAGACTATACAATTCCTACCCTAAAATCTCTTCATGATCTTGCATTGGCCTGGACTGCTGCGGAAAGACTCTCGAACGATTCGATTCATAGTACCTACACGAATTAAAAGAAAATCGGTGCTAAGCATAAAGCTTAGTGGAAAACACTTAAATATAGACGGTCACTAGGAAGGCCCATCACAACAGCCTCAGAGAAAAACATAATATCAAGAATATAATCATATCAATTATAATAAATCAGATGCTTTCAAAGAGGTCATCAAACGTATTTACTTACCTCAACAAAAGAAATCGCCATTACCAAGTCATTTATGTATTATTATACTTTTCCACATCCTGCACATATTACTTTGTTCACTTGTTTACAATTATTCAGATTACCATGATTCATTTTACCTATCTTGCTTATGACATAATCAAATGTAGAAATTTCATAAAATAAATCAATACTTGGAAGCACAATAGTCACATAGTTTCATATGTTCACATACTATATATAATACATCCCAATACATATCATTTCACAATCGTGACATTAACACATGTTAACGTTTCCAAAGGTGTTATCATAGTTTCGCATAAGAATCCTTATCGGATCCAAAACACATAGATGCCCGAAGTACAAATTCATGTCACATATAAGTTATAGCGTACTATGTGATCACATTCTTATTGAGTGCATATAATTACACAATCTTCACATCTATATCAATTCACACTTATTGTTTAATTCACATACTCTTGTTCATTTAATGCCTGCTAAGTCAATGGGGTGGATAACGAGTAACACATAGATACCCGAAGGTATCAACACTATTCTCATAACACATAGATACCCGAAGGTATCAAACAATCTTTTAATTTTTTCCAAAAACATTTTCGCGTAGATTCGGTATACAGGGATCACGAAGATCCAGTCAGGGGACCTGATCAGGGTCCAAATCACAGAGGCCGCAGCAACAGTAACTCTATTAGGCATGCCTAACTATCCACGACTCGACTAATGCAGGCTAACACATACTTATTTCCTTTAATGATGCACAATATTATATTTTAATAATTTTCATAAATACGTACACTTATTATAGTCACATAATAATCCTACACATTATTCATACATAAGCTAAAGCAATGGCTCATATAAAATATAACCAACCATAAGTTTTAATTACAATCATCTTTTAATTTTAATACCTACTTAACAATTTATTTCAACTGTAGCTTACATGGTATATCATATCCTAGTTTATATCATATGTCATAAGTAAATCACAAGTCAAAACTCATGTTCAAAAGCTCTAACGACATACATTTATAGCATAGGAAAGAGTCGCGCTCGCGACCGTAGTTGCGATCGCGACAGAAAACTAGATGGCCTCTGTCGCACTCGCGACACCAGTCGTGCTCATGACAGAGCTAAACATCACACTCCTATCTATTCCCAATTGAATACAACTTCACCTAAAAATATACCCACTCTTATATTGTCCATAAATAATTTTATAAACATTATTGTCCCCAAATTCATGCATTAAATTTAAGAACTTCAATGCAAGCATCTTAAACTATTCAATTTATTAAGGATCATTTATTATTTAGACAATCATATAAAAACCAGTTGAGGTACGAAATATTCATTTCCATCTTAATATAACATACAAATTTTAAGCTATAAATTATCCTACTCAAGACTTGAATCATTAATAGCTCTATAAACTTTTATAAACCGGCACATACATGTCTCATTTCATTTTAACAAGTACCAAGGCGTTTAACAAAATTAAGTTGATACATTATCTTCTATGTCTGAATAAGTTTTAATGCTTTGGTTCTGACTTGGAAGGATATCCCAAGCTTCCTACGTATCCCAAGGAATTGGGAATCAGAACCCCATAGTTCTACGAGTTCAAAGTACAGTTTTTAGAATTTCGCTTCCAATTTCTTAATAGAATTTAGATCAGGTTAATGTTGAACGAATTTAAAGGTGTTCGACTTATTAGACTTTGAAATATATTAGTCATTATTCTTATTTATAACCTTAATCTCTTTCATTCCTAAGTGATATCTACTTATTTACTTTTTTACAAACTCTAAATATATGATGAATATGTCTCATGAAGTCCCGATGAAGTTCGGGTGTATTTCGAAAGAGAAAATGCCATATAATATACAAACTAGAAGAGGGTAAAGGTAGGTAAGGGTTCCTACCAACCAAAAGCTTCAAAAGAAGGAGAAAAACACTTGTCAAGCAGATTCTATCGAGCTTGCAACCATGGTCGCGCTCGCGACGGAAGCTCGCTCCAGGTTCCTCATAAAGATAGGTCACCAGACTGCTTTCCGTTTCAAACTTCAACCGCCTAAACAGACCACTAAACCTCATTTTTAGACAAAATTTCCTCTTAATAAATGATCCTTAGGATGTTATATTTAATATAGGACAAGTCGCATGTCGTTTGGACACCTAAATCATCAGATATGATCAAACTAACCTATACTGCTCCCCTAAACCCGGCCAGAGAAGATACCTCTACTTCATGACCACTTTTGGGATACTTAGAGCTGAAATTAGCTCGAGCCTATTTCTACAAGATTTGTAGGAATACGTCTTATCTATAAAAAAGTCCTAGTATCATACAATTTAGAGTTCTAAAACTCTAGATACAGCTTAATAAACAAAGAAGGGTCAGGTGTTCTAACACAGTTTCCATCAAATCCTATTCACATGCACATTTTTAACAATCTAAACCAACACTCGCTATCATCATCATAGATTCAACACATATCATTCAAATATATTTCAAGTCATAGTATTTATCATCAAAACACATCAAATCGAACTAGTTTCCAAACCTCACTTCCTTTGCTTCTTTTAGTTCAATTGGTTGCACTCTCCTACTCCCATACTCTTTCATGATCATAATCATCAAATTTTCTCATCAAAACCCAAAAAATTACATGTTAGCATCCCTACTAACCATAATTTCCATATAAATTTTAAATCTCACAATTAGAGAAGAAGAAGAGATGCAACTACACAACTTACCTTTTTGACTTGATTTAGGCACTTGAACTTCAAAACACTCATTTGGGCAATATAAGCAAAAGTGGGAGAGAGCAGAAATTTTTAACATGAAAGGCTACTCCCTTCTTTTCCTTATGGCCGGCCAAAAGTGGCCTAAGAAAACAGCCAAAAATGGCTTAAAGAGGGCCACCTACCAACACTTATCCCTAATGCCACTTGTGACCACACTATTGGTCCAAAGTTGATTTTTATGTCAAACATATCTTTTAATCCCTTTCCTTACTTCCTTTCCCTAAATTGGCATTCCACTTTTCTATTACATACATTGGCCCACATAATTTAGCTAATTCATTCAATTTAATCCATAATTACAAAATGACCAAAATACCCTTACCCTTTACAAATAAAACCAGTCACGTCCTTTATTATAATTAATCACTTCCATCATCCAATTAGACATTTTTAATCACCAAAATAATTTTTTTCACGTCATTTAAGGCACAATAATATAACTGTCCAATTTACCGAGACTTGCAGAAATTTTTGAATTAATGACGGTTGTGTCCCTTTTGGACACTTCCGTCCCTATCTCTAGCATATTTGGTTTCCGTTACACCCTAAACTTACCCTAATCTGACTAGGGTATATTCGGGGTGTTACAAATCTACCGTCCTTAAAAGAATTTCGTCCTCAAAATTCACTTATATCTTATTTCTTCATATCAAAATCTTTATTTCTAACATACACACACTCTATCATTATACTATCTTACAATATTTACACTTTACTTCGCACATAATCCAACTTATTACTTCCTGTCATATAGTATAATTTATACAGCTGTTCAATGCTTACTTAAACTTCTGATCGTTCCTTGTTCCTAATGGTTATTATCTCGAAACAATAGTAACCTGCTTGAGAAATCCTCAACATTGTTATATATCCAAATAGCAAATTGTTTCACTAATATTAGTGTCAACCGTCATTGTCACCATATGCCACCTTGCATAGTCATCATACAGTTCAAATCATTCTTACTAGTATCATTACATATACCAGAAAATCCTTCTTTCAAAATAAGCATCCCCAAAATTTTGAGTTGTGGATCATTTGCATTCAATCACTCTCATGTCCCAAATGTCAGTCTCAATCCATCCTATCAAATCATATGTACCTATAACACTTTTCATCAAATTATTCCTTACTCAAATTCCAACACAATCATGACATACGCATATTCCCAATATTCCATTCATCATATATCTTTACATATACCCCTATCCTATCACTGTCATGTCAATCTTTTCACTTAACTCCTTCCTTATAAAACATCTCATCTTTTAAATACAGAATCGTTCACACATTCACTAAACTCTTCTCTTGATTAAAATAACTATAACAGTTCCCTCCTAAACTACTATTATCACTCGTCACAATTGGTTATCACTTCTGAAATATCACATATATCTTATAGTACTTGTTATTTAACTATCTTGCACAAAGGTTCACAATTTTATCCACTCTTATAAATAAGTTCAAATCTATAACCAATAAGTCAATCTAATCGGATATAATTCCATTCCTATCCAAATATATATAGAAATCTTATTCCATTTTATACCTTAATTCCTTAACAAAGAAGGGTCAAATACAACAATTGTATAGGCACAAATCTCTTACTAATACTTATACACATTCAGTGATCCTTCACTCATTCTTTCTTTCTCTTAATTTTTTTCTTGTTTGAAGAACTAATTCCTTATTACACTCACTCAACTTTGTTACACTCAATATACATTCTGTCAGCTTCCTGTCACTTGAGGCAAATGCACATGTCCGATGTTCATTAAGAAGGAACAACAGAGGTAATGTAATGGATGCTGAATGATTTATGTATGCAATATGATGCAATGTATTAATGCAGTTCAGATAATAGCAATGCAAGTTGCCCAACCCCCATGATGTATCACATTCAAATAATTGCTCTCTTCAGTAAAGTAGCTGACAGGTGTACAGAGTCTCACAATCCTTGAAATAATTTTAATTATAGAAAATCCAGCACTGTCTAATCCTTTATTCCATATTTCCTCTCAGGAAAAACTTATACATCACTTATATTTTACTGTACATAATCTCTAACCAAAATCTCTACAGCCACATCCAACACCTTAATAACAGGAAACGGATTCACAATAAACTGAAAACAACTTATCACATATCACACTTAGTTGTCTCACTGCTGATGTCATCAACGTCTATCCACTCCTACCTCAACACTTATACAAAATTAGGACCTCCGCATTGGCCAATGCAAAAACTATACAGACTGAACTCTAAACTCTAGTCGTCAAGAACCGACTAAACCTATGCTCTGATACCACTAAATGTAACACCCCTTACCCGTACGTAGTAAACCATACCGTGATCTAGTGGTTCACGATGATGATCAGGGTATTACCAACACCAACATGCAAAACTTATAAAACCTTTAAGCTAAAATCTGAGTTATAAAATTTCTTTCATGTTCAAAAACACATTATAATTAACTATAAATTTGTCATACAATCCCATTAAATAGTATACTTCTTCAGAATTCACTATAGATAGATCATTTACATAACCAATATTACTTTTACAAATACTTATAATGAAAAATTACAAAACTTGCATACATTCCGAAGACTATACAATTCCTACCCTAAAATCTCTTCATGATCTTGCATTGCCCTGGACTACTGCTGAAAGACTCTCGAACGATTCGATTCATAGTACCTACACAGATTAAAAGAAAATCTGTGCTAAGCATAAATCTTAGTGGGAAACACTTAAATATAGATGGCCACTGGGAAGGCCCGTCACAACAGCCTCAGAGAAAAACATAATATCAAGATTATAATCATATCAATTATAATAAATCAGATGCTTTCAAAGAGGTCATCAAACGTATTTACTTACCTCAACAAAAGAAATCACCATTACCAAGTCATTTATGTATTATTATACTTTTCCACATTCTGCACATATTACTTTGTTCACTTGTTTACAATTATTCAGATTACCATGATTCATTTTGCCTATCTTGCTTATGACATAATCAAATGTAGAAATTTCATAATATAAATCAATACTTGGAAGCACAATAGTCACATTATTTCATATGTTCACATACTGTATATAAGACATCCCAATACATATTATTTCACAATCGTGACATTAACTCATGTTAACGTTTCCAAAGGTGTTATCATAGTTTCGCATAAGAATCCTTATCGGATCCAAAACATATAAACACCCGAAGTACAAATTCATGTCACATATAAGTTATAGCGTACTATGTGATCACATTCTTATTGAGTGCATATAATTACACAATCTTCACATTTATATCAATTCACACTTACTATTTAATTCACATACTCTTGTTCATTTAATTTCTGCTAAGTCAAAGGGATGGATAACGAGTAACTCGTAGATACCCAAAGGTATCAACACTATCCTCATAACACATAGATACCCGAAGGTATCAAATAATCTTTTAATATTTTCCAAAAACATTTTCGCGTAGATTCGGTACACAGGGATCACGAAGATCCAGTCGGGGGACCTGATCAGGGTCCAAATCACAGAGGCCGCAGCAACAGTAACTCTATTAGGCATGCCTAACTATCCACGACTCGACTAACGCAGGCTAACACATACTTGTTTCCTTTAATGATGCACATGTTATATTTTAATACTTTTCATAAATACATACAATTATTATAGTCACATAACAATCCTACACATTATTCATACATAATCTAAAGCAATGGCTCATATAAAATATAACCAACCTTAAGTTTTATTTACATTCATCTTTTAATTTTAATAACTGCTTAATAGTTTATTTCAACTGTAGCGTACATGGTATATCACATCCTAGTTTATATCATACGTCATATGTAAATCACAAGTCAAAACTCATGTTCAAAAGCTCAAACAACATACATTTATAGCATAGGAAAGAGTCACGCTCGCGATCGTAGTCTCGATCGCGACAGAAAAGCAGATGGCCTCTGTCGCGCTCGTGACAGAGCTAAACATCACACTCCTGTCGATTCCTAATTGAATACAACTTCACCTAAAAATATACCCACTCTTATATTGTCCATAAATAATTTCATAAACATTACTGTCCCAAAATTCATGCATTAAATTCAAGAACTTCAACGCAAGCATCTTAAACTATTCAATTTATTAAGGATCATTTATTATTTAGACAATCATATAAAAACCAGTCGAGGTACGAAATATTCATTTCCATCTTAATATCACATACAAATTTTAAGCTATAAATTATCCTACTCAAGACTTGAATCATTAATAGCTCTATAAACTTTTATAAACCGGCACATACATGTCACATTTCATTTTAACAAGTACCAAGGCATTTAACAAAATTCAGTTGATACATTATCTTCTATGTCTGAATAAGTTTTAATGCTTTGGTTCGGACTTAGAAGAATATCCCAAGCTTCCTACGTATCCCAAGGGATTGGGAATCAGAACCTCGTAGTTCTACGAGTTCAAAGTACAGTTTTTAGAATTTCGCTCCCAATTTCTTAATAGAATTTAGATCAGGTTAATGTTGAACGAATTTAAAGTTGTTCGACTTATTAGACTTTGAAATACCTTAGTCATTATTCTTGTTTATAACCTTAATCTCTTACACTCCTAAGTGATATCTACTTATTTACTTTTTTACAAACTCTAAACATATGATGAATATGTCTCATGAAGTCCCGATGAAGTTCGGGTGTATTTTGGAAGAGAAAACGCCATAAAATATACAAATTAGAAGAGGGTAAAGGTAGGCAAGGGTTCCTACCAACCAAAAGGTTCAAAAGAAGGAGAAAAACACTTGTTAAGCAAATTCTGTCGCGCTCGCGATGGAAGCTCGCTTCAGGTTCCTCACAAAGACAAGTCACCAAACTGCTTTCCGCTTCAAATTTCAATTGCTTAAACCGACCTCTAAACCTCATTTTTAGACAAAATGTCCTGCTTACCAAATGATCCTTAGGATTTTTTATTTATAATAGGACAATTCTCATGTTGTTTGGACACCTAAATCATCAGATATGATCAAAACAACCTATACTGATCCTCTTAACTTGGCCAGAGAAGATACCTCTACTTCATGACCACATTTGGGACACTTAGAGCTAAAATTAGCTCGAGCCTATTTCTACAAGATTTGTAGGAATATGTCTTAGATTCCAAACGGTACTAGCATCATATAATTTGGAGTTCTAAAACTCTAGATACAGCTTAATAAACGAAGAAGGGTCAGGTGGGTTCTAACACAGTTTCCATCAAATCCTATTTACATGCACATTTTTAACAATCTAAAGCCAACACTCACTATCATCATCATAGATTCAACAAATATCATTCAGATATATTTCAAGTCATATTATTTATCATCAAAACACATCAAATCGAACTAGTTTCCAAACCTCGCTTCCTTTGCTCCTTTTAGTTCAATTGGTTGCACTCTCCTCCTCCCATACTCTTTCATGATCATAATCATCAAAACCCACATAATTACATGTTAGCATCCCTACTAACCATAATTTTAATATAAATTTTAAATCTCAAAATTAGAGAAGAAGAAGAGATGCAACTACACAACTTACCTTTTTAACTTGATTTAGGCACTTGAACTTCAAAACACCCATTTGGGGAGTATAAGCAAAAGAGAGAGAGAGCAAAAATTTTTAAGATGAAAGGCTGCTCCCTTCTTTTCCTTATGGCCGGCCAAAAGTGGCCTAAGAAAACAGCCAAAAATGGCTTAAAGAAGGCCACCTACCAACACTTATCCCTAATGCCACTTGTCACCACACTATTGGTCCAAAGTTGATTTTTATATCAAACATATCTTTTAATCCCTTTCCTTTCTTCCTTTCCCTCAATTGGCATTCCACTTTTCTATTACATACATTGGCCCACATAATTAAGCTAATTCATTCAACTTAATCCATAATTACAAAATGACAAAAATACCCTTACCCTTTTACAAATAAAACCAGTCACGTCCTTTATTATAATTAATCACTTCCATCATCCAATTAGACATTTTTAATCACCAAAATAATTCTTTTCACGTCGCTTAAGGCACAATGATATAACTGTCCAATTTACCGAGACTTGCCAAAACATTCGAATTAATGACGGTTGTGTCCCTTTTGGACACTTTCGTCCCTATCTCTAGCATATTTGGTTTCCATTACACCCTAAACTTACCCTAATCCGACTAGGGTATATTCGGGGTGTTACAGCAAAAGTATAACATGTAAGGGCATAATATCGCACGGCATTTTGTAATATGACATAATATGCAAAAGCATAATGTATAAAAAGCCTAAGTGTAATAAGTAGAATCATAAAATGATATGATTCTGTCAAACGTAAATTGACATGAAAATGTGAAAATTAACATGAAAATAAGAAGTTATATAAAAAAGGACTCATATGGAAGAAGATAAAAGTTTAAGGACCAAAACGTAATTTACACCAAAAACAATTAGTCGTGAGACTAATTGGCAAATTATAAGCTAATAAGTGAATAAAGGGAAAAATGTAGTGAATAAATCACAAAATTACAAGTAAATGTTAAGTAAAGGACTAAAATGTAATTTATCATAAAATGACAAAATAAGTACCCAATATGTAATTTGTAAGCCTAATAATGATTTAAAATGAAAAGAAAAATGAACTAGTGGCATTTTCGTAAATAACGTCAAAAGAAGGGCAAAAATGTAAATTTGCCCTAAAAATTTATAAAATAGGGACCAAACGGTCATTTGTAAATGAAATGATAAGTGAAATGAATAAGAATGATAAAATGAGTGATAATAGAGCTAAATGCAAAGTAAAAGCCTAAAATGAACTAATATGTAAAATGTACAAGAAAGTAAAAGTTCAAGGACTAAACCGTAAATTTACACGTCAAATGTAGTGAAGTGTTAAAGGAATAGAAAAATATAGTGATATGTGGTCAAATGAGTGAAGTGATATGCTATTAAGGACTAGAATGAAAGTCTGAGAACTAAATAGTAAATTGTATACTAAGTAAATAAATGTGAGGAAACTTGGTGGCATATTTGTAAATAAATGGAAATTTAGTTAAAGGAAAGAGTTATATGATAAGTATTAAATAAGTTAGGGATTAAATTGTAATTTGCTAATAGGAAGGGCAAATAAAGGACTATAGTGCAAAATGGTACTAAGTGAAATTGTAGTGAGTGATTTAAATGGAATTAGAAAATTGATAAGTATAGTGTATTTTATGCATGGGTGTGCATAAGCTTGAATTGGAAATTATTAGATTCGTAATCACCACTGAGCATATTTAATGCTCAGCACGTAGTTTATTTGGCTGCGTGTAGGTACCAAGTGGAGCGTCTGCGGAGCAGGTAGACCATTGACATGGAGGTCGGAGCGGTTCGTTGGATTGAAGTCAAGAATAATATGTATATTGTTAGTAGAATGTAAATGAATAGTATGTAATATTGAAATAGTTATATGTAATGATAAATGCTATTGTATTGGGATAGCTTATATGAATTCACTTTTGAATGTGTATTAAGTTATTATTGTGGTGCCCCTGAGTTGGGCTGTGTTTTGCTTGAATTGCAGGTTTTGGGTAGCTAACATTATAGTCGTTATGCTGCCGCATTTTCAATCCAATGAATAGTATTAGTGGCATGTATATGTATAATGGTTTAGCATTAAATATGTAGTGTGTAATATAGATATGTAAATGTTATAGGTATTGACTAAATGATATGAAACGTTAAATGTAATGTTTGAACCGGAGTAAATGAGAATGTTAGTGACATGAAAATTAAAAGGATAAATGAGTTTATAAGTATATAAAAAAAATTTATCGCATTTGTCATAAGTATTGATTAGTCCGTAATGTCGTGACATCCAATATCCGTACCATTTATAGGTATGGGGTGTTACATTTAGTGGTATCAGAGCAAGTTTAGGCGATTCTAAGATCGGAGTGGGATTGAGTGATTGAGTGAAGTTCATATACATGCCATTAACGAAAATGATTTTAATAGGGCATAGTTAAACCTGGATATTCTAGTGAGAAATTCTAGAAGTCATAGTGTATTGTTGAATAAAGTGTATAGAAATCGTCCTATCGGTGAATTCGATGTTATTGTAAAGATGGACTGAGGATGACATTAGGTCATGATTGTGTCAGAATGCAAACGATCTGTAACTCAAATTTTGAGTTCTTGTTTTTAGAGAAAGATTTTATGATATATGTAATGATATTTTTAAAAATGATTTATACTGTATAATAATGGAAAGTGGCATATTGTAACAATGACAGTTGATGCTGCTTTAGAGAATAGCATCTTTGACTGTGACTTTAGTAAATTTCGAGGGCGAAATTTCTTTTAGTGGGGGAGAATTGTAATGGCCCCAATACAGGGTTAGCTGGGAATAGCATTTCCCGACAATGAACAGTGACACCGGGGTAAATAGTACCTCTCGGAGTTGAAAAATATTTTATTTAATTATTGGAAAATATAAGCCACGATAAGTTTGAGGTTAAAATTTGAATTGAAATCGAGGTCAAATAGGGCTCCAAAAGTCGAAAATAAGAAAAAGTATCGGGTTCGATGTGAAGAGTAACTAGGTTAACTGGGAGTTTGACCGGACCGTAAAGAGTGCTAAGGACCTCAGAAAGATAATTTGAGAATATGGACGTACTCGTATTGATGAGTAGAATCATAAGGTAATGAAAAATTAAATTTTGGTGGATTTGATGTCATTGGAAAGATGGACTGAGGATGACATTAGGTCATGATTGTGTCAGAATGCAAACGATTTGTAACTCAAATTTGGAGTTCTTGTTTTTAGAGAAAGATTTTATGATATATGTAATGATATTTTTAGAAATGATTTATATTATATAATAATGGAAAGTGGCATATTGTAACATTGACAGTTGATGCTGATTTAGAGAATAGCATCTTTGACTGTGACTTTAGTAAATTTTGAGGACGAAATTTCTTTTAGTGGGGAAGAATTGTAATGGCCCCAATACAGGGTTAGCTGGGAATAGCATTTCCGATAATGAATAGTGACACCGGGGTGAATAGTACCTCTCGGAGTCAAAAAATATTTTATTTTATTATTGGAAAATATAAGGCACGATAAGTTTGAGGTTAAAATTTGAATTGAAATCGAGGTCAAATAGGGTATATTCCTCTTTACAAAAGCTACTTTACAAAAGCTAAAGTTAATTTAATGTCATCCCAGGCCCAGAATCTCCTTATATACCCCTCTGCCACGTGTCGCCAGGTAACGTCTCCACGTTGGTGCCACATTTAGGTACTTTTTCCCTCTTTTTGGGTTTCGCTTCCCTCGCGGCTCGAACCCTGGCACTCCACAGCGCTGGGCATACAAGGTAGGCTCTGATACCATTAGGCTGAAAAGGATATCCTTGTCATCCCAGGAATCATAAGATAATCAAAAATTAAATTTTGGTGACACTGAAAAATTGGGTTATCGGAATGATAAATAATTACCAAACAGGGAAATGATTTTCGATTGTCCCCAAAATATTATTGGACTCTAATGAATATGAGTTAAGAATTATGGAGTCATTTTTATGAGGAATTAACCTTTGAAAGTATGGAAAAAGATATGATTTCGGTTTGTATAGTACTCGGTTGACCAAAAGTTTGACCGAGGCTTTAAAAATAGCTAATGATGTCCAAAAATTGAATGAATTTCCAGATAGTCTCTAAATAATATGTAGAATTTTTGGTAGTAAAATGGGAATTTTTGGAGAACACCGAAAATTTACTAACTAGACCGATTTGATTGAACCGAACCTGAAATGGACTCCGATTGTGCTGTAATTTTGTGTACAGTGTAATTTTTATATGATATGAATTTTGGAATCAAATTTGGAGTGATTTACAATTGAGACGTGAGAGAATTAAATTGAGGTGGTATAATTGGATAATTATCTAATTAATGAGCTAATGAATAGGCTAACCTACTCTCACCTACCTATTTAATGTTAGAAATCTGTAGATTTGAGGTAAGTCCTTCACGTTTTTGTTCTCTCTTCCTTTCCTCTTCAAAACCGTGGCCTTGTTCTTCCATTTCTCTTTTTTTTTCTTTCATTTTCCTTCGCAAATCTATCAAATTATAGCCCCTCAACTAAAATTGAACTTCTTTTCAGCTTAATAGTAAGTATTAGAGTACTTTTGGGTGAAAAGAAGTGAAGAAATTGAGAGATTTCAAGGAAGGAGTTAAGTGGAGGTAAGGAAAAAATTGATAGAATTATTTTAATTTTATGGTTTATATTGGTAGTTTTAGATGTATATACGTAATTTATGTTATTGGAATTGATTAATGAAGCAAGAAATTGATAGATTTTCTTGTTGTGGAATTCGGCCATGGAGGAGAATCATAGGGAAAAAGGAGGTTTCTAAGGGTAAAGCTAAGAAAAAGGAAGCTTGAGGATGGTTAAGCATGAAATTGAGGTTTGTGATTACCTAATCTAATTATTTCCATGTGAATAATTAGGGTTTGTATGATGTCTAAATATTGATTTTGTCAAAATGCATGTGTTATTATGATTGAAGTGATAATTGAGGTTAAAGAGGCAAAATAAGTCAATTAGGATGATTAATTTGAAAGCAATCCAAGTGTAAGGCTTGGACATAATGGACCACAATAGTATGCTTAAGTATATTAAGGTATACTTAGTGATTAATTTAAATTAAATGGCATAGATATGTAAATTGGAGCTTCATCTTGTAAAATGAGTGATAAATGGATGAAAAGAAAATCGTTAGGGTATAAAATTAGTACCGGCCGAACAGGTTTAGAAGAGGAATATGATGTGTGATAAGGTATACATGTTATGTGAGTGTCAAATTGAATAAATGAGTGAATTAGAAGTGAAGAAGAAAGTTAATGTAAAGGAATACATGAAAATAAAATGATTGAATTAAGTGAAAATTGAGTTAAATGTAAGTTTAATTGAGTATAAGCTTAGAAAAATGATTAAGAGCCTTGAAATGACAAATGAAATACTAAAATGAAATCAAAAGAAATTGTAAGGTGAAATGATCACCTTGGCCGAATGGTACCCTAGTGTGTACTAGGGTATATTTTATGCATATTTGAAGATTAATGACTTCAAATGAATTAAAACATGAAAACAAGTTTCCATAAATTTATTTGGAATTTATGAAATATATATGAATATTTTTGAGTATGATATTCCGTTATGCTTAAAGTGAAAATAAAGGTAAATAATAAAATAATTGAAATTGTAATGATATGGAATGAATTTATAGCCATTGAATGGCTTCTGTACACATATTATGTGAAATAATTATATAATGAGCATTGTACTTAATTGATCATAATAGTGATCAATTAGGGTATTGAAATGAAAGTAAAGTGATTGAAGTGAAAATGAAATCTAAAACGTAAGTGAAAGTATAAAGTATGAAAATGCATTGATAAGTGATATGTTACATGTTACAAGTAAAATGAAAGTATTAAAAGTACGAAAGTGGGTTTTAAAGTCTT
Source organism: Excoecaria cochinchinensis (assembly GCA_947683425.1). Classification (NCBI taxonomy): domain Eukaryota; kingdom Viridiplantae; phylum Streptophyta; class Magnoliopsida; order Malpighiales; family Euphorbiaceae; genus Excoecaria; species Excoecaria cochinchinensis. Next base: position 28,390,042 of record CANTUQ010000146.1, on the reverse strand, counting down.
TTTGAAAATGTAAATTTTGATAAATGTGGAAAATTTTGCCCTTAGTGGTCTGGCAGTTTAATCTAGTTCAGGATATGTGTGGCTAGCCATAGGGACACCTATACCGCAGTGCAAGTCATGACGACTTGCTTTGCTATAACAGATTCGCGATGGTCTCTCATAGCCCTTTGTTATATGTCATACGTCACACGTCATACGTCATATGTTGCATAATGGAGTGATCATTCGGGGTCATTCCCTAGTGCATTGCAGTGGGATTTTGGGGCTCACGTCCCCTATATCCAGTTTGCAGATTGTCTGCCGGGATTGTACTAGGGGCATAAAAGTGATATGATTGCAAAATGTTTGAAAATGCAAAAAGTAAAATGATTAAATGAAATATGACATGAGTGTAATATGACATAATGTATAATGCAAAGGCATAATATGATAAAATGTAAAATGAGAAAAAGTAATATGATGCAAAGTAAAATGACATAACGTAACATGTAAAAGATATAAGTATAAAAGCCTAATATGTGCAAGTGTAATATGCAAAAGTATAACATGTAAGGGCATAATGTCGCATGGCATTTTGTAATATGACATAATATGCAAAAGCATAATGTATAAAAAGCCTAAGTGTAATAAGTAGAATCGTAAAATGATATGATTCTGTCAAAAGTAAAATGACATGAAAATGTGAAAAGTAACATGAAAATAAGAAGTTATATGAAAAAGGACTCATATGGAAGAAGATAAAAGTTTAAGGACCAAAATGTAATTTGCTGCAAAAACAATTAGTCGTGAGACTAATTGGCAAATTATAAGCTAATGAGTGAATAAAGGGAAAAATGTAGTGAATAAATGATAAAATTACAAGTAAAAGTTAAGTTAAGGGCTAAAATGTAATTTTCCATAAAAAGACAAAACAAGGACCAATATGTAATTTGTAAGCCTAATAATGATTTAAAATGAAAAGAGAAATGAACTAGTGGCATTTCCCTAAATAACGTCAAAAGAAGGGCAAAAATGTAAATTTGCCCTAAAAATTTATAAAATAGGGACCAAACGGTCATTTGTACATGAAATGATAAGTGAAATGAATAAGAATGATAAAATGAGTGATAATAGAGCTAAATGCAAAGTAAAAGCCTAAAATGAACTAATATGTAAAATGTATATGAAAGTAAAAGTTCAACGACTAAACCGTAAATTTACACGTCAAATATAGTGAAGTGTTAAAGGAATAGCAAAATATAGTGATATGTGGATAAATGAGTGAAGTGATATGCTATTAAGGACTAGAATGAAAGTCTGAGGACTAAATAGTAAATTGTACACTATGCAAATAAATGTGAGGAAACTTACTTAGTGGCATATTTGTAAATAAATGGAAATTTAGTTAAAGGAAAGGGTTATATGATAAGTATTAAATAAGTTAGGGATCAAATTGTAATTTGCCAATAAGAAGGGCAAATAAAGGACTATAGTGTAAAATGGTACTAAGTGAAATTGTAGTGAGTGATTTCAATGGAATTAGAAAATTGATAAGTATAGTGTATTTTATGCATGGGTGTGCATAAGCTTGAATTGGAAATTATTAGATTTGTAATCACCACTGAACATATTTAATGCTCAGCACGTAGTTTGTTTGACTGCGTGTAGGTACCAAGTGGAGCGTCTGCGGAGCAGGCAGACCATTGACATGGAGGTCGGACCGGTCCGTTTGATTGAAGTCAAGAATAATATGTATATTGTTAGTAGAATGTAAATGAATACTATGTAATATTGAAATAGTTATATGTAATGATAAATGCTATTGTATTGGGATAGCTTATATGGATTGACTTTTGAATGTATATTAAGTTATTATTGTGGTGCCCCTGAGTTGGGCTGTGTTTTGTTTGAATTGCAGGTTTTGGATAGCTAACATTATAGTCGTTATGCTGTCGCATTTTGAATCCAATGAATAGTATTAGTGGCATGTATATGTATAATGGTTTAGCATTGAATGTGTAGTGTGTAATATGGATATGTAAATGTTGTAGGTATTGACTAAATGATATGAAACGTTAAATGTAATGTTTGAACCGGAGTAAATGAGAATGTTAGTGACATGAAAATTAAAAGGGTAAATGAGTTTATAAGTATATGAAAAAAAATTTATCGCATTTGTCATAAGTATCGATTAGTCGGTAATGTCGTGACATCCAATATCCGTACCATTTACAGGTATGGCGTGTTACATTTAGTAGTATCAGAGCAAGTTTAGGCGATTCTAAGATTGGAGTGGGATTGAGTGATTGAGTTAAGTTCATATACATGCCAATTAAGGAAAATGATTTTAATAGTGCATAGTTAGACCTAGATATTCTAGTGAGAAATTCTGGAAGTCATAGTGTATTGTTGAATAAAGTGTATAGAAACCGTCCTATCGGTGAATTTGATGTCATAGTAAAGATGGACTGAGGATGACATTAGGTCATGATTGTGTCAGAATGCAAACGATCTGGAACTCAAATTTGGAGTTATTGTTTTTCGAGAAACATTTTATGATATATGTAATGATATTTTAAAAAATGATTTATACTGTATAATAATGGAAAGTGTCATATCGTAACAATGACAGTTGATGCTGCTTTAGAGAATAGCATATTTGACTGTGACTTTAGTAAATTTCGAGGGCGAAATTTCTTTTAGTGGGGGAGAATTGTAATGGCCCCAATACAGGGTTAGCCAGGAATAGCATTTCCCGACAATGAATAGTGACACCGGGGTGAATATTACTTCTCGGAGTCGAAAAATATTTTATTTGATTATTGGAAAATATAAGCTACAATAAGTTTTTGGTTAAAATTTGAATTGAAATCGAGGTCAAATAGGGTTTCAAAAGTCGAAAATAAGAAAAAGTATCAGGTTCGATGTGAAGAGTAACTAGGTTGACTGGGAGTTTGACCGGATCGTAGAGAGTGCTACGGACCTCAGAAAGATAATTTGAGAATATGGACGTACTCGTATTGATGAGTAAAATCATAAGATAATGAAAAATTAAATTTTGGTGACATTGAAAAATTAGGTTATCGGACTGATAAATAATTACCAGACCGGGTAATGATTTCCGATTGACCCCAAAATATTATTGGAGTCTAATGAATATGAGTTAAGAATTATGGAGTCATTTTTCTGAGGAATTGACCTTAGAAAGTAAGGAAAATGATATGATTTCGGTTTGAATAGTACTCAGTTGACCGAAAGTTTGACCGAGGCTTTAAAAATAGCTAATGATGTCCGCAAATTGCAAGAATTTCCAGATAGTCTCTGAATAATATGTAGAATTTTTGGTAGTAAAATGGGAATCTTTGGAGAACACTGAAAATTTACTGACCGGACTGATTTGATTGAACCGAGCCTGAAATGGACTCTGATTGGGCTGAAATTTTGTGTACAGCATAATTTTTATATGATATCAATTTTGGAATAAAATTTGGAGTGATTTGCAGTTGAGAAGTGAGAGAATTAAATTGAGGTGGTATAATTAGATAATTATCTAATTAATGAGCTAATGAATAGACTAACCTACTCTCACCTACCTATTTAATGTTAGAAATTTGTAGATTTGAGGGAAGTCCTTCACGTTTTTGTTCTCTCTTCCTTTCCTCTTCAAAACCGTGGCCTTGTTCTTCCTTTTCACTTTCTTTTTCTTTCATTTTCCTTCACAAACCTATCAAATTCAAGCCCGTCAACAGAAATTGAACTTCTTTTCAGCCTAATAGTAAGTATTAGAGTACTTTTGGGTGAAAAGAAGTGAAGAAATTGAGAGATTTCAAGGAAGGAGTTAAGTGTAGGTACGAAAAAAATTGATAGAAATATTTTAATTTTATGGTTTATATTGGTAGTTTTAGATGTATATACATAATTTATGTTGTTGGAATTGATTAATGAAGCAAGAAATTGATAGATTTTCTTGTTGTGGAATTCGGCCATAGAGGATAATCAAAGGGAAAAAGGAGGTTTCTAAGGGTAAAGCTAAGATAAAGGAAGCTTGAGGAGGGTTAAGCAGGGAATTGAGGTTTGTAATTACCTAATCTAATTATTTTCATGTGAATAATTAGGGTTTGTATTATGTCTAAATAATGATTTTATGAAAATGCATGTGTTATTGTGATTGAAGTGATAATTGAGGTTAAAGAGGCAAAATATGTCAATTAGGATGATTAATATGAAAGCAATCCAAGTGTAAGGCCTGGACATAATGGACCACAATGGTATGCTTAAGTGTATTAAGGTATACTTAGTGATTATGTGAAATTAAATGGCATAGATATGTAAATTGGAGCTTAATCTTGTAAAATGAGTGATAAATGGATGAAAAGAAAATCGTTAGGGTATAAAATTAGTACCGACCGAACGGGTTAAGAAGAGGAATATGATGTGTGATAAGGTATACATGTTATATGAGTGTCAAATTGAATAAATAAGTGAATTATAAGTGAAGAAGAAAGTTAATGTAAAGGAATACATGAAAATAAAATGATTGAATTAAGTGAAAATTGAGTTAAATGTAAGTTTAATTGAGTATAAGCTTAGAAAACTGATTAAGAGCCTTTGAAATGACAAATGAAATACTAAAATGAAATCAAAAGAAATTGTAAGGTGAAATGATCACCTTGCTCAAATGGTACCCTAGTGTGTACTAGGGTATATTTTATGCATATTTGAAGATTAATGACTTAAAATGAATTTAAACATGAAAACAAGTGTCGATAAATTTATTTGGAATTTATGAAATAAATATGAATATTTTTGAGTATGATATTATTTTTGAGTATGATATTCCGTTATGCTCAAAGTGAAAATAAAGGTAAATAATGAAATAATTGAAATTGTAATGATATGGAATGAATTTATAGCCATTGAATGGCTTCTGTATACTTATTCTGTGAAATAATTATATAATGAGCATTGTGCCTAATTGATCATAATAGTGATTGATTAGGGTGTTGAAATGAAAGTAAAGTGGTTGAAGTGAAAATGAAATGTAAAACGTAAGTGAAAGTATAAAGTATGAAAATGCATTGATAAGTGATACGTTACATGTTACATGTAAAATAAAAGTATTAAAAGTATGAAAGTGGATTTGAAAGTCTTTTTGAAAAGATAAATTTTGATAAATGTGGAAAATTTTGCCCTTAGTGGTCTGGCATTTTAATCTAGTTCAGGATATGTGTGGCTAGCCATAGGGACACCTATACTACGGTGCAAGTCATGACGACTTGCTTTGCTATGACAGATTCGCGATGGTCTCTCATAGCCCTCTGTTATATATCATACATCACACGTTATACGTCATACATCATATGTTACATAATAGAGTGATCCTTAAGGGTCATTCCCTAGTGCAGTGCAGTGGGACTTTGGGGCCCAAGTCCCGTATATCCAGTTTGCAGATTGTCTGCCAGAATTATAATAGGGGCATAAAAGTGATATGATGGCAAAATGTTTGAAAATGCAAAAAGGAAAATGATCAAATGTAATATGACATGAGTGTAATATGACATAATGTATAATGCAAAGGCATAATATGATAAAATGTAAAATGAGAAAAAGTGATATGATGCAAAGTAAAACGACATAACATAACATGTAAAAGATATAAGTATAAAAGCCTAATATGTACAAGTGTAATATGTAAAAGTATAACATGTAAGGGCATAACGTCGCACGGCATTATGTAATATGACATAATATGCAAAAACATAATGTATAAAAAGCCTAAGTGTAATATGTAGAATCGTAAAATGATATGATTCTGTCAAAAGTAAAATGACATGAAAATGTGAAAAGTAACATGAAAATAAGAAGTTATATGAAAAAGGACTCATATGGAAGAAGATAAAAGTTTAAGGACCAAAATGTAATTTACCGCAAAAACAATTAGTCATAAGAGTAATTGGCAAATTATAAGCTAATAAGTGAATAAAGGGAAAAATGTAGTGAATAAATGACAAAATTATAAGTAAATGTTAAGTAAAGGGCTAAAATGTAATTTGCCATGAAATGACAAAACAAGGACCAATATGTAATTTGTAAGCCTAATAATGATTTAAAATGAAAAGAAAAATGAACTAGTGGCATTTCCGTAAATAACGTTAAAAAAGGGCAAAAATGTAAATTTGCCCTAAAAATTTATAAAATAGGGACCAAACGGTCATTTGTACATGAAATGATAAGTGAAATGAATAAGAATGATAAAATGAGTGATAATAGAGCTAAATGCAAAGTAAAATTCTAAAATGAACTAATATGTAAAATGTACATGAAAGTAAAAGTTCAAGGACTAAACCGTAAATTTACACGTCAAATGTAGTGAAGTGTTAAAGGAATAGCAAAATATAGTGATATGTGGTTAAATGAGTGAACTGATATGCTATTAAGGACTAGAATGAAAGTCTGAGGACTAAATAGTAAATTGTACACTAAGTAAATAAATGTGAGGAAACTTACTTAGTGGCATACTTGTAAATAAATGGAAATTTAGTTAAAGGAAAGAGTTATATGATAAGTATTAAATAAGTTCGGGATCAAATTGTAATTTGCCAATAGGAAGGGCAAATAAAGGACTATAGTGTAAAATGGTACTAAGTGAAATTGTAGTTAGTGATTTAAATGGAATTAGAAAATTGATAAGTATATTATATTTTTTGCATTGGGATAGCTTATATGGACTGACTTTTGAATGTGTATTAAGTTATTATTGTGGTGCCTTTGAGTTGGGCTGTGTTTTGTTTGAATTGCAGGTTTTAGGTAGCTAACATTATAGTCGTTATGCTGCCGCATTTTGAATCTAATGAATAGTATTAGTGGCATGTATATGTGTAATGGTTTAGTATTGAATATGTAGTGTGTAATATGGATATGTAAATGTTATAGGTATTGACTAAATGATATGAAACGTTAAATGTAATGTTTGAACCGGAGTAAATGAGAATGTTAGTGACATGAAAATTAAAAGAATAAATGAGTTTATAAGTGTAAAAAAAACAAAATTATCGCATTTGTCATAAGTATCGATTAGTCAGTAATCTCCTGACAACCAATATTCGTACCATTTATGGGTATGGGGTGCTACAGTCACACCCCGTTTTTCCACAAGTAGTTTGAGCCACGATTGCATGTGTGTCTATGAGTATTTTGGCATGTGTTAATGGTATTTTGGGTTATATGCATGTTTTGTTGGCTTTATTAGAGTGTGGGTGCATATATGATATTAGGGTGTGTGTGTATGGGTCTTGTTAGTGTGTGTATGCTCATAGGGGAGTAGTGTGTGAATTAGTGAGGGTTAGTCTTGTATGTAGTGTCTAGCATGGGTGTAGGGTGTGAGTGATCAAGATCCACCAAAGATAGGGTGACATGTGGCTAGGGTTTTAGGAAGTAGGTATAAATAGAAGGGGAGAGAAGAGGGAGCAGCCATTTTGCTGCCTCTTTCCCGTTGTTTTCCTCCTCTCTTTATCTTCTCTTCCTCTTTCCTCTTCAAGTGTGCCCTAGCTTTGATCCAAGTGGTTTTTGGTGGAAATTGATCATCTCTTAAGCTTTATTGGTAAGTCTTAGTGGGTTTTCTCTTCTTCTTCATCTTTTATCTTGATCTTTGTTATATGAGTTTTTAATCTAGGTTTTGCATCTGTGTGTTTTCTTGGATTTCCTGGTTTAGAAGTGCCTACTCGTGATCCTAAGGGGAAAGAAAAGGCGAGTGGGAGTGGAGCTTGCAACTAGGAGCATAGGAATTTATAGGTTTGGGAATTTATTTGAATTTGTTGCATTTTTTGTGATTTGGTATGTTTGAATGATTTTCTGGACATTTGAGGTTTGATGAGGCTCATGTTAGTATAAATGTGATGGGTTTTAGTTTGATTTAAGTTGTGATGCATGATTGTTGAATTATTGGAGCAAATGTTAGGTTTGATGAATGTTACTGCAATTTTCCTGGGTTTGTTACTTTTGGAATTATGATTATGTTAATTCATGATTTGATTGTATTAATTGTTGTTAAGTTGTGTTTTATGTTATTTATGATGATTGGGAGGTTCATTTTGAGGTAAGATGAAGTTTGGGTTGATTTGGGTTTGAATTTGAAAGTCTGGTTTTTCCTCTGAAAATTGGAAGTCACGACGCTGTTGCGAGCACGACAACCTCGCGAGCGCGACAGAATCGTGAAATCCAGTTCTCACAGTAAAAATTGCACTGAAGGCAAGATGTTCCGACTCGTGAGGGGCTACACAATTCGTGAAGCCTTGGGCATGCATGACTCGTGAAGCCAGTCACGAGTCGGCTAGGAGTAGAGTACCATCACGAGTCGTGAAGCATTTCACAAGTCGTGAAGGATGCTCGTGACTCGTGAAGGCGAGAGCACTGTTAATGCTGCTGGGAGCCAAGTCACGAGTCATGCACTAGAGCACGACTCGCGACAAGGCATTGGGCATCGACACGAGTCGTGTCGTCATGAATGACTCGTGTCCTTTGCCCCTTTCCCTCGCATTTGACCTATTGGCTACTGTCGCGAGCGCAACTCTTGTCGTGATCACGATAGTGAGCCTCCGCCTGCCCTGTTTTTTCGATTTTGCCCTTTTCTTCTAAAATAATTTTTACATCTTTTCTTAATGGGTTTTTACTACTGTATGGGAATAAATATGCTTATATATGTATAATATTGTAATTTCTTCATGATAAATTATATGTTATGCTTTGAGCATGATTTGTATTATGCATGACTTGCAAGAGTCAGTTTAGTGGATAGTTAGGCATGCCTAATAGAGTTCAGTAGCTGTAGCGCTCAGTTCTGTTTTGGACTCTGATCAGGTCCCCGTTAGGATCCTCACGATCCCTAATGTCTTAGGATCTTGTTTAAGATCCCCTCTGTAAAATGTTTTGAATGAGAAAATATGATGTTGCTTTTCGAATCGTACCCACGGGCACCGCCATGTGTTTACTCGTTATCCACTATTGTGAGTCAGCAGGTGTTTTGTTTTGTTACACTTATGAGAATGTGAAACCGAATTACTATGATTATAAGCATATGAATCAGTTAATATATGAATGTGATTATAAGTCTTTGAATGATTACGAATGTGACTCGATTATGATTATGTCTTATGATTATCAGCATATGCCATTATGTATGTGTTCTGCCTTGACGACCACTGTGAATGGCCATCCACTTTATTATTTGTTTTCCCCACTAAGTGTTATTGCTTTGGACGGCTGTTTCATCTGTGCAGGTGCGGATGGTGGTTAGCTTTTGGAAGAGTCACCACAAGTCAAGCCAACACAGTGGGATTGATGTTAGGACTTAGATTTTTTTTTTGTATTATGATTATTTTTGTAATAGTGAACTCTCATTGTATTATTCTTTTGTTCAGCTTTTGCCTTCTAATTTTGAAAGATGTAATTATTTTGTAATGTCAGAACATTATTGTAATGAATATCATTATTACTTCTATGAAAAATCATTTTGTTTAAAAGCTTTAATTCCGCTGTATTTCTGTATGTATATTATATGTGGATGTATGTTTATTGTCTCATTTTGCTTGGTGACACCCTTTCTCATACGGGTTCTCACTCAATTGCGGATGGTTTCTCCTACGTATGGGTAGGGGGTGTTACAATTAGGGGATTGGATGAAAACTCACTAAGAGCACTAGAACCTTTCTAATTACTCGTAAAAGCGATCCCTGGATAGGACGAAACCTAGAAAATGATTTAGGCAGCCCTTCTTTGTATAGTTCTCTAAATGACTATTTTCTACCTTTATTTTACAAGCCCGTTGAGCCTTTATGCTGGTATGCTAAATGCGTACCGATTTTGTTATTACACACGTTGAAACTACCCTTCTCCTAAATATTTTTTACCTCCCCTTAGAAAAATGGCCGCTTTAGTAAGAACGGATGTACATAATTGATAATTCTTTGGGTTATCAAAAATTTCCCTGATAAGGATAAGTTTACACTTGGGAAGAGGGTTTTAGTCATGCACAAAAGACATGAGCTCGCGAAAAAAAAAAGAAAAAAGAAAGATAGGAGAAAAAGTAATAAAGAAAGAGAAAAAGAAGAAAGAGGAAAAAAAGAAGTAGAGCTCAATATAGTAACCCCATGATGAGTTTCTATGGTTATCTTTTTAACTTAATTGTTATTCTGAGCTTGATGAGCTAAAGTATTATCAAACCCAAATTCAAGAATACCTTTATAGTATGCAATTGAGTTGAGAATGGTCCTCCCATCAATCGAGTAAATATTACGGCCATTTTTCTCTAGCAACCTGATCCTCCTTTGACAGCCATCTACCTAAGCCTAACGTTACAACCAAAGTAAGACCTTTTGATTCTTGGTTCAGTCCTATCCAATTAGCGGAGATGATCTTTTAATAAGGTTCGGTACGTAGGAAGAGGCATATGGCATTTCTTGAGCTTCAAGCAGGGAGCCACAAGTGCATTTATGCATTTGAGTTGAGTCTCGTCCCCAATGCTGCATCTAGAATTTGCTTCAGAAAAAAAAACAGAAAAAGAGCATCCTGGGCAAAAATTAAGAACAGAGAGAAAATTTTCAACCATGAAAACCTAATAGAGCTAGTTGATAACAGGAGTTTGATAATTTCAAGATTTATCCCGAGATTAGATGAGGTCTTATATTATTTGAGTTAATGCCAAATAATCATCATGTGTTACAAAATCAAATTGAAACATATGCATTTATGCAATATTGATGTGGTCAGAGCAGTTCATTTGCATACTCAAAGTTGTCTAGTTCTGACATGAAGGCAGCAATTGTTACTATCTGCCCTCTGCTTTTCTTGCTACTCGGGCCCTTCAGCTGATACATTCTTCTGTGAACTGTGAAACCAATTCTACAGCACCTTTCATGATAATATTTAAACTCATACAACCATGATCTAAGACGTAAGTACATGATCATGCTGAAAGATTTTTGGCAACAACTTCAGCCTCCTTTACAATCTGCAAAAAAAAAAAAAAAAAAAAGCCGTTAGAGATGAAAATCGCAATTGGCGCTCTAAGCAAAAGTTAGGCAAAGGGATAGGGTGAAAACCTGGAAGCAGACAGTCTATTCTTCAAAAAAAAAGAAAAGAAAAGCCGCTGGATTGGGTTGGGTCCATTCCAGGCAAAAATAAGGCACAGGGTTATGTGAAAATCCGCAAAGGAATGCATTTCTCGCTAAGAAAAGCTAGTGTGAAAATCCACAAGGGACGCACTACCTTCAAAATAATGACTACAGGTATCATATGAGAACCTTGCAATCCCAAAGGCATGAAATTCAAAAGCAGATTCAAAAGGCATCGATCCAATTGCAAATTGCAGCCAACCCGGCTATCATCTGTAAGTCCACTTAGACGAATTCTTATCTTGCATTTCTGCATGACCTATGCATTTTACGTGCATGCTCACTATCTTTCCTGCATATTTGGTTTTTCAATTTTGCAGTAAGAGAGATTCGATGTCGACACCGGCAGAAGGTGATTGACGACATCAATCCAAACATCAATTCAAACATCAATCCAAGCATCAACCAAACACCTCTCAGGGGGCAATCAACCAAAGGGCTCACAAAGGGCACCGCTTCAAATTTCTGAAGGGTTAGCACGATGACGGCGATACCATTCTACGAAAGGTTAGCACAATCACAGCACCACTACTTCAAATCTCAGAAGGGTTAGCATGATGGCGGCACTACCATTCTACGGAAGGTTAGCATGACCACGGCACTACCACTTCGGAAGGATTAGCATGACTGTGGCACTACCATTCCACGGAAGGTTAGCATGACCACGGCATTACCACTACAGAAGGGTTAGAATGATGACGACACTACCACTCCACGGAGGGTTAGCACAACCACGTCACTACCGCTTCACATCTCAGAAGGGTTAGCACGATGGCGGCACTACCATTCTATGGAAGGTTAGCATGACCACGACATTACCACTTCAGAGGGGTTAGCATGATGGTGGCAATACCATTCCATGGAAGGTTAGTACGACCACGACACTACCACTTCAGAAGGGTTAGCACGATGATGGCACTAGCACTCCATGGAGGGTTAGAACAATCACGACACTACCTCTTCATATCTCAGAAGGTTAGCACGATGGCGGCACTACCATTCTATGGAAGGTTAGCACGACCATGACATTACCACTTCAGAAGGGTTAGCATGATGGCAGCACTACCATTCCACGGAAGGTTAGCACGATCACGGCATTACCACTTCAAATCTCAGAAGGGTTAGCATGATGATGGCACTGCCACTCCACGGAGGGTTAGCATGATCACGACACTACCACTTCAAATCTCAGAAGGGTTAGCACGATGGCGGCTCTACCATTCTACGGAAGGTTAGCATGACCACGGCTCTACCACTTCGAAAGGGTTAGCACGATGATGGCACTAGCACTCCACGGAGGGTTAGCACGGTCACGGTACTACCGCTTCAACAAAGGATAACACGCCGACAACATGTTGACAACCACCACAACAACATCGTCCAGTCCGAAAAGACGGCCGCCTCAGGTACGCATTTCTTTTCTTTTTCTGATTTTGGCTCACCTATGCACCTATGCACTAGCCTCCCCAAAATTGGGGCAACTGTAGACACTGGGTCCCGAAGCAGCCTACATCAGGATTATCCAATGATGAAATTAAGTGTGCCTGTTTATAAGCAAAAATGGAAGTTGGAAGTGGTGATTTCCTAGTCAAATTAATTTCTTAAAAATAAATAAAAATGGATTTTTAAAAAAAATTAAAAAATTATTTTAAGAAAAAAAGTGAGTTTTGAAATTATAGTGTTTTAGCAAAAATTTAAAAAAAAAAAAAAATTTACGAGCGTCGGCGTGCGGCAGCGCACTGGGCGACGCCCGTGCCTAGCGCACGACGATGCCCATCGGGCGTCGCTCGCCCTTGACGCAGCCTGTCGCCCCTCCAGCAGCCCTTTGGGCCTTTTTTGAGTGTTTTTTTTCATTTTTTCTGTAGAATTTAATTTTAAACCCTTTTATATTCTAACCTTTCAAATTATTCAGTTTTTTTTGTGTTAATGTGAATTAAATTGTTTTAATTGTTTCATTAAAAATTGAATTATTTTGAGGTATAAAAGGGGTTTTTTGAGAGAGAAATAGGGGGATTTTTTCTTATGAAAAATTGGTTCTCTTTTCTTCTTATTCAAGAACAAGTTCCCCAAATATTTTTAATTTTTTCTTAAGTTAATTCTTGAGACAAAAAAAAATAATTCTTTGTTCTTGTGAATTTTCTTACTTCTTTTTTTATAATTTTTTCTTAAGACAAATAAATTAATTATTTGTTCTTGAAATAAAATTTTGTTATAAATTTTATTTTTATAAATCAACACAAGGCAATTGATCACCTACCTTCATTTATCACATCAAATTTTGAGGGTAAATATTTTAGGTTCAATCTTTTATTTAATTTTAGTTTTAATTTTAGTTTCTAATTAATTAGTAACCATGTAGATTTTTGATCTATTATTTTATTTTTTATGTTCATGTGATTTAGTTATGTGATTTAATATCTTTAGTATATTATATTATATTTTATTCTTGTATATTTATTTGTTTGTTCATTTTATTATTATTATTATTATTATTATTATTATTATTATTATTATTATTATTATTATTATTATTATTATTATTATTATTATTATTATTATCATCGCTTTTGTTCATATATTATTATTATTATTACTAGTATTATTATTTAACATGTTTTATTTTCTTATTATTTCTTTTATTTTTGCTTGCTTGATTGTCCATCTTTCTTATTATTGATTGTTGATTTTCTTTATTATTATTATTATTGTTGTTGTTATTGTTAATATTATTATTACTTTTGATTTATTATTATTATTATTATTATTATTATTATTATTATTATTATTATTATTATTATTATTTTTTTATAATTTGTTATTATTATTTATGCTTTTTATGCATGTTGGTTTGTTCATATGTTAAGTTACCTATTTTTATCATGCCATTTAATTGATTTATCATACATGATACATGTTATTTTATTTTTTCTTCCATTTTTACATGTTATATGTTTAAATCCATTTTTTATTACTAACATCATTTTTATTTGTGTTTTTTTATTTCAATACTTATTTTTTATGTGTGAACCTTTCCAATACCAAATGCAAGCCCATAGAGATTTGAAGACACCATTTTGGTGGGATTTGTCTTGTTTATTATTTTTTATCATTTTTTCTTTTATTTGGTTTTATTATATAATATGTAATAAATTTATTTATTTTTATGCATGTTAATTAAAAGTCACGTAAAAATTTTTATATTAATAAATTGGAGTTTTAATAAAATGGGATCAATATCCTAATTTTGACCCATAAAAACTCACTTTTAAAAAGAAGAGTTAATTTTCTCAAAATGGGATCACTCATCCCGATTTTATCGACTAAAAAATAGCTATTCGATCTTTCTAAGTGAAAATGAGGGAACCAATGTTCCTAATAAATGTCCCGATTTATGTATGATATATTTTATTTTATTCTTCTTGTGTAGTATTTATTTCGGGCCCTTGTAATTAATTTTGGGGCAATTCTATTCATTTGTTTATTTATGCCTTTTTATTTTGGGGGATTGTTCTGTCCCATTTTTTCACTTGTAATTTTTTATCGCATTCTTTATTGCTTTCTTTATTGCTTTCTTTACTGCTTTTCCAAAAATGCTTGAAATGCGCTTTAAATTTATCGCATGATCACGTGAGATGAGAAATGAAATTTCAATTGCTAAAAACTCATTTATAACTTAATTTAAGGCATTAATAAGAGTGAAGTTCCGAACACGTTCTCTGGTTTAAGACTCCTAAGGTTAGACGAACTTTTCCAATTTCTTGTCAATTGGGTGGTGACTCAAAAATACCTCAAAGGTTCCTAAAGGCTTCATGGGATTAGATGATCTTTCCAGTGTTCTACTGGAAAGAGGTGTCCAAAATATCTCATGATTACCCAAGATTAAAAGATGCAAACCCCTCTCGGGCCCTAACAGCGGGTTCTCGAGAATTGATCGGGGCCGGCGCGCGTCACACACATCCTTGTCCCGTTTGGACTCGATTTTAGCCCGTTCAATGCATGTTTTATGTCCATTTTCGCGATAATTTTTTCTATTTAGTTTAAATGTTATTTTCTGCTTTATGATGTTCATTTCTCTTATTGTAATTTTCATTTAGTTGATTTTAGAATCATTGCTAATATTTTTATTATTATTTTTATTTGGGTTTAAAATGTTGTTTTGCTTGTTCGAGTGTTTTGTGACCAAGCAGAGGTGTCACAATGTGTAGGAGACTACATTGTTTTGGTGAGATCTTACCTATCTCTTACTTGAATGATTGTGTTTATTTATAAATGAAATAGTTTTATTTTATAAGCGTGTCAGATAAAAAATTACAAAAATATTTTTATGACTAAATCGGTATTTTTATTAATAAATTAGGACCGATGTCCTTGATTTTAGCCAAGGAATGCAAAAATGTCATAAATTAAAATGAAGAGTTAATTTTTCTCAAAATGGGAGTAATTCGTCTCGGTTTTCAAGAAAATAGCTGAAACAACTCTTCAATCCCATTTTAAATGAGCATGAAGAAACTAATGTTCCTAAACCGAATAAATATCCCGATTTTTGCAAGTTACCCCTCTTGATTGATTTTCCTTGATTGTTTAGCTTTATGTTTATATCTTGTGGGCCCTTATAATTAATTATTTTTGGGCAATTTTATTTAGCTTTTTTGGGGACTGTATTTTATCCCAATTTCCATTTTAATTTTGTTTAGCTTTTCTTTTCATTTGGGGGATTGTATTTGTCCAAATTTCCATTTTATAATGGTGTGGCTTTTTGTGTTTACCGCTTTATTTATAGCTTTCATTTACAGTTTTCTCAATGCCTGAATTGCGCCTTTAATAAATTGCATTAATCGTGTGAGAGGAGAGATGTGTAATTTGAGTTTGCAATCTATTTTGGTGAAAGAGAGTTGGTTTCAAGAGCTGTTTTGGGTTAGCCCGTCCCTCATGGGCCATTTGGTTAGGGACGCCTATCCCTCAGGTGTGGGATGCCTGTCCCTCAGGTGTGGCCGTCTAGCACCCATGTTTTGACTATATGGTCTATTTTTCATCCCGAATCGAACCTGAACTTTACTGAAACTTTCAGAACTTATCCAATACATGTTTAGAGCTGTATGATGAACATATGAATGATTACCACTTGGAAACATAAGTGAATAGGTTATGAATATGAGTAATTAGTGAAGTATTTAATGGTACAATTAATCAAAAATTACCTAATAAAGTTAAAAATGAATTGGTATGCTATATTAATTATTTATGAGTAATGCAACTTGGTTAAAATTGCTTATTGAAATATTAAGCGTGTGTATGCCATTTTTTATGCTACGTTAATATTAAATAATTTGATATTATATATATATATGTGTGTGTGTGTGTGTGTGTGTGTTATATGAATTAAATAATGATTATTTTGGCTTATCAACTGGACTATATGTGTATGGAATTAATTTGTAAGATAATTAGTGTGGCTATTATTCAACAAGTATTTGAGACTTTTGTGATCTATATATATTTTGCATTTTTTACCATAAAAATAATGTCGCCAGATTTTCAAGGCAAACACTACTGCTCCAACTCTAGATCATGCGTGGGATAGTTATGCTCATGTGGCTTCAATTGCCTCGATTTATATGCTACTACCTTGGCATCTTGCATAAGTACACAACCCAAATCATTCCTTGAAGCATTATTGTACATGGTATATTCTTTACCTAGGGTAGGCTAAGTCAACATTAGAGCTTCAATAAGCATCTGCTTCAATTTCTCAAAACTAGCTTGGCACTTGTCTGTCTATTCAAATCTTACTCTTTTTCGAAGCAACTTAGTGAGGGGAGAAGCTATAACTAAAAATCCTTTTACGAACTGCCGATAATATCCAGCTAATCCCAAGAAAATTCTCACTTCTGGTACATTCCGGGGCGGCTTCTAGCCGATAATAGGTTTAATTTTTATAAGATCAACTCTAATGCATTCTGCTGATACAATATGGCCTAAGAATGAGACTTCCTTAAACCAAAAGTCACATTTACTTAACTTTGCATACAACTTTTTCTTCCGCAAAGTCTCAAAGACTATCCTTAAATGCTATTCATATTCCTGTTTATTCTTTAGAGTACACTAGAATATCATCAATAAATACCACCACAAATTGATCCAGGTAAGGTCAAAACACCAGATTCATAAAATTCATGAATGCTGCTGGTGCATTAGTAAACCCAAATGGCATCACTAAGAATTTGAAATGACCGTATTGAGTCCTAAATGCAATTTTTGGGACATCTTCATTCCTCACCTGTAGTTAATAATACCCAAATCGCAAATCAATTTTGGAAAAGGCACTTGCTCCTTTTAACTGATCAAAGAGATCTTCAATTTGTGGCAATGGATATTTATTCTTCACTGTCACCTTATTAATCTATTGGTAATTAATACACATCCACAGAGTACCATCTTTCTTTTTCATAAAAGAAATAGGTGCACTCCAAGGAGAAACACTGGGTCGGATGAACCCTTTATCAAGCAGTTCCTGTAATTGAACTTTTAACTCTTTTAATTCAGTTGGTACCATTCGATAAGCTGCTCTGGAGATGGGTCCTATTCCAGGTAAGATCTCAATAGATAAATCTACTTCCCTCTTGGGTAATAGTCTAGGTAATTCTTCAAGAAACACATATGGAAATTCTCTTACTATAGGTATATCTTCCAATTTAACTTTCCCCCGATTAGAGTCAAGTACCAATGCCAAGAAAGCTTCATATCCTTTCCTCAAACATCGTCACACTTGAATGGCTGAAATCACATTAGATAACGAACTAGATAGAATACCAAGTACCACTTCTGATTGGTTAGAACATTTAAGTACCACTGTCTTTTTACCACAATCAACTATAGCTTGATGTTTAAACAACCAATCCATTGCCAAAATCAAATCAAACTCATGGAAAGTTAAAGCAAGCAAATCATTAGAGAATTCCCTATTTTGGATCACTATGGGACAGTTCTTATATATTTGATTAATATTAACACCATACCCCGAAGGACTTGTTACATGCATATCATATTCTAACTATTCTACAGGTGGCATTTTATCATATATAAGCTCAGTACATATATAAGAATGTGTAGAACCAGGGTCAATTAAAACATGCATCTCAATGCCATAGAGAGAGAAAATACCCTCAATTACTTCAAGCACATCCTGGTCTTCCCGAGCCTTTATGGCATATGCTCCAGCTAGAGCTGTAGGAATAGGCTGATCTATTATTTTTGATATTACACTGCCTCGCTGCTAACCTGGTGTGACCCGCATCGAACCTTAGCAGACCAAAAAACCCACTTTTAGGGTATTCGAGAGAGGTTCATGAGACCCGTAAAGATTATGGGGGCGTCTATTTTGGGCAACAAGAGGTATTTTATATTCGCCATCCAATAAAATATTGAAAAAGTTCGTCTAACCTCACTGAGCCTAAACAGTGTGTATATGTCTATTTTGGGCAAATAAGAGGTATTTTGGAATTCCCATTCTAATAGGACATTGAAAAGGTTCATCTAACTCACGAAACTTAAGATAATATGTATGGGTCTATTTTGGACAGCAGGAGATATTTTGGAATTTTCTCTCCAATAGAACATTAGAAAGGTTCATCTACCCTCGTGAAGCCTAAGACCAAAGAGAGTTTGGGACTCCACTCTTATTCATACCTCGGTTAAATTTATAAGTGGGTTTTGAAGTTAAAATTTCATCCCTTTTCTCATACCGCTCAATGCAATAATTAAAACTCAGATCAATCACATAATGTAAAGCAATAGTGAAGCAAAGTAAATAAAGATACCGTAAATTATAACAAAATTAGGGGCGAAATACAACCCCCAATATAAATGAGCAGAAAAAGAAAACAACCATCAAACGGGGTAATCGTTAGGTTGGAGGACATTGGTCCTGGCATGCGTGATTTAAAAAATGGCATAAGTAATGGCAATTTATTTGGATAGGAAAGTAAAGACTTTGGCCTCATTTTTATTTAAAGAAAACCCATTTCGTTTGTAGAAATCCTTTGCCTATTTTTTTTTTTTAATATCAGCAAGCTCAGAAATAACATTTACAATAAATGAAGATCAAGAAAAATAAACGAGAGAGAACGGGGTAGAAGAAATGAACCGTCACGTCATTCTAGTGAGTTCCCTTTTTTAGCACCCAATATTCAGCAAAAATAAAAAAATACTCACAAAGAACAAATAGATAAGTAATAAATCTAAAAAATCTATATGGTAATTAATTGATTGTAAACAGGAAATAAAAAGAAATAAAAATAATACAACAAAAAATAAATAAAAATAAAAATATGAGATTGAGCCTGGAATATTAACCCTCGGAATTTGGATTTGATAGAATGAGAGAAAATGATTGACTTTCCCATTTAGATTCGAAAAGAATTAAATTAGAGTAAAAAAAAAATTCTAAAGCTTTTCTCTTTAGAAAAATAATTGTAAAAATCTTGTCTTTTTTTAAAAAAAAATCAAATGAAAAGATTGGATTTCAAGAGCAAAAAATTATTTTCTTTGTCTCAAAATCAATTTTTCATCAATAAAATTCAATCTAAAATCTTTAGAAGAAGTTTAATTGAAGAAAAAAAACAAGTGGAAAAATTGAATTTAAGAGCAAAAAATTACTTTTTTTTGTTTCAAAATTATTTTTTCATCAAAAAAATTCAATCTAAAATCTTTAGAAATAGTTTTATTGAAGTAAAAGAATTTCAGAAGAATAAAATTTTGTGAACAGGAAGGAATGAAAGAAATCCGAATCCTATTTCTCGATTCTCAGCCTACTATTTATAAGCTAATTGAAGATAACATAAATATTTAAATTTTTTCAAAATTCGAATTATCCTTAAAGATAGATATCAAATCTCTTTGAATTCAAATTAAATTTTAGAAAATAAAATCTAATCTTTTTGAATTCAAATTAGATTTGGAGATAAAATCAAATTATTTTGAATTTAAATTAGAATTTAGAAGATAAGATGAAAATTTTGATATTTATCTTAAGGATAAACTTTAATAAAAAAAAATAATAATAATTTACCATCTGTCCTAATTTTAAAAATTGTAAATACCATGAAAATACCAAAAAAGGGATAAAAAATCAATTTTGGGGAAAAAAATCTTGATTTTTGGTGAAAAATCACATTTGCGGCAGTTGGGGGGCAAGCGACTCTAGCGCTCGTTGCGACACCTTGACGGGCGAGCGATGCCAGCACTCGCTGAGACATGTACCCGACCAAGCGACACCTGCTCTTGCTGTGACGGGCACGCGGGCAAGCAACGCATGCGGGGCCAGTGACGCCCACGCCTTCTGGCGCACGAATTTTTGTTTATAAAAATGATTTTGATTAGAACACTATAATTTCCAAACTCTTTTTTTTTGTTATTTTATTTCTAAAAAATAAATTTGATAAGAAAACCATCACTTCCAACATTTTTGCCTGTGAACGGGAATTTAGTTTCATCATTGGGTAACCCTGATCTGGGCTGACTTGGGACCCGGTGTTTACACCTCTTCCTCTACCACAAGCTGCTGGAGGTGTATTTGATCCTCCTCTACCATGCTGATTTCTAATGACTCCAGACTCTCTAGAACAATTTGCAAAGAAGTGGTCAGTATTCACACATCTGAAGCATGCCCCAGTGAACCATCTACAAGTGTCTCGATGTCATTTATTACAGTGTGGACATTCAGGTGCTTCACTCGATTAGGTGGTGGAATCTCTACCAGCACCAGATGCTACTGATGATGCTTGCCTTCTTCCTCGTGTTGCAAAACTATGTGATGATTCAGGCTGAGAGTCTCTAGCTCTTTTCCCTATAGAGGAATAACCCATGGAGAAACCTCTCCTTTGACTTCTGTCCTGACTATTCATCTCAGATTTCTCAACTTTCATAATTGCTTGCGCCAATTGATAGAAATTCACTGCTTGTATTGAAGTAGTAGCTGCAATATACCTCTTAATGGATTCATTCAGACCATCCTCAAACTATCTTCATTTGAATGCCTCAGTAAGAGCTGGCTTTTGAGCATACTTGCTAAGGTAACTAAACTCTTTCATACTCAGCTATTGTCAAGTTTCTCTGCTTCAAATTCAGAAATTGTCTCCACTTTGTCTCCTTGTAAGTTTTTGTGTTAAATTTCTGTCGAAATTCTTACACAAAGAAGTTTCAAGTAAGTGGATCTGGAAACTATGGGTGTCTTTGGACTAATTTGCACCAATCATATGCTGGACCTTAAAGGAGAGAGACTACAGATGTGGCTATCTGTTCAGATGGACATTTTACTTCATCAAATACCCTCTACAATTTCTCAAGCCAAAATTCATCTTTATCAGATTCTTCTAAACTAGTGCCATGAAATTCTTCAGCTCCATGCTTCCTTACTATATCTATCGGAGCTTTGGGGGCCGTTTGGTGATCTAATACCCGTGCCATATCATGTGTAATTTTGAACAAAGCTTCTGTTGGCACAGTAAGTGCATCTCGCTCACTTCTAAGTAGTTCAGAAGGACCGAAACCGATGGATCTCAATCCCTAGGATTAACACTTTCAGCAGTTCCTTCAACAGTGTATTGAGATGGATCCATCTAGTCACTATAAGAAAACAAGGACATTCGCATTAGGCCAACACAATACTACATATAAATATTCTTAACCTACTAGTTGTCCAGAATCATCTAAACTTAGGCTCTGACATGAATAAATGTAACACCCCTTACATATACGTAGTAAACCATATCTGTCACTATAGTTTACTACGCAAGGTGAAGAGTGCTAACAATTTGATACAAAACTTAGTAATACTAATCATAACTAAGCATTTTAAAAAATCAGAATTATAAAATTTTTCTCTCTATATAGAAGTACCATTTTAAGTTACCCATGCTATAATTCATATTAATTCACAATACAAAGCTATTATTAGTTACATACGTGTGGGTGTACACTACTCAATACTTATTTATTACAAAAAGATTATATTTACAAAGTAGTGCGAAAACACAAAACCTACATAAGGAAGTTTTGAATAGTGTGTTGGCCTTAAAGATTGCGAGTTATCCTTAGCGTTATCTCCTACTTCAATACCTACACAGATGAAACACCCGTACTAAGCATAAAGCTTAGTAGGAAAATTAGCATGACTTGGATGATCACTCACAGCGATCATCTATGCATACACACACACACAGCAAACAAACACGTATAAATATTGCATAATTAAATTAATCATTATAATAGATAATACTAAATAAAGACATTATAAATTCTCAGGAACTTATGATCCTTAGAGTTTATTTGATATTTATAACAGTCATTTAAAGTGCCTTCAATGCCAAAGGAAGTGGATAATGGGAATACAGAACAGTAGGTATTTGTAAGTACAAATTATGTAACACCCCCTTCCCATACGTAGGCGATCCCATCCGAGAAGGAGTGAGATGCCGTATGAGTAAAGGTGCCACCAAGCAAGTCCAAAGTATAACATACAATCATTCATAACATACACTCAGAAATACAGAATAATTAAAAACTTTACATGCAGAAAGCAAAAGCTGATCATGCATTACTATAATTAAACTATTACAATAATGATCTGATCAACTAGCTGATACAAAATAATATTACATATACAAAATATAGATACAAAAGCGGAAGCTGATACAAAACTGATACAGAGAGTTCTATAGAAAAAGAATCATCACTGATACAAAACTGAGCCCTACACTAATCCCTTCTGTGTTGGCTTGATGACGGCGACTCTCCCAAAGCAAAACACCTTCCGCACCTGCACGGGTAAAAACACCGTGCTAAGCGATAAACGCTTAGTGGGGAAACACACATAAATTATGGACGGCCACTCACAGTGGTCGTCAAGGCATAACACATTCACAATGGCAGAATGCAAGGACTATTACATAATCCAAATAAACATGCTCGCATTTAAAAGCCATACATTCAGTATCTCATAATCATGCGCATTACAAAATAAACCAGCATGTATTTGATCATTAAACTCATTCAGATATTCCATTCAAAGCCAGATCAGATCAGAACAATTCCATTAACATTTAAAGAACACCTGCTGACTCTAGATAGTGGATAACGAGTGAACTGAGTGTACCTTACGGGTACGAATCGAATACTGAGGGTACCTCACAGGTACAATTCAAATATTATATCATTTATCAAAACATGTTATTTATATACTGAGGGAATCTTAAACAAGATTCTATATTGATGGGTTCGCAAGGAACCAAACGGGGACCTGATCGGGGTCCAAACTGAACTGAGGGTTGCAGCTAAAGACTCTATTAGGCATGCCTAACTATCCACTTACTCGACTCTAGCAGGTTATGCGTCAAACAGATCACATTTCAGAGTACAGAATAGTATTCATCAGAAATTCATGGTATTATTCAAATCAGAGTATATACAAGTAGTACAGGCATTATACTACAGTATAAATTCATTCAGAACAAAATACTAGATTTATTATTGAGTCAAAAGCTGGGAAATTTCAGAAAAAGAGCAGAACGGGGAATAGGCGAGATTGGCTAGTCACAAGGCGTGACTGGCCTTCTCACAGGGCAGGTCACAAGTCGTGACTGTGGGTCACGTCTCGTGACTTGCTCTGTTCCTCGTGGATCAGACGACATTTCTCGCTGATCACGCCTCGTCCCTCGCAGATCACGCGACGTGATCCCGCAGATCACGCAGCGCCCTCGCAGGTCACGCGACGTGACTGGACGTCACGTCTCGTGACTTGCTTCAGTACACTCGCAGGTCACGCGACGTGACTGAACGTCACGTCTCGTGACTTGCTTCTTTCTTCAGCAAATCGCGCGACACCTACACTCAGCCGGTCACGAGGCGTGACAGGGAGTCACGTCTCGTGACTGGGCTCTTTTCAGCTGGTCACGAGTTGTGCCAGACAGCCACAACTCGTGACCGGCCTAAGCCGTCAGGTCACGAGTCGTGACCTGAGGTCACGTCTCGTGACTTGCCTCACTTTCTGGCGAGTCACGCGACAGCATCAGATAAATCGGGATTTGAACCAGATTTTCCAGAATTTTCCCAGAACGAAATCAATCAATCTAAATTAGTTTAAAAACTACTCAAACCAGTTCTTACCTTCCAGAAAATATCTCAAACAACATATAAACAACTCAAACCAGTATTCAGTCAAATTAATCAAAGGTATTTGCATTCAATTCTTCAAGAACATATAAACCCTAGAAATTTCCAGTAAACTCAAATTATGCAAATCACAAGCAATTAATCCCAAACCTGAATTCTAAGCCTCTATCACTTAGCTCCACTAGGTCCAGCAACCTCTTTCCCCTTTGGATCACGTGGAGCCTCAGCTAGAACACAAACACAGTAAATGACCATCAACATGCAACCCTAAATTAAAACTCAACCTAAAGAAGAAGATGAAGGTGTAAAGTGACAGTAAAACAAAGACAAGATATGCACTTACCAAGCTAGGGGATGCAAGGAGAGATTATCTTCACCAATCAAACTACAATCCACACCACAATACTTAGAGTAAAGAAAATGGAGAAAAAGAAGAGAAGAAGCATCAGAGAAAGAAGGTAACGTAAATCTGTTATCTTCACTTCTTTCTTTTTCTTTTCTTTGCCCTAAGTATGTGTCCAAATCCTATTGATGAAGCTAATTGCTCACACCCTAACTCAACAAACATCACACACACATAATGTATTCTTAATTAAAACACCCTACAATGGTATGCTCCAATGTACACAATTAATTCCTAACTAATTCACACACTAATGTCATGTAGGCACCCGCATAATAATAAAACCCCAAAATCATATATTTTACTAAAATACCCTTATGAAATGCTGAGCACATGCGAATGCTTACACATACAGACAGACAGACAGACGGACAGACAGGCTCATTCTACTAGGGGGCAAATGGGGTGTGACAAATTCACTATAATTAATTATTTATATTTATGTGACAAAAGGTTACCCAAAATGGGCTGCTAAAACCCAAATGGGGCAACAAAACAGAATAGTAGGCTGCAGCATTTATGATCCCTATAGGCATGCCTATCTATCTACAACCTGAACTGAAGCAGAAGACTAATTTATTTCACATAAACTCACTTTATATTCACAATAAAATTCGAATGGGTACCATTTATTTTAATTCCATGTCATGGACAAATCAAATCAATTATTTTATCAAGTATATTACATAGATAATATCATTTATTTACATAATAATTATTTTCATATTATCCATTTTTTGTGCATATATTCACGCATAATATAATTACAATCATTATATATATTAAATACAATTATTAATCGTTTTTATCTCATTTGTATGTCCAAAGATGCCTACTTACCATTTCATTTCATAAGAAATGAAGAATTGCACATAAACAGGACAAAAGAAAACAAAATGGGAAAGTTGGACTGTCAAGAGTTGTGCCCCATGTCAAGACCCATGAAAGAGGGTTGTTGTGCTGAGTCATCACAGCAGTGCCGTCTCGAGACAGAACCCAAACGTGCCGATTTGGCACAGTTATGCCGACTCGGTACTGAGTTTGCTTAGGGCCAACTCTGACCATTACTTTGTGCGTCCAAAATGAGTTAGCAAATGACATTTTTAGCCAAAATGGTCTGCTTAACAAATGTTTCCCAAGATGTTAAATTTCTAATGGCACAAATTTCAGGTCATTGGGATCACTAGAACTCCAGATATGACTTAAGCAATCTAGACTGCTCCCATTGGGGTGACAGAATCCCTGAGTCAACTTTAAGCTCAATTTCGAGCATCCTAAAGCCAGATATTTCTTTCAAAAATGTAAATATGTGTCTTAACTTTCCAATCCAACTAAAATCATGCAATAAAAATTTGTATAATGCAATTTATTCGAAAACCAATCCCTAATGGTCTAATGGGATTTGGGCAGAATTTCCCCTTAAAATTCTACCTTCCCAATTCAATCAATTCTACAACAATCATCAACACAACTCAACTCAATTTCATATAAGATATCCATATACACATCAAAATAACATTTGATCAATTAAATGCACATAAAACACACAAATCCCAAACCTCAAAATAGCTTCATATCTTCTCCTCTTTCACTTCCTTTCTTCTCCTTCTTTCTATTTCATTTCTCCTTCGGGTGCCTCTTCGTGTTTAATCCAAGATCACAACTAGAATTAATCTTTTTACTTTAAAATCACTTTCAGCAAGTTGGTATAAATTTTGGGTGATTTTGGTTAATTGAATAGTAAACTTAGGGAGAAGAGAATGGCTAGTTTTTCGTTGTTCTTCTTTTAGTCAACTTGCATGGCTTTTTAAGCCATAAAGACTTCTCTTCATAACTCTAGAATTTGGCATGTGTTCTAATGTGATTAGTGCACATTTTGACTTCGCTATTAAATCCCTTTTCCTTTATTAATTCACACATTGGCATACTCATTCACTTTAATTCTGACATTAGCATATAATACTTATTAACTCATGCCAATATATTCTTAAATACAAAATTGACTAATTTACGCTTTATAATTAAATTAGTTCCTAATATATCTTTATCACATTAACTTACTTATGCTCAATTGCCAAAATTATACCCCAATTATGTTTAAAACAACTAGGGTATAAATTGGGGCCTTACACCAAGTGATCATTCCTTCTCTTTCTTTTCTTACATTGACCTCTAAATTAATTTGAACTTAAGCATTGGCCCGCAAAATTAATTATTTTAATGCCAATCAAGTTACAATTAAAAAATTTCAACTTGCCACACCTATCAAACCTTTTGCAACAATTTCAATCACATCCCTTTTTCGATAAAACCGTGACTAAACCAAGCATTTTCAGCTACAGTTAATCCCAATTATACCTTAATCCGACTAGGGTAAATTTTGGGTCATCACAGACATCCACATACCAATATATACCTAACAGGCATAATTTCACATAACATTCATACCGCTTATAAAATCATTCATTTATGCATAACTTACACTTCATTTAGTCACCGATAAGCACATGCATATAATCACATTAACCACACGACACACAACACCTATAACCACATCATTAAATTAAAGTAAGATAATATATATATATATATATATAATTACACAGTAATTCCTTTCATATTATTATAATATACCCACTAATTACATAATCCACCTAAGCAGTCCACATCCGTTTATCATTTTCCATGGTACATCATTTGCACATATACATCATATTTTACTATAGCTACTTAGCATAGTTCTTCACATAACTTTAGTTTCTCTCACATTGCAAACCATGTGCATATACACCATATTTCTTTTTATTAACATACTTTCTTAACATTATTCAATACATAACCTTAGGTTTCATCTCATGCAAATATTCGGTTATGCTATATTAAATCACCTTTATCTCTTTCTGGTTCTTCTGTTCGCATAACATGTTATGGTCTTTTCTTGCCTATTTCATTTTATTGGACAAATTGCACATGTCTAAATTTCACATAATTCGTTCATGTTCTTTTATATTATTCTTCACTCATATTATCATGTCATTAAATCAAATAGCACCTTAGATTACTTATTTACTTCTATTTGACCAAGGTACATTTACAACTGTTAAAGTTTTATTTCCTAACTTCTTTATCAAATAATCCCTACTTAAAGCATAACTAAGCAAAATTACACTTTTATTTCTTAGTTCCATGCATAATATACCAATCAATCACTACCTACTATTTTCATGCCGTATTTGTTTCTTATACTTAAGCTTGTTCTCTTTACATATCCATTCCTAGTTTCATCACTTAAACCTTATTTTATTAAAATAACGTACATTAAGTTCATATTTCACACCTATATATTAGGAGTCCTAAACAAACCAACTAGTTATTCATCAAATATTCCATACATGTTAATTCATTCCCAATCATTATATTTTGTGATATTAATTTTAGCAAAAATAATAATCGAATCAAAGTCAATTAAACATATTCTGCAATTAAACCAACTAGATCATCCATCATATAATTACAAATTTTTATTCAATAAACACTTTACTCATTTCCCTATGTCCTTGAATCAAGCTTCTTAAATCAATTTATCTCCCTTTCAAACAAGATCTCAATTCATCTTTAAGTATAATATATTAAATTTAAAAGAAACAAAGCTTACAAGTTTAACAAGCCTTCATAGAGAAATTTTAGTTCCTATATCATCTATCTATGTGATTCAAGTAACAATTCATCAATATAAAGCACATTACAATTTCTCTATTCCTAACATACGAATGAAATCAGCAAAACAATTTAAGAAAAATGAGTTTGCAAATTCAATTGGCCAATTAACTTATGCAAATTAATCCATGTATCTTCAAAATTTGTAATTCTAACATTAATTCACCAAATGCCAGGAAATTTACTTTTTCCCTATTACTTACATACACCCATAAATTACATATGTTAATTTAATTTCAATTCTATGAGCCCAATCATCAATCAATCCAATAAATTAATCAAATTAGCTCACAGCATAAACGCACAAACTATATCACTATAAGAAAAATCCCTAACAGATTTATTTTGTATCAAACTCATATGGAAAAATAATTTTGGTAGTGACATATCTTTTTAATACAATTTTTGACACCAATTCTAGCTTAATTATGCCTATCCCTTTGCCGGAGCCTCACCAAAGAGACACCGCCATCACCAGAAGGGGGCTTAAAGCGTCGGGACTCTATTTGTAACACCCTAATACCCCCTGGAAGGATAAGGGAGTGCTACACAACCTCTACTTATAGTAACGAAAACATACATGCTAATGTGAGGTGAGTTTACATATCAAAATTTATCATTTACTTTGCTATTTCAAAATTACATTTTATAAGTCCATACTTATACAATATACGGTTACATATTCTTATTATACAAAAATGGAACATTATCTGTACAATACAAGCAAATAAACCAAACTAGAAGGCTTAAAGACTTCTCCTAGTGGCCCGCAGATATTCCTCTTAAAGCTTGAGCTTCCCAGCTATAAACCTACAAGGGAGATAAACACCCATACTGAGCTATGGCTCAGTGGGGATACATACATACAAAACAAATAGACTACTATAGGAAACCATGAATTAAACATATAATAGCATAATACATTTTAAATAAATAATAAATCAAATATTTAATAATACATTATTTACATCATTCATATAATAAACATGTTAACGATGCAATAAACCCTGAATTGTTACTATCTCATGTCAAATATCACATATAACATAGTATTATGATCAGTGAATGAAATAACAATCTTAGTATAGCCTGAATCAATATAGCAGTGGATAATGGGAACACTGGATAGCACTTGGGTATCGATCATTAGATACTGGGGAAAAATAGTATCAACACTAGAGATATGCAAATCTATAATCACTAAATACCAAACGGCATCACACTAGGTACCAAACGGGCATCAACACTAGCAGCTGCGAACAATAACCCTTATAGGCATGCCAACCTATCCACTACTCGATTACAGGCTAAACTAATCCATTTAATATTTGCTTTATTATGAAACATTGCATTTTTACATGAATTAACACATTTATGGATTCTGTATGCATAATCATTCTAAAGCAATACAATACTTCACACAAATTAGGACAACTATCAAACATTTCACAATCTTAGCTACATCGCGCTCGCGACAGACCCTTCATAATCCTTATATCGCGCTCATAGCCTAAGTGACGCACGCAACAGAACACACAAAAGACTTCTATCACACATGCACTAAACCTTGCGCTCGTAACAGAACACAATCTGGCAATTTTGGCCCTATAGAGCCCTCTATCGTGCTCAAGATAGAGCCTGAACTAGATGCTCAAACTCCATCTTCACTTACCTCATTTCAAGTACTTTCCTATACTCGCATACATAACTTCTATAACTAACCCAAACATCATTTTTAGCTAACGAGGATTTCTAACCAAATGATCACCTACATGTTAACTTTCTAATGACACAAATTATATCTACTATAACCAACATGCAAACAATCAAAACATAGCATAACTTCAATTTATCAACAAAGCTTTATCAACTCAGTAATACTATCCCAAGTACAATTTAACAACTAAAAGAGCTGTTAAACTCTTCAAAACCCACAATCTCCCCAAATCTAATCAAACAGGCATCTATTAAAAAGTAAAAAATCCCAAACCTTTAGAAGTTATCTCCTCTAACTTCACAAGTCAAGCAATCTTCTCTGTACCCTTTGATCTCTTACTTGATTCTCCAACTTTCAAACCAATAAAAACCTTAAATGAGATGAAGAACTAAGAACAAAGGAAAAGAAGAAAAGGAAGCTAAACTTACCTTAGGATAGAGGGAGAGCTGACCGGCTAAATGAAGAGCAAAGAGATAGGCTTTACCTCTTCAAACATATATATGCATGCTAAAACTAGGTGTCAAACTCTCAATAAGCCACTTGTAACCAACTAAAGGTTATTTAAGCTTAATTAATCAATCTTAACTTAATTAATCCTCACTTAACACTAATCATGCAAAATTACACTTTAGTCACTTAACTTATTTATTTCATTCAATTAGGTCCCTAATTCTCAATTATAATTTAGTCCGAAAATTATTAACTCAAAATCAAACTTACCTAATCACCTTGATCATGCACAATGCTACTAGGGTTATTACACTATTGCCGATGGTCACACACCAAAATGATGCATCATTTGGTAGGAATCGCCATGGGAAGGTCTGGGCTTCCACCTTATGATCTCTCATTTACCGGTGAGTGAAGAGGGTCAATAGACATAAATCATCTCGTCTCATTTTTAGCTACCATATGGTGCCATCCGTGTCGCCAATCGACGCCAGAGGTGGCCGAAATTTGAAGAATAATCTTCGGTGTTGAGAAAAGAGAGACATCCAGCAAATCGAAAAAAATATCGATGGCTGCGATGGGTAAGAACGACAACAGAGATATTTTTATTTACTATTTATCTACTTATTTATTTATTTTATTTATGACTTAACTATTTAATCAAAATCGACATTTAACCATTTTCAGGTCCAAAAGTTAACCTTCCATAATTTTTTTAATCTTTCGAGTTATAATTCACAACATCAAAATTTTTAGGGTGTTACACTAAATGGTAACTTTAACAAGGTTATGATTAATAATGAAATTAAAAAATTAATGAAATATATGTAAATAAATTAATAATAAGAAAATATGTATTAAAATTCTTAAATTATTTACATGTTAGAGAATATGATTAAAAATGGTAATTATAAATAAATATGGAATTGCTATAAATAAATAATAAGTGATTATAATAAATGTTAAGGCATTTTATCCATGAAATAAATGTGTATTTCATCGATGTGTATGTGTAATTAGATGAAAAATATTAAAATTGTATCCACCTAGGCATAGATCGCTTATCGCGTAGTTTTGTTGCATGCAGGTTTAGGATAAGCTGATAAGGAGCATAGGAGCAGGAGCAAGCATACAGGCATAGGAAACAAGCTACTGTAAAAATATTTTGGACTTTTTGTAATGGCTTGTATATGTAAAGTAGTGTGAACAATTATGTATGTATATAAACAGTACATGTATGCATAGAGACTATTATATGTAGTATGAACATGAGTTTTATAATATGGATACTTATTATTATGAATGATGCATATGTATATGATTTATCTTGTGATGGAATAGTTGTGATTGAGGTTATTAAAGGTTGTTGAGATGTTGTGGAATATATTAGGAGAGTTATTTTCTAATGTGTAAGAAAATTGAGACATTGGTCCCATAAGAAAGACTCCAAGTTAATTAATAAAAAATGGTTTAGCGATTTTCTTTCTAGCGTACCTAAAATAAACGATTTTATAAGAAAATTACATAACAAAACAAATAAGGCAAATAAATAAAATATTACAAATAAAACAATTGAACATTTAACCCAAAAGAGCCTTCTGGATCCCCTCGTATGCTCGCAAAAATGCCCAAGCGAAAAATAAGTTGTGAAATAAAAAAATAAAACAAAAATGAAATTATGTTAGTAATTGAATCAATTATATATAATAAATGATAAAATAAGATGATATCAAAATGACAAATGAATTAACATATTAACAGTTTAAAATAAATAAAAAATCTATTTTGAATGACAAATGGATTAAAAAATGTAATTGGAATAAATTATAACATGTTAATGAATTAATATGTAAAAATATCAATATAATAATAATAATGATGAATAATGAAAATAAATAAATGAAAGAATAAATAACAATGACAATGATAAAAGAATGATAAAAAAATGAATAATAAAATAATGATAGCAATTAGATGAATGACATGGTTAATCAATATAATCACAATTAATATAAAACATTTATATGGTAAAAATATCAATTAAAATGAATTTATTAATTATATGTAAAAAATAATGATGAATTAAAGTAAAATAAATTAATTACATGTTAAAAATAATAAACAATCAATATTTACATGAACAAGAATAAAATACTATATGAACATATTAAATAAAACAAATAAAATAAATAAATGAATGAAAGTAATAAAAATATACACGAATAAATTAAATATGAACAGAAGAAAAATAAAATAAAAGCATCAAGCCCAAAATATTTACCCTCAGAGTTTCGGATTCGATGAAGGTAAAAATGATATTGATCTCCTTGTTTGTGGTTTGCAAGATTAGAGTGAATTAATTTCTTTGCCTAAAGAATAATATTAATCAAAAAAATGATTTTTTATTGATTAAAATAAAGAAAAATGATTTCAAGAACAAACAATAATTTTGTTTATCTCAAAATAAAAAATGATTAAAAGTCTTATTTTAGAAAATCAAATGAAAAAATTAGATTTTGATAACAAACAATTGTTTTGTTTGTCTCAAAATTAACTTTTCATCAAAAAGAGATTCAAAAGAAAATCAATGGAAAAAATTTATTGAACACAAATAAAAGGTTAAAAAAAGAATTCTCAGAGCAAATAAATGTTATATTTGTCTAAAAAATTTAATCAACCAACAAAACTCCTTCTAAATATATGTTTAGAAGAAATTCTATTGGAAAAAAGATGAACCGAATTTTTTGTTCTTTTTGGTGGGGAAAATCTGAAAATTTTAGAGAGAGTTTTGAAAGGAAGAAGAAGAGAAAAAAATGAAAAAGACCTTAGAAAAAATTCCCCTTTTTTTTATCTTATTCTTTTTATATGAAGATAATAGGGAATATAAAGATAATTAAAGGGATAAAATTTAATAAAATCAGATATTATCTATTTGAAATTTTAAAAATTGAATAAATCCTTAAAAACCCTAAAAAAAAGGGGATAAAAAATGGATTTTGGGTGAAAAAATCGGAAAAAAGGCAATTTGGGGCAATTTCGAACTTTTAGCGACGGACAGGTGCAACGGGCGCCCGTTGCTGGCGAGCGGCAGGCATCCGTCGCACACGCTGGGTGAGAGCGCTCACCTAGCGTACGCGCAGCGCGCACTGATGATCGTGTGCCGCGCGCGCTGCCGAGCGGCCGACGCTCCGAAATTTATTTATTTTTTTTTAAAAAAAATTATTTTTCAATTAAACTAAAAATATTTAATTTCTAAGCCCCATTTTTCAAATCTAATTTTTAAAATATTTTTTATTATTTTTAAATTTTTCACTCTAAAATGCAAATTTGACGAGGAAATCACCATTTCCAACCTTTTTGCTTGTGATAAGGCATCTTATCATCATTGGGTAACTCCGATTTGGGCTGTCTCAGGACCTGGTGTCTATATTTGCCCCCAATTTTGGGGAAACTAGTGCACTAGTGCCTAGATGAGCCAAAATTCAGAGAAGAAAGGAAAGAGACGCGTACCTGAGGCAACCCTTACCTTTTGCAGTGCAGAATATTGCGACTTGTTGCCGTTGAGATGTAGTGCTATCCAACTGTGGCTCATTTGCAATCTGTCCCATCGCATTGTCCCACTCGCTTCCGGTCAGCTTGCACGGTGTCTGAGAGATGCGGTATTCTCTAACCACAATCCCGTCGCAATCTGCTCTATCGTTGGTGCCCTACTAACCTCATCTCGGTCTGCACAGTAGCTGATCTGTCCCGTTGGCCTCATCTTGGCCTGCACGGTGTGAGGTGTAGTGTCTCTAACTCCATCTTCTGTTGCA
This sequence comes from Excoecaria cochinchinensis, assembly GCA_947683425.1. Taxonomy (NCBI): domain Eukaryota; kingdom Viridiplantae; phylum Streptophyta; class Magnoliopsida; order Malpighiales; family Euphorbiaceae; genus Excoecaria; species Excoecaria cochinchinensis. The sequence goes on along the minus strand of CANTUQ010000146.1, from coordinate 28,355,629 downwards.
ATTTGTTCTATCGCTGATGCCCCACTAACCTCATCTCGGTCTGCAAGGTGGCTAGTCTTTCCCGCTGGCCTCGTCTCGGCCTGCACGGAGTGAGGTGTAGTGTCTCTAACTCCATCCTCTGTTGCGATTTGTTCTATCGCTGGTGATCCGCTAGCCTCGTCTCGGCCTATACGGAGTCTGTGAGATGCAGTACTCTCTGACTGCAACCTCGGTTCGCGATCTGTTCTATCGTTGGTGCCCCGCTAACCTTGTCTCGGTCTGCACGGTGGCTAGTCTGTCCCGCTGGCCTTGTCTCGGCCTACGCGGTACTTGTGAGATGTAGTACTCTCTGACTATAACCTTTGTTTGCGATCTATTCTACCGCTGGTGATCCGTTAGCCTCATCCCGGCTTGCACGGTGTCTGTGAGATGTAGTACTCTCTGACTACAATCTCTGTTTGCGATCTGTTCTTCTGCTGGCGATCCGCTAGCCTCGTTCCTGCCTGCATGATGTTTGTGAGATGTAGTACTCTCTGACTACAATCTTTGTTTGCAATCTGTTCTACTGCTGGTGATCCGCTAGACTCATTCCGTCCTGCACGGTGTCTGTGACGTGCAGTACTTTCTGACTATAACCTCTGTTTGCGATCTGTTCTACCACATGTACTCTGCTGGCCTCGTCTTGGCTCGTGCAGTATCTATGAGATGCAATGTTCTCTAACTACAATCCCGTTACGATCTGTTCTATCGCATGTGATTGACATTCTGTCTTGGTTGCCGCTTTTCGGCTTGCACAGCGTAACCTTGGTAACCTCCAACCGATCCGTGTGACATCCTATCTGCTAACCATTATTTGGTCAATGTAATATCTGCTAACCACCATTCGGTCAGTACAATATCTGATCTGCTAACCACCATCCGGTCAGTATAATATCTGATATGCTAACCACCATCCGGTCAGTACAATATCTTATCTGCTAACCCCCATTCGGTCAGTACAATATCTGATCTGTTAACCACCATCCGGTCGGTATGATATCTTATCTGCTAACCCCCATCCGGTTAGTATAATATCTGATTTGCTAACCCCCATCCGGTCAGTATAATATCTGATCTGCTAACCCCTATCCAGTCAGTATGATATCTTATCTGCTAACCCCCATCCGGTCAGTATAATATATGATCTGCTAACCACCATCCGGTTAGTACAATATTTGATCAGCTAACCACCATCCGGTCTGTACAATATCTTATATGCTAACCCCCATCCGGTTAGTATAATATCTTATATGCTAACCGCTTAGTATAATATCTTATCTGCTAGTACAATATTCTGATCTGCTAACCCCCATCCGGCTAGTACAATGTCTGATCTGCTAACCCCCTTTCGGCTAGTGCAGTATTCTGATCTGCTAACCCCCATCCAGTTAGTATAATATTCTGATCCGCTAACCCCTATCCGGCTAGTACAATGTCTGATCTGCTAACCCCCATCCGGCTAGTACAATATTCTGACCTGCTAACTCCCATCCGACTAGTACAGTATTCTGATCTGCTAACCCCCATCCGGCTAGTACAACGTCTGATCTGCTAACCCCCATCCGGCTAGTACAATATCTAATCTGCTAACCCCCATCTGGCTAGTACAATATTCGACCGTCGACCATCCTTAGGTCAGCATAGTAACTCACTCGTCATTGTCTTTACTAGCGCTTATCATGAACCTTTTTTCTACAATAAAGGACAAAGCAAATACGCAGGGTATATAAAAGAGGTACTTACCTGTGGTAGTACATACCTGTTGGGGCCGATGTCAAACGGGTGCCCCCCTGAAGGACGATTGGTTTTTCCCCAAATATTGATTCCTTTATCATCTCCAACGTCCTTGTTGAAAAGACCTGCATACCTCTCGAGAGGGCTTTGTGCTCGCAGGGAGACTTTAAAAATCTGTGCTCTCTGAGAGGCTTAAATGCTCACTGAGAGTCTTTGATGCTCACTGAGAGACTTTGATGCCCACTAAGAGACTTTGAGGCTCACTGAGAGACTTTGATTTTGAGCCTCCAGAGAGGAAAATAGGTTTGAGCCTCCTCAGAGGAAAATTATATTTGAGCCTCCGGAGAGGAAATTTATATTTGAGCCTCCAGAGAGGAAATTATATTTGAGGCTTTGGTTGCTTGCCCACAGGCGGATATGTTTCAATGTCTTTTTGGGATTTTCACAATGATCTTTGATTTTCTTTTTGTTTTTTGTTTTTCCTGTTGTTTTTGGGATTTTTACATTTTTGATGTATTTGAATTTTTACAGTATATTGGATTTTCAAGGCCTTGAAAATATCTTCTTCTTTTTGTTTTGTTTTGTGTTGTTTTATTTTATTTGTTTTTATTGTTTGTGTTTGAGGATTTGTATTCTTTGTACATTTTGAAGTTGGATTTTCTACATTTATTGTGCGATGTGTGTGAGCGTACATCTTATGAGAGAGAAACTTACCTGATTGCCCCTGGCATAGCTTGTATGAATAGTGATAACTTCAATATAGTATTTAGTTTTGATAGTATTTTTTATATGATTTTTGGGTATTTAGTTGTGTTTAATGTCATGTTATGTTCTTTTATGTTAATTTTGTTAATCTTAGCCAAATTGGAATGTTGATGCATTTTAGATCACTATTTGATTAATGTTTTGTGCCTTTGTAGATTTTTGCTCAAGGGGTCACGATCACAATGAATTGGTTGTGAACGTGACATAAGAAGAATTGCAAACAGTAGCTGAAATCACATGGGTAACGGTCACAATGAAATTGGTTGTGACCGTGACATAATTCTTTATCGGGCAGAATGCAAGGGATGAAGACCTCACGGTGGCAAGAAGTATCATCACCACCGTGACATAGTGTTTTCCTGGGCAGAAGCAAAACTTTGAAGACCTCACGGTGGCAACAGATTTCATTGCCACCGTGACCCATCTCCTGTGTGTGAAAGGAAATTGAAAATCTCGACTCTACACGGTGGCAACCGATTTCATTGCCACCGTGACCCCTCTGGAAGTATAAAACCATAATTTTCTGTTTTGCTAGGGTTCCAAACTTTTTAGTTAGTTTTTGATTTTAGTTTTGGCGGCTGAGATTTTTTGAATTATTCTTCTATTATAAACTTTAGTTTTCAATCTTGTCTTGAGTTTTCAATTAGAAATGGAGAGTAATTTTCATTAGATACATAGTTTAATTTCCAGAGATTGTTATTTTTAGTTTTCTGGAATTTCTAGTTATTTCTCCATTGAAGATCTGAAGAAGAAGACTGAAGAACGTGGGATTCAACAGGGATTTGCGTGTCAATGAATTTCAGGGTTTATTCTTTCCTTTATTCTTTAGATTTTGTAATGGATTGTGAGTAGTCTTTTAGTTATTTAGGAGATCTCTGAATCTCCTACCTATGATATGAATAATGGATAATTTTTGAGTTTATATATGAATGAATGGTTTATTTCGCTTTTACATATTGTCAATTTATGGGATTTATTTTCTCAGTTCAATTTCCAGTTTTGATGAATGATTTATTTCATGTATCTCTTTTGGTTATTGAATTTGTTAATTGAATGCCATGAATATTTTATTCTCAGATTTTCTATCTTGTTTACTGTATCATTTAGACTGCTCCGGAAGGGAATCTAGATGTACATGTTTTCATGGTTCAAGATTGGAGTGATGAGTGAAATAATTAGGTTTTGGGTTGTTTGGCTCCGGAATGGGAAAGCAAACCGAACCTAGGATTTTAGACCCGTGATTAGGCTAGTTGTATGACTTCCTCCGGGATGGGACGTTATGCAATTAGAATAGCTTGCTCTGGAATGGGACGCTTGGGTTAAGAGGGTTATCCCGATTTCTTTCATATAAGATTCTTAGATTAATTTTGTTCATATTTGGGTATGGGGTGGATGAGTGAACCTGAACAACACTTTTCTATATTGAGATCTTTGCTTGTTATCATTTTTTATCTTTGCTAGTTTTTACAATCATCTTAATTTGTTTTTGCTTTGTTAACTCATTATAGTTGATTAATTTTGTAACACCCCCATACCCCCGGTAAGGAATATCGGGGCGCTACGCGGACACCTACGTGTATCTATACATGCATTAGCGGAAGCGGTAGTAATAAACAATTAGAAATAAGTTGGGCCCAAACAAAATTACTTTTATTATACATATATATATACTGTACATATACAAAAGTTTTATAGTTATTACATATTCATTTACGTTACATATACAAATACATTTAACGATTATATGTCGAGACTAAACTCTCTATATACATAATGATGTTACTCAAAACATCACAAACTCTAATTCTATCTTATACAAAAAGGGTATATCAAAAAGCTCCTAGTGGCCCTCACTTGCAGATGAACGCTTTCACTGGTCGCACCTGTCAACCTACACGGAAACAAACATCCGTGCTAAGCGATAACGCTTAGTGGGGATGAAAACAATGCAAGGGACTTCTTTCGAAGTCTCAAAATAAATTATATATATACATCACATATATTAGCCAAAGCACACATGCATATATTTTCACACTCATGTAAATCATGGATTCTAATTCATATAAACATGTGCTGGTACATATAACTATCCTGTAGCATTCATCTCATATACTTTAAACATTTACTTATAACACTACATATGATCATTTCATGTTCACTATACACTAATAATAACGAGGATAAAATAATAAGCCTGAATTCCTTTCACGATGGATACGGGTAACTCTGGATACTATTTACAGTATCTTACATGTGGAGAATTAACTCAAACTCTATGGAATACACGAGGTATTCTGAACTCTGGGCACAATTAAGGCCAACTCTAGCAGCTGCACTCTAGCCCTTTATAAGCATGCTTATCTATCCACTATAACGGTAATCAGGCTCTAGCAACTCATATACTGTACACTGATATCAATTCCTTTACTGTAATTCAAATACCTTTCATTTCATGTATAACTTTTACAAATCATATACATTTAATTACCACTAATCATGTAAGAGGTTTAAAAGATAATTTAAAACCAAAAATAGACTAAATGATATCATACAAGATCCATTTAAACCTTTAACAATTCAAAACAGGAATAAAAGGCCAAAACAAGACAAAACAGGCGGAAAAAGCTCACTGTCGCGATCGCGACTTGTGTCGCGCTCGCGACAGTAGCCTAAGCAAACAAGACCGTCGCGAGGCGCTCTCGCGACGATCTGCTTCTCTTCACGCCCACAAGGAAGGAAGATCACGGCGTGACTACCCATCACGCCTCGTGACAGGATCCTCACAGAGAGAGAGAGAGAGCATCACGTGGCGTGATGCCATCTCACGCCTCACCGAGGGAAGGGTCACGGCGTGACTGCTCGTCATGTCTCGTGACCGAACTCTCACAAAGGAAGAGAGGCATCGCGAGACGTGACGCCATCTCACGCCTCACGACGAGGCTTGCCCTAGGGTCACGAGTCGTGACCTACCCTCACGTCTCGTGACTCTTTCCTCACAGAACTGAAAACCAACTTTCCAACTCGCTTCTTACGGAAATGGAAGACGCGATTCTGTCGCGATCGCAACCGGTGTCGCGCTCGCGACAGAAGCGTTTTCCCCAATTCCAAAGGCAAAAATCTACATACAATGCAATTCAACAAAAACCCACACCAACTCTTTTATTTCCACATGCAACCACTCATCTTTTAACATGTAATTGCTCTATAATCATGCTCATAACTAAGTTTTTACTCAAATTACACAATCACTTTAGACATTGAAACACTACAAGCAATCAAAATGATTTCACACACACTTAAAAAAAGCAATTGAGCTAAATTAAGCTCCAAGTACATTTCTTTATACAATTACGTCTCTAATAAACATTCAAAGTCACAACACATGCAAAATAGGAAAAACCGCACACGATCCCTACCTCTAGGATGTTGAACCGCGCTCTCTACTCGGCTCCGACCTTCTCTTTGCCTTTATTGGGCCTCTTGTCCACAGCTTCCATGCACAAACCATTCAAAATACCAAGGTTACGCTTCTCTTTTACTTTAAATCAAAAACAGAAATAAGATAGAAGAAGAAGACCAATACTAACTAAATAGCATTATTTACCTTCTTAGGAGACCTAATCAAGCTCTACTAACCCCTCTCAAAGTTAACCCAAATGAATCACTCAAAACAGTGTAAAGAAGAAGAAGAAGGAACGAAAGAAAGAGCAGGGCAAAGGAAAAGAAAGAAACCAACGTGAAAGAAGAAGAAAGAAGCAGATAGTCTAAGTCAATCCAACAATTACTATAGTAATAAATGCCATCTACCACTTAAATGCATAGTTATCTTCTTATTCCCTTTTAATTAATCCTAATCTCCTTTCTTTAACTCTTAATCAATCTTACCATAAGTTAATCTATTGCCACTTGTCACTTCCCTACAAAGCCATGTGTCATTCTCCTACAAAGCTATAATTTAAAAAGGCCAATTTAATTACCCTATCACTGAAGAGCTCTGTCGCGCCCATGACACTTGTCGCGCTCGCGACAGGACTCACACTCCCAATACTAATCTTTCTTGAACAAAATTCTATCATTCTTCTAGGGCTATTTCGGGTTGTTATAAATTTATTTGTTCTAGTAGTCATAATTAAATCAATTCAACAACTGGGAATTCTTTAGCATACATTTAAGTGTCATAACTTGCATACTCAGTCCCTTGGGCATGATAACTCGGAGTCTTGAAAATACTCCATTATATTACTTGCCGATTCAGTACACTTGCTGAGGTCGCGTCAAATAGGCTTACTATTTTGAATGTCTTCTTGGGAGCAGGTCCGCGAGGTTCCATTCTCGTGAGGACTTCATAAGTTTTTGGCGCCGTTACCGAGGACTGTCGTTATTTGTGAGTTTTGATTTTTATTTGTGTGTGTTTATATTTTTCTTATTTTAGTTTTTGTTTTATTATTCTTTTCAGGTAGCTGTGGTGCATAAGCAGATTGAGATAGGAACCAATAGCACCATACGACCCTGAAATCGAGAGGACCTTGCATCAATGAAGGAGAGCCAACAGAAATAATAACATGGAAAATAATCCTCCGATTGGTGAGTTTCCTCCCGAGAATGAACAAGTGCTGAGGGCACAAGATGAAAATTTGGGGAATTATAGAGAAGAGGTCCTGAGGCAGAGGACAATAAGGGATTATGCAGTACCAAGATGGAATGAGGTTAATCGGACGATTGTGCTGCCAAGGGGAGTGCAGTTTGAGCTTAAACCAGCCACCATCAACATGGTACAGAGGAATCAGTTTTCGGGTTCAGAAGTGGAAGATCCCGCACAGCACTTAGACATATTCTTAGAGGTTAGTGATACGGTTCAGATTCCTGGAGTGTCATCTGACTCGGTAAGATTAAAGTTGTTCCCTTTCACATTGATTGGAAAAGCATGTGAATGGTTGCAAATGCTACCTAGACAGTCGATTAGATCATGGGACCAGTTACAGGAGAGATTTTTGATGAGATTCTTCCCTCCGACAAAGACTACGAACATCCGTAACAATATATTGGGTTTTAGTCAAATGAGTGAGGAGCCGTTTTATGAAGCCTGGGAAAGGTTTAGAAGGCTATTGAGAAGGCGTCCAAACCATGAGATAGCCATATACCACCTGATGACAACATTTTATTCTGGGGTTACACCACAGACAAGATCTTTATTGGATGCTTCATCAGGAGGGTCATTCATGAAAAGACTACCAGAGGAAGCTTTTCATCTGCTAGATGAAATGGCGGCGAATGATGCTCAATGGTCTAATCCTAGGTCAATTCCAAAAAGACAAGGGATACACACTGTGGATGAGGTGTCGATGCTGAAGGCAAAGATTGAGTCCATGAGGAAGGAGATGAGTAGTCTGAAAGTGCAGAATGTAGCTTCTGTGGCTCAAGAGAGTGGATGGTATGAAGGTGGGCAATTTGGTCAAGCTAGTGGGGCAATGGGAGATATAAATGCCATAGGAGATTACAAAAGGAATGACCCTTACAGCAACACATATAATCCGAGCTGGAGAAATCATCCAAACTTCTCTTGGAAGGATGGAAATCCAAATGCTTCATCCTCTCAACCACAAATTAGACCTCCCTTCAACCAAAACACTCATCAGAACCAAGGGCAGCTGTATCAACAACCATATCCACCCCATCACAACCAAGGGCAACAATACCACCCACCGGGATACCAACCGAGGCCACCTGTGCAAGAAAAGAAGCCAAATCTGGAAGACATGTTGGCTACTTTCATAAACAGTCAACAACAGTTTGTAAATAGCCAGCAGCAGTTCATGGCTAATCAAGAGTCAAGGTGGAAATCTCAAGAGCAGTGGAATCGGAACCAAGATGCTTCCATGAGGAATTTAGAAACTCAAGTGGGACAGCTGGCAAATTTCATATCTCAAAGACAACCGGGAAAATTTACTTCGAATGTGGACCGGAATCCAAAAGAGGAAGCTAAAGCAATCACACTGAGAAGTGGAAAGGAAGTGGTACCGAGAGAAGACCAAGGTAAAAATTCTTCATCATCAGAAAAGGAGGAGTCGACATGGACGGTAAGTAACTCTAACTCTAGGGTAGAGTTAATGAAAATGCTCCTAAAAGTGATAAGGGTAAAAGTTTAATGAATCCGAGGGTAGAGGATCTTGATATAAATAGACTGCCATTTCCTGCAGTTACTAAACAGGAAAGGAAAAATGAGCAAAAGGCTAGGTTTCTAGAAATGTTTAAGAAACTGCACATTAATTTACCATTTGCGGAAGCTTTAGCTCATATGCCTAACTATGCTAAATTTATGAAAGAATTATGTTCTAATAAAAATAAATTAGAAGGGCATAGAACTGTACAGCTTACAGAAAATTGCAGTGCTATAATTATGAACAAGATCCCTGAGAAATTGGAAGATCCAGGTAGCTTTACTTTACCCTGTGCTATTGGTGAAGTTTTTTATGGTAATGCTTTATGTGATTTGAGTGCCAGCATAAATTTGATGCCTTATTCTATTTGCAGAAAGCTTAATCTTGGGGACCTCAGGGAGACGGGAATGAGACTCCAACTTGCAGATATGTCAGTGAGGCGGCCCCAAGGAGTGATAGAAGATCTGTTAGTGAAGGTGGGGAAATTCATCTTCCTAGTGGACTTTGTGGTGATGGAGATGGAAGAGGATAGGAAGGTGCCACTGATAGTGGGGAGGCCATTTTTAAACACAGCAAAGGCATTGATCGATGTTCATGGTCAAACGGTCACCCTACGGTTCAATAATGAGGAGTTGGTAGTGGATATGAACAAGGCTCAAAAGTATCCATCCGGGGATATGGAGGAGTCTGTTTATTTTGTAGATGTAATAGACGAGTGTGTGGAAGAAGTGCAGGAAAAAGTGGTTGGAGCTGATCCAGAAAATTTGTGTTTGTTACATTCAGTGGAAGGAGAAGAAGTGGAAGAAGAGATGATGGGAGAAGCAATAGAAATTGTGGAGATAGAAGATGGAAAGGATGAATCACAGAATGAAGAGTTTAACCCTAAAAAGGGGGATTTAAATTCTGAACTTAAACCTCTCCCCTCTCATTTGAAATATGTGTTTTTAGAGAAAGATCAGAAACCAGTAATCATATCTTCTTTGTTGTCAGGTGATGAAGAAAAGCTGTTGCTAGAGGTGCTAAAAAAGCACAAGGGAGCCATTGGATGGGAAACCTCAGATTTGAAGGGGATTGACCCAAGTTACTGCACACACATGATCCCAATGGAGGAGGAATGCAAGCCGGTAGCTCAGCCTCAGAGAAGACTCAACCCGGCCATGTAAGAGGTAGTAAAGAAGGAGGTACTCAAACTCCTTGATGCAGGTATAATCTACCCTATTTCTGATAGTAAATGGGTTAGCCCAGTGCAGTGTGTGCCTAAAAAAGGGGGGATGACAGTGGTAAAGAATGAACTGAATGAACTGATTCTAACTCATACAATTACGGGTTGGAGAGTTTGTATTGATTATAGAAGGTTGAATAATGCCACTAGAAAAGACCATTTCCCTTTGCCGTTTATTGATTAGATGCTAGAGAGGTTAGCAGGTAATAGGTTCTACTATTTTTTAGATGGGTATTCGGGATATTTGCAGATTCCTATAGCCCTTGAGGATCAAGAGAAAATGACCTTTACCTGGCCATATGGCACATTTGCATATAGAAGAATGCCGTTTGGGTTATATAATGCACCGGCTACGTTTCAGCGGTGTATGATGGCTATTTTCCATGATTTTATAGAGAAATTTATGGAGGTATTCATGGATGACTTCACTATATATGGGGCTGATTTTATGAGCTATCTAAAGCATCTTGATTTAGTGCTAGGGAGGTGTGAAAAGACTAACCTAGTTTTAAATTGGGAAAAATGCCATTTTATGGTGAGAGAGGGCATTGTGTTAGGGCATAAAATTTCAGAGAGAGGGATAGAAGTGGATAAGGCAAAAGTTGAAGTAATAGAGAAGTTACCCCTCCGACGAGTGTTAAGGCCATAAGAAGTTTTTTAGGACATGCAGGGTTTTACCGGCGTTTTATTAAAGATTTTTCAAAAATTGCTAAACCCTTGTCTAATTTACTCATGAAAGATGCTATTTTTAATTTTGATAGTGAATGCTTGCTAGCTTTTGAAATATTAAAGCAACGGCTTATTTTAGCTCCGGTGATTATATCTCCGGATTGGACCATGCCATTTGAACTAATGTGTGACGCTAGTGATTATGCAATGGGAGTGGTACTGGGACAGCGTCGGGATAAGATATTCTGTGCAATTTATTATGCTAGTCACACTTTGACAGGAGCACAGGTTAATTACACCACCACAGAGAAAGAACTTCTTGCAATTGTGTATGCGTTTGAGAAGTTCAGTCCACATTTGCTGGGTGCAAAAGTTGTGGTGTGGTCGGACCATGCATCTTTGAGGCATTTGTTTGCCAAGATGGAATCCAAACCGAGGCTGATTCGTTGGGTGCTGCTATTGCAAGAGTTCGATTTAGAAATTAAGGATAAGAAGGGCGCTGAAAACTTCGTGGCAGACCATTTGTCAAGAATGGAAAATGACCATATTTAAAAGGGGGAAATTTTAGATTTATTTCCTGATGAACACATTTGTGCTTTATTTGCTTATGACACTTCTGTTCCTTGGTTTGCTAACATAGCAAATTTTCTTGCAGGAGGTTTTATGCCTAAAGATTTTACTTGGCAGCAAAAGAAGAAACTGCGAGCTAATGCAAGACAATACATTTGGGATGACCCCTACCTTTTCCGTTTATGTCCTGATCAAGTTTTGAGAAGGTGCATCTCAGATGAGGAGACAGGTGCAATCATCACAGCTTGTCACGGTGGAGAAGCTGGTGGACATCATGGGCCAAATAGAACGGTAATGAAAATTTTGTCTTCCGGTTTTTATTGGCCTACAATGTTTAGAGATGTTTAATTTTATGTGAAAACTTGTGATAGATGCCAGAGGGTAGGAAATATATCTAAGCGAGATGAGATGCCTCTAACAAACATGCTTGAGGTAGAACTATTTGATGTATGGGGAATAGATTTTATGGGACCTTTTCCGGTTTCGTACAGGTTTGAATATATTCTGGTGGCAATGGATTATGTGAGTAAATGGGTCGAAGCTATAGCCACTAGAACTTGTGATGCTAAGATTGTTTTAGAATTTTTGAGGAGAAACATATTCACTCGGTATGTAGCCCCTAGAGCCATTATAAGCGATGGTGGTAAACATTTTGTGAACCACCAATTTAAGGCTTTATTAAAGAAATTTGGCGTTAGGCATAAGGTTTCAACCCCTTATCTTGCTCAGGCTAATGGTCAAGTTGAAGTGTCTAACAGGGAGTTAAAGGCCATCTTAGAAAAAACGGTCAATTCATCTAGAAAAGATTTGTACCTTAAGTTAGATGATGCTCTATGGGCCTATAGGACAGCATTCAAGACACCGATAGGGATGTCCCCTTTTAGGTTGGTTTATGGGAAGTCCTGTCACCTCCCAGTGGAATTAGAGCATAAAGCTTCTTAGGCTACCAAATTTCTGAATTTTGACCTTGAGAATGCAGGTAAGAGCAGGTCTTTGCAGCTAAATGAACTAGACGAGCATCGATTTTGGGCCTATGATCATGCCATGAGATACAAAGATAATACCAGGAAGTGGCATGATCGAAAGCTGGTCAGAAAGGAAATTACACCTGGAATGCGAGTGCTTCTTTATGACAGTAGGCTACGGTTGTTTCCTGGTAAGTTGAAATCGAGATGGAAGGGACCCTATGAAGTAGTGGCAGTTGATAAGTTTGGAGTGGTGACATTGAAGCACCCGCGGTTTGAGAATGAATTCAAAGTGAATGGACATCGTGTGAAGCCGTATTTTGAATCTACATTTGATAGTGCTTCCACGATCGTCACTCTTGCAGATCCTTGACGATTTTTAAAAGTCCAGCTGCGGACTTGTTAAATGCAGAACTACTTCTTATCTTTGTTTCTTTTTATCATTTAATGGTATTTTTTTTAGGAAGTTAATCTTGTTTCGTTTTGTAAATTTTATGTTCAGAAGAGAAATTATGTTTTATTGGAGAATTTTCAAAACAATTATAGCTAGAGGTTTGGAGAAATTGATTAAAATTTTGCAAGTGTGCAGGTGGTCACGGTGGCAAGGGATTATGTTACCACCGTGACCAAATCATGAAAGCATTCTAGATTGGTACAATGGGTATGTCACGGTGACAATGATTTTCAATGTGACCGTGACCATCAAGTAAGTTACATTCTGTTTTGATGTGTGCATATGTCACGGTGGTGATGGTTTTTATTGCCATCGTGACCCCATGTGAATGACATTCTGTTTTCAAAATTGGATATGTCACGGTGACAATGAAATTCATTGTGACCGTGACATGTTCAACATTTACTTCTGTTTTGAGAAAGTGGTATGTCACGGTGGCAACTAAATTCATTACCAACGTGACACATTGGCGGGTCGATTCTGGAATACAAATTTTAAGTATGTCACGGTGGCAACCAATTGGTTACCATCATGACCCCAGCGCAGAACTTTTAAAATTCTCAGTTTTATTCACTTTCTTTTTCACGCTTTCACTTTGTGCTCACTCTCTCAAATCACCCATATTGTTTCTCTGCTATTTGGGCTCTCTTCCTCTTTTGCGACTACATTCATTAAGATTCTACAACAAGTAAGTATTTTTCTATTCCTTTTAATTTTATTTTAGTTTATTTATTTTTATTTTTCTCCTCCCTTCGTTCCCTATTCCTCTTGATCTCCATGGCAGTGATTCTTGCGATTCCTGTGCCCGATGCTTTTGTTTTTCTTCTTTGATAGTTTTCAATTCTTGCTGTGCATCCCTTTAATTCTTACTTCCCCCTCTAAATTTTTATCTTTATTGTGAACGAGAATGGGTGGGAAGTAGAAGTTTAGGGCTTTATTTGCATTTAACGTCGGTTGATGATTTTGCTCGATTGTGGGGTTGGTTTTGAATTTTATCTTTCTTTAGTTATTTGTCCTGCTCTTTTCCTTTGCTAATTGAAAAATTGGGGGTTAGTTTTTGCCTATGGGTTATATTTCCAGGGAGTTGAAGAAGTGCACACCATGTGTTTGATAATATGTCTCAATGAACAATATTCTAGATTTTTGTGTGTTGAGACAATTTAGAATGCTGGGACTTATTTGCCATATCGTTTGCTTCTACTTAATTGCTGTTATTGCACATTCTTAACCTCCTTATGGGTTGACATTCATTGGTGAATTGCTTATCGTTTTACGCGGATTGGGGAGCAGGTATTGTGTTGATGCTATACGTTGGGGTTATTGCTTATTCACATATTGATTATCTTGATGAGTAAATTTGCAGCATTGTTGTTTACACTTATATTGAAATTGATTGTGGACAATTGTTTTTTTACAGTGGCTCTAAAATGAAAAAGCACTGCTCTTGCTTCCAGCTCCACCAGCCAACTCCCGAGCCAACAATCGGTAGATATTTCGAAGGTCCCTAAGTGGGTACCAGGACCAAAGAAAGATGCATATGCTTTGTTCTCTAAGTGCTCCTATGTCCCGGCGACATATTTGGATTTTGATCTGTTGCAGAAGCTTGGTATCAGAAATCAAATTCAACAATTCATTGCCAATATCGGTTGGGAGAGGGTTTTCTCAACCCAGGAGAAGGTATATCTGCAATTGACACGGGATTTTGCATCGACCGTCACCTGTCGACCGGGAAGTGACTTTGCCCGTCTTTTTGGTTCGATGGAACATCTTACAATCTTACTTTTCATCAATTTTTCGAATATCTTGGTTTTCCACACCTTGCACCCGACTATTTTGAGGATTATGATAAGGACGCTGCTTGGGCCACTATTAGAGACATGGCTACAGCTACCACGTATATCTCGGGCAAGACTACGTCCCACCATTTGGACGACCATGTTCTGCGCATCATCCATAGATTTTTCTCACTTTCTCTCCTCAGCCATGTAGATTCGGCGGGTCAGGTAAACTTACCCGAAGCTTTGTTCCTTGCTTGCATGGTTCAGAGTGTTAGAATAAATGGTGCTACTCATTTTTGGCATAAATTGGAGGAGATGCAATGGCATCCAAAGAAAGTGAAAAAAATAGCACTGGGGGGATTCCTCACACTGATAGCCAAGCGGGTTAACCATCCATTGAGCAAGTATAAGGTTTTATCTTCCATTCCTATAATTGATGATAAAATGCTGAGGAATATGAAAGTCATAGTAAAAGATCCAACAACAGCGGATTGTTATCGGTTATCAACCCATGAGGAGTATTTACAGGGAGTTAAGTGGGGTTTAGGCGGTTTACCTCATGAGCATGAGGATGACCCTGAGGCACCTGTCCCTCCTGCACCAGAGCCCCAACAATTTGCCACCGCCCAGTATGATGCCATCATGGAGCAAATGGACACCATTTTCGCATCTCAAGCTGAGCTCCAGTCTCAGATAGATCAGGTGCTGTTGCGCTTGTCATCTTTAGCTGCGCAGTTTGATGCACAATTTCCACCACCACCACCATATCAGTGATCAGGGAGACTTCTTATCTTTTATTTTGATTTTTATTTATTTTATTTTATTTTTCTTCTTGATATGTAATATTATTACTTGCTGGGGACAACAAGTTTTTGTGTGGGGGGTAGGAGAAATTAACTTCATATATATATGTAATTAAAAGTCGTTGATGTATGATTCATGTTTATTCCTGTTTTAGTTTCTTTGTACTTTATTGTCATTGCCTGAATATCTTTATCTCAGCTTGGCTTAACCTCAGTTATTCCTGTTATGAATGTTTTGAACTTTAATTGGAGAATGGTCTATCTTAAAAACTGATCTTGGCAAATGAGTAGTTGGAAGTTTTAGAAGCAAATTGAATCTCAATCAGTCATATATCTTGTGATTTCCAATATTTTATGCACTAGAGGCTTGTTTGGAAAATTTTAAAAACTCTAACGCGTAAAAGCTTTTAAGTGAGAAAATGTTCGGATAGTTAGAACCTTCCTTATCACCCATCGAAACATGATAACAACTTAAACAAGTTTAGGACATGATTAGGGCAATTTATTTCTTTGATAACCACTTTTAAATAGCTTTAGACCTACCTGTTTATGTTATTTCCATTGCTAGCCCAGTTGAGCCAATTTGGTATGCTAAAAGCGTACTACGCAATTTTCTTGTTACACTCTTAATTTACCATTTAGCCTAAATGCCTTTGCCTACCCTTTTTTAAGAATTGGCCACTCTAGGATTGGGTTGGAATATCATTGAAAGTTGAATAAGGGTATCTATTGTTGAAATAGTGGAAATGTGAGAAGAATTGTTGAATTTTGTGTGTGTTATTTAGTATGGTGGTAAACTTTCCCTTATTAGAGAAAAAAAATGGGTATAAGAAAATCTAGACTTTAGGTACCGCAGTTGAAAAATATATATATATATAAGAAAAAAAATGAAAAATGAAAGTTTAATGAGTTTTGTTGTTTTTAGTTAATTTTGATGTATTGAATATAGAAAAATTCAAGTGTGGGGTACCTTTGAGTAGAAGAAGACATACTAATATTTACGGATAATTGGGTTTAAAAGTGAATTAAAAAGGGAAGTTCATCACCTTGTTGTTTTGAGTTCGATGTATTTTATGTATGGGGAAGTTTAGACAACATTGGAAATTATGCCGAATACAGTGGCCGATCATGTTGAGCTGAACCCATCCCTTGGATCATCCTTGCTCATGAGGTCTATTTGGAACTTTCCTTCTGAGTCATGTGCACAACAACATATACAAAAGATTGTGTGTGCGTATGGGATTATGTGTGTGAAATATACATACAAAACTATACACAGAAAGTAGATGCAAAGGATTAATGTACAAAGATTATGTGTACAACCATAAGTGTAAAGGACTGAATGCACGTGATATGCAGGGGGATATGCAAGAGATCTATGCATGTGGGATACATGTGATATGCAAAAATGGATAGACCACATCCTAGGTGGTTAAGGGATTCATCGAGGGTACTGCTCGGCTGCTCATATTGTGTGATGCCCCTAGGATGTAGAAAAGCAGTGACTTGGCTTTACGGACTCTGACCCATAATCTTTTTAAGGAGAACTGACCCGTGTGTATCTTTGCCCCCTAGTCAACGAGCATTTTGCCCCCATGACTCTAAATCAAGTTCTGCATTATGCACCACCTGCCTAAACTAAATTTATTTGGAGTAATGCCGCCTTATCGCTCCAGGCTTCAAAAGTCATTCTTTTAAAGGTAGTGCGTTCCTTGTGGATTCTCACACTAGCTTTTCTTAGTGGGAAATGCGTCCTTTTAGGGATTTTCACATAACCCTGTGCCTAATTTTTGCTTGAAATGGACCCAACCCATTCCAGCAGCTTTTAGTCATTTCATTTTTCTGTAGGACAGACTGCTTGTTGATTGCAAGAAAAGTTGAAGCTACTGTCAAAGCCCCTTCCTAGAGTAATCCGCAATTATTCTTTGAGGCATTTTCTCCTTAGGCATCGATTGCATTCCATGGCCTCCCTTGATGAATGTGCTGCTAGATTGGGTGAGGTAGCAGATGCGAATCGAGTTATTTAGGACTTCATGAGGCTGCCTTTTTACCTTACCTACCCATTGTGCTCGATAGTTCAGAGGGATTAACGATATAGCGAGGCATCCCTATCTTTCCAAGATGGACCTTTATCTTCGATTTTGACCTCCATACATCATGGCCTCTAGGCAAGCTGCCGATGAAGACTATTATACCATCTATCGGGGATTGTTCCTTTACTCCCACTAATGCATTCAAAAGGTAGGTGATTAGTCTTACAGTTGATAATAGAACTCATCAACTTAAACATCTGGACGGTGAGAGTAGTAGCAGAGCGTAGTCATTTAGATTTCATGCATTCAGCAATGAACAACATTTCTCTTTTTATAAATGAACTAGAAAATAATGAATACGTGTATTTTCAAAGATTATGTACATTTCAGTATGATTTCTCTATACATGATCATTATCTAACATCAATTCGAAATGCAAAACTACATCTAATCTCATTGTAGATCTTGTACGCATCAAACTCCTATCTCCAATCAGCCATCTCGAGTTTCTTGATTGAATATTTTTTCTCAAGCCTCTAAATTTTGCCCAGGGTGCCTTTTTTCGGTTTTCACCCTGACGAGGCACCCATTTTTAGCAAGGCCGCCTTTTTCGGTTTTCAACTCGCAGGGCTTTTATTCTTTTCTTTTGATTTTTATGTCTTTAGCCATGGACCCTCTTGAGTTCGTCGATGTTGACTGGTTCTTTAAAGTCATCTTTATCGCTGCCTGTTGCTGCTGTCTCGGATAACAATCTCTGAAGAACAAGAGGACCTTCTCATATCGGCCTAAAGTTCCCCTGATGTCTGGAATACCTAGTCTCTTTTGCTTGAAGATTGAGTCTCCCTCTTTCAATGGTTGCTTTCTGACTTCATTCCTGGATGATCGAGTAGAGTGTTTGCTAATAAATATGACCATGGCGGTAATCTCATGACCTATCCTTATCTGATGTGTCTAACTGCTGCTGCTGTTGTTGTGCCCTGTCAACCTTTGAAATCTGGGCTTCCATAGGTGTCCTCAAAGATTTGAGCTCTACTTTGACCAGCTATACTTTCTCTGCCCCCTATGTTAAGGAATAAAGGTTGACTCTTTTAGAGGTTCCGACGGTGGTTATGTAGCTTCGAAATGCAAAAGGCAACTTCTATACCCAACCTTTGTAGTTTTGGATCATCTTGACCAAGATCGTCTTGCTTGCAGCCTCTTCAGCCTCCTTGATTTGAGGGCAATACAGAGAGGACTCACGGCTTTTGAAACCATACCTCTGGAGTGGCTCCCTAGCTTTAGCCATAAATTTTCCTTCTATCCTTGAACCTTGTGGGGGTACGGGAGACCATATTAACATATCAAACTCCTTTCGATGACCCTGTCCGTTGGAGGCCATAGGGCGTACCTCCCCTATGATGCTTATTTCCAAGCTCGAGCAATCTATATCCATTGCAAGTCGATATAACTCTTGTGGTCCTTTTTGGAAGTCAAGAAAAATGGCAAAGTATGGGTATGTGTAGATCAGCGGGATTTGAACAAAGCCTGCCCCCATGATGGTTTTCCAATCTACATATTGATTCTTTTCCTTCTCTCTCTTTTTTTTTTGTATTTTATTTTTCTCTTTTTTCTTTATTCTTTTTCCTGTTCTTTTTCTTTTGTTCTTTTTTTTGTTCTTTTTTTCGAGGATAAGCTTTGTTCAAATCCTAATAGTTTACACATACATGCACTCCTCCTCTTTTCAATTTGGGACAACATTGACCAACTAAGACTGGCATTGAACTTCGACTAGAAATTTTGGCTTCATTTCTGCTTGTGGATTCATCTTTTTGACCTTTTCTGCCCCTTCCAGCTTCAATCTTCTGAGCTTCTGTGTGGCCGGTTCATGATTGTGGTGTGTTTGAACGATGTGCCTAGTGATTTCACGATCAACTCTTAGCATGTCTTCATATGTCCAGGCAAAGACCTTTTTTTCATATTTTGTTTTAATTCTCTCAAGTTTCAATCTCTCTTCAGGAGTTACATTAGATGCTATCAAGATTTTCTTTAGACTTTCCAAACTTTCTGAGATTAAATAGAGTAGCATCAACTGAATCAATGTCAAATATGAATGAGTTATGATTATGGTTATGCATAGTGAAATCATAAGAGACATAACACAAGTAAGCAAAAACGTTCATCTTATTAATGAAACTAACATGTCATTATTAAACAGTTCAAAAATAAAAAGAACATTCTAAATAGCTATCAACTTTCGTTCTTGACAAAACAGCTGTTGCAGTCGATGGTCCATTATCATCCCTAAGAACCGTCCTGCCTTTCCACTTAGGCACTTAGTCCATCTTATTCTTTCCCTCTCGCTTTTCTGGGTCGGAGATCTGCTTGGAGTCAATCAGATCTTGAATAGTATGTCTCAAGGCCTTACAATCATCTATGGTATGTTCGGTGTGCTGGTGGAAGGCGCAATACTGATCCCCTCTATGATCGGGCTGTCCCTGGTTTCTAGAAGGCCTAGCCGACAATGGCTATAATATCCCCTCCTTTATCAGCCTCTTAAGGACCCAGGACAAAGATCTGCCCAAATTAGAAAAATGCCTTTGCTTTACTTCCGTGGTTGGCGCTTCTAATCTTTTCCTTTTCTAGGCCTGGCATCAGTTCTTGAATGCGATCTCTTAAGGGACGACAGTAGTCCATTCTATGCCCTGAATACTGGTGATACGCGCAATACCAATCTGCTCTATATCTAGGGCGTCCTTGACTTGGGGCAGGCCCGGCCGGCAAGGGTTGTAACTTCCCTTTCTTGACGAGATGGGTGAAGTGCCAGGATAATGGCCTACCCAAAATAGTGAGGTGGGGCTGAGCTGCTCTAGTGGCTGAAACTTCTGTAGGCTTAACATTTGCCTCACTGATGTTATGGCTTCCTGAGCTTTCACCTTTTAGAATATGTGTGATTGCGAGGTCCTCTTCCTCTTTAGGCACAATGCTATATTCAAAAGTGGGCCTCCTATTTCCTCCTTGTTCAACTGGTGAATTAAGTGGCCCCTTGCCTCTAGTTTCGAAAGAAAATGGAGGTACTGCAGCCATCGCTGTATGAGCCCTCTCGACCGTGGCCGGCTTTACTTGGTTGAGAGCTGTTGCCATAAGGTGAGCTTAGAGAACCAGCGCCATGACATCTATTCTTTCTTTGATCACAGCCAGCATCCTTTTTTCCAGCTCTTCAAACCTTTTATCTATCTCCTAGGCAATCAGGGCACGAGTCTCTTCTGTCAATTATAAAGGGCCAGCCATTTCTAATTCCTTTATATGCTCTGGTAAGAATGATAAACTTTGTCAGCCCATATGAACTCTGATCGCTCCTTAGATAACTATTAGGATCCCCTATCCACCCAAGCAAATGGTCTACAATGGGTGAAAAGCAAGGATTTAGGATGATGCATAATAATACGCGATGCATGATCGTGCTGTGCAACAAATGGTATACAATGGCTAAAAGAGATTACAATGATATATATGAAACATGTGAAAAACTATACACAGGATGATATGTACATGAAATAATTATATGCAAAGAATAGGATGTATACATAGGGAGAAAATACAAAATTTTATTTGTGCATGAATAACATGAATATGCAATGCATCATCCACAAACACATGCAAGCAGATAGATCATTCCAACCTTATTGCCCCCACACACGAGGTGTGCGCTCTCTGTCCTAGGTGGGCTTAGCCCATGGGTTAACAGGGAACCCGATGGATGCGCATGGTTCATGATGAGAAATCGGCAGCATAACTTCTCTTAACTGTTGTGCATACGCAAGGGTTTTGATCATTATATATTTAGGCAGTCCCAATAAATCTACATGGGCCAATCAGGGCATGAAAACCTTTGATTAGGTGACCAATCAAATTATTTGGGTTTGTTCAATACAAAATGATCCATATAGCAAGCAAGGTATTATGGTTCATACCACCTAGGGGAAGTATCTATTGTCATTACATGAGCTTTGGCCAAGGTGATGTTACTTTAGGGCTACCCAAACATGGTCCCTGCCAATGGGCCTATCTCATCACGAGTGTAACGACCGATCGGGTCTCCATTTAATATACCATGATGGTACGAGGCTTGGGCTGGTGATTGTCCTTAACACTTTCCTACATTGAATGAACTTAGGGTTGTGCTTCGGGAAT
This sequence comes from Excoecaria cochinchinensis, assembly GCA_947683425.1. NCBI lineage: Eukaryota > Viridiplantae > Streptophyta > Magnoliopsida > Malpighiales > Euphorbiaceae > Excoecaria > Excoecaria cochinchinensis. The sequence continues at coordinate 28,334,290 of CANTUQ010000146.1, read as the reverse complement.
GCACCGGGGTTGAAAGAGAGACAAAACTAGCATAGATCTAAAGCTCTAATGAGATGCAATTCAGTTTCAAAAAAGGATGAAATTTTTAAATTAAAACTCAATTGTAAATTTTAACCAAGGTACTTTCGAAGCAAAGTCTTGAGTATTGTCCCCAGTGGAGTTGCCACTGTAACGCGCGCCAAACCCCTGGCTGCCTCGAACCGTCCACCTTCAGGGCAATCGAGAGAGGTTCAATAAAACTTGTAACGAATTACAAGTGCGTCTATGTTGGGCAATAAGGAGGTTTCTTAGAGTTGCCACCCAATAGAACATTGGGAAAGGTTGTCTAGCCTCAGTGACCCTAAGACGGTGCATATATATCCATTTTGGGCAAGCCAGAGGGATCTTGGAGACCTCATCGCAATAGAACATTGGAATGATCCTTTAACCCAGTGGAGCCTAGGATTATTCAAGTTGGGCCTTTGGTGGGCAACATGAGATATTTTGGAGGCCCCATCCCAATGAAATATTGAGATGGTCCTCTAACCTCGTTGAGCCTAAGACCAGAGTGAGTCCGGGACTTCCCATTTAATCATACCTTGGTTAAATTTATAATTGAGCTTTCAATTTAAAATTTCATCCCATTTCTCATTCATTTTAAAGGAGCTAATTAAAGCACAGGTTGTCCACTGAAGGAAAGCGGTAAATAAAACATAATCAAAGTAAAGCACATGAAAGTAAACACAACAAAAATAGGTATACAAATCATGCATAAATCGGGGTATTCACTAATGATGAGGACATTGGTCCTCACATGCATATTTATTATGAAACAGTTTTGATGTGATGATTTTTGATGAAGAAAATCGAGACATTGGTCCCATTTTAATTAGGAAAGACTCCAAGTTAATTAATAAAAAATGGTTTAGCGATTTTCTTTCTAGCGTGCCTAAAATAAATGATTTTATAAGAAAATTACATAACAAAACAAATAAGGCAAATAAATAAAATATTACAAATAAAACAATTGAACATTTAACCCAAACGAGCTTTCTGGATCCCCTCGTATGCTCGCAAAAATGCCCAAGTGGAAAATAAGTTGTGAAATAAAAAAATAAATCAAAAATGAAATGATGTTAGTAATTGAATCAATTATATATAAAAAATGATAAAATAAGGTGATATCAAAATGACAAATGAATTAACGTATTAACAGTTTAAAATAAATAAAGAATGTATTTTAAATGACAAATGGATTAAAAGATGTAATTGAAATAAAATATAACATGTTAATGAATTAATATGTAAGAATGATAAAAAAATTAATAATAAAATAATGATAGCAATTAGATGAATGACATGGTTAATCAATATAATCACAATTAATATAAAACATTTACATGGTAAAAATATCAATTAAAATGAATTTATTAATTATATGTTAAAAATAATGATAAATTAAAGTAAAATAAATTAATTACATGTTAAAAATAATAAACAATCAATATTTACATAACAAGAATAAAATACTATATGAACATATTAAATAAAACAAATAAAATGAATAAATGAATGAAAGTAATAAAAATATACATGAATAAATTAAATATGAACAGAAATAAAATAAAATAAAAGCGTCAAGCCCAGAATGTTTACCCTGAGAGTTTCGGATTCGATGAAAGTAAAAATGATATTGATCTCCTTGTTTGTGGTTCGCAAGATTAGAGTGAAATATGATAATGTTGGAATTTTATTCCGGAAAAGATTGAAAAATGATCAAAAATTCTTTATGGACAAATAATTAATTTCTTTGCCTAAAGAATAATATTGATCAAAAAAATGATTTTTTATTGATAAAAATAAAGAAAAATGATTTCAAGAACAAACAATGATTTTGTTTGTCTCAAAATAAAAAATGATTAAAAGTCTTATTTTAGAAAATCAAATGAAAAAAAAATAGATTTTGATAACAAACAATTGTTTTGTTTGTCTCAATATTAACTTTTCATCAAAAAGAGATTCAAAAGAAAATCAATGGAAAAAATTTATTGAACACAAATAAAAGGTTAAAAAAAGAATTTTGAGAGCAAATAATTGTTTTGTTTGCCTCAAAAATTTAATCAACCAACAAAACTCCTTCTAAATATATGTTTAGAAGAAATTCTATTGGAAAAAAGATGAAAAAGATGAACTGATGTTTTTGCTCTTTTTGGTGGGAAAAATCTGAAAATTTTAGAGAGAGTTTTGAAAGGAAGAAGAAGAGAAAAAGATGAAAAAGACCTTAGAAAAAATCCCCCCTTTTTTTTATCTTATTCTTTTTATATGAAGATAATAGGGAAAATAAAGATAATTAAAGGGATAAAATTTAATAAAATCAAATATTATCTATTTGAAATTTTAAAAATTGAACAAATCCTAAAAAACCCTGAGAAAATGGGACAAAAAATGGATTTTGGGTGAAAAAATCGGAAAAAAGGCAATTTGGGGCAATTTCGAACTTTTAGCGACTGACAGGGGCGACGGGTGCCCGTCGCTGGCGAGCGGCGGGCGTTTATTTAGCATACGGGCGTGCAGCGCACACGGATGATCGTGCGTCGCGCGCGAGGCCGACGCTCCGAAATTTTTTTTTGTAAAAAAATAATATTTTTCAATTAAACTAAAAATATTTTAATTTCTAAGCCCCATTTTTAAAATATTTTTTATTATTTTTTAATTTTTCACTCTAAAATGCAAATTTGATGAGGAAATCAACATTTTCAACTTTTTTGCCTGTGACAAGGCATCTTATCATCAGTGGGTAATTCTGATTTGGGCTGTCTCAGGACCTGGTGTCTACAGTGTCTTTTTTAGATTTTCACCCTGACGAGGCGCCAAATTTTAGCAAGGCCGCCTTTTTTCGGTCTTCGACGCGCAGGGCTTTTATTTATCTTCTTTTGATTTTTAGTCTTTATCCATGGAACCTCTTGAGTCTATCAATATTGATTGGCTCTTTGAACTCATTGCCATCGCTATCTGCCAGAATTGCCACTCCTTTTAACAACAGCTTTTTTAGGATGAAAGGACTTTCCCATATCGATCTGAATTTCCCCTTATATCTAGCGCACCCTGTCTCATTTGTTTAAATACTAAATCTCCCTCCTTCAATGGGCGTTTCTTGACTTTCTTTCCGAATGACCTGGTGTGACGCGCCGAACCCTTTGTTGACCCTAATTTTGGGGAGGCTAGTGTATGGCTGCCTAGGTGAGCCAAAAATCAGAAATGGGAAAGAAACGCGTACCTGAGGCTGCACCCTCCCTGCTGCCATGAGAATCATCTCTTTAAGTCATAATCTAGACTGTGGAGCGATTTTCATCCTTCTGGGTTACACCGAGCTTGCTACAGACTTATGAAGTGCGAAAATTGCTCTCCTGAGCTGCACTGAGCTTGCTCCAAGCTTACAGAGTGCGGATGCCATCCTCAAATGATGATGCGCCCTAGACTTACAAAACGCAAGAATTATCCTCCTCAGAGGACTGCACCGAGTTTGCTCCATACTACAAAAAGTGCAGGTGCCATCCGCAGATTGCGATTCGTCGAGTCACTGGCAAGACTACCAAACGCAGGAAATGTACCCCTCTGAGGACTGCATCGAGTCTGCTCAAGATTACTAAAAGTACAGGTGCCATCCGCAGATGGCGATGCATCAAGTCACTAACAAGACTACCAAATGCAGGAAATGTCCTCCTCAAAGGACTGCACCGAGTCTGCTCCAGACTACTAAAAGCGTAGGTGCCATCCGTAGATGGCGATACGTCGAGTCGCTGATAAGACTACAAAATGCAGGAAATGTCCTCCTCAGAGGACTGCATCGAGTCTGCTCGAGACTACTAAAAGCGCAGGTGCCATCTGCAGATGGCGATGTGTTGAGTCACTGACAAGACTATAAAATGCGGGAAAATCCTCCTCAAAGGACTGCACCGAGTCGTTGACAAGACTACCAAATGCAGGAAATGTCCTCCTCAAAGGACTGCACCGAGTCTGCTCAAGACTACTAAAAGCGTAGGTACCATCCGTAGATGGCGATACGTCGAGTCGCTGATAAGACTACAAAATGCAGGAAATGTCCTCCTCAGAGGACTGCATCGAGTCTGCTCCAGACTACTAAAAGCGCAGGTGCCATCTGCAGATGGCGATGTGTTGAGTCACTGACAAGACTATAAAATGCGAGAAAATCCTCCTCAAAGGACTGCACCGAGTCGCTGACAAGACTACAAAAAGTGCAGGAAATGTCCTCCTCAGAGTACTGCACCGAGTCGCTGACAAGACTACAAAAAGTGCAAGTGCTATCCTCAAATGGTGATACGACGAGTCGTCGACAAGACTACAAAACGCGGGAAATATCCTCCTCAGAGGACTGCACCGGGTCACTGACAAGACTACAAAAAGTACAGGAAAAGAGATTTGTCTCTTAAGGGATCTTGGAGAATTGCCTCTTAAGAGGTCTAACAGATTTGCCTCTTAAGAGGTCTTGGACAATTGCCTCTTAAGAAGTCTTGGAGAACTCCCTCTTAAGAGGTCTTGGAGATTTGCCGACGTAGATTTTATCTTGACCTAGTTGTCCAGCAAGAGTGAGTACTAACGTTGCTGTCCTTGACTAGCTTTTATGTGTGTGGCCTTCATTTGGACTTTTCCTGCAAGGTTGTGTGCACAAGAATATATACAATAGATAGTGCATGCATGTGCAAAAGGTCATATGCAGGTGTTTACTAAAGAATTATATGAAATGCATGCAAAAAGGATAGACCATGTCCTAGGTGGTCAAGGGTCCGTTGAGGATATGGCTTGGCTGCTCAATCATGCCTCTAAGGATCTAGAAGTGTCATCTTGACTTAGGAACTCTGACCCGTAAAGCTTTCAGGGAGAACCATCAGGTGTGAATCTTTGCCTCCCCGTTAATGATCATACGCCCAGAATTCTGACTCATGCCCTGAATTATACGTTATCTAGCTGAGGTGAAATTATCCGAAGTAATGCCACCTTATCGCTCCAATCATCGGAAGTCATTGTTTTAAAGGTAGTGCGTCCCTTGTGGATTTTCACACTAGCTTTTCTTTGTGGGAAATGCGTCCCTTTAGGGATTTTCACATAACCCCGTGCCTAATTTTTGCCTAGAATGGACCCAACTCAATCCAGCGGCTTTTATTTATTTCATTTTTTTGTAGGGCATACTGCCTGTTTCCAGGTTTTCACCCTGCCCTTCGGCCTAACTTTTTCTTAGAGACCCAGTCATGGTTTTCAACTCTAACGGCCTTTTTTTTTTGGTGCGACGACAAGAGAAGGTCGTTATCAGAACCTTCCCTAAGGGTGATCAGCACACATCCGCTTAGACACTTTCGATGAAAATGATTAAACAATAGTCATTAGATAAATAAATGATATATCTCTTTTTACGACAGAACTAAAAACCAATGAAAACGTAAACTGAATTCTTTTATTCATTGCAAAATTATGTACATTTCTATATGATTTCATTGTACATGATCCTCATTTGACAAGAATTCAAAAGCACAAGACTACCCCTAATCTCGGAATAGATCTTGTAAGCATCAAACTCCTGTTATCAATCAGCCCTCTTGGGTTTTCTCGATTGAACATTTTCTCTTGGCCCTTAATTTTTGCCCAGGATGCCTTTTTTCGGTTTTCACCCTGATAGGGCGCCCAATTTTAGCAAGGACGCCTTTTTTCGATTTTCGACCCGCGGGGCATTTGTTCTCTTCTTTTGATTTTTGTTCTTTAGCCATAGAACCTTTTTAGTCTATCAACATCGACCGGGTCTTTAAACTCATTCCCATCGCTATCTGCCAAAATTGCTGCTCCTTTTGTTAGTGACTTTTTCAGCATGAATGGACCTTCCCTGGCACTCCTGGCCTCATCATCTTAAGGACCAAATCCCCTTTCTTCAACGGGTGCTTTCGTACCTTCTTGCGAAATGACCGAGCTAGCCTCTTCTGATAAACCTAATTGAAATAATAAGCTCGCAACCTATCTTCATCTAATAGATTTAACTGCAACAACCGCTGTTGTGCCCATTTTTCCTCTGGAATCTCAGCTTCCATAACTACCCTTAAGGATTTTAGCTCAATTTCAACTGGCATAACTGCTTCAGTTCCATATACCAAAGAGAATGGTGTCGCTCCCATAAAGGTCCTGACTGTGGTTCTATACAAAGTGCAAAAGGTAGCTTTTCTGCCCAATCTTTATAGCTCTGAACCATCTTGGCCAATATTCTTTTAACATTCTTGTTCGCTGCTTCAACCGTGCTGTTAGCCTGTGGTCGGTAAGGAGAAGACTTATGATGCTGGATTCCATATTTCTGAAGCATCTATTTAGTTTTCGCTAAGAATTGTACCCCATTATCAGACACAATGTGGTGTGGGAGGCCATGTCTGCATATCAAATTCCGTTCGATGAACTGAGCCATATCCCTAGCATCAACCTTCTTAAAAGATTCAGTTTCGACCCATTTAGTGAAGTAATCAATGGCGACTATGATAAACCTGTGCCCATTAGAAGCTATAGGACGTATCTCGCCTATGATATCTATTCCTCAAGCTGCAAATGGCCATGGAGATGTCAAATTATGTAGTTTTGAAACTGGCACATGCCTCAAATTCGCGTAGTGCTGGCATAACTGGCATTGCTTCACATATTTTGAACAATCCATATCCATTGTGAGCCAATAGAATCCTTGGCGCATAATTTTCTTCGCTAAGGCTAAACCATTCATGTGAGCTCCACAAACTCTGGCATGAACCTCTTCCATAACTCTTTCAGCTTCTTTCTCTGCCAAACACCTCAACTGGATACCATCAGCTTGCCTCTTATACAAAGTGTCATTTACACTGATGAATTGAGTGGTTAACTTTCTAATCATTCTTTGGTCTTTCTCAGTGGCTTCTTCTGGAAAAACTGACTTTTCTAAGTAATTCTGAATGTTGTAGTACCAAGGGTTTCCATCGGCGACCTCAACATCCATCACTTGCTCAGCTTCAAAACAAGGCTTTTCCGAGCTAGAGATTAGCACGGGTCTCATAGCAACCCCTGTTGGATTATCCCACATAGAAACTAAAGTCGTGAGAGCATCAGCCAACTGATTTTCATCCTTGGGGATGAAGTGAAAAGTGCAAGTCTCAAACTGGCCACTTAAAATTCTTAAGTGCTTTACAAAAGGCAATAGGCTCTCTTCCTTAACTGACCACTCCCCTCTGATCTGATCACTAAGGAAGAGTCTCCAAAGACTTTTGTGGTCTTTGTCCCCAGAGAAAGCAGTGCTTCTAGTCCGAAGATGCAAGCTTCATATTTCGCTTCATTATTGGTCACCTTGTACCTCAACTTTTTGGCTAATGGCGGCTTCTCACCATCCGGGGTGGTAAGAATAATTCCTGCTCCTGCCCCTTTACTGTTAATTGCCCCATCGAAGAACAACTGCCACCCTTGTACTGCTATGGCCGTGACATCTTCGTCTAGGAAATTGTATTCGAAGTGGTCTGCCTCAATTCGGTGTTCAGCCAAGAACTCAGCTACAGCTCTTCCCTTAATGGTTTTTCTGGTGATGTATTCGATATCGAACTCCTGCAACAGTAATAACCATCTTCCCATCTTTCCTAGTAGAGAGGGCGCTTCTTGAAAGTACCTGAGCGGGTTATGCTTAGCAACTGCCTGTACACTGAAGGAATGAAAGTAGTGTCACAACTTCTTAGAGGCCCAGATTACTGCTAAGCAAATCTTTTCCACTTCAACATATTTGGCTTCATATGGTAGGAATTTCTTGCTAAGGTAATAAACAGCAAACTCCACCCCAAACTCATCCTCCTGTGCCATCATGGCACCCACTGAACTATCTTCTACCGCCAGATATAGGATTAGTGGCTTGGCCCGACGTGGTGGTCTTAAAACTGGTGGATTTAGGAGATAATTCTTAATAGTATCAAAAGCTAATTGACAATCATTATTCCACACCACCGCCTGATTCTTCCTGAGAAGCTTGAAGATGGGCTCATATACTGAAGCTAACTTGGCGATAAACCGGCTGATGTACTGAATCTTTCCCAGGAAACTTCTAACTTCCTTCTCTTTCTGAGGTACCGGCATCTCTCTAATGGCTCTGACCTTATCAGGATCTACTTCAATTCCTTTTTGGCTTACCACATGGCCTAATAGCTTACCCGAGGTAACCCCAAAGATGCACTTCTTGGGATTGAGGCCCAGATTGTACTTATTGATCCTTTCAAATAACTTTTCCAAAGCCTCAAAGTGACCTTCTCTGGTAGCTAACTTCATCATCATGTGGTCAACATACACCTCCACTTCTTTGTGGATCAAGTCATTGAGAACTCTGGTTGCTATTCTTTGATAGGTTGCTCCTGCATCCTTTAATCTAAAAGGCATAACTCGGTAAGCAAATGTACCCCATTCAGTTATGAAAGCTATTTTGATCCATGATCCCGTTGAGGATTTGATTGTACCCTGCATACCCATCCATGAAGCTATAGATCATACAAGCAGTAGCACTATCCACCAGTACATCAATATGAGGCAGAGGGAAATCATCTTTTGATAGGCTTTGTTCAGGTCCCAATAGTCCACACATACTCGAACCTTTCCATCCTTTTTAGCCACAGGAACTACATTAGCTAACCAGGTCGGGTATTGAACCTCTATTAGAAACTTAGCCTCAATCTGCTTATGGATCTCTTCTTTCACCTTTTGGCCCCATTCTAGTCTAAGTCTTCTGAGCTTTTGCTTGACAGGTTTAGACTCTTGGTAAATTGGGATGGCATGTTCGACGACTTCTCAATCAATTCCTGGCATGTCCTCGTAGGTCCAAGTAAAGACTTTTTCATATTTTTTTAAAATTCTCTCAAATTTTAACCTCTTCTCAGGAGTTATGTCTGATACTATCAAAATTTCCTTTGGGTTCTCCAAAGTTCCGAGATTAAATGCAGTTGTATAACACCCTTAAGCCTTACGTTACCTTAATTAACTATTCATTTCAAACCGGTTAACCTAATCGAACTAATCAGGTTATTAAATAGCAAATTTATTTTACGCCGGTACATTTTTTTTCCTACTGACCTCACTATTACAATTAATTAAATCAATCGATCACAAATCACTAGGCCTTTAATCTTATAATCACATTTTAACTTACTATCAATTTCGTCGATTGAACTATAACTGTTTAAGGTCACTATTCATTTGGTCAGTTTTCATTAACATGCATTCACACATTTATCATTCCCAATTCCCTTTTTACTTACTTTTCTATCACATTATTTGGCATGCCAACATTCATTCACACACGTTCAGTCATAAATAAAAAATACATCACACACACATAGTCACTAATATGTTTACCAGCTTTACAAACTGATACAAATCACAATACCCAATACTAAATATAAGTCATATACATGCCAAACTCTTACGTTCTTATAATTCAAAATAATCCTCGGTACGCTCCCAAAATATATGTGAGTGCCTTGCTCCGATCCTAAGGCGAACCTACATGCAGTCAAACAAAATTACGTGCTGAGCATTAAAAATGCCCAGTGGTGATTGCAATTCCAAAAATTTCCACTAAACTAATATTTACATACATGAATAATATTTAAAAATATATTCATAATAACTTATTCAAAATAACACTTAATCTACATAATTTATTAATTAAGCATACTATAAACCAATTATTCATGAATAAATAATATGTCTAAGGCCATTAACACAATTAATACCCATTAATTACCTTAATTACCATTTTGTCCTTAATTTATGGCAACTTTCCAATTATACCCCTATACTTTTCAAAAATGACAAAAATGCCCTTAGTTCATTTTAAATTCACCATATTTACATATATGCCATTAGTTCATTTTCTTTTCACATAAATATTATTTTAATCATATTTTAACCATTTTAATCACCTTTTTACCATTTTGCCTTTATAACACACTTTCAGACTCTATATGCAGGATAAACAAGACGTGAACTCCAGAAGTTCACAGAAATACCTGAGGGATCCTGCGGGACCACCCCTATCTTTAAAGTACATTCCAAAGCATTTAAAACTGACAGATACAATACAGTAGGACCGTCATTGGCCTACACAAGTGAGATATCATGCTCACACCCGCGGTCTTAAATCTCTATGGCTAGCTAACATATCCTGACCTAGACTTGACTACCAGCTCACTACATAGGCCAACATTATTTTATTTTCCACATTATTAATGTGTCATACATACTTCTTATGCCATAACATCATTTTATCTCATTCTTTTTCATGTCATTACATCATTTCACATGTGATTACCATCCATAAACTATCACATGTCATGTAAACAGATAAATTCATCATGATACACATGCATATGCCCATACATACATTTGGCCAACGTTCCATCTTTTCACCATTAATTCTTTTAATCCACTTTATTAGTTATTTAAGCCAATTGCATGTTGTTTAACATCACTATACCATTTATTTCCATTAAAACACATCAAAATCTCATTTTTACTCATGATTACCATTCGGCCACATGTGTATCACATACATAACACATCCTTCACATGGTCTAACACATACCCCTCATTAATTAACATGCTAAATATCATAAATCCGTTAAAATCATGCATTATCTACCATTTAAACACATGAAAATTCCATACTTTCAATTCGGCCAAAGAAAGAACTTTTCAAACAAAATTATTTTCTTCTTTTTAATCATTCATTCCATCATTTTTAACATCCCTAAGCATGAATATAAGGTTACTTTCAATTAAACATGCCTTAAGCACATACATGGTTAATAAATATAACCTAAAACACATACTAACACATGGAAATAGATGGAATTTGCAATCACTAACCTTAAATCCTTGCTATATACTCCTCAAGGAGTCTTTTTATTGCCTTTAGGTTTCCTAGATGTCCCTTCACCTACTAGACATAATAGAGTTCATACATAAAAATTTAGATCTAGTCAAAACCATGCTTCCTTTCCACAAATAAACTTTATAAACATCTTATACACATCCTAAAGTACTCATAGGAACCTTGAAACCAAATTAAAAACACCTAAAACACATACCTCAATTCCACACCTAAACCTTCAAGTCTAGGTTTTTCCCACTTTCCAACCACCAAATGGACTTTCAAGGTACCGAAAGAAACTAGAGGAGCTGAGCTTTGATGGGAGAGGCTTGATTTAGGGGAGCTGAGCTTTGATGGGAGAGGCTTGATTTAGGGGTGAGATGAAGAAATTTTGGAAGAAAAATAGAGAAGAAGAGGAGAAGTTCAATTCGGCCAAGGAGAAGAGAGAGGAGGGCAGTTTTGATGGAGAATTCTGGATTTTTTCAGCCTTTTAGGTTTATTTATATGAGTGAGGTTGAACCAAACTGGGTCCAACCGGAGTGGTCTGACTGCCGATTTTTGGTTTTTGGGTCATTTTGCACTATTTTGGGTAAACTGAATGTTCCTGACCTCTTTTTCACTCCCAATCAATTCCATCATGTTCAAAATATCAAAAATAACCTCCACACAAAATTTTAGCTCAATCGGAGTCCATTTGGGGCCCGGCTCACCTAAATCGGTCCAGTTCGATTCAATCGGTTTCTACCGTAAAACTCAAATCTAAAACTGTAAAAAAATTCTAAAAATTATTCTGAGCTTATACACTTCCCATAGTGATACTTTTTATCCACTATAGCATCTCTGAAAAATTCGGTCAAACATCGGTCAAGCTCCGGTTCAATCGAACCGAACTTCAGACGGACATTCGGGTGCCGATATGACCTCGTTTTCACACAAAACTGCACCACCTGACTCCGTTCACTCTACAGATTATTCCTATGCAATAACATTTTTTTTTACTTACTATAGCTATTATCTTCCCAGAAGGTCACCCATCCCAGAACTACTATGACTCAATTAAACTTTACTGAATATAAAACTGCAAAAACATAATCTCATGCTGCGAAACTAACAGCAGACACTACAGAAAATACTGAATACTTCTAGGCTATCATGCAGGCCATTACAAGTTGTGCTAGTTGAGTTAATGTCAAAAATGAATGCATCATGTTTATGATCATGAGAAATGAAATCATTAGAAATATCACACAAGTAAGCAAAGTTATTCATCTCATTAACATTAACATTGTCATCATTGAAAAGTTATGGAATAAAAAACTAAGTAACTATTATCTTCATCTTCTGTCTACGCCGATATTGTAGTCGACTATGCCTTGGCTTCTTAGCTTGGTGGAGGCTTTTTAACTACATCCGGTGAAATCTTTAGATCTTCACTCTTTAAATCTGGCTCTACCATCTTCTCCTTTCCTTTCAACCTGGTGGCTAATAGCTTGTTAGTGACAATCTCCTCGGGCCCATCCCTGTCCCAGACACTGCACTGAGTCATGATCTCTTCATCCCAGAAGTCCCCTGCAGACTTGATAACTCCAATATCCCAGTCAAAGACATCATTAAATATTTCAAACCCTGGAATGATCTTCCCATATACCTACTGAGGCTCTTCCTCTCCAGTGTAAGCACAGACCGAGGATGCAGGAACAAAACTCTCTGAAATATGGGGGATCTTCTCTAACATCTTCTTCTTGCCATGCTCTCCTTTGTAGCCCAGACCCTTTCGATCTTTCTGGCCTTGTGTTGTGATAGCAGACTGCAGCCCTTGTGAGTTTTTTCCCAAACTAACCCCTGGAAGGAAGTGCATCTTCTTCATTATATTTACCACTTGATGGCTATCTGCTAAACCCTGTTCCTCTCCAATCACTGATATGTGAAAGCCACTAAATGGCTAGTTAGAAATCCCTAAGGAAGACACTTGGTTTTCTCTCGCTGCCTTAATAGTCACCACCTCTCCTTCATGTGGTATCTTGATCATCTGATGTAGGGTAGACGACACTCCTCCCAATTTATGGAACCATGGCCTTCCAAGTAGAGCTGGGAAATTCACTAGGATAGGCAAGACCACAAATTTTGTCTCCATCTCAATAGGCCCAGTCTTGACCAAAGCTCTAAATGTTCCTGATGCTTGTCTTCGAGAATTGTCATAGGCTGTGATGGTTAAATTAGACTTGCTCAGCATGTTTTTATTTAGCCCAAAGGCCTGGAGCGCCACTAAAGGGTAGACATTTATGGATGAACCATCATCAACCATAATACAAGCGGTGTGCTTGTCATTAATTTGCACCTTCATGTACAGCGGCCGGTTGTGATTGTGGCCCTCAACTGGTAAGTTAGCATTAGAAAACACCAATCTCTCCCCTGATCCCCCTTTAACAAGATGTAATAGCTCGGATGGAGAAATTGTGGTGGCTACGATGGACTCACTTAAAGCGTCAACCAACTTCTATCTGTGAGAAGGAGACTGTCTTAAAAGGTCCCAAAAAGATATCTGAGCCGTGGTCTTTTTCAACTGCTTTACTATGGGATTTTCTTCCGGCTCCTTCTCTGCAGGTGCTTGCACTGAGTCCTGTGACTTCTTAACTTCTAGGACCACTCTCCCACTTCTTGTTACTGCTCTAACCCTCTCCTCTTCATCTGAATCCCACGGATCCATGAACTTTTTATCTTTCTCCTCTTCATTTTCTTCTCCACTCTCACTAGTGGACCAACAGTCTATCGCTGCCACGGGCATCCCTTCTTCACTTGCCTCAGGGCGAGTGATAGCGACATAATCATTACCATATAAGTCTTGCAAGACATACAATTCAGGTAGGCTCGACCCAATCATAAAGACAGGCAGCGGCACAACATTTTAGTTGGACTTCTTCTTGCTCTCTCTCCGTTCAGGATCAGTGATCTGCTTACTATTGATCAGATCCTAAATTTGGTGCCTCAGCTTCATGCAATTATCTGTCAGATGCCCAGTATGTTGGTGAAAGGCACAGTATTCATTCTCTTTATGCCCTGGCTCCCCTTGGGTTCTAACTGGCCTGGGTGGCAAGGGTTATAGCTTCCCCTCTTTTATCAATCTTTTTAATACCCATGACAAAGGTCGATCGAAATTTGAGAAGTACCTCTGATTCATACCTGTTGCTGACACCTCAGCTGTCTTCCCACTTTTGTTACCACTGCTGGAACTAGCTGAGTTGGTTGCCCCTTGATTAGTGTAGCCCTTTTTGGCATAAGCCTCACTGCTTGCCCTCCTGGCCATATATTCTCCCTCTGCCTCTATAGTAATGTCCTTCTAGGATTCCCAATCTTTCAGTCCCTTCATTATTAGTCCATCTCTCTTGTATGGGCTAGCATTTCAAATGAATAATCGGATCTGATCAGGAGTATCAGGTTTGCGCTTTATCTCCATAACTCAGTTCCTCCACCAAGTGAGGTACTCATGAAAAGACTCCCCAGCCTTCTGCTGTAGCAGCTCCAAATCCTTTAACGTGACCTCCATCCGGGTACTGCAATCATATTACTTTAGGAACTCTTTGGTCAATAGGTCCCAATCTTCCTTGGACCTTCTATCCAGCTCGTGGTACCAGTCAACGGTAGCCCCCGTGAGACTCAAGCAAAAGTATTCTATCTTCTGCTTCCTTGTCAGAGTTATTCCCTTCATGACCAGTGAGTACTGCTTGATGTGCCCAGCAGGGTCAGAAGTGCCATCAAACTTGGGAATATTAGGCATCTTGAAGTTCTGGGGGATCAGATCATCACCATCCAGCTCCCGATCCTCAGGGTTCATTCCCCTTCCTACCATCAACATTCTTGTCATGGCTTCAAACTTCTCCTCCATATTTTTCCAAATCACATCCTCCAGCTTGGGCAAATTTCCCTTAGTTACCATCTGTTCCTCTTCCTCATCTTTCCACAAGTCAATCTCAGATTTAGGGCCTTCTCTGTGCTCAACAGTGATGGCGCTCTTGGCTGAACTGCAGGTGGATCAACTACAGCTGGGGGATCCTCTCTTACAGCCCCTTGTTCATCTTGCCCCCTAATTGGAGCAGTAGCTTGTGGCCCCGCAAGTGGAGCTAGGGTAGTAGCAAGGTTGCCCATCACCGCCATCATTCTTCTCCCCACCTCTTCAGCAATTATTGCCCGGGTTGCATTAGACCCACTTGATTGGTTTGTCATACTTGTCTCAGCTGATGACTCGAAAGACAATATCTCACTACCTTCTGAAAGAGAATCTGAACACTGATCTGACACTAGCTCTGGTAATCCAAAGAGTCGAATCCTTCTTAGCTGACCGTCAGGACCTCTAAACCACCTGGATGAATCTATGATGGCTGCAGAATACACCTCGTCAGGATAATGTATGATTCAAATGCAATGCATGGTCATGCTGATGCAGTGTAGATAAACACATGCAAGCATATAGATCCCTCGAATCTTATCTCAGCCACACACGAGGTAGTGTAGTCTCTTTCCTAGGTGGGCTTTATCCAAGGGCTAACAGGAAGCCCATTAGACGCGTATGGTGCATGGTGGAAAACCGGCAGCATAACATTTCTTGCCTAATATACATACGTATGGGTTTTTGGCCATTTATGTATTTAAACACTTTAACTAAATTAAGATGGGCCCACCGGGGCATGAAAGCCTTTGATGAAAGACCATTTAATTTAACTGATTTTGTTCAATATATGACGGCCCAAATAGCAAGCACGGGATTACGGTACATTTCACCTAGTGAAAGTATCTATTGCCATTACATGAGCTTTGGTCAAAGGTGATGATACTTTAGGTCTACCCAAGCATGGTCCCTACCAACGGGTCTAGCTCATCACAAGCATAATGACCGATTGGGTCTCCATTTGATATACCATAAGGTATGAGGCTTGGGCTGATGATTATCCTTAACACTTCCCCACATTGAGTGAACATAGGGTCATGCTTCGGGAATGCACAGGGGCTAGAAAAGGGACCAAACTAGCATAATTTAAGGCTCTAGCATGGATGCAATGCAGTTTCAAAAAAGGATGAAATTTTTAAATTAAAACTCAATTATAAATTTTAACCAAGGTACTTTCAAAGGGAAGTCTCTTAAATCCCCAGTGGAGTCGCCACTGTGACGCGCCGAACTCCGGGGCGCCCCAAATGTCCACTTTTAGGGTTTTCGAGAGAGGTTCATAAAAGCTTGTAAGAAATTACAAGCGCGTCTATTTTGGGCAACAAGGAGGTTTCTTGGAGTCGCCACCCAATAGAACATTGGGAAAGGTCGTCTAGCCTCAGTGAGCCTATGACAGCACTGCTATGTCAATTTTGGGCAAGCCAGAGGCGTCTTGGAGACCCCACCCTAATAGAACATTAGGATGGTCCTTTCGCCTCGTAGAGCCTAGGACTAAGCAAGTTGGGCCTTTTTCGGGACATAAGAGGTGTCTTGGAGGCCCCACCCCAATAGAACATTGAGATGGCCCTCTTGCCTCGTTGAGCCAAAGACCAGAGATGGTTCGGAACTTCCCATTTATTCATATCTCGGTTAAAGTTATAATTGAATTTTGAATTTAGCGTTTCACCACATTTCTCATTCGATGCAATTTAATTAAAGTGCAAGTTGTCCATCCAAGGGAAGAGATAAATAAAAGCGTAAATAAAATAAAGCTTATGAAAATAAATTACAACAAAACTAGGTGCAGAATACAACCCCCATTTGTAAATAAAATAAAAATTATACATAAAACGGGCTATTTATTAAGGATGAGGACATTGGTCCTCACATGCATACTTTAAAAAAAATGTGTTAAAGGTGATGATTTATTTGGGTGTAAAAAACTAGGACATTAGTCCCATTTTATTAGAAAAAGTTCCAAGTTAACTTAATAGAAATAGTTTGTGATTTTTAATTAACGTGCAAAAACAAATAAACTATTTACAAATTACATGATAAAATAAATAAACCAAAAATAATGAAAAATAATAAAAATGATAAATTAACTTCCAAACGGTATCTTCAAATCTCTATGGGCTCCCACTTGCCATTGAAAAAAACTCACATATAAAAATGAGTATTGAAATGAAAAGACACAAATAAAAGTGATGTTAGTAACAAAAATAAATCTAAACATACACCATAAAAAATGAAAATAAAACAAATAAAATGCATCATGTATGACACATCAATTAAATGATATAATAAAATTATGCAACTTATCATATTAACAATTCAACATGCATAAAAAATCATAAAATAATAACAATAAAATTCAACATGCATGAAAACATAAAAATAATAATGATAAAATTCAATAAATTATAGCAATAAACAAGAACAATACAAATAATAATAATACTAGTAATGGTAGTAACAATAGATAATGATAATAAGAGTAATAGTAATAATAACAATAATCGCAATAGTAAAAATTATTTGAAATAAAGTAATAAAAATAATAACAAAATAATAATAATAATAATAATAATAATAATAATAATAATAATAATAATAATAATAATAATAATAATAATAATAGAAAGATGAACAATCAAACAAGCAAAAATAGCAAGGAATAAAATAAACAAAACATGTTAAAGCATGTTAAATAATAATAATAATAATAATAATAATAATAATAAAAGATGAAGAATCAAATTAAATATGCAAGAATAAAATAAAATATACTAAGAACATCAAATTACATAACTAAACCATATAAACAATAAAAAAACAACAAAAGATTTAAAAATCTACATGATGACTAATTAATTGTAAATAAAAATTAAATTAAAAATTGAGCCAAGAATGCTTACCCTTAAAATTTGATGTGATGAATGAAGGTAAGTGATTAATCTCATTGCCTTGATTTGTAAGAATGATATTAGAAAAATAAAATATTGAAAAGAAATTTTATCTCAAAAACAAATAATTAATTTATTTATTTCAAGGTAAAAGCTGTTAAATAAAAAGGAAGAAAATTTCCAAGAACAAAAATTGTTCTTTTGGCCTTAAGAATTAACTTAGGAAAATTCTTTAGAAAATTGAGAGAATTTGCTCTTGAAGAGAAAGAAGAAGAAAATATTTTTTTCTAAAGAAAATTCCCTCTAATTCTCTCTCTAAAAATGATTTTATACCTCCCCAAAAAATCAGATTTTTAAATATAAAATTAAATCAATTTAATTTTCATAAACACAAAAAAACTGATGAATTTGAAAGGTTTAGAATCCAAAAAGGTTTTAGAATTAAATTCTACAAAAAAATGAAGAAAAAACATTAAAAAATGAAGAAAAACGCCCAAAAGGGCTGTAGGGGGACGTGCGGGCGTGCACAGGGGCGAGCGACGCCCGTCGATGCGGAGCTCGCGCAACGCCCAGGGTATTGCTCGTGCGCCCCGCCTGCGCAGCGCGCTACCACAGGACCGACTGTGACGCCCGTTCCCTAACGACAAACTAGCTCAGCTAATCTTAGTTAGAGAAGGTCGCACACTCACACAGAAACACATGCGGAAACTGAATAATAAAATTTCATCACACACTGTTTTAATTCATGCATCACATGCTAGCTACTATTAGTCACACGCCTTAGCCATTCACATGACACTCATACATGTGGGAGGTTACATCCGTGATTACTACATTATTACATGCCTTTACATATTCAAAATACATATTAACCATATAAAACTTATACAAAAGTCCCAAATAACAAACCCCCAACCTACACTATATACTTCCTATTGTTGACCGTACCAAAATGCGGGGGACGTCCTTCAGTCACCTCTCGTCCGTACCTGCACGGATTAGAGTAAATCCATGCTAAGCGATAACGCTTAGTGGGGAACTCATACATTTAGCATATAATTTATCACACATCAGAATCATCATACATAACATGCTAATAAACATGCCAGATCAACCATTACTATACTCAATTATAAGGCATCAATTACTTATTCACATTTCCATACTTTCTTGTATCACAATCACTTCTGTTTATATTTAATTAACTTTTAGCCGATTAACCAATTAGCCTTTTTGCCACTTTGCCTGCAATTCAAAGACGCGGATAACGGGTATCGCATCGGTATCTCTCAGATACCAGTAATCTCATCGAGACTACTTTTCCACATTTAGCACCTTCTGGTGCTTCATATCACATTAGTACCTTCTGGTACTTTTCATCATTCCACATATAACACAATCCAGTAAGGATAATCGCATTGTGATTCCCATGGAATCAGACACATTTAACGCATGTGGCTGCAGCACTTGACCCTATAGGCATGCCTAACTATCCACTACTTGACTCGCAGGCTTAAGTTGTTAAACACTTATTCAGTTCACTTTTCACTTTACACATTTGTATTAGCACACAGCCATACATTTCATTCGCATATTCAATATGCTTTCAAATTCAGTCTTCACATTCAATATTCACATAACTTATCACATTCAGAAGTCATCATAGTTGTATGCATTTGCAGTTCACTTAACACATATACATTACTTACTCATGCTGTCCTTCATTTCCGCTTAAAGCCATGCCATTTGAATGACCAAACATGTCACACCCCACAAGTGGCTTATTTGGAAATTAGAATTTTAATTGGACAATTAAGGTTAATTGGGTAATATTCAAGTGGAAGGGAGGATTAAATTGCAAGTATTAATAAAGTAATTGAATTGCAGAATTTTATTTTAAGTGAGTAAAGAGTAATTTTATAAGGATCTATTAGATTTATGAGGAGCAATTTGTAAAAAGGTATTAAGTGGACTAGTGATTTTGTGCATGTGTGCCATGTGGAAGGAGGATGTGCACGTGGAGAGGGAAAGGAAAAGCTTGAGAAATTTGGTTAGTTGGAAAACAAAGAACAGAAAAAGATTCTCTTTCTTTTCTAATTCTCTCTCACGCGAAGCACATTCTGCCTTGTCTTTAGGTTTTTCTGTTCTTTCTATTATCTGCATGTGAGTGTTGCTGTTGAGGAATTGAAGTCTGAATGTGTGGGTAACTTCAGAAGGTAAGTGGCTATGGTTTCGGGTAGTTCTTCTCCTCTTTTGCGTTTCTTTGAGATTCTGTCAATGGATTTTGATTGTGATTTTTATATGTTTGGAAGCCTCTGGGGATAAAAGGAAGGAGAAGGGTAAGGGCAAGGTTGTGGAGTAGAGGATACAGTGGGCATTTTTCTTTTGGACTTCAGTATCAGGTTTGGGAGTGTTTGCTCTTTTCTCGTTTTTGGATCCTATTTGATGTTTAATGTTGTTGTTAAATTATGTTTTTGATATATATAGAGTAATGCATGAGTAAAGTAGAGTTGTGTAATGGATTTGTAGCAGCAAATGATGATGATATGTATGTGAAATTTGAGATATTTGCATGAACGTAAGAGAGGAAACTTCTGGGTTTAAGTCTCTGTAAATGCAATTCTGATTGATTATCAAGGTGAATGATTTGAGTGATTGTTGCTGTAAATATGCTTTGGAGGCCTGAATGTATGTGGTTGCATAGTTATCGCATGAAAACTGGTTTTTGGCAAGAAAGGAATTTGGATTTTTGTTGCACTCTGTTTCATTGTTTTTCTGGTTTTTGTTACGATTTCTGGGAAATTGGAAGTTTGGAGAAGATGAAGTTTTGTGAGGAGAAGGTCACGTCACGTGACTGGTGGTCACGCCGTGACCCCCTTCTCGGCTGAGGATCACGAGGTGAAGCAGCTTCACGCCGTGACTCCTTCTTTGCTGAAGGTCACGTCGCGTGAAGCGGCATCACGCCGTGACTCTCGCCCTCTGCCAGCGTGATTTCTTTCTCCCCTCTCACAGGCATCACGTCACGTGACTGGTGGTCACGCCGTGACCGTCTGCTGTTCTCGTTTGGCGCTCGCGTGAAGCCTGCGTCACGAGATCGCCTGGCGCTCGCCTGAGGCTGGAGTCACGGCGTGACTGGAGGTCACGACGTGACCAGTCTCCCTTCAGTTGCCTATTTTCTAAAAAACATGGTTTTTAACTTCTGATTTCAAGGGTTTCGCACTACATGACGATTAATTAGTTTTAAAATCTGATTGTATTTTAATAATTGCATAATATTGGGTTTTGTATACATGATTAATAGTTAATGTACATGATTTACGTGTTTATAGTTTATTTAACCGGGACTTTCCAATATGAACTATTTGTTCTTATTATCTCCTGTAGTTAATATTTATATGTTTAATTGTTTCTGAATTTGATTATTATACAGGTATACATGATTTATAAGCTAGTATTTATTGAGATTCTCATGATTTGTTATATGAATTGTTGAGTTGTATCATATAAGCCTGTATAAGTCATAGTAGTGGATAAGTAAGCGCTTACTTAGGTCAGAGTGTGTGTGCAGCTGCTATATGAACAGAATATAATATGCGGGTCCATTGGATCCTTGTTTCGACCATATTTGGTCTATATGGAAATAAAGCGGGACCTCGGTCTCTATATGAAAAATATATGTTTGAGACTCATGTCTCTATATGCTTGGGATATTGTGTCCTATCAGTATCCAAATGACCGTATCCACTCCTTAGGTTTATACCAGACTAATCAGGCTACATGTTTATATGTGATGTATATGATGAGATGTTTATTGACATGATTAAATGTATATGTTACACCTGAACTCTTGTATATCCTGTGTTGGTGTAATCAGAAAAGTAAGTGTGTATTTGTTAATTGCTTATATTGTGAATATTATAATGTGCTGAGATACTATATTGTATTTGTATATTGTTATTTTGTTTTGTTCCTCCCCACTAAGCATTATCGCTTAGCACGGGCTCTTTTCCCGTGCAGGTGGCGAGTGCTGTTCAGAGTCGGATATCTGCAGGTCGGCCACTAGGAGTCTTTTTGGATTAAGTTGTTATATTTTTGAAGTCTTCCGCTGTGTTATTTTGTATATGGCTTGTAATTTAGCAAAGTAAATTTTTGTAAAGGAACAAGTATTCTTTTTGTATATGTATTTGCATACGAGCCTCTTTTTGTAAAACGATATAGACATGATATATGTTATATGTAAACAGGTTCTTCTATAAATGATTAAAAGTTTTCTTTAAATCTCATTTGGTTTTCTTTTATTATTTATACATGTGTAAATGTATATGATTATATGTGTTTGTCCGCGTGGCACTCCGGCATCCTTCCAACGGGGATGGCGGGGTGTTACAGCTTGGTATCAGAGCCCAGGTTTGGTGGTTCTGGGTTATGTTGTGATTGTTTGAGTATAGAGTCGAGTCTATACATGAGAGTCAGTTTTGTTTAGTGGCCTAATGCAGATGTCTTTTGTTTTGTAGTGTCTGTATGGAGTCGGATCCAAGTGAGTATATGGGCGACACTATGAGCAGTTATAATGGGGGTCCTAGAGAGAATCCAGTTAGAAGAGATGATCCAGTTAGACAGGATAGACATGAGCGGGAACCTGCACCAGCTGAGGGTGCAAATAGAGGTATTGCTTTTGATCCAGCGTTAGTTCAGGGATTATTACAAGTGGTGGATAGGTTGACTGCACCTAAGGCTCCAACTGAGTTATTAAGAAAAAGAGGAGCAGAGGATTTTCATGGGACTGCTTTAGATGAGTCCGATATAGCTGAGTTTTGGTTGAAGAGAGTGGGTAGGATTTTACAATAGATTAGATGTCCCGCGGATCAGAGAGCTTCATGTGCAGTTTCGTTACTTCAGGGACCAGCATATGATTGGTGGGAACTTGTGATGAGGAATCCTCAGCGGCCAGCTGAGCTGACATGGGATTATTTCAAGAAAGAGTTTGAGCAGAAGTATATAACAAAAGCATATCAAGAAGCTAAGTGGAGAGAGTTCATTAGCTTGAAGCAGAGGGGAATGACTGTCAGTGAGTACGACAAAGAGTTCAATAGGTTGAGCAAGTATGTGCCCGAGCAGTTGTTGACAGATGAGTTCAGATGTAGGCACTTCTTAGAGGGATTGCGTGAGGTATTCAGAGGCCCTTTATCTGCAATGATTGTTTTACAGCCAGTTGGGTATTATCAGATTGTAGCAGCGGCTATGAGATTAGAGGAATCTGAGGAGATTAAGCAGAAGATGGCTAGCAAGAGGAGAGCACCAGAAGGAGGTAATGTGAGTGTTAAGAAAGCAAAGGGTACACTAGTTGAGCAAGGATCTAGAGGGAGTGTTCAGATGCCTTCACAGGTTGAGAGTGTAGCACCACAGGGTAATAGAGGGAATCGAGCACCCGAATGTGAGCACTGTCATAGGTACCATTGGGGTACGTGTCGGAAGATTACTGGCGCTTGTTTCAAGTGCGGGAGTATGGAGCATCGGTTTGCCTTTTGCCCCGATCGACAAGTGGACCAGCATCAGCAAGAGAGTAAGAGATCTAATGTTATTCAAAACAACTGGGATGCAAGTAGAGCTCCGAGAGCACCATCAGAAACCGTGCAGCGACCTGGTGCTACTGAAGGTCATAATCAGTTTAGAGGGTATGCTATGATCGCTAGAGATGCGACGGGTGCAGCGGGTCCTTCGGGTAAGTGTTTACATGTTCAGTTTTGTCTCGTTTCGGTTTTGATATTTGAGTTGTATTCGGTAAGCAAGGAAATTTCGAGGACGAAATTTTCTTAAGGAGGGGTGAGTTGTCACACCCCACAAGTGGCTTATTTGGAAATTAGAATTTTAATTGGACAATTAAGGTTAATTGGGTAATATTCAAGTGGAAGGGAGGATTAAATTGCAAGTATTAATAAAGTAATTGAATTGCAGAATTTTATTTTAAGTGAGTAAAGAGTAATTTTATAAGGATCTATTAGATTTATGAGGAGCAATTTGTAAAAAGGTATTAAGTGGACTAGTGATTTTGTGCATGTGTGCCATGTGGAAGGAGGATGTGCACGTGGAGAGGGAAAGGAAAAGCTTGAGAAATTTGGTTAGTTGGAAAACAAAGAACAGAAAAAGATTCTCTTTCTTTTCTAATTCTCTCTCACGCGAAGCACATTCTGCCTTGTCTTTAGGTTTTTCTGTTCTTTCTATTATCTGCATGTGAGTGTTGCTGTTGAGGAATTGAAGTCTGAATGTGTGGGTAACTTCAGAAGGTAAGTGGCTATGGTTTCGGGTAGTTCTTCTCCTCTTTTGCGTTTCTTTGAGATTCTGTCAATGGATTTTGATTGTGATTTTTATATGTTTGGAAGCCTCTGGGGATAAAAGGAAGGAGAAGGGTAAGGGCAAGGTTGTGGAGTAGAGGATACAGTGGGCATTTTTCTTTTGGACTTCAGTATCAGGTTTGGGAGTGTTTGCTCTTTTCTCGTTTTTGGATCCTATTTGATGTTTAATGTTGTTGTTAAATTATGTTTTTGATATATATAGAGTAATGCATGAGTAAAGTAGAGTTGTGTAATGGATTTGTAGCAGCAAATGATGATGATATGTATGTGAAATTTGAGATATTTGCATGAACGTAAGAGAGGAAACTTCTGGGTTTAAGTCTCTGTAAATGCAATTCTGATTGATTATCAAGGTGAATGATTTGAGTGATTGTTGCTGTAAATATGCTTTGGAGGCCTGAATGTATGTGGTTGCATAGTTATCGCATGAAAACTGGTTTTTGGCAAGAAAGGAATTTGGATTTTTGTTGCACTCTGTTTCATTGTTTTTCTGGTTTTTGTTACGATTTCTGGGAAATTGGAAGTTTGGAGAAGATGAAGTTTTCTGAGGAGAAGGTCACGTCACGTGACTGGTGGTCACGCCGTGACCCCCTTCTCGGCTGAGGATCACGAGGTGAAGCAGCTTCACGCCGTGACTCCTTCTTTGCTGAAGGTCACGTCGCGTGAAGCGGCATCACGCCGTGACTCTCGCCCTCTGCCAGCGTGATTTCTTTCTCCCCTCTCACAGGCATCACGTCACGTGACTGGTGGTCACGCCGTGACCGTCTGCTGTTCTCGTTTGGCGCTCGCGTGAAGCCTGCGTCACGAGATCGCCTGGCGCTCGCCTGAGGCTGGAGTCACGGCGTGACTGGAGGTCACGACGTGACCAGTCTCCCTTCAGTTGCCTATTTTCTAAAAAACATGGTTTTTAACTTCTGATTTCAAGGGTTTCGCACTACATGACGATTAATTAGTTTTAAAATCTGATTGTATTTTAATAATTGCATAATATTGGGTTTTGTATACATGATTAATAGTTAATGTACATGATTTACGTGTTTATAGTTTATTTAACCGGGACTTTCCAATATGAACTATTTGTTCTTATTATCTCCTGTAGTTAATATTTATATGTTTAATTGTTTCTGAATTTGATTATTATACAGGTATACATGATTTATAAGCTAGTATTTATTGAGATTCTCATGATTTGTTATATGAATTGTTGAGTTGTATCATATAAGCCTGTATAAGTCATAGTAGTGGATAAGTAAGCGCTTACTTAGGTCAGAGTGTGTGTGCAGCTGCTATATGAACAGAATATAATATGCGGGTCCATTGGATCCTTGTTTCGACCATATTTGGTCTATATGGAAATAAAGCGGGACCTCGGTCTCTATATGAAAAATATATGTTTGAGACTCATGTCTCTATATGCTTGGGATATTGTGTCCTATCAGTATCCAAATGACCGTATCCACTCCTTAGGTTTATACCAGACTAATCAGGCTACATGTTTATATGTGATGTATATGATGAGATGTTTATTGACATGATTAAATGTATATGTTACACCTGAACTCTTGTATATCCTGTGTTGGTGTAATCAGAAAAGTAAGTGTGTATTTGTTAATTGCTTATATTGTGAATATTATAATGTGCTGAGATACTATATTGTATTTGTATATTGTTATTTTGTTTTGTTCCTCCCCACTAAGCATTATCGCTTAGCACGGGCTCTTTTCCCGTGCAGGTGGCGAGTGCTGTTCAGAGTCGGATATCTGCAGGTCGGCCACTAGGAGTCTTTTTGGATTAAGTTGTTATATTTTTGAAGTCTTCCGCTGTGTTATTTTGTATATGGCTTGTAATTTAGCAAAGTAAATTTTTGTAAAGGAACAAGTATTCTTTTTGTATATGTATTTGCATACGAGCCTCTTTTTGTAAAACGATATAGACATGATATATGTTATATGTAAACAGGTTCTTCTATAAATGATTAAAAGTTTTCTTTAAATCTCATTTGGTTTTCTTTTATTATTTATACATGTGTAAATGTATATGATTATATGTGTTTGTCCGCGTGGCACTCCGGCATCCTTCCAACGGGGATGGCGGGGTGTTACAGCTTGGTATCAGAGCCCAGGTTTGGTGGTTCTGGGTTATGTTGTGATTGTTTGAGTATAGAGTCGAGTCTATACATGAGAGTCAGTTTTGTTTAGTGGCCTAATGCAGATGTCTTTTGTTTTGTAGTGTCTGTATGGAGTCGGATCCAAGTGAGTATATGGGCGACACTATGAGCAGTTATAATGGGGGTCCTAGAGAGAATCCAGTTAGAAGAGATGATCCAGTTAGACAGGATAGACATGAGCGGGAACCTGCACCAGCTGAGGGTGCAAATAGAGGTATTGCTTTTGATCCAGCGTTAGTTCAGGGATTATTACAAGTGGTGGATAGGTTGACTGCACCTAAGGCTCCAACTGAGTTATTAAGAAAAAGAGGAGCAGAGGATTTTCATGGGACTGCTTTAGATGAGTCCGATATAGCTGAGTTTTGGTTGAAGAGAGTGGGTAGGATTTTACAATAGATTAGATGTCCCGCGGATCAGAGAGCTTCATGTGCAGTTTCGTTACTTCAGGGACCAGCATATGATTGGTGGGAACTTGTGATGAGGAATCCTCAGCGGCCAGCTGAGCTGACATGGGATTATTTCAAGAAAGAGTTTGAGCAGAAGTATATAACAAAAGCATATCAAGAAGCTAAGTGGAGAGAGTTCATTAGCTTGAAGCAGAGGGGAATGACTGTCAGTGAGTACGACAAAGAGTTCAATAGGTTGAGCAAGTATGTGCCCGAGCAGTTGTTGACAGATGAGTTCAGATGTAGGCACTTCTTAGAGGGATTGCGTGAGGTATTCAGAGGCCCTTTATCTGCAATGATTGTTTTACAGCCAGTTGGGTATTATCAGATTGTAGCAGCGGCTATGAGATTAGAGGAATCTGAGGAGATTAAGCAGAAGATGGCTAGCAAGAGGAGAGCACCAGAAGGAGGTAATGTGAGTGTTAAGAAAGCAAAGGGTACACTAGTTGAGCAAGGATCTAGAGGGAGTGTTCAGATGCCTTCACAGGTTGAGAGTGTAGCACCACAGGGTAATAGAGGGAATCGAGCACCCGAATGTGAGCACTGTCATAGGTACCATTGGGGTACGTGTCGGAAGATTACTGGCGCTTGTTTCAAGTGCGGGAGTATGGAGCATCGGTTTGCCTTTTGCCCCGATCGACAAGTGGACCAGCATCAGCAAGAGAGTAAGAGATCTAATGTTATTCAAAACAACTGGGATGCAAGTAGAGCTCCGAGAGCACCATCAGAAACCGTGCAGCGACCTGGTGCTACTGAAGGTCATAATCAGTTTAGAGGGTATGCTATGATCGCTAGAGATGCGACGGGTGCAGCGGGTCCTTCGGGTAAGTGTTTACATGTTCAGTTTTGTCTCGTTTCGGTTTTGATATTTGAGTTGTATTCGGTAAGCAAGGAAATTTCGAGGACGAAATTTTCTTAAGGAGGGGTGAGTTGTCACACCCCACAAGTGGCTTATTTGGAAATTAGAATTTTAATTGGACAATTAAGGTTAATTGGGTAATATTCAAGTGGAAGGGAGGATTAAATTGCAAGTATTAATAAAGTAATTGAATTGCAGAATTTTATTTTAAGTGAGTAAAGAGTAATTTTATAAGGATCTATTAGATTTATGAGGAGCAATTTGTAAAAAGGTATTAAGTGGACTAGTGATTTTGTGCATGTGTGCCATGTGGAAGGAGGATGTGCACGTGGAGAGGGAAAGGAAAAGCTTGAGAAATTTGGTTAGTTGGAAAACAAAGAACAGAAAAAGATTCTCTTTCTTTTCTAATTCTCTCTCACGCGAAGCACATTCTGCCTTGTCTTTAGGTTTTTCTGTTCTTTCTATTATCTGCATGTGAGTGTTGCTGTTGAGGAATTGAAGTCTGAATGTGTGGGTAACTTCAGAAGGTAAGTGGCTATGGTTTCGGGTAGTTCTTCTCCTCTTTTGCGTTTCTTTGAGATTCTGTCAATGGATTTTGATTGTGATTTTTATATGTTTGGAAGCCTCTGGGGATAAAAGGAAGGAGAAGGGTAAGGGCAAGGTTGTGGAGTAGAGGATACAGTGGGCATTTTTCTTTTGGACTTCAGTATCAGGTTTGGGAGTGTTTGCTCTTTTCTCGTTTTTGGATCCTATTTGATGTTTAATGTTGTTGTTAAATTATGTTTTTGATATATATAGAGTAATGCATGAGTAAAGTAGAGTTGTGTAATGGATTTGTAGCAGCAAATGATGATGATATGTATGTGAAATTTGAGATATTTGCATGAACGTAAGAGAGGAAACTTCTGGGTTTAAGTCTCTGTAAATGCAATTCTGATTGATTATCAAGGTGAATGATTTGAGTGATTGTTGCTGTAAATATGCTTTGGAGGCCTGAATGTATGTGGTTGCATAGTTATCGCATGAAAACTGGTTTTTGGCAAGAAAGGAATTTGGATTTTTGTTGCACTCTGTTTCATTGTTTTTCTGGTTTTTGTTACGATTTCTGGGAAATTGGAAGTTTGGAGAAGATGAAGTTTTCTGAGGAGAAGGTCACGTCACGTGACTGGTGGTCACGCCGTGACCCCCTTCTCGGCTGAGGATCACGAGGTGAAGCAGCTTCACGCCGTGACTCCTTCTTTGCTGAAGGTCACGTCGCGTGAAGCGGCATCACGCCGTGACTCTCGCCCTCTGCCAGCGTGATTTCTTTCTCCCCTCTCACAGGCATCACGTCACGTGACTGGTGGTCACGCCGTGACCGTCTGCTGTTCTCGTTTGGCGCTCGCGTGAAGCCTGCGTCACGAGATCGCCTGGCGCTCGCCTGAGGCTGGAGTCACGGCGTGACTGGAGGTCACGACGTGACCAGTCTCCCTTCAGTTGCCTATTTTCTAAAAAACATGGTTTTTAACTTCTGATTTCAAGGGTTTCGCACTACATGACGATTAATTAGTTTTAAAATCTGATTGTATTTTAATAATTGCATAATATTGGGTTTTGTATACATGATTAATAGTTAATGTACATGATTTACGTGTTTATAGTTTATTTAACCGGGACTTTCCAATATGAACTATTTGTTCTTATTATCTCCTGTAGTTAATATTTATATGTTTAATTGTTTCTGAATTTGATTATTATACAGGTATACATGATTTATAAGCTAGTATTTATTGAGATTCTCATGATTTGTTATATGAATTGTTGAGTTGTATCATATAAGCCTGTATAAGTCATAGTAGTGGATAAGTAAGCGCTTACTTAGGTCAGAGTGTGTGTGCAGCTGCTATATGAACAGAATATAATATGCGGGTCCATTGGATCCTTGTTTCGACCATATTTGGTCTATATGGAAATAAAGCGGGACCTCGGTCTCTATATGAAAAATATATGTTTGAGACTCATGTCTCTATATGCTTGGGATATTGTGTCCTATCAGTATCCAAATGACCGTATCCACTCCTTAGGTTTATACCAGACTAATCAGGCTACATGTTTATATGTGATGTATATGATGAGATGTTTATTGACATGATTAAATGTATATGTTACACCTGAACTCTTGTATATCCTGTGTTGGTGTAATCAGAAAAGTAAGTGTGTATTTGTTAATTGCTTATATTGTGAATATTATAATGTGCTGAGATACTATATTGTATTTGTATATTGTTATTTTGTTTTGTTCCTCCCCACTAAGCATTATCGCTTAGCACGGGCTCTTTTCCCGTGCAGGTGGCGAGTGCTGTTCAGAGTCGGATATCTGCAGGTCGGCCACTAGGAGTCTTTTTGGATTAAGTTGTTATATTTTTGAAGTCTTCCGCTGTGTTATTTTGTATATGGCTTGTAATTTAGCAAAGTAAATTTTTGTAAAGGAACAAGTATTCTTTTTGTATATGTATTTGCATACGAGCCTCTTTTTGTAAAACGATATAGACATGATATATGTTATATGTAAACAGGTTCTTCTATAAATGATTAAAAGTTTTCTTTAAATCTCATTTGGTTTTCTTTTATTATTTATACATGTGTAAATGTATATGATTATATGTGTTTGTCCGCGTGGCACTCCGGCATCCTTCCAACGGGGATGGCGGGGTGTTACAGCTTGGTATCAGAGCCCAGGTTTGGTGGTTCTGGGTTATGTTGTGATTGTTTGAGTATAGAGTCGAGTCTATACATGAGAGTCAGTTTTGTTTAGTGGCCTAATGCAGATGTCTTTTGTTTTGTAGTGTCTGTATGGAGTCGGATCCAAGTGAGTATATGGGCGACACTATGAGCAGTTATAATGGGGGTCCTAGAGAGAATCCAGTTAGAAGAGATGATCCAGTTAGACAGGATAGACATGAGCGGGAACCTGCACCAGCTGAGGGTGCAAATAGAGGTATTGCTTTTGATCCAGCGTTAGTTCAGGGATTATTACAAGTGGTGGATAGGTTGACTGCACCTAAGGCTCCAACTGAGTTATTAAGAAAAAGAGGAGCAGAGGATTTTCATGGGACTGCTTTAGATGAGTCCGATATAGCTGAGTTTTGGTTGAAGAGAGTGGGTAGGATTTTACAATAGATTAGATGTCCCGCGGATCAGAGAGCTTCATGTGCAGTTTCGTTACTTCAGGGACCAGCATATGATTGGTGGGAACTTGTGATGAGGAATCCTCAGCGGCCAGCTGAGCTGACATGGGATTATTTCAAGAAAGAGTTTGAGCAGAAGTATATAACAAAAGCATATCAAGAAGCTAAGTGGAGAGAGTTCATTAGCTTGAAGCAGAGGGGAATGACTGTCAGTGAGTACGACAAAGAGTTCAATAGGTTGAGCAAGTATGTGCCCGAGCAGTTGTTGACAGATGAGTTCAGATGTAGGCACTTCTTAGAGGGATTGCGTGAGGTATTCAGAGGCCCTTTATCTGCAATGATTGTTTTACAGCCAGTTGGGTATTATCAGATTGTAGCAGCGGCTATGAGATTAGAGGAATCTGAGGAGATTAAGCAGAAGATGGCTAGCAAGAGGAGAGCACCAGAAGGAGGTAATGTGAGTGTTAAGAAAGCAAAGGGTACACTAGTTGAGCAAGGATCTAGAGGGAGTGTTCAGATGCCTTCACAGGTTGAGAGTGTAGCACCACAGGGTAATAGAGGGAATCGAGCACCCGAATGTGAGCACTGTCATAGGTACCATTGGGGTACGTGTCGGAAGATTACTGGCGCTTGTTTCAAGTGCGGGAGTATGGAGCATCGGTTTGCCTTTTGCCCCGATCGACAAGTGGACCAGCATCAGCAAGAGAGTAAGAGATCTAATGTTATTCAAAACAACTGGGATGCAAGTAGAGCTCCGAGAGCACCATCAGAAACCGTGCAGCGACCTGGTGCTACTGAAGGTCATAATCAGTTTAGAGGGTATGCTATGATCGCTAGAGATGCGACGGGTGCAGCGGGTCCTTCGGGTAAGTGTTTACATGTTCAGTTTTGTCTCGTTTCGGTTTTGATATTTGAGTTGTATTCGGTAAGCAAGGAAATTTCGAGGACGAAATTTTCTTAAGGAGGGGTGAGTTGTCACACCCCACAAGTGGCTTATTTGGAAATTAGAATTTTAATTGGACAATTAAGGTTAATTGGGTAATATTCAAGTGGAAGGGAGGATTAAATTGCAAGTATTAATAAAGTAATTGAATTGCAGAATTTTATTTTAAGTGAGTAAAGAGTAATTTTATAAGGATCTATTAGATTTATGAGGAGCAATTTGTAAAAAGGTATTAAGTGGACTAGTGATTTTGTGCATGTGTGCCATGTGGAAGGAGGATGTGCACGTGGAGAGGGAAAGGAAAAGCTTGAGAAATTTGGTTAGTTGGAAAACAAAGAACAGAAAAAGATTCTCTTTCTTTTCTAATTCTCTCTCACGCGAAGCACATTCTGCCTTGTCTTTAGGTTTTTCTGTTCTTTCTATTATCTGCATGTGAGTGTTGCTGTTGAGGAATTGAAGTCTGAATGTGTGGGTAACTTCAGAAGGTAAGTGGCTATGGTTTCGGGTAGTTCTTCTCCTCTTTTGCGTTTCTTTGAGATTCTGTCAATGGATTTTGATTGTGATTTTTATATGTTTGGAAGCCTCTGGGGATAAAAGGAAGGAGAAGGGTAAGGGCAAGGTTGTGGAGTAGAGGATACAGTGGGCATTTTTCTTTTGGACTTCAGTATCAGGTTTGGGAGTGTTTGCTCTTTTCTCGTTTTTGGATCCTATTTGATGTTTAATGTTGTTGTTAAATTATGTTTTTGATATATATAGAGTAATGCATGAGTAAAGTAGAGTTGTGTAATGGATTTGTAGCAGCAAATGATGATGATATGTATGTGAAATTTGAGATATTTGCATGAACGTAAGAGAGGAAACTTCTGGGTTTAAGTCTCTGTAAATGCAATTCTGATTGATTATCAAGGTGAATGATTTGAGTGATTGTTGCTGTAAATATGCTTTGGAGGCCTGAATGTATGTGGTTGCATAGTTATCGCATGAAAACTGGTTTTTGGCAAGAAAGGAATTTGGATTTTTGTTGCACTCTGTTTCATTGTTTTTCTGGTTTTTGTTACGATTTCTGGGAAATTGGAAGTTTGGAGAAGATGAAGTTTTCTGAGGAGAAGGTCACGTCACGTGACTGGTGGTCACGCCGTGACCCCCTTCTCGGCTGAGGATCACGAGGTGAAGCAGCTTCACGCCGTGACTCCTTCTTTGCTGAAGGTCACGTCGCGTGAAGCGGCATCACGCCGTGACTCTCGCCCTCTCCCAGCGTGATTTCTTTCTCCCCTCTCACAGGCGTCACGTCACGTGACTGGTGGTCACGCCGTGACCGTCTGCTGTTCTCGTTTGGCGCTCGCGTGAAGCCTGCGTCACGAGATCGCCTGGCGCTCGCCTGAGGCTGGAGTCACGGCGTGACTGGAGGTCACGACGTGACCAGTCTCCCTTCAGTTGCCTATTTTCTAAAAAACATGGTTTTTAACTTCTGATTTCAAGGGTTTCGCACTACATGACGATTAATTAGTTTTAAAATCTGATTGTATTTTAATAATTGCATAATATTGGGTTTTGTATACATGATTAATAGTTAATGTACATGATTTACGTGTTTATAGTTTATTTAACCGGGACTTTCCAATATGAACTATTTGTTCTTATTATCTCCTGTAGTTAATATTTATATGTTTAATTGTTTCTGAATTTGATTATTATACAGGTATACATGATTTATAAGCTAGTATTTATTGAGATTCTCATGATTTGTTATATGAATTGTTGAGTTGTATCATATAAGCCTGTATAAGTCATAGTAGTGGATAAGTAAGCGCTTACTTAGGTCAGAGTGTGTGTGCAGCTGCTATATGAACAGAATATAATATGCGGGTCCATTGGATCCTTGTTTCGACCATATTTGGTCTATATGGAAATAAAGCGGGACCTCGGTCTCTATATGAAAAATATATGTTTGAGACTCATGTCTCTATATGCTTGGGATATTGTGTCCTATCAGTATCCAAATGACCGTATCCACTCCTTAGGTTTACACCAGACTAATCAGGCTACATGTTTATATGTGATGTATATGATGAGATGTTTATTGACATGATTAAATGTATATGTTACACCTGAACTCTTGTATATCCTGTGTTGGTGTAATCAGAAAAGTAAGTGTGTATTTGTTAATTGCTTATATTGTGAATATTATAATGTGCTGAGATACTATATTGTATTTGTATATTGTTATTTTGTTTTGTTCCTCCCCACTAAGCGTTATCGCTTAGCACGGGCTCTTTTCCCGTGCAGGTGGCGAGTGCTGTTCAGAGTCGGATATCTGCAGGTCGGCCACTAGGAGTCTTTTTGGATGAAGTTGTTATATTTTTGAAGTCTTCCGCTGTGTTATTTTGTATATGGCTTGTAATTTAGCAAAGTAAATTTTTGTAAAGGAACAAGTATTCTTTTTGTATATGTATTTGCATACGAGCCTCTTTTTGTAAAACGATATAGACATGATATATGTTAAATGTAAACAGGTTCTTCTATAAATGATTAAAAGTTTTCTTTAAATCTCATTTGGTTTTCTTTTATTATTTATACATGTGTAAATGTATATGATTATATGTGTTTGTCCGCGTGGCACTCCGGCATCCTTCCAACGGGGATGGCGGGGTGTTACAAAACACATTAGGATTATATTGCCAAAACAGGGTGGGTCACGGTCGCAATGGATTTCATTGTCACCGTGACATATTGAAGTCCAAAACAGAATGCAAATTGGGGACATGTCACGGTCACAACCAATTTCATTGTCACCGTGATGTGTTCCCAACTCTCGGCAGAATGCAACCTGAGGGTATGTCACGGTCACAATGAATCCCATTGTCACCGTGACATATTCTCACTTTGCAAAACAGAATGCTCCCTTGGGTACCTCACGGTCACAATGAAGTTCATTGTCACCGTGACATACCAAAATCCATTAGGCAGAATTGAACTCAAGCATACCTCACGATCACAATGGATTTCATTGTCACCGTGACCTATGCAAAACACCATATCATGGTTATGTTTTTCAGTCCATTTCTTCCTTCTCATTAAGACTTCAAATCTCATTCACGCTTTTGGCAATTAACCCAATTACATCAACCACACAATCAATAACACATACCTGATTTTCCCTTCTTGTTTGGCATTCAATGATAGTACAAATCATAATCACCTTCAAGCACTTTATCACAATCATATTGCCACTATAATCATACAATTTAGCATCACATAGTTCATGCTCAATCTTCAATTTCACATATTATGCAATTCAGTTCAAAACCCTATTTAACCAACACTAATCACATATTCATACAATTAGGGTTTGTTCCCAAACCTCGTCGCCTTAGCTCCTAATTACGACGGACGCTCGGCTCGCCGATTACAGCCTTTCCTTTATCTCTCTTCACTTCTTCAGCTAACAAAACAACACAGATACTCAAGCTCAAACTCAAACCAATAATATCCCATCCAAACCAGCTCAACCAAGAAGAAAGAGTAGAAGATGAGAATATGCACTTATTCACTTACCTCTTAGGTTTAACCCTTAATTCTTGAGCAACTTAACATCAATATACTTACCCTTCTTTAACACTCACTCCCACGCAAGAAAGAAAAGAGAAGAACACAGAAAATTGCTAGATTACACAAATGAAACTCTTCCCTTCCCTTAACTCACTCTTGCATGCAAAGGTGTAGGTGGCATCCTCTCAAGAAGCCACACGGAAACCACTTCCTCTAATCTGCCTCCACTTTCCATTAAATCAATGTTATTATATTCTTAATTAATCCTTCCATTAACTAATTAACTAGCCTTTAACTCATGCTTAGCACAAACATTCATAATCACCATTTAACCCCTTAACTAAACTTCTTTCTTTCAATTAAGTCCAATCCTACACACACATGCCAAATTAGGTTAATTCTCTTAGGGTACAAATCCGGCCATGACAACTCTCCCCTCCTTAAAGAATTTCGTCCTCGAAATTCATACCTGAGTGGAATAGTTGTGGATGCTGTTCTCGCATAGCCGCTTCTGGTTCCCAAGTTGCTTCTTCAACACCATGGTGCTGCCAGAGTACCTTTACAAGTGGTATTTGCTTATTCCGAAGTTGTCTGACTTCTTTTGCTAAGATCACTATTGGCTTTTCATCATAAGTGAAATCTGACTGCACTTCCACTTCTGGTAGAGATAGCACATGGGAATCATCTGACCTATATTTTCTTAACATAGACACATGGAACACATCATGTAGCTTAGCCAAAGTCGGAGGCAAAGCCAGCCGATAAGCTACAAAACCTACTCTTTCAAGCACTTCATATGGCCCAATAAACCTTGGACTCAGGTTCCCCTTTTTACCAAATCGCAGTACCTTCCTCCAAGGAGACACTTTCAGAAACACTTTATCACCTACACTGAACTCAATATCTCTTCTCTTCAAATCAGCATACGACTTCTGTCTGTCACTTGCTGCCTTCAATCTTTGCTGTATAATTTTAGCTTTCTCTTCTGTATCACGAACCAAATCTGGTCCTATGACTCTGCTTTCATTCAATTCTATCCAGCAAATCGGTGAACGACATTTCCTTCCATACAAAACTTCATACGGTGCCATACCAATACTGGTCTGATAACTGTTGTTATAAGCAAATTCCATAAGTGGAAGATACCTATCCCAACTCTTAGAGAAATCCAAAACACACGCTCGCATCAAATCTTCCAAAACCTGAATAATTCTTTCCGACTGTCCATCGGTTTGCGGATGGAAAGCAGTACTGAAATTCAATTTCGTACCCAACGCTGCCTGTAAACTCCTCCAAAATTTAGAAGTGAATCTGGGATCCCTATCAGAAACAATAGACAAAGGTATCCCATGCAACCGGACAATTTCCCTTACATACAATTCAGCCAACTTTTTCATAGAATAATCCATCCGAACAGGTATAAAGTGAGCTGATTTCGAAAACCTGTCCACAATAACCCATACTGCGTCTTGCTGTCTTGAGGTCAGAGGCAATCCAGTAACAAAATCCATCGTGATATTATCCCATTTCCATTGGGGAATAGGGAGTGGATGCAACATTCCCTGGGGCACTTGATGCTCCGCTTTAACTTGTTGACAGACAAGACACTTAGACACATATTCCACTACATCCTTCTTCATCCCTGGCCACCAATACAACTGTTTCATATCTTGATACATCTTGTTTCCACCTGGATGCATAGTGAAAACTGTATTATGAGCCTCGTGCATCAATCTCTTTCTTAAGTCTTTATCGTTGGCCACCCACATTCTATTCTTATACAGCAGTATTCCATCTTCATTCACTGAATAGTCGGTCTTATCCATAACACCAACTGACTGCAGAACTTGTTGCAATCTCCCATCACTTCTCTGAGCAACTATTAACTCATCTTTCAAAACCGGTCTTGCTTTTAACTGTGCTATTAAAGCTCCATCTGCAGAAAACCTCCACTCAATCCGCTTTAACTGTAATGCTGAAATGGACTTCCTACTCAAAGCATCGGCCACTACGTTAGCTTTTCCCGGATGATAATCCACAATACAATCATAATCTTTAAACAACTCGAGCCACCTTCGCTGTCTCAGATTCAGTTCCTTCTGTGTAAGCAGATATTTCAAACTCTTGTGATCCGTGTAAATCCTACACTTCTCACCATACAGGTAATGTCGCCAAATCTTTAAAGCAAACACTACTGCAGCCAATTCCAAATCATGAGTCGGATAATTCTGCTCATGCAGTTTCAATTTCCTTGACGCATACGCTATCACCTTCCCCTCTTGCATCAATACACAACCCAATCCGACACCTGAAGCATCGGTATACAATACATACTCTTTACCAGTCATAGGCTGTGTAAGAATCGGTGCTTCTACTAACATCTTCCTCAACCGATCGAAACTTGCTTGACATCTTTCAGACCACTCATATTTCACTCCTTTATGTAACAATCTTGTCAACGGTGAAGCTATTACTGAAAATCCTTTCACAAACCTTCTGTAGTATCCAGCCAACCCTAAGAAACTGCGAATTTCTAACACATTCTTAGGCGGTTTCCATTTCACAATTGCTTCTATCTTAGTTGGATCCACTTTAACTCCTTCAGATGAGATCACATGACCCAGGAATGATACCTCTTTGAGCCAGAACTCACACTTACTGAGTTTGGCATACAGCTGATGTTCTTGCAAAGTCCGAAGTACAACTCTCAAATGCTGTTCATGTTCCTTTTCATTTCTTGAATATACCAAAATATCGTCTATGAACACAACCACAAACTGATCCAAGTACGGTCTGAACACCCGATTCATTAAATCCATGAATGCAGCTGGCGCATTGGTTAACCCGAATTGTCACACCCCATTTGCCCCCTAGTAGAATGAGCCTGTCTGTTCGTCTGTCTGTCTGTCTGACTGTCCGTCTGTATGTGTAAGCATTTGCATGTGTTCAGCATTCATAAGGGTATTTGAGTAAAATATATGATTTTGGGGTTTTATTATTGTGTGGGTGCATACATGGCATTAGTGTGTTTAGTTAAATGAGATATACTTGTGTGCATGTGTTCATACCATGGTAGGATATGCATAAGTGAAGAGGGTTTAAGGTGTGTGTAGTGTAGGTTGTTTTGGTGTGAGTGATTAATGTCACCAATAGGAGTTTGATACATATTTTGAATATAGAAAAGAAATAGAAAAGGGAATGAGGGAAAAAGGAACCTAAACTTACAGATTTATGTTCTTTCCCACTCACTCTCTCTTCTTCCTCACTTTCTTTATTCTCAAGTACTGTGTATTTTGGATTCAAGATTCTATTGGTGAAATTAATCCTCTCCTTGCATCCCCTAGCTTGGTAAGTGCATGATTTTGTCTTTGTTTTACTGTAAGTTTGCATCTTCATCTTCTTCTTTAGGTTGAGTTTTAACCTAGGGTTGAATTTACTGTGTTTGTGTTTTAGCTGAGGCTCCACGTGATCCAAAGGGAAAAGAGGTTGCTGGACCTAGTGGAGCTAAGTGAGAGAGATATAGATTTCAGGTTTGGGAACAATTGTTTGTGATCTGCATAATTTGAGTTTACTGGTATTTCTAGGGTTCTTGAACAATTTGAATGCAAATACCTTGAATTGGGTTGATTGAATTCTGTTTGAGTTGTTTATATGATGTTTGAATTGTTTGGGATAATTTCTGGAAGGTAAGAACAGGTTTGTATTGAGTTAAATCAAATTGGGATTGAAATCTGGAAATTCTGGAAATTCTGGGAAAAATCGTATTACTGTTGGAACTCCCTCTGTCGCGCGATTCGCTACGCAGGAAGGCACGTCACGTCACGTGACCCTTGGTCACGGCGTGACATGCCTGCTGTGAAGCCAGTCGCGTGACCAGCTGAAGAGGAAGCAAGTCACGCGACGTGATCTTCGGTCACGTCGTGTGACCTGAGAAGGAAATAGGCAGATCACGCAATGTGATCTGCGAGGGAGAGCAGCGTCACGTCGCGTGACCCTCGGTCACGCCGTGACCTGCTAGTGCATTGCGTGATCCGCGAGGATCACGCAACGCGCTTGGCGGCAAGCAAGCAGGTCACGAGACGTGACCCTCGGTCACGCCGTGACCTGCCTGTTGAGTCGCCAGTTTTCTCCGTTCAGCCCGTTTTTCCGAAATTTTCTGGTTTTTAACTCTGAAATGAATTTGGCATTTTGTCTGAATGGATTTTACTGTTGTATAATGCATGTCTTACTGTTTAATGCTTCGATATGCGTGATACCATGATTTTCTGATGAAATATACTCCGTATTCTGAAATGTGAATTGAATGTCGCATAACCTGCTAGAGTCGAGTAAGTGGATAGTTAGGCATGCCTAATAGAGTCTTTCAGTAGCTGCAGCCCTCAGTTCAGTTTGGACCCCGATCAGGTCCCCGTTTGGTTCCTCGCGAACCCTACAGTATAGAATCTTGTTTAAGATTCCCTCAGTTTATAAATAACATGATTTGATAAATGATATAATATTTGACTTGTACCTGTGAGGTACCCTCAGTATTCGATTCGTACCCGTAAGGTACCCTCAGTACACTCGTTATCCACTGTCTAGAGTCAGCAGGTATTCTTTAAATGTTAATGAAAATGTTATGATCTGATATAGCTTTGAATGGAATATTTGAATGAGTTTAATGATGAAATACATACTGGTTTATTCTGTAATGCTTAAGATGATGAAATTCTGAATGTATGACTTTTAAATACGAGCATGCTTATATGAATTATGCAATAGACCTTGTATTCTGCCATTGTGAATGTGATATGCCTTGACGACCACTGTGAGTGGCCGTCCATAAATTATGTGTGTTTCCCCACTAAGCGTTTTATCGCTTAGCACGGTGTTTTTACCCGTGCAGGTGCGGAAGGAGTTTTGCCTTGGGAGAGTCTCCGTCATCAGGCCAACACAGAAGGGTTTAGTGTAGGCTCAGTTTTGTATCAGTTATTGATTCATTTTTGTATAGAACTCTCTGTACCAGCTTCCGCTTTTGTAATTATATTTTGTATATGTAATATTATTTTGATATCAGCTTGCTGATCAGAACGTTATTGTAATAGCTTAATTATAGTAATGCATGATCAGCCTGTGCTTTCTTTTTATGCAAAGTTTTTAATTATTCTGTATTTTCTGAATGTATGTTATGAATGGATGTATATTTTGCTTTGTTGTTGTTTGGTGACACCTTGTCTCATACGGCATCTTACTCCTTATCGGATGGGATTGCCTATGTATGGGAAGGGGGTGTTACAGTTAGTGGTATCAGAGCTTAGGTTTAGGCGTTTCTGGGTGTTGATGTGACTGTTCTGAGTTTCTGTGATGTGTATGTGTCTAGATCTGTGTTGGCTGATACGGTTGTTTCTTGTTTGTTAGATGGCTTCTAATTCTGCTCATGGTGCGCGTGAGGAATCCGCCGAGAGTGTGAATCCTCCCGCTGTAGATCAGTCTGTTTCTGTTTCTGGGTCGGCTCAGCATGCTAGGGTTCAGCCCGAGGCCGCAGCCATGCCCTTAGAGGCTATGTTTAGACTGCATCAGGACATGGCTAGGGTATTGGAGAGAGTGACTGCTCCTAGAGCACCTATGGAGAATCTGAGGAGAGCAGGAGTTGAGGATTTCTATGGTACCAGTTTGAATGAGTCTGAGACTGCAGAGAGATGGTTAGATAAAGTCAAGCGTGCTTTGAGAGAGATTCGATGTCCTCCCGACCAGCAGGCAGAGTGTGCTTTAGCTCTTCTACAGGGGTCTGCTTTTGAGTGGTGGGAGTTAGTTTGCAGGCATCCTCAGTTACCGGATCCGATCACCTGGGAGTTCTTTGAGGGTGAGTTCTTAAAGAAGTACATCACTCAGACCTATAGAGATTCGAGATGGGCGCAGTTTTTGGGTTTGAGACAGAGAGCATTGTCAGTAGCTGATTATGAGAAAGAGTTTAACAGGTTATCTCGCTATGCCCCTCGAGGAGTTATGACTGATGACTTTAGATGTAAGCATTTCGAGGCAGGGTTAAATGAGTCACTGAAGACTGCTTTGATTTCTCTGATGTGCATTCCTGGGGTTAGTTACTATCAGATAGTGGAGGCTGCAGTGAGAGCTGAGTTGAATGAGACTGTGATGAGAGAGAGAGCTCAGAGGAGGAGTTCTTCTCGTGGAGGATCTTCTTCGAGTAAGAGATCGAGGGACCCACAGGATGAGTCAGCATCTGGTTCGGCTTCTAGAGGTAGACGTCAGGGTTCTACAGCTCAGTCAGGTTCTGGTAGGGGTGGTAGAGCTGAGACTACTCCAGTTTGTCCTCATTGTAGTAGGTCGCATCGTGGTGAGTGTAGGTGGCTCACTGGGGCATGCTTCAGGTGTGGGAGTTCTGAGCATCGGTTGGCCGGTTGTCCGAGAGTACAGGAGGATTCAGGTTCTCAGAGAGAGGGCAGTAGGGTCGGTTCAAATGCTTCTCAGGTTACCCGTGGCAGAGGCCGAGGTAGAGGTAGAGGTGGTCGGCATAGAGATGGTGCTGCTTCTGAGACTGTTGAGCATCCTCATCAGAGTGGTATTAGAGCTTATGCTATGAGAGCCAGAGATGAGCAGGATGCGCCTGATGTTATTGCTGGTAAGTTCCTACTCCATGAAACTGAGTTATATGCTCTAATTGATCCTGGTTCCACACACTCATACTTGTGCACAGATAAATTTATTGATAAATTGCATTCAGTTGATCAGTTAGATTATGAGATTTGTGTGACCAGTCCATTAGGGCATAGTGTCAGTGTGAGTAGAGTTTTTAGGAGTTGTCCTCTGATTGTTGAGGGAGTTGTGCTTCCAGCGGATCTGATTGAGTTACCCTTCAGAGAGTTTGACTTGATTCTGGGTATGGACTGGTTGGGTAAGTATCGGGCTGTAGTGGATTGCCATAGGAAGACAGTGGTACTTCGGGATAGAAGTCAGTCTCTTGTGTTTCTGAAAGGTTTGGGTGCTAGTTCAGTGAATAATGTTATTTCTGCGATGCAAGCTAGGAGATTCATCAGGAAAGGTTGTGAGGCTTTTCTAGCAGTGGTGTTAGATTCCAGGAGGGATCAGGTACAGATTCAGGATTTTCCAGTAGTGCGAGAGTTTGGGGATGTGTTTCCGAGCGAGTTGCCTGGTTTGCCTCCTGAGAGAGAGGTTGAGTTGTCCATTGAGATCATGCCAGGTACTGCATCTATTTCGAGAGCACCTTATCGGATGGCTCCTGTAGAGTTGAGGGAACTTAAATCTCAGCTACAAGAGTTATTGGATAAGGGGTTTATTCGACCTAGCATATCTCCTTGGGGAGCTCCAGTGCTGTTTGTTAAGAAGAAGGATGGATCCCTGCGGATGTGCATTGATTACCGCCAGATTAATAAGGTTACAGTGAAGAACAAGTATCCTTTGCCTAGGATTGAGGATTTATTTGATCAGCTTCGAGGTGCGGGTGTCTTTTCCAAGATAGATCTTCGATCAGGATACTACCAGCTTCGGGTTCAGGATGCAGATGTGGTGAAGACTGCATTTCGGACTAGATATGGCCACTATGAGTTTCTTGTGATGCCGTTTGGTTTGACAAATGCTCCAGCGGCTTTTATGGATCTGATGAATCGTGTGTTTAGGCCATACTTAGATCGATTTGTAGTAGTGTTTATTGATGACATCTTGGTGTATTCCAAGAATGAGAGTGAGCATGAGGAGCATCTCAGATTGGTTCTTCAGATGTTGAGAGAGCATCAGTTGTTTGCTAAGCTTAGCAAGTGTGATTTCTGGCTTCGAGAGGTATCATTCTTGGGTCACATCATTTCAGCTAGTGGTATCCAGGTGGATCCAGCTAAGATTGAGGCGATTGTTGATTGGAAAGCGCCTCGAAATGTTCAGGAAGTGAGGAGTTTCCTCGGCTTAGCAGGTTATTACCGTCGGTTCGTTAAGGGATTTTCTGTGATTGCTGCTCCTATGACTAGATTGTTGAGGAAAGGAGTTAGATTTGAGTGGTCAGACAGGTGTCAGTCTTGTTTTGATCGGTTAAAGCAGTTGCTTGTTGAGGCTCCTATCCTTACTCAACCCATTTCGGGTAAGGAGTTTGTCATTTACAGTGATGCTTCTGGAGTTGGTCTTGGTTGTGTGCTTATGCAGGAGGGTAAAGTAGTGGCTTATGCTTCTCGTCAGTTGAAGCCACATGAGAAGAACTATCCGACACATGATTTAGAGTTGGCAGCTGTGATC
This sequence comes from Excoecaria cochinchinensis, assembly GCA_947683425.1. NCBI lineage: Eukaryota > Viridiplantae > Streptophyta > Magnoliopsida > Malpighiales > Euphorbiaceae > Excoecaria > Excoecaria cochinchinensis. Next base: position 28,290,849 of record CANTUQ010000146.1, on the reverse strand, counting down.
TTTGCTTTGAAGATTTGGCGTCACTATTTGTATGGGGAAAAGTGTAGGATCTTCTCGGACCACAAGAGTTTGAAGTACTTCCTTTCACAGAAAGAGTTGAATATGAGACAGCGCAGATGGCTTGAGTTATTTAAGGACTACGACTGCATTGTGGATTACCATCCTGGTAAGGCCAATGTAGTTGCAGATGCTTTGAGTCGTAAGTCAGTTTCAACTTTGTTTTTGAGGCGATTCAGATGGCGATTTGATTCAGATGGGGCTTTGCTTGCCCAGTTGCGTGTGAAGCCTACTTTGAGACAGAGGATTGTGGATGCTCAGAGAGATGATCAGAGGCTTCAGCAGATTGTGCATGAGGTTAGATCGGGTAAGCCATCAGAGTTCTCAGTTCAGGGTGAGGTACTTATGTTCAGAGACCGTTTATGTGTGCCAGAGTCTGAGGACTTGAGGAGACAGCTCATGAGTGAGGCGCATAGTTCAGTTTTCACTATGCACCCTGGTAGTACGAAGATGTATCAAGACATGAAGCAATTCTATTGGTGGTCCGGTATGAAGCGTGATATAGTGAATTTTGTTTCCAAGTGCTTGACTTGTCAGCAGGTAAAGGCTGAGCATCAGGTTCCTTCAGGTTTGCTTATGCCTTTATCCATTCCTGAGTGGAAATGGAATGACATCACCATGGATTTTGTTTCTGGTTTGCCTTTGACTCAGAGGAAGCATGATTCGGTTTGGGTTATTGTGGATCGGCTTACGAAGTCAGCTCACTTCTTGCCAGTTAGAGTGGACTACTCCATGGACAGATTAGCCAGTATCTATGTGGATGAGATAGTTCGGTTGCACGGTGTGCCTTTGTCCATAGTGTCAGATCGAGATCCGAGGTTTACTTCCAAGTTTTGGAAGGAGTTACAGAGAGCTTTGGGCACTAGGTTGAACTTCAGTACAACGTTTCATCCTCAGACCGATGGACAGTCAGAGCGAGTTATTCAGATTCTGGAGGATATGATGAGAGCTTGTGCATTGGATTTTCCGGGTAGTTGGGACAGATATGTGTCATTGATGGAGTTTGCCTACAACAACAGTTTCCAGTCTAGTATCGGTATGGCACCATATGAGGCTTTGTATGGTCGTCAGTGTAGGACTCCGATTTGTTGGACAGAGCTATCTGAGAGATCTATGATTGGACCCGACTTGGTTAGAGATACTGAAGAGAAGATCAGAGTAGTGCAGCGGAATTTGAAGGCAACCAAGGATCGACAGAAGTCTTATGCCAATTTGAAAAGAAAAGATGTGCATTTTGAGATCGGGGACAAAGTTTTCCTTAAAGTTTCTCCTTGGAGGAGGATACTTCGATTTGGAAAGAAGGGTAAGCTGAGTCCTCGTTTCATTGGACCTTATGAGATTTTGGCTAAGGTGGGACCTGTAGCCTACAGATTGGCGCTACCGATGGAGTTAGCAAAGTTGCATGATGTGTTTCACGTTTCGATGCTTCGTCGGTACAGAGCAGATCCTTCTCATGTTCTGTCAGTTCAGGATATTCAGGTTCAGCCAGACTTCTCTTATGATGAGGAACCGCGAGCTATTCTAGCCCGAGAGGTGAGGCAGTTGAGGAATAAGCAAATTCCTTTGGTTAAAGTGTTGTGGATCCATCATGGAGTCGAGGAAGCGACTTGGGAACCAGAGGAGTCTATGAGAGCTCTGTATCCACAGATATTCAGTTCATGTGAGAATTTCGAGGACGAAATTCTTATTAGTAGGGGAGAGTTGTCACACCCCATTTGCCCCCTAGTAGAATGAGCCTGTCTGTTCGTCTGTCTGTCTGTCTGACTGTCCGTCTGTATGTGTAAGCATTTGCATGTGTTCAGCATTCATAAGGGTATTTGAGTAAAATATATGATTTTGGGGTTTTATTATTGTGTGGGTGCATACATGGCATTAGTGTGTTTAGTTAAATGAGATATACTTGTGTGCATGTGTTCATACCATGGTAGGATATGCATAAGTGAAGAGGGTTTAAGGTGTGTGTAGTGTAGGTTGTTTTGGTGTGAGTGATTAATGTCACCAATAGGAGTTTGATACATATTTTGAATATAGAAAAGAAATAGAAAAGGGAATGAGGGAAAAAGGAACCTAAACTTACAGATTTACGTTCTTTCTCACTCACTCTCTCTTCTTCCTCACTTTCTTTATTCTCAAGTACTGTGTATTTTGGATTCAAGATTCTATTGGTGAAATTAATCCTCTCCTTGCATCCCCTAGCTTGGTAAGTGCATGATTTTGTCTTTGTTTTACTGTAAGTTTGCATCTTCATCTTCTTCTTTAGGTTGAGTTTTAACCTAGGGTTGAATTTACTGTGTTTGTGTTTTAGCTGAGGCTCCACGTGATCCAAAGGGAAAAGAGGTTGCTGGACCAAGTGGAGCTAAGTGAGAGAGATATAGATTTCAGGTTTGGGAACAATTGTTTGTGATCTGCATAATTTGAGTTTACTGGTATTTCTAGGGTTCTTGAACAATTTGAATGCAAATACCTTGAATTGGGTTGATTGAATTCTGTTTGAGTTGTTTATATGATGTTTGAATTGTTTGGGATAATTTCTGGAAGGTAAGAACAGGTTTGTATTGAGTTAAATCAAATTGGGATTGAAATCTGGAAATTCTGGAAATTCTGGGAAAAATCGTATTACTGTTGGAACTCCCTCTGTCGCGTGATTCGCTACGCAGGAAGGCACGTCACGTCACGTGACCCTTGGTCACGGCGTGACATGCCTGCTGTGAAGCCAGTCGCGTGACCAGCTGAAGAGGAAGCAAGTCACGCGACGTGATCTTCGGTCACGTCGTGTGACCTGAGAAGGAAATAGGCAGATCACGCAATGTGATCTGCGAGGGAGAGCAGCGTCACGTCGCGTGACCCTCGGTCACGCCGTGACCTGCTAGTGCATTGCGTGATCCGCGAGGATCACGCAACGCGCTTGGCGGCAAGCAAGCAGGTCACGAGACGTGACCCTCGGTCACGCCGTGACCTGCCTGTTGAGTCGCCAGTTTTCTCCGTTCAGCCCGTTTTTCCGAAATTTTCTGGTTTTTAACTCTGAAATGAATTTGGCATTTTGTCTGAATGGATTTTACTGTTGTATAATGCATGTCTTACTGTTTAATGCTTCGATATGCGTGATACCATGATTTTCTGATGAAATATACTCCGTATTCTGAAATGTGAATTGAATGTCGCATAACCTGCTAGAGTCGAGTAAGTGGATAGTTAGGCATGCCTAATAGAGTCTTTCAGTAGCTGCAGCCCTCAGTTCAGTTTGGACCCCGATCAGGTCCCCGTTTGGTTCCTCGCGAACCCTACAGTATAGAATCTTGTTTAAGATTCCCTCAGTTTATAAATAACATGATTTGATAAATGATATAATATTTGACTTGTACCTGTGAGGTACCCTCAGTATTCGATTCGTACCCGTAAGGTACCCTCAGTACACTCGTTATCCACTGTCTAGAGTCAGCAGGTATTCTTTAAATGTTAATGAAAATGTTATGATCTGATATAGCTTTGAATGGAATATTTGAATGAGTTTAATGATGAAATACATACTGGTTTATTCTGTAATGCTTAAGATGATGAAATTCTGAATGTATGACTTTTAAATACGAGCATGCTTATATGAATTATGCAATAGACCTTGTATTCTGCCATTGTGAATGTGATATGCCTTGACGACCACTGTGAGTGGCCGTCCATAAATTATGTGTGTTTCCCCACTAAGCGTTTTATCGCTTAGCACGGTGTTTTTACCCGTGCAGGTGCGGAAGGAGTTTTGCCTTGGGAGAGTCTCCGTCATCAGGCCAACACAGAAGGGTTTAGTGTAGGCTCAGTTTTGTATCAGTTATTGATTCATTTTTGTATAGAACTCTCTGTACCAGCTTCCGCTTTTGTAATTATATTTTGTATATGTAATATTATTTTGATATCAGCTTGCTGATCAGAATGTTATTGTAATAGCTTAATTATAGTAATGCATGATCAGCCTGTGCTTTCTTTTTATGCAAAGTTTTTAATTATTCTGTATTTTCTGAATGTATGTTATGAATGGATGTATATTTTGCTTTGTTGTTGTTTGGTGACACCTTGTCTCATACGGCATCTTACTCCTTATCGGATGGGATTGCCTATGTATGGGAAGGGGGTGTTACACGAATGGCATTACTAGAAATTCATAATGCCCATAACGAGTTCTAAACGCGGTCTTAGGTACATCTTCCTTCTTCACTTGCAACTGATAATACCCTGAACGCAAGTCAATCTTTGAGAATACCCCGGCTCCCCTTAACTGATCAAACAAGTCTTCAATTCGAGGTAAAGGATACCTATTCTTTACTGTCACTTTATTCAACTGTCGATAATCAATACACATTCTCATTGTACCATCTTTCTTTTTAACAAACAACACTGATGCTCCCCAAGGAGAAACACTAGGTCTAATAAAACCCCTGTTCAGTAATTCTTGCAACTGCTCCTTCTATTCCTTCAACTCAGTTGGAGCCATTCTATAGGGTGCCTTAGATACCGGTACAGTTCCTGGTACCACGTCAATTGATAACTCAACTTCTCTTATTGGTGGTACACCGCTCAATTCTTCAGGAAACACGTCAGGAAACTCTCTGACTATTGGTATCTCTTGCATCTTTACTTGTTCTCTCTAACTATCTAATACCAAGGCCAAATAAGCTTCACATCCTTTTCTCATACACCGACAAGCTTGCATAGCAGATATCACATTCACAAGAGGATTAGTGCCCACTCCTCTCACTGTCGCTCTGTTTCCCTTACCATCAGAGAGTATAACTATTTTCTTCTTACACTTAACATCCGCATCATACTTAGTTAACCAATCCATACCCAGAATCAAATCAAACTCATCGAACGGTAGCTCAATCAAATCCGCTGGAAACATTATACCTTGAACTTCTAATGCACAGTTTCTATACACTCTGTTCACATTAACACTACCTCCCAAAGGGCTAGACACACAAATATCATATTTTAAACATTCCACTATAGGCATCTTTTCACATATCTTTTTATCACATACATATGAATGAGTTGAACCAGGATCAATAAGTGCAAACATTTCCACATCACAAAGTAGAATAGTACCTGCTATCACCTCAGGCGCGTCCTGATCCTCTCGTGCCCTCATAGCATAAGCCCGCACTGGAGCCTCATCAGGTCTATCCACAATCTCAGAATCGACTGCACCTCTGGACTGACTACCTCTGCCACGTCCTCTTCCTCTTCCTCTGTTCGTAGAAGGCAAGTTTGAACCACCCCTACTCTGCTCTTGTTGATTTCCTGACATCTCATAGGTATTCGGGCAATTAGCAATGAAATGCTCAGTGCTCCCACATCTATAACAAGCACCCGACACTCTCCAGCATTCTCCTCTATGCCTCTTACCACAATGAGGACACTCATGAACCTCACTTCTATTACCAGATGTTCCTCTTTCAGAACCAGATGCTGAGGGAGCGCCTCGCTTCTTACCTCTCGCTGCAGAACTGAACCCTGATTCCGCAGGTGATGCCACATGAGAATCTCTTGTTCTTTTCCCCGTCTGGGAACCACCTCTATTCGCATTCTTCCTTTGTCTCCATTCTCTTTGGGCTCCAAAAGTCCTTTCAGCTCTCAAGGCTGCTTGTACAATTCGATAATAACTTATATTCTGCTCTGTTGTTAAAGAAATCAGCAAAGCTTTAATTTCCTCAATCAATCCATCCTCAAACTGTTGACATCGCAACACATCAGTTAACACACCTTTCGGCGCATATTTGCTTAAGCGATAGAATTTTGCTTCATACTCCGCCACTGTCATAGTCCTCTGTCTCAAACTCAAGAACTTCTTCCAATTTGCCTCTCGATGAGCTTTAGTAATATACTTGTTCTTGAATTCTTTTTCAAAGAACTCCCAGTTTAATGGTTCAGGAAGCATCGGATTCTGCAGGACCAGCTTCCACCAATCATATGCAGGACCTTGGAGTAATGACTCCACACATTCAACCCACTGATCTGGAGGACATCGTATCTCCTTAAGAATCCTTTCCACCTTCTCAATCCAGTACTCTGCTTTTTCTGACTCATCTAACCTTCTTCCATGAAATTCCTCCAAACCATGCTTCCTCAAAGATTCTATTGGGGCTCTTGGCGCCATCATACGTTCCATCACTCTCGCCATATCTTGTGTCATTTTCATCATGGCTTCCATAGGCCCAAATGGAATCTCATTCCCATAGCCAACCGATCTAGACTGCCCAGACCCTGTCACCTCAGCTTCACGAGGATTCACACTTTCGGCAGATTCCTCACCAGTATGCCTTCCAGAATCCATCTTACTACACAGATTAAACAAGGACTTCCGCATTAGGTCAACAAACTATACACATCTTATCTACACAATTCCCAGAAAAGACTCAACCTAGGCTTTGATACCACAACTTGTGACGCCCGTTCCCTAACGACAAACTAGCTCAGCTAATCTTAGTTAGAGAAGGTCGCACACTCACACAGAAACACATGCGAAAACTGAATAATAAAATTTCATCACACACTGTTTTAATTCATGCATCACATGCTAGCTACTATTAGTCACACGCCTTAGCCATTCACATGACACTCATACATGTGGGAGGTTACATCCGTGATTACTACATTATTACATGCCTTTATATATTCAAAATACATATTAACCATATAAAACTTATACAAAAGTCCCAAATAACAAACCCCCAACCTACACTATATACTTCCTATTGTTGACCGTACCAAAATGCGGGGGACGTCCTTCAGTCACCTCTCGTCCGTACCTGCACGGATTAGAGTAAATCCATGCTAAGCGATAACGCTTAGTGGGGAACTCATACATTTAGCATTATAATTTATCACACATCAGAATCATCATACATAACATGCTAATAAACATGCCAGATCAACCATTACTATACTCAATCATAAGGCATCCATTACTTATTCACATTTTCATACTTTCTTGTATCACAATCACTTCGGTTTATATTTAATTAACTTTTAGCCGATTAACCAATTAGCCTTTTTGCCACTTTGCCTGCAATTCAAAGACGCGGATAACGGGTATCGCATCGGTATCTCTCAGATACCAGTAATCTCATCGAGACTACTTTTTCACATTTAGCACCTTCTGGTGCTTCATATCACATTAGTACCTTCTGGTACTTTTCATCATTCCACATATAACACAGTCCAGTAAGGATAATCGCATTGTGATTCCCATGGAATCAGACACATTTAACGCATGGGGCTGCAGCACTTGACCCTATAGGCATGCCTAACTATCCACTACTTGACTCGCAGGCTTAAGTTGTTAAACACTTATTCAGTTCACTTTTCACTTTACACATTTGTATTAGCACACAGCCATACATTTCATTCGCATATTCAATATGCTTTCAAATTCAGTCTTCACATTCAATATTCACATAACTTATCACATTCAGAAGTCATCATAGTTGTATGCATTTGCAGTTCACTTAACACATATACATTACTTACTCATGCTGTCCTTCATTTCCGCTTAAAGCCATGCCATTTGAATGACCAAACACATTAGGATTATATTGCCAAAACAGGGTGGGTCACGGTCACAATGGATTTCATTGTCACCGTGACATATTGAAGTCCAAAACAGAATGCAAATTGGGGACATGTCACGGTCACAACCAATTTCATTGTCACCGTGATGTGTTCCCAACTCTCGGCAGAATGCAACCTGAGGGTATGTCACGGTCACAATGAATCCCATTGTCACCGTGACATATTCTCACTTTGCAAAACAGAATGCTCCCTTGGGTACCTCACGGTCACAATGAAGTTCATTGTCACCAAGACATACCAAAATCCATTAGGCAGAATTGAACTCAAGCATACCTCACGGTCACAATGGATTTCATTGTCACCGTGACCTATGCAAAACACCATATCATGGTTATGTTTTTCAGTCCATTTCTTCCTTCTCATTAAGACTTCAAATCTCATTCACGCTTTTGGCAATTAACCCAATTACATCAACCACACAATCAATAACACTGTGACGCGCGCCGGACCCGAACAAACCCAGCAAGGGCCCTCCTTTGAATCTGCCATTGGGATTCGAGGTATAAAGGTTCGCGTCTTTTGATCATGGGCGCCATGAGACATCATCGGTGTATCCCTCCCAATAGGACATTGGGGAGAATAACCTAGCCTATTGACGCCTAAAGGCACCTTTGAGGTATTTGGAGTCGCCACCCAATTTGCAAGAAATTGGGAAAAGGTTTCTCACCTCTATTGGTCTAAACCAGAGATATGGTGTCCGGAACTTCCCTCTTATTTATGCTTTGGTTAAATATAAATGGGTTTTTAACTCCTTAAAATTATATCTCTCATCTCACACGAGCGATGTATTAAAAGTAAAAGCGCATTTTCAAGCACGTAAAGAAAATAAATAAAAGCGATAAAGCAATAGATAGAGAAAGCGGTAAATGAAAGCGGTAAACACGCAAGCACGCAATTACAAGAGAAATAGGGGCGGAATACAACCCCTATTGGAAGGAAATGAAGCTATAAATGGGACAGAATACAATCCCCAAAAATAAATAAGTTTGCCCCAAAATTATTACAAGGGCCCAAAAAAGAAATGAACTTTGAATTTAAAACACTCACCCAAGATTAAAATAAAAGAACATACATAAATCGGGGCATTATTTAAGGAACGTTGGTTCCTTCGCACTTGTTCGAAATTTAGGAACATTGATTCCTTCGTATTAATTTGAAGAGGGTTCGAAGAGTCATTTTTGATTGCTTGAATTAAAAAACCGGGACGAGTGATCCCATTTTTGTAGAAAAGTTGACTCTTCGTTTTAATTGTGACATTTTTATTGTCGGGCTAAAATAAGGGACATTGGTCCCGATTTTATTAGTGAAAATTCCAATTTAATTATAGAAATATTTTTGTGATTTTTTATCGCACGCGTGCACGAATAAAAATATATATTTACAAATAACACGACATAAAGAAAGGGTTAAGAAAGGTCTCACCGAACCAGAGTGACTCTCCACGCGTCACGACCCATCCGGGGAGTCGCGGGGATGCCCAAATAACTCGATTCAAGTTAAACTCATACAAAAATTAGCATCAAAAATAATGTTAGTAACAACTCCAAAAATTAATCAAACAAAAGCGAGGTAATAACAATAATAAAATTATGGCGATGGTAGCAACAATAAAATAACACTAATAATGATAAAAATAATAATAATAATAGTAGTAATGGACAATGATAATAAATAATAGTGAATATAATATAAATAAATATGACAATAATAATAATAATAATAATAAATGATATGTAATATGAAAACAGGATAATCAATTAGAAATGATATTAACAATGGTAATAATAATAATAATAATAATAATATTAGTGGACTACATGGTAGCAACCTATAATAATAATAATGATAATAATAATAAAAACAATGGATGGATCAAATAGTGATAAGTAATAGTGACAATGACAATATTGCTACATGAGGATAATATTAAATAACAAGGTAAATGATAATATAAATGGGGATTGGTGACCAACGGCAAAACAAGTAAAAATTAAACTATAAAATCAAATCAAATCCACATAGAGAAGTTGGACTAAAAGCAAGGCTAGGGGTGTCAACAGTAGCAAAAATAGAAACTATTAACCATGAATATATATGATAATAGCAACAAAAATAATATTAACAACAATAAATAACATACAAAAAATAAATGAGGACGAGTTCAAGGATGTTTACCCTCAGAATTTTTAGGTTGGGGAAAACGGTGTCCCGATCGATTTTCCTTGTCGGATTTAACGTGATAAATATTTGAAGAAAATGTGGAAATTAATATTTTGGAATAAAAACAAGAAAATACTTTGATGAAAATATTTTTGGTGGATGATTGAGTAAAGGAAATTAATTTTCCAAACTCAATCACCCAAGAAATGGATTTATCTTTTTTGAAGAAAAATAAAGAAAGTTAAAGCTTGAGAAAAAGAAGGAAAAGAGAAGCTAAAGAGCCCTCCTGGGAAAAAAAATGAAAGAAAACCCTTGAGAAAAATAGTTGCCGTCCTCTCAAAAATGAGGGCAAATTCCTCATTTAAGGTTGCCTTGGCCAAAAATGGCAAGGGACAAAAGAGGCTTTATCTTTAGTTAATCCAAAATAACATAAATTGGTGAAACAATGGAAAATGTCAGACTGAAGAAAAATCAGAAAATCAGACTGAAAATAGCGAAAAAAGTGGACAGGCGAAACAGGTCGCGCAGAGGAGGCAAGGGCGCGCGGCAACCTGCGCGTGGTGCCCTGGCACCGCGCGCGGCAGGCACCTGCCTCGCGCGTAGGGGGGGTCGCGTGGAGCGCCCCGCCTCGCGCGCAGGGGGGTCGCGCGAGGCGCCCGCCCCTGCGCGCAGGGGGGGCGCGTGGAGCGCCCCGCCTCGCGCGCAGGGGGGGGGGCGCGCGGAGCGCCCGCCCCTGCGCGCAGGGGGGGTCGCGCGGAGCTCCCCGCCTCACGCGCAGGGGGGTCGCGCGAGGCGCCTGCCCCTGCGCGCAGGGGGGGCGCGCGAGGCGCCAGCCTCGGGCGCAGGCGCCCCTGCGCGCTGGGGCGGCCTGCCTCGCAGGCGCCCCTGCGCGCTGGGGCAGCCTGCCGCGCAGGCGGCCCCGCGCTGCCGCAGTGGCACTCGCGATAAATAAATTTTTTTTTTTTTATTTTTATTTTTATTTTTAATTTTGACACAATATTAATATTTTTTCCTATTTTAAATTTTAATCCCTAAAATATATATTTTAAAATTATTTTCCGAAAAACACATCTTTTGACAAGGAACGATCGGTTCTCACCTTTCTTGCCGAAAATCGGTCTTCTATTTCATCATTGGGTAATTCTGATCTTGGACCGCCTCGGGACCCGGTGTCTACAGTTGCCCCCAATTTTGGGGAACTTAGAACGCAGGCGCCTAAGTGAGCCAAAATTCAGAAAAGAGAGGGAGAGATGCGTACCTGAGGCGGTCGCTGTCCGGAACTTGACATTGCCAGCTTGTCGGCATCATAGGACTACTCCGGTCACATGATTGAGGAACGTCAGCTTGTCGACGTGAAACTAGGGCTGACCGACTGATAAACACCAGCTTGTCGGTGTGTGAAGGCGCCAGACTTTGAAGAACGTGATTGATAGAACACCAGCTTGTCGGTGTGTGAAACCACGGCTGAGCGACTGATAAACACCAGCTTGTCGGTGTGTGAAGACGTCAGACTTTGGAGAACGTGATTGATAGAACACCAGCTTGTCTGTGTGTGAAACCACGGCTGAGCGACTGACAAACACCAGCTTGTCGGTGTGTGAAGGCGCCAGACTTTGGAGAACGTGATTGATAGAACACCAGCTTGTCGGTGTGTGAAACCACGGCTGAGCGACTGATAAACACCAGCTTGTCGGTGTGTGAAGGCGCCAGACTTTGGAGAACGTGATTGATAGAACACCAGCTTGTCGGTGTGTGAAACCACGGCTGAGCGACTGATAAACACCAGCTTGTCGGTGTGTGAAGGCGCCAGACTTTGGAGAACGTGATTGATAGAACACCAGCTTATCGGTGTGTGAAACCACGGCTGAGCGACTGATAAACACCAGCTTGTCGGTGTGTGAAGGCGCCAGACTTTGGAGAACGTGATTGATAGAACACCAGCTTCTTGGTGTGTGAAACCACGGCTGAGCGACTGATAAACACCAGCTTGTCGGTGTGTGAAGGCGCCAGACTTTGGAGAACGTGATTGATAGAACACCAGCTTGTCGGTGTGTGAAACCACGGCTGAGCGACTGATAAACACCAGCTTGTCGGTGTGTGAAGGCGCCAGACTTTGGAGAACGTGATTGATAGAACACCAGCTTGTCGGTGTGTGAAACCACGGCTGAGCGACTGATAAACACCAGCTTGTCGGTGTGTGAAGGCGCCAGACTTTCCTGCGAAAACAAAAGAGATTTGTATGCAAGGGTAAGTTATGCGCGTGCATATGCATATGTCATGCAGGATGCAGGTGACACCATTCATCTAAGTGGCCCAGTGGTCGAGGTGCGATAACTCTTGCTGAAGCGACTCGTGGCTCCTGTGTGGTCGCTTATGCCCCCAAGCGTCTGAAAGCGATGTCCTACTTTATGGACTCTGACTCATAATTCTTCAGGGAGGATTGCCCGATGTGTGTCTTTGCTTGAAAGGGGTTGCCCAAGGTAATGCTGCCTTATCACTCCAAGCGTCATTGTTTTAAAGGTAGTGCGTCCCTCGTGGATTTTCACACTAGCTTTTCTTAGCGGGAGATGCGTCCTTGTCGGATTTTCACATAACCCTGTGCCTTATTTTTTGCCTGGAATGGACCCAACCCAATCCAGCGGCTTTTATTTATTTCATTTTTTGTAAGGCAGACTGCCTGTTGCCAGGTTTTCACCCTGCCCTTTGGCCTAACTTTTGCTTAGAGCGCCAGTCACGGTTTTCATCTCTAACGGCCTTTTTTTTTTTTTTTTTTTTTTTTTTTTTTTTACGGAATCTTTTCAATCTGTCGACGTTGACCGGCTTCCTGAATTCATTCCCATCACTATCTGTCAGGATCGCAGCCCCTTTAGATAAAAGCTTCTTCAGAATAAAGGGTCCTTCCCAAGTGGGCCTAAACTCGCCTCGAAAGTCCGGAACCCCTGGCCTCATCTGTTTGAAGACTAGGTCTCCTTCCTTCAATGGGTGCTTTCTTACTTTCTTCCTAAATGAGCGGGCTAGTCTTTTCTGGTAGATCTGGTTGTGGTAGTATGCCCGCATCCTATCTTCGTCCAATAGGTTCAACTGTAGTAGCCGCTGCTGAGCCCATTCGGCTTCTGGTAGCTGAGTTTCTGTCACCACCCTCAATGACTGGAGTTCTATTTCTACCGGTAGAACTGCTTCCGTCCCGTAAACCAAGGAGAAAGGGGTAACCCCTGTGGAAGTTCTGGCGGTTGTCCTGTAACCCCATAGAGCGAATGGCAATTTCTCGGCCCAGTCTTTATAGGTTTGCACCATCTTAGCCAATATCTTCTTGACGTTCCTATTAGCTGCCTCGACCGCCCCGTTGGCCTGTGGTCGGTATGGAGAGGACTTATGGTGTTGGATGGCGTACTTCTTGAGCATCTGTTTAGTCTCAGCATGGAACTGTACCCCATTATCTGACACGATGTGATGAGGGAGACCGTACCTACAGATCAAATGTCGCTCGATGAACCTGGCCATTTCCCGGGCGCCTAATTTCTTGAAGGATTCAGCTTCAACCCACTTGGTAAAGTAATTAATGGCGACCACAATGAACCTGTGCCCGTTAGAGGCTGTCGGGTGTATCTCCCCTATTATGTCAATCCCCCATGCGGCAAATGGCCACGGAGATGTCAGGTTGCACAATTCCGACACCGGCAGGTGTCTCAGATTAGCATACTGCTGGCATAATTGGCACTCCTTTACATATTTAGAGCAATCTGTATCCATTGTTAACCAGAAGAATCCTTGCCGCATTATTTTCTTTGCCAGGGCCAGACCGTTCATATGGGCCCCACAGACCCCTGCATGGGTTTCTTCCATAACCCTTTTAGCCTCTTTTTCATCTAAACATCTGAGTTGTATACCATCAGCTTGTCTCTTGTACAACACCCCGTCTACACTGATGAACTGAGCGGACAACTTGCGAATCATCCTCTGGTCTTTTTCAGTGGCTTCTTCTGGGAATACCACCCTTTTCCAAATAATTCTGGACATCATAGTACCATGGCTTTTCGTCCGTAGTCTCAACATCCCCAACTCATTCAGTCTCAAAGTATGGCTTGTCTCCTCTAGAAATGTGCATAGGCCTCATGGCTAGTCCCTTGGGGTTATCCGACATGGATACCAGGGTGGCTAAGGCATCTGCCAATTGGTTCTCATCTCGGGGCACGTAGTTAAAAGTGCAGACTCCAAACTGGCCACTTAGTTCTTTTAGACACCTCACATATGGCAACAGCCGCTCTTCCTTAACGGTCCATTCACCCCTGACTTGGTGGATTACTAAGGATGAGTCCGCAAAGACCTCTACTACTTTTGCCCCCATGGCTGAGAGTGCTTCTAACCCAAAGATGCAGGCTTCGTACTCAGCTTCGCTATTTGTGGCTTTATATCTCAGTTTCTTAGCTAAGGGGAGCTTCTCATCATCTGGGGTTGCTAGAATTACTCCTGTCCCGACCCCTTCGTTATTTACTGCCCCATCAAAATACATCTGCCACTTCTGTACGGTGATGGCCACCACATGTTTGTCGGGGAATTCATATTCTAGCCGATCTGCTTCAATTGGATGGTCGGCAAGAAACTCCGCAACTGCCCGACCTTTGATGGTCTTTCTCGTGACATACTCCACATCAAATTCCTGCAGCAGTATTAGCCATCTTCCCATCTTCCCTAACAACGAGGGCATTGCTAGATTCAGTGAGATATCAGATGCAGTCGTCGACGGATTTTCGGGGTGTGTTCTCCTGTGCGAGCCTTGTCGAGCTACTTTCTGTATCATTGCCCGACGTGCTCGTCAGCTCGGGATGACCCAGGACACAGCTAGGGACCCATTATCATTCCGGGGAGGAACCCCTTTTTTGCAACCTCTACCTCTCGCTATCAGGATCTTTGGAGCCGACCGCCGGCGAAAACTGTCATACCCCTTTCGGTACCCATTCTGTAACTTCTACTGGTGAGTGCAAAAGATGGATACTCAGTCCGGCACCTGACACGACAACTTAGGCATCTGGCTGGCGAGAGCAGGAGTAGAGTAGCCACTTAGATTTTACTTTTTATAAAAGAACTAGGAAATGATGAGTTAAACTGCTTTTGCTTTATGTATTTGCATAAAACTGTGTGCATTTCAGCACGATTTCTCTATACATAATCACCATTTAACATGGATTCAGAATGCAAGAATTACATCTAATCTCGGATTGGATCTTGTAAGCATCAGACTCCTGTTTCCAATCAGCCCTCGCGGGTTTTCTTGATTGAATATTTTCTCTTTTTTTTTTTTTTTTTTTTTTTTTTTTTTTTTTTTAAGCCTCCGCCATGGACCCTCCTTCAGTTTCTCAGCATTGGTTGAATTCGCTTTCATCTTCATCTGCCGGGGGGACTGCTGCTTCTGAGGGTGGCTCCTCTTGGTATCAAAGTCTTGGTCTTAACCCTTGTGCATAATGGTCGAGGTGATGGGTTCCTTATTTGGGGTTTGAATATGAAGTTTCGCGTTTGGCCTTTGTTGGCTTTGGCGGGTCAACCCTGGAATGGCCTTTCAATGGCTGAGATAGGGTGACAAGTTGGGCTTGGATGATCTGGGGTACTTTATCGATTCTGGTGGTTCGAACTTTCGAAATGGTTTTCGACGGCTGGGATTGGGTGGATAGTTTGTGGGTTAGCCTTTTAGATCCTTTTCAGTAGTTAAGCATAATGACAATGTGCAGGCATGTGTAGATCAACAGGATTTGAGCGAAGCTTTTCTTCAAATAGCATTCCCTCGCCCCTTGATCAATTCTCTCTTTTCTTCTCTCATTTTTTTTTCAATTCAAATTTTTTTTTTTTTAATTAATTTTTTTTTTAATTTTTAATTTAAATTTTTTTTTTTTTTTTTTTGCAACCCAATTTTTTTTTTTTTTACAAACTTTGCTCAAGTCCTTAATTTTACACATACGTGCACTTCTATCTTAACCAATGGGACCATTGTTGCTCAATCTAGTCAAGCATATAGTTTTAGCAAGAATTTTGGCTATAAGGGTTCTGAATGGTTAAGAGTCGATCATAATTATTTTTGGGGTACACATCTCAAATGGTTGAGAGGAAAGGGTTTACGTTGTTTGGTTCTGATGAGTTGTATTCTGGTCAGCTATGTTTTCTTCGTGAAGGTCTTGAGTCTCATTCGCCTAACTCCTGATGCAGCTTGCGAAGCTTGATCTTATTTGGTGGCACCATATGCATCCCAGATGTCGTGGGAGTGCAACGAAATGGCTTTCAACATTCGGTTCGTCGTCATGTTGGCGCGTGGAAGTGGTATTGATATCAAGAATGCCTTTGTCAATTTTCAGCACGTCATACCAGGTCCGGGCGAAGGCCTCTTTTTTTTTTTATTATTATCTCTCAGGTTTTTGTCTCACTTCAGGAGTCATAACAGATGCTATCAAGATTTTCTTTGGGTTCTCCCAAAGTTCCGAGATTGAATGGAATGGCATTAGTTGAACCAATGTCAAATGTAAATGTGCCATGATTATGCATAATGAAATCATAAGAAACATCACACAAGATAGCAAAACCATCCATTTCATTCAAGAAAACTATAATTAAAACTGTCATCATTAAATAGTTCAGAAATAAAAAAAAGAACATCTAAATAGCTACTTCCTTCTTCTCTTGCCAACGCGGACGCTGCAGTCAACGGCCTATTATCACTTTTGGGAACCATTCTCCTCACTTCTCAGCTCCTCATCGATTAAGCGTAGAATTTGCCTCCTCAGAATTTGGCACTCGTCAGTCTCGTGCCCGGTACGCTGATGGTAGGCACAATACAGATCTGCTCGGTGATTGGGGTGCCCTTGGCCCCTGGCAGGTTGGGCCGGCATTGACTGTATTTTTCCCTTGCTGACAAAATGAGCGAAGTGCTTGGATAGGGGTTTTTTCAGCATGGCATAGTGACTCTGAGTCATTCCGAAAGTCGGGGTCCTTGTGGCTCTAAAACCTTCTCCATCGCCCCCTGTAAAACTTAAGCTCCCGTGACTACCCTGGCGGCATTCAGGATTTGTGAGCAGGTTGCTATCGATCAGATCCTGAATCTGGTGCCTCAGCCTAGCACAATTATCCGTCATATGGCCAGTGTGTTGGTGGTAGGCGCAGTACTCGCCTTCCTTGTGCCCGGGCTGCCCCCAGGTCTTTGCCGGCTTGGACGGCAATGGTTGTAACACCCCCTTCTTGATCAGCCTTTCCAGGACCCAAGACAAAGGTCCGCCTAAATTAAAGTAACGCCTCTGAGCCATCTCAACCATTGGCGCTTTCCCCATCCTTTTTGTACCTCTGCTATCACCATAGTAACCAATTCCTAGACTTGCAGGGCTAGTAACGGCTCCATCGGGAGGTGTCCGGGTAGTTGCAAGCTTGGACCTCATGATCTCCTCCTCAAGATCAGCTAATCTCTTTTCAGTGTTTGCGGGACTGAGAGGACCCATCGGCTGTAAGGGCCCTAGTCCTTTCCCTCTTTCCACTTGTTCGATCAGTGAGTTGGGTGTCGTCTCGCCCCTAGGCTCAAGAGCGAATTGAGACATTACAGCCATCCTCTCACACTCTTTTTTGGTCGTGGCTAGCTCAAATCGGTTAAGTGCAGCTGCAGTGACTTGGGCTTGAAGAATTAGTGCCGCGGCGTCCAACCTTTCCTTAATTATGGCTGACAACCTCCCTTCAAGTTTTTCAAACTTTTCATCTAGTTCTCGGGCGATCATGATACGGGCCTCTTCAATCTGTCGCGAAGGACCAGCCATTCCCAATGTCTATGGATGCTCTGACTAAGACGGTAGATTTCTGCCAACCACTTCGAATTCTGCTTACTCTTCAGATAGCTATGAGGACCCCAGAACCTTCCAGGTGAATGGTGTATGATGGCTGAAAAATCAAAGGGGTTAGAATGATGCATGGATGACATGTGATGCATGAGCATGACGTGCAGCATTTACAACCACATGCAGACAGGTAGATCCTTCCAACCTTATCACTCCCACACACGGGGTTGTGCGGTCTCTTTCCTAGGTGGGCTTCATCCGAGGGTTAACAGGGAACCCATCGGACACGTATAGTGCACGGTGAAAAACCGGCAGCATAACAGTCTTAATTTAATGCACATTCGTATGGGTTTTGGCCATTACGTATTCGGACAATTCAATCAAGTTAAGGTGGGCTCACCGGGGCATGAAAGCCTTTGATAAAAGACCACTTGACTTGCTTGACTTTGTTTAATACGCGATGGCCCATGTCACAAGCATCATATTAAGGAACATACCGCCTAGGGGAAGTTTCTACTTGCCAGTACATGGGCTTTGGTCAAGGTGATTTTCTTTAGGCTACCCAAGCATGGTTTGCGCCGACGGGTCTAACTCATCACGAGCATAACGACCGATCGGGTCTCCATTTCGATATACCAAAAGGTACAAGGCTTGGGTTGGTGATTATCCCTAACACTTCCCTACAATGAGTGAAAGTAGGGTCGTGCTTTGGGAACGCACCGAGGTAAGATAGGGACCAACTAGCGTAAGTCTAAGGCTCTAAAATGATATGATGCAATTTTTGAAAAGAGATAGAACTTTAAGTTTTAAAAACCCAATTATAAATTTTAACCAAAGAATTTTCGGAGTGAAGTCTCAAACACAAAGTCCCCAGCGGAGTCGCCACTGTGACGCGCGCCGGACCCGAACAAACCCAGCAAGGGCCCTCCTTTGAATCTGCCATTGGGATTCGAGGTATAAAGGTTCGCGTCTTTTGATCATGGGCGCCATGAGACATCATCGGTGTATCCCTCCCAATAGGACATTGGGGAGAATAACCTAGCCTATTGACGCCTAAAGGCACCTTTGAGGTATTTGGAGTCGCCACCCAATTTGCAAGAAATTGGGAAAAGGTTTCTCACCTCTATTGGTCTAAACCAGAGATATGGTGTCCGGAACTTCCCTCTTATTTATGCTTTGGTTAAATATAAATGGGTTTTTAACTCCTTAAAATTATATCTCTCATCTCACACGAGCGATGTATTAAAAGTAAAAGCGCATTTTCAAGCACGTAAAGAAAATAAATAAAAGCGATAAAGCAATAGATAGAGAAAGCGGTAAATGAAAGCGGTAAACACGCAAGCACGCAATTACAAGAGAAATAGGGGCGGAATACAACCCCTATTGGAAGGAAATGAAGCTATAAATGGGACAGAATACAATCCCCAAAAATAAATAAGTTTGCCCCAAAATTATTACAAGGGCCCAAAAAAGAAATGAACTTTGAATTTAAAACACTCACCCAAGATTAAAATAAAAGAACATACATAAATCGGGGCATTATTTAAGGAACGTTGGTTCCTTCGCACTTGTTCGAAATTTAGGAACATTGATTCCTTCGTATTAATTTGAAGAGGGTTCGAAGAGTCATTTTTGATTGCTTGAATTAAAAAACCGGGACGAGTGATCCCATTTTTGTAGAAAAGTTGACTCTTCGTTTTAATTGTGACATTTTTATTGTCGGGCTAAAATAAGGGACATTGGTCCCGATTTTATTAGTGAAAATTCCAATTTAATTATAGAAATATTTTTGTGATTTTTTATCTCACGCGTGCACGAATAAAAATATATATTTACAAATAACACGACATAAAAAAATGGTTAAGAAAGGTCTCACCGAACCAGAGTGACTCTCCACGCGTCACGACCCATCCGGGGAGTCGCGGGGACGCCCAAATAACTCGATTCAAGTTAAACTCATACAAAAATTAGCATCAAAAATAATGTTAGTAACAACTCCAAAAATTAATCAAACAAAAGCGAGGTAATAACAATAATAAAATTATGGCGATGGTAGCAACAATAAAATAATACTAATAATGATAAAAATAATAATAATAATAGTAGTAATGGACAATGATAATAAATAATAGTGAATATAATATAAATAAATATGACAATAATAATAATAATAAATGATATGTAATATGAAAACAGGATAATCAATTAGAAATGATATTAACAATGGTAATAATAATAATAATAATAATATTAGTGGACTACATGGCAGCAACCTATAATAATAATAATGATAATAATAATAAAAACAATGGATGGATCAAATAGTGATAAGTAATAGTGACAATGACAATATTGCTACATGAGGATAATATTAAATAACAAGGTAAATGATAATATAAATGGGGATTGGTGACCAACGGCAAAACAAGTAAAAATTAAACTATAAAATCAAATCAAATCCACATAGAGAAGTTGGACTAAAAGCAAGGCTAGGGGTGTCAACAGTAGCAAAAATAGAAACTATTAACCATGAATAAATATGATAATAGCAACAAAAATAATATTAACAACAATAAATAACATACAAAAAATAAATGAGGACGAGTTCAAGGATGTTTACCCTCAGAATTTTTAGGTTGGGGAAAACGGTGTCCCGATCGATTTTCCTTGTCGGATTTAACGTGATAAATATTTGAAGAAAATGTGGAAATTAATATTTTGGAATAAAAACAAGAAAATACTTTGATGAAAATATTTTTGGTGGATGATTGAGTAAAGGAAATTAATTTTCCAAACTCAATCACCCAAGAAATGGATTTATCTTTTTTGAAGAAAAATAAAGAAAGTTAAAGCTTGAGAAAAAGAAGGAAAAGAGAAGCTAAAGAGCCCTCCTGGGAAAAAAAATGAAAGAAAACCTTGAGAAAAATAGTTGCCGTCCTCTCAAAAATGAGGGCAAATTCCTCATTTAAGGTTGCCTTGGCCAAAAATGGCAAGGGACAAAAGAGGCTTTATCTTTAGTTAATCCAAAATAACATAAATTGGTGAAACAATGGAAAATGTCAGACTGAAGAAAAATCAGAAAATCAGACTGAAAATAGCGAAAAAAGTGGACAGGCGAAACAGGTCGCGCGGAGGAGGCAAGGGCGCGCGGCAACCTGCGCGTGGTGCCCTGGCACCGCGCGCGGCAGGCTGCTGCGTGCAGCCTGCCCCGCGCAGGCAGGTCGCGCGAGGCACCTGCCTCGCGCGCAGGGGGGGTCGCGTGGAGCGCCCCGCCTCGCGCGCAGGGGGGTCGCGCGAGGCGCCCGCCCCGCCTCGCGCGCAGGGTGGGGCGCGCGGAGCGCCCGCCCCTGCGCGCAGGGGGGGTCGCGCGGAGCGCCCCGCCTCACGCGCAGGGGGGTCGCGCGAGGCGCCTGCCCCTGCGCGCAGGGGGCGCCTCGCGCGCAGGCGCCCCTGCGCGCTGGGGCGGCCTGCATCGCAGGCGCCCCTGCGCGCTGGGGCAGCCTGCCGCGCAGGCGGCCCCGCGCTGCCGCAGTGGCACTCGCGATAAATAAATTTTTTTTTTTTTTTTTTTTTTTTTTTTATTTTTAATTTTGACACAATATTAATATTTTTTCCTATTTTAAATTTTAATCCCTAAAATATATATTTTAAAATTATTTTCCGAAAAACAAATCTTTTGACAAGGAACGATCGGTTCTCACCTTTCTTGCCGAAAATCGGTCTTCTATTTCATCATTGGGTAATTCTGATCTTGGACCGCCTCGGGACCCGGTGTCTACAAACACATACCTGATTTTCCCTTCTTGTTTGGCATTCAATGATAGTACAAATCATAATCACCTTCAAGCACTTTATCACAATCATATTGCCACTATAATCATACAATTTAGCATCACATAGTTCATGCTCAATCTTCAATTTCACATATTATGCAATTCAGTTCAAAATCCTATTTAACCAACACTAATCACATATTCATACAATTAGGGTTTGTTCCCAAACCTCGTCGCCTTAGCTCCTAATTACGACGGACGCTCGGCTCGCCGATTACAGCCTTTCCTTTATCTCTCTTCACTTCTTCAGCTAACAAAACAACACAGATACTCAAGCTCAAACTCAAACCAATAATATCCCATCCAAACCAGCTCAACCAAGAAGAAAGAGTAGAAGATGAGAATATGCACTTATTCACTTACCTCTTAGGTTTAACCCTTAATTCTTGAGCAACTTAACATCAATATACTTACCCTTCTTTAACACTCACTCCCACGCAAGAAAGAAAAGAGAAGAACACAAAAAATTGCTAGATTACACAAATGAAACTCTTCCCTTCCCTTAACTCACTCTTGCATGCAAAGGTGTAGGTGGCATCCTCTCAAGAAGCCACACGGAAACCACTTCCTCTAATCTGCCTCCACTTTCCATTAAATCAATGTTATTATATTCTTAATTAATCCTTCCATTAACTAATTAACTAGCCTTTAACTCATGCTTAGCACAAACATTCATAATCACCATTTAACCCCTTAACTAAACTTCTTTCTTTCAATTAAGTCCAATCCTACACACACATGCCAAATTAGGTTAATTCTCTTAGGGTACAAATCCGGCCATGACACCGACACTCGCAAATATATATATATATATATATATATTTTAAAAGTTTTTGCTAAAATACTATAATTTCAAAGCATATCCTTTTTGTCTCAAAATAATTTTTTTAAAATATTTTTAAAATACATTTTTATTTATTTCTAGTAAATCAAACCGACAAGAAAATCGTCACTTCCAACTTCATTTTTGCCTATAAACAGGCACAATTAATTTAATCATTGGGTAATCCTGATCTAGGCTATCTCGGGACCCGGTGTCTACACCTGGCCAGCCTTTTTTGATAAATTTGATTCTGGTAATAGGCTCTCAGCCTACGCTTATCCAGAATATTCAGATGTTGCAATCGTTGCTGCGCAAAGCCACTTTTTACATCACAGCCCGCTGCGCTTGACAGCTCGGGATGACCCAGGATGTGGTGAGACTCCCTCTATCTTTTTGAGGTGGAGTTCTATCTTCATCCTTTGCTTCCCGATATCATGATCTCTAGGTCGAGTTACCAGTGAAGACTGTCATACCCTCCTTCGAAAATCATCCTGTCACTTTCACTAGTGCATATAGGAGATGGATGATCAGCCTCGCAGTTGATAATAGGACTCGATGACTCAGACATCTGGCCGGCGAGAGTAGTGATAGAGTATAGTTCAGTTTTACAAGCATTTTGGGCAATGCGTTTCTTTTCAAAACAAAACTATAAAATAATGTAAATGAATAAATTTAGTTTTATTTCATTTCATAAAATTGTGTACATCTCAGTATGATTTCAGTATACATGATCATCATTTAACACTAATTCAAAATGCAAAACTAAATTCATTCTTGGAACAAATCCTGATAGCATCAAACTCTTGTTACTAATCAGCCCTCTCGGCTTTTCTTGATTGGACATTTTCTCTCAAGCCTCTAATTTTTGCCCAGCCTTTTTTCGATTTTCACCCTGACGAGGCGTCCAATTTTAGCAAGGCCGCCTTTTTTCTATTTTCGACCTGCAGGGCTTTTATTTCTCTTCTTTTGATTTTTAGCTTTTATCTATGGAACCTCTTGAGTCTGTCGATATTGATCGGTTCTTTGAACTCGTTGCCATCGCTATCTGCCAGAATTGCCGCTCTTTTTGACAACAACTTTTTGAGGATGAAAGGACCTTCCCATGTCGGTCTGAATTTTCCCCTTATATCTGGCGCACCCGATCTCATTTGTTTGAATACTAAATCTCCCTCCTTCACGGGTGTTTCTTGACTTTCTTTCTGAATGACCTAGCCAGCCTTTTTTGATAAATCTAACTGTGGTAATAGGCCTTTAGCCTGCGCTCATCTAGCATATGCAGATGTTGCAATCATTGCTACGCCCATTCAGCCTCCGAAATTTGGGCCTCCATGACTACACTCAATGATTTGAGTTTTATCTCAACTGGCAGTATTGCTTCCATCCCATACACTAAAAATACGGTGTGGCTCCTATAGAAGTTCTGACAGTAGTTCTATAACCCCAAAGTGCAAAAGGCAACTTTTTCGCCCAGTCCTTGTAGTTTTGAACCATTTTGGCTAGGATTTTCTTAACATTCTTGTTGGTGCCTTCTACTGCCCCATTGGCTTGTGGGTGATATGGAGAGGACTTGTCATGTTCGATGCCGTATTTCTGAAGTAACTTCTTCGTTTTCGCCATGAATTGGACACCATTATTGGATACCACGTGATGTGGGAGACCGTATCTGCTTATTAGGTTCTTTTCAATGAATCTGGCCATATCACGAACATCGACCTTCTTAAAAGATTCACCCTCTACCCATTTAGTAAAATAGTCGATAGCAAATATGATGAATCTATGTCCATTGGAGGCAGTGGGGTGTATCTCTCCGATAATATTTATCCCCCAAGCTGCGAACAGCCAAAGCGACGTCAAACTGTGTAGTTCCGAAATCGGCAAGTGCCTCAAATCTGCATACTGCTAACACAACTGACATTGCTTTATGTACTTCGAGCAGTCCGTATCCTTGGTGAGCCAGTAAAACCCTTGTCTCATAATCTTCTTGGCCAGCATTAAACCATTCATGCGGGCCCCACAAACACCTGCATGAGTTTCCTCCATTACCCTTTCGGCCTCTTTTCATCCAGGCACCTTAATTGGATACCATCGACTTGTTGCTTTTACAATACCCCATCAATGGAGATGAATTGAGTAGATAACCTGCGAATTAACCTCTAGTCTTTTTCGGTGGCCTCTTCTGGGAATGTTGTGTTCTCTAGGTAATTCTTGATATCGTGGTACCATGGTGTCCCATCCACAACTTCCATTTCCATGATGGGATTAGACTCAAATCTAGGCCTCTTAGCACTAGAAATCAGCACTGGCTTCATAACTATCCCTTCCGGGTTATCCCATATTAACACTAAAGCTGCAAGCACATCGGCTAACTGATCCTCGTCCCTCAGAATAAAGTGGAATGTGCATTCTTCAAACTAATTGCTCATATCCCTCAAGTGTTTTACATATGGTATTAGCCGTTCTTCCTTAACAGCTCACTCGCCTCGAATTTGATTGATTACCAGCGATGAATCTCCAAGCACCTCTACATTCTTTGCCCCCAAGGCTATCAAGGCTTCTAATCCAAAAGTGCAGGCTTCGTACTCGGCCTTATTATTAGTGGCCTTATATCTTAGTTTCTTAGTGAACGGAAGTCTTTCGTCATCCGGGGTTGTTAGAATAATTTCTACTCCTGCCCCCTTGCTATTTACAGCCCCGTCAAAGTACAGTTGCCAACCTTGTACTACGATAGCTGCCATATCCTCATCTGGGAAATTGAACTCATACGTATCTCCTTAGAACGAGTGTTCATCTAAAAACTCTACTACTGTGCGCCCCTTGATAGTCTTCCGGGTGATGTACTCAACATCGAATTCCTGTAATAACAACAACCACCTCCCCATTTTCCCTAGCAAAGATGGAGCCTCCTGCAGGTATCTAAGAGAATTTTATTTTGCCACCACTTGTATCTTGTAAGAGCGAAAGTAGTGTTTCAACTTCTTAAAGGCCCAGATTATCGCGAGACAAATCTTTTCTACTTCTACATACTTGACCTCATAGGAAAGGAACTTCTTACTAAGGTAATAGATTGCAAAATCCAACCCAAACTCATCCTACTGAGCCATAATAGCCTCCTACAGAACTATCTTCTATAGCCAAATATATAATAAGCGGCTTGACTAGTTGTGGCGGTCTCAGAACTGGTAGATTTCTCAAGTATCCTCTGATAGTATCAAAGGCTTTATGACAGTCTTTATTCCATACTGCAGGCTGGTTTTTTCTGAGCAATTTGAAGATTGGCTCACAAATTGAAGTAAGTTTGGCAATAAACCTGCTGACATACTGCAACTAACCCAAAAAACTTCTGACATCCTTTTCCTTCTGAGGCACCGACATTTCTCGGATGGCCTTGACCTTGTCCGGGTTGATCTCAATCCCCCTCTAGCTAACTACAAATCCTAATAGTTTCCCTGAAGTGACGCCAAATATGCATTTCTTGGGATTCAATCGCAGATTGTACTTACCGATCCTCTGAAAAAATTTCTCTAAAGCCTCAAAATGGCGTTCTCTAGTGGCTGACTTGATCATCATATCATCCAAGTATACTTCCACTTCTTTGTGGATCAAGTCATCTAGGATCCTTATTGCCATTCTCTGATAAGTCGCACCTGCATTCTTCAGACCAAATGGCATCACCCTATATGCAAAGGTCCCCCACTCAGTAATAAAGGCTATCTTGATTCGGTTAGCTATCTTGTTAAGAATTTAATTGTAGACTGCATAACCATCCACAAAACTATACATCATGCGAGCAGCTGAACTATCTATTAACACGTCTATGTGAGGCAATGGAAAGTCATCTTTTGGACAAGCCTTGCTCAGATCTCGATAGTCCACACACACGCGCACTTTGCCATTCTTCTTGCCTACTGGGATGACATTGGCCAACCAGGTTGGATATCGTATTTCAATCAAGAACTTGGCTTCAATTCTGTTTATGAATTACCTCCTTCACCTTATCTGCCCATTCTGGCCAGAGCCTCCAAAGTTTTTGCTTGACTGACTTATGGTCTAGGTATGTCGGGATGGCATGCTCTGCAATTTCACGGTCTACTCCTGGCATATCTTCATAGGTCCAGGCAAAGACATTTTCGTGTTTTCTTAAAATTCTCTCAAATTTTTCTCTCTCCTCAGGAGTTACGTCAGATGCTATCAAGATCTCTTTCGGGTTTTTCGAAGTTCCAAGATTAAATGATGTAGCATCGGTTGACTCAATGTCAAATATAAATGAACCATGATCATGATTATGCATATTGAAATCATCAAAAACATCGCACAAGTAAGCAAAATTATTCATATTATTAATAGAACTGGAAATGTCATCAATATTATTAAAAAGTTTAGGTGTAAAAAGAAAATCTAAAGTATTTTCTTCTTCTTCTTTCGTCGGTGCAGATGTTGCAGCTGACGGTTCTGGATCAAACTGACGTTTTGGAGGTACTGTAGCAACCCCCTGAATGACTTCACTCTATCTCTCTGCAGCTTTGCCTTCCATCTTCACTTTCCCCTTCACTCGGGCAGTCATTAGCCTCTTAGTAATAACATCTTCGAGTGTTTGCGGTCCTAGACTATCTCTTTAGTCATGATTTCCTCACCCCAAAAGCCCTCTGCTGGCTTGATAAATCAATGTCCCAATCGAAACCCGGTATAGTTTTTCCATCAACCCACTGCGGTTTTACTTCCCCTGTGTAGGCACACATTGTTGTTGCTGGCACAAAGCTTTCTCTGATATGGGGGATCTCCTCCCTGACTTCTTGCCCTTCTTCGCGACACCTTCATACCTAAGGCCTCTCCTATCCTTCTGGCCTCTGGTAGTAATGGCTGTTGGTGATCCCTATGAATTCTTGCCTAGGTACCAGGGAGGAATGACATCCTCTTTATCATATTCATCACTTGAGGACTTCCTTCCATGTGTTCTTCCCCATCTATCCTGGCGACAAGAAATCCACTGAATGGTTGTCTCGCAATCTCCAGCACTGAGACCTGATTCTCCCTTGCGGCTCTTATGGTCACCACTTATCCCTCGTGGGGAATCTTAACTATCTGGTGTAGAGTGGATGGCACCCCTCCCAGCTTATAGAACCAAGGCCTGCCTAAGAGGGCTAAGAAGTTGGCCAGATTAGGTAGGACCACGAATTCCACCTCAGTCTCGACTGGTCCCATCTTAACGATCATTTTAAATGTCCCAGATGCCTATCTTCGTGAGTTGTCATAAGCTGTGATCGCTAAATCAGACTTAGCCAGCATATCCTCCGTCATTCCGAAAGCTGGCATTGCCACTAGTGGGCACACATTAATTGATGAACCATCGTCCAATATGTCACACGCCATGTGTTCTGATTGATCTGAGCCCTTATGTACAAGGGGTGATTATAATTGCGGCCTTTCGCCGGCAAGTCAGCATTTGTAAACACAACATTCTCTCCGGCACCCCCATTTACTACATCTAGCAGCTCTATAGGAGAGATGGTTGTGGCCACTATAGTCTCACACAAAGCCTCCACTAACTTCTTTCTATGAGATGGAGACTACCTCAATAAATCCTAGATTGAAATTTGAGCCGGCGTCTTTTTCAGCTGCCTCATTATTGGATCCTCCTCTGGTTCCTTTTCCTTTTGACCCACTGCGGGATCCTGCGGCCTATCAACCTCCGTAGCTACCCTTCCACTACGGGTCACTGCTCTAACTTTCTTCTTTTCTTCCTCCTCCGAACCCCACGGGTCGGGAAATCCATCAACTTCAAAATTATCATTTTCATCTCCACTTTAATCAATGAACCAGCAATCAATCACTGCCACGGGAAGCCCTTCTTTTACTTACCGCATGGAGGCATGTGATAGCAGCGTTTACATCGATACGGTATAAGTCTTTCAATACAAACCATTCGGGAAAACTGGACCTGATCATGAACATAGTGGGGGCACATTATTATACCTGGGTTTCTTCTGATTCCCTCTCTTCTCGGGATCTGTGATTTGCTTAGAATCGATCAAATCTTGAATTACATATCTCAACAACTTACACTCATCTGTTGTGTGCCTGGTATATTGATGGTATACACAACACTCATTATCCTTGTGCCCTGGCAAACCCTGGGTCCTGGTCGGTCGGGGAGGCAAAGGCTGCAATTTCCCCTCCTTCATCAGCCTCTTGAGCACCCATGAGAGAGATCTCCCCAAATTAGAGAAATGCCTTGGAGCAGTGTTCGTAGCTGAAACCTCAGCCATCTTCCTGGTGCCACTGGTGGAGCCTGTTGGCCTACTTACCCCCTGGCTACTACTGCCCTTCTTGGCATAACCTTCATTGCTCGCTCTTCTTGCGAGGTACTCTCCCTCAGCTTTGATGGCAATATCCTTCAATGATTCCCAATCTCTCAGACCCTTCATCTTCAGCCCATCCCTCAGATACGAGCTAGCATTCTTGATAAAAAGCCAAATCTAATCTTGAGTATCTGGCTGTTTCTTTATTTCCATCACCCGGTTCCTCCATCGGGTCAGATACTCATGGAAAGACTCACCAAACTTCTGCTGTAGCAATTCCAAGTCCTTCAGGGTAATCTCCACCCTCATACTGCAGTCATATTGCCTGAGGAATTCTTCCGTTAACAAGTCCCAATCTTCTTTAGTCCTCCGGTCTAGACCATAGTACCAATCCACCACCAGGCCTATTAAGCTAAGACAGAAGTATTCTATTTTCTATCTCTTCATTAAAGTAGTACCCTTTATTGCCAGTGAGTATTGCTTTATGTGGGCGATAAGATCAGAAGTGCCATCAAATTTTGGGACATCCGGCATTTTAAAGTTCATAGGGATCACATCCTCTCCCTCCAATTCTTTGTCCTCAGGATTCATCCCTCGTCCTCGAGTCAAAATTCTTGACATCGCCTCAAACTTCTCCTCCATCTTTTTCCAGATGGCCTTTTCAGTCTGAGGTTCCTTTTCCCTCACTGATACTGGTTCCTCATACTTGTCCTCTTCCCAATCCTCATCTACCCTACGGGCAGGCCCCTTTCTCTGTCCTGCCAACATATTGGCCCTTAAGTCCACTGGCGGTGGATGAATCTCTTTAATTGGGTCTTCTTTGACCTCCTCCTATTTATTTAACCTCATGGGAGGAGGAGCTAGGTTCTTTGGTTCGGCAAGCTGGGCTATGTTTGCCATCATGGCCATCATTCGATTCTCGAACTCCTCAAACTGTCTACCCACTTCCTCGATTATCATGGCCCTGGTAGTGTCTGCCCCTCTTGGTGAATTAGCCATCTCACTGTGCAAGGAGAACTGGGATGATGTAGCGTGACTGGTTTCAAAAATTATGTCTGAGTACTCTACCCTTTCCGATAGTTTAAAGAATGGATTTCTGCGCAGCCGCCCACGAGGACCTCTTGACCACTTGGGTAGATCCATGATGGCTGCAAAACATATCGGGTCAGGATGATGCATGAATACCATAAGATGCATGATCGTGCTATGCAGCACCCAGAAATCACACTCAAGCACATAGGTTCTTCCAACCTTATCACTCCCGCACATGAGGTAATAGTCTCTTTCCTAGGTGGGCTTGGCCCATGGGTAATAGGGAACCCGATGAATGTGTATGGTGCACGATAGAAAATCGGTAGTATAACCTCTCCTAACTAATGCACAGACACATGGGTTGTGATCGTTGTGTTTTTAGCCAATCCAAATAAATTGATATGGGCCTATTGAGGCATGAAAGCCTTTGATTAGGTGACCCAAGCATGGTCCCTGCCAATAGGTCTAGCTCATCACGAGCATAACGATCGGTCGGGTCTCCATTTAATATACCAAACGGTACGAGACTTGGGCTGGTGATTACCCTTAACACTTCCCTACAATGAGTGAATGTAGGGTCGCGCTTCGGGAATGTATCGGGGTAAAAAGAGGCACCAAACTAGCATAGATCTAAGGCTCTAATGATATGCAATGCAATTTTGAAAAAGAGGTGCAATTTTAAATTCAAACTCAATTATAAGTTTTAACCAAGGTATTTTCGAAACAAAGTCTCGATGCCCCCAGCAGAGTTGCCATTGTGACACGCGCTGAACCCCGGCGACCTCGAGCACCCGCTTTTAGTGCATTCGGGAGAGGTTCATGGAACTTGTAAGAGATTACAATGGCGTCTATTTTTGGCAAATAAGGAGGTGTTTTTGAGTCGCCACCTAATAGAACATTGAAAAAAGTCGTCTAGCCTCACTGAGCCTAAGACAGCGCATGTGTGTCTATTTTAAGCAATCAGAGATATTTTGGACACCTCCTTCGAAGAGAACATTGGGAGGATCATCTAATCTCGTGAAGCCTAAGACGATGCATATACGTCAATTTTGGGTAGTCCATAGATATTTTTGACACCTCTTTCCAATAAAACACTGGAAAGGTCATCTAATCTCGTAGAGCCTAAGACAATGCAAATTGGGTTTATTTTGGGCAACAAGAGATATTTTGAAGGCCCCACCCTAATAGAACATTGAGATGGTCCTCTAACCACGTTGAGCCTAAGACAAGAGATGGTTCGGGATTTCCCATTTATTCATACCTTGGTTAAATTATAATTGAGTTTTGAATTTAATATTTTATTCCTTTTCTCAGATAATTTAATGCATTAATTAAAGCGCAAATCATTCACGTAATAAAAGCAATAAATGAAAGCAGTAAATTGAAGCAAGATTAATACAAGATAAATGGAAATCCGATAAATTACAACAAAACTAGGGACTGAATACAACCCCCATTGTAAATAGCATGTGGATCATACATAAAATGGGATATTCATTAAGGAGTGAGGACATTGGTCCTCACATGTATACTTACAAAAACAACTTTAAAGTGTCAATTTTATTTGATAACAGAAATAGGACATTGGTCCTCATTTTATTAGTGAAAATTCCAATTTAATTAATATAAATATTTAACCATTTTCATATTAGCGGAATAAAATAATATTTACAAAAATGGAAAACTGAAATAAAATGGAATAAGGGTAAAAGAATAAACCCGAATAAAGGTTCTCAGATTATTGCGGTGTCCTCCGTTTGATATAACCCAAATCCAATAAAGAAGCAATAAAACTCACAGCAATAAAAATCATATTAGTGCAACAATTAAAATAAATATGAAAATAAATAAGGAATAAAAGAATCTATAAGAATTTATAATGAAAATAAGGAAAAGAAAAGAAAGGAATAAATGAAAAGAAAGTGAAGGAAATAGAGGGGGAAAGTCCCAGGGACGGCCCATTCCGTGTGAGCGACGGGCGTCCCTGGGCCGACCGATGGGTGGAGGTATAAGCACTCGATGGCCCGTCGCTCAGATGAGGGACGGCCGTCGGTAAGTCCTCTGCCCGCGTCGTTGGGCCGACCAACGAGAGGAGATAAAAGCCCTCGACAGCACATCGCTTGGATGAGCGACGGCCGTCGGTGGGTCCTCTGCCCGTCGGTCATCCCAAACCTAGAAAAAAAAGAGAAAATCAAGCAAAAAATGTTTTATTTTAAATAAAATGAGATTTTATGTGAAAAATCAATATGAGATAATAAAATGTAATGGAGATCGATACAGAATATTTACCCTCAAAATATTACCTCTAAAGGTGAATGTTGCGTGATTTTTGTTCCTCGAGTTCTATAGGGATTGATCCACGATGCATAATTTTAAGAGATTTTTGGCTGCAAAAAATCGTGTTTTCCAAAATGAATCAAGAAAAGAAAATTATATTTTTCTTTCTCGATATTTTGGTAGAAATTATGTATGATAAAAAGGCTAAATCGAATAGAAACGACTTAGTCTCATTCTCCCGGATTCGCCTTAATTCGAAGAACATTTGATAAAAATCCGACGAAAATAAAAGCGAAGAACTTTTTGTAGGAAAATTCTCTATTTTGTAAAAATTGCTAACCCCTAATAATGAGCCTCAACCCCCTATTTATAGTTATAAGAAAATAATTCAAATAAATTCAAATTTAGAATTTAAATTTGAAAAAGATTTTTGAAATCAAAGTCAAAACCGAATGATTTATCGAATATTCTCAAAATCAAATCCAAAATTTGAAAATATTTGAAAAAATTTAGGAAATATAGGAAATCCTGAAAATATATTTGAAAAGGTTTAGGAAATATTTGAAAAATCTTGAGAATATATTTGAAAAGATTTGGAAAATCTGGGAAATCCCACTCAAATCAACGGCAGATCGACGATCGACGGGACTCGGTGATAGGGGCATCCTTGGTCTTTTGTGCGATGGACCACCCACGAGAGACAGAGGCCGAGAGACAGTAGGTGCTCGCGAGAGGCAGGCGCCTCTCACACGAGCGATGGACGTCGCTCAACTTGAGGGACGGGCCTCTCATGTGAGCGACGGGCATTCCTCCAACGAGAGATGGCCCGTTCCATGCTAGCGACAGGCATCGCTCACACGAGAGGGAGGCCATCCTTAGGAACGAACAACAGGCGTCGCTATGACCGACGGAATACCCGTCGATGGAGCAAAGTCCAGATTTTCAAAATAGGAACTCCACCCGATGTCCAGAATTCCCCTATCATTGAGAAGAATCCTCAATCCTTGTAAAACCGAAGAATAAAAACTCACAACTTTCATCCATTTGCCTGGGAACAGACATTGATATCTTCATTGGGTAACTCTGATCTGGACTGCCTTAGGACCTGGTGTCTACACCTTGTATCTTAGTTTCTTAGCTAATGGGAGCTTTTAGCCATCTGGGGTTGTAAGAAAGATCCTTACTCCTGCCCCCTTCCCATTAACTGCACCATCGAAGTGTAACTGCCAACCCTATATTGTAATGGCTGTAACCTCCTCGTCTGGGAAGTTAAAATCAAATAAGTTTCCTTCGATAGGGTGTTCTGCCAAGAATTCTACTACTGTACGCCCCTTGATAGTTTTTCGGGTGATGTATTCAACATCAAACTCTTGTAGGATTAGCAGCCATCTTCCCATTTTTCCCAACAACGAGGGAGCTTCCTGCATATACCTGAGAGGATTCTGCTTAGCAACAGCTTGTACCTTGTAAGAATAGAAGTAGTTCCTTAACTTCTTAGAGGCCCAAATTACCGCCAGATAGATCTTTTCGACTTCAGTATACTTGACCTCATAAGAAAGAAACTTCTTACTGAGGTAATAAACTGCAACCTCTACTCCAAATTCATCCTCCTGAGCCATCATAGCACCTATGGAACTATCCTCTATTGCTAGGTACAGGATCAAAGGCTTGACTAGCTGAGGCGGTCTCAAAACCGGGGGGTTCAAGCATTCTTTGATGGTGTCGAAAGCCTTCTGGCAATCGTCATTCCATATCGCAGGTTGATCTTTCCTGAGTAGCTTGAAGATCAGTTCACAAATCGAAGTGAGCTTGGCAATGAACCTATTCACATACTGCAATTTCCCTAAAAAACTTCTGACATCCTTCTCTTTCTGAGGCACCAGCATTTTCCTAATGGCTTTGACCTTGTTTTCCCAAGGTGACTCCAAAGATGCACTTCTTAGGGTTCAGCCACAAATTGTACTTGTCAATCCTTCGAAAGAATATCTCCAGGGCTTCAAAGTTACCCTCTCTAGTGGCTGACTTGATCATCATGTCATCGACATATACCTCCACCTCTTTATGGATCAAGTGATCGAGGATCCTAGTAGCCATCCTTTGGTAGGTTGCCCCTGCATTCTTCAATACAAATGGCATTAACATGTAAGGGAATGTGCCCCACTCGGTGATAAAGGTTGTTAGAATCCGGCCAGCTATCTTATTAAAGATCTGATTGTACCCGGCATATCTATCCATGAAACTGTACATCATGCAAGCTACTGCACTATTTACGAAACTGTACATCATGCAAGCCGTTGCACTATCCACTAAAACATCAATGTGGGGCAGAGGAAAGTCATCTTTCGGACAAGCCTTGTTCAAATCTCGATAGTCCATGCATATGCAAACTTTTCCATTCTTCTTGGCCACCAGAAAGACGTTGGCTAACCAAGTCGGGGATTGGACTTCAACAAGAAACTTGGCCTCAATCTGTTTGTGAATTTCTTCCTTGACCTTTTTTGCCCACTCTAGCCTGAGTCTTCTGAGCTTCTACTTAACTGGTCTATGATCGAGGTATGTTGGAATGGCATGCTCGGCGATTTCACGATCAAATCCTAGCATGTCTTCATAGGTCCAGGCAAAGACTTTTTCATATTTCTTTAAAATTCTCTCAAATTGTAACCTTTCTTCAGGATTTATATTAGATGCTATAAAGATTTCCTTTGGGTTTTCCAAAGTTTCGACATTAAATGGAATGACATCAGTTGAATTAATGTCAAATATAAATGAATCATGATTATGATTATGCATAGTGAAATCATCAGAAACATTGCACAAGTAAGTAAAATCGTTCGTCTTATTAATTGAATTGGAAATGTCATAAACAATATCAAAAAGTTTTGGCATAAAAAGAAAATCTAAATTATTATGGTCTTCTTGCTCTACCGATGCAAACGTTGTTGGGTATCATCTTGGCATTTTGGAAGCTCTGCAGCAACCCCCTGTGAAACTTCATCTTGCTTCTCTGCATATTCATCTCTCACCTTCTCCTTACCCTTCACTTGGGTAGCCATCAATCTCTCCGTGACAATCTCTTTGGGCACTTTTAGGTCCCAGACTCTCAAACTGTCCCCTTGGTCATTATTTCTTCATCCCAAAAACCCTCTACTGGCTTGATCATTCCAATGTCCCAATCAAAGACATCATTAAAAACCTCAAAACCCGGTACGACTCTTCCGTCTACCCACTGAGGCTCAGCTTGTCCTGCATAAGCGCACACTGAGGTGGCTGGCACAAAGCTCTCCTTAATATGAGGGATCTCACTAGCTGCCCTTTTGCTCATCATTGTGGTGCTCCTGTACCCGAGGCCCCTTCGATCCTTCTGTCCTCTCGTTGTGATGGCTGTTTGTGGCCCCTGAGAGTTCTTACCCAAACCGGCTCCGAGAAGGAAGGACATCCACTTCAGCATATTCACCACCTGAGGGCTCCCTGTAACATCATTTTCCTCATTTATCACAACCAAATGAAACCCGTTGAAGGGTTGCCTCGCATTCTCAAGTATAGATATTTGATTCTCCCTAGCAACTTTGATTGTCACTACCTGCCCATCATGTGGGATTTTTATCATTTGATGCAAGGTAGATGGCACCCCTCCTAACTTGTGGAACCACGGTCTACGCAACAGTGCTGAGAAATTGGCTGGAATAGGGAGGACTACAAACTCAACCTTCATCTCTATCGGCCTGGTCTTAACCATTGCCTTGAATGTCCCCAATGCTTGCCTTTGGGAGTTGTCGTAGGCGGTGATCGTAAGATCTGACTTGCTCAACATGTCCTTTGATACCCCAAAAGCTGACATTGCCACCAAAGGGCACATGTTTATAGAGGAACCATCATCCACCATGACACAAGCGGTGTGCTTCTCATTGATCTGAGGCCTTATGTACAAAGGGCGATTATGATTACGACCTTCTGCCGGCAAATCAGCACTTGAATACACCAAATATCTCTAGCACTTCCCTTCACTTTGTCCAATAGCTCGGGTATATGGTAGTTGCCACTGTGGACTCCCATAAGGCTTTTACCAACTTCTACCTATTCGATGGAGATTGTCTCAACAGATCCCATATTGATATCTGAGCCGGCATCCTTTTCAGCCGCTTCATTATCTAATCCTCTTCCGGATCGTTCTCTTTTTATACCGCCATGGGATCTTGTGGCTTCTCTACTTCCGGAACTACCACGGGACTGCTCCAATTTCTTTCTCCTTATCTTCTGAACCACACGGGTTAGCCGTTTTATCATTGTCATTATTATTATCTTCATTTCCACTGTCATCAATGGACCAACAGTTTATCATTGCCACGGGAATCCCTTTTTCACTTGCCTCCTCAAGGCAGGTGATAGCAACATTCTTGTATAACTCTCTTATAATAAACCATTCAGGTAACCCTGACTCAATCATGAAAATAGGCGGGGGGACATTGTTGTAACCAGGCTTCTTCTAGTTACTTCTCTTTTTAGTATTTGTGCTCTGTTTGGAGTCGATCAGATCCTGAATTGCGTGTCTTAACGTCCTGCAACTATCAGCAGCATGCCCGGTGTGCTGATGGTAAGCACAATACTCATCCTCCTTGTGTTTGGGTTGTCCTTGGCTTCGGGTAGGTTTACGTGCTAAAGGCTACAACTTCCCCTCCTTCATCAGCCTTTTTAGCACCCAGGATAGAGACCTCCCTAGGTTTGAAAAATACCTTGAAGCAACCCCTGTAGTTGAGACCACGGCCGTCTTACCTATTCGACTACCACTACTAGAGCGCGCTGGTCTGCTTCCTCCCTGGTTACTACTACTCCTCTTAGCATAGGACTCACTACTTGCCCTCCTTGCCAGGTACTCACTCTCAGCCTCAATGGCTATATCCTTCAAGGACTCCCAGTTCTTCAACCCCTTCATCTTCAACCCGTCCTTCAAATATGGGCTGGCGTTCCTAATAAAGAGCCTAATCTGGTCTGTAGTGTCTGGCTTCCTCTTTATCTCCATTACCCGGTTCCTCCATCAGGTCAAATATTCATGGAATCACTCCCCTGGCTTCTACTGCAGCAACTTTAGATCCTTTAGAGTCACCTCCATCCTTGTGCTGCAGTCGTATTGTCTGAAGAACTCCTCGGTCAGCAGATCCCAGTCTTCTTTTGTTCTCCTATCTAGTCTATGATACCAGTCAACCATGGGACCTATCAAGCTCAAGCAAAAATACTCTATCTTTTACCTTTTTGTCAGTGTTGTACCCTTCATTATAAGCGAGTACTGCTTGATGTGTGTGGTGGGATCCAATGTACTGTCAAACTTTAGGATATTCGGCATTTTAAAATTATGAGGGATCATATAATGGCCCCAACAACGGGTTAAAAGTATGAGGGAAAGTATAAGTCCCGATTAGTCTGAGGTTAAAATTTGGAGTGGATTTCAGTTTCAATAGGTTCTCAAAATTCAAAAATAAGAACAAGTAGCGATTTCGATTCAAGTAGTAACTAGGTTGACTAAGAGTTTGACCAGATTGTAGAAGATGCTACGGACCTTAGAAAAATAATCTGAAAATAAGGATGTGCTCGTATTAATGAGGAGAATCATAGGAAAAAGAGAAATTAATTTTATGGTGACACGAAAATTTAGGTTATCGGACCGATATAAGTGAACCGGACCGAGAAATGATCTCGGATTGACTTAAAAATATTAATGTAAGCTAATTGATATATTTGGAGAATTATAGAATCATTTTTATGAGGAATTAAGCCCGAGAATTGAGAAATAAAAAGTTAAGGGTAAATTAGTCATTTCATATGTATGGATTAAATTGATAGAAATAATTAAGTTTGTGGACCAATGTTTGAAGATGGAAAGATTATATGTTAAAAGTTTCAAGTATTAAGAGATAAAGGATTAAAGTGGAAGTTTGCATAAAAATTTAAAAAGTAACCCATGAGGGAGTGACATTTTGCATTTAAGATAGAGATGGATTGTGGCCCCATAAATTGGTCAAAGTTGGCCATATACAAGGCCATAGTTGGCCGGCCACAAAGAAGAAGAAAAGAGGGCAGCCCTTCCTCTCCTCATGGTAGCCAGATCCTCCATGGAATCACTCTCCAAAATTCTACTCGAGTGCTCTTCAAATTAGGAAAATTAAGTCAAGTGTTTTTGCAAGCTTAAAGGTGAGAAGTATTTAGTTCTTCTTCTTTTTGTTTTCCTCTAATTCATGGGTGTTGGAGAGATGGTGATTTGTTTAGTTATTAATAAATTTGAGGTGTTAATTGGAAGGAGAAGCAAGTGGATGCAAGGAAGTAGAGAAAGAAGGTGAAAGAAAGCAAAAGTGTAACAAATGGGACATCAAATAACGATTGCGGATTTATATGTTTTGAATCTGTAAATGATCAATTGTATATTCTAAAGTGTACATATATGCTTTTGTGATGTTGAGAATTGAATTAGAGGGCTGGTTGTGTTGAATTAATTGAATTAGAACTTGGTAGGCTAAGAATGGTAAATTCTGTCAAGTGGGTCAGATTGACCTCCGGTGACTATTTTAATCATAAGTTGAGTTTTTCAACTCCAAATTAACTGAATCAAGTTGGGTTAGTACCCTAACATCTATACCTACAAAAGTCCTAGAAATCTAATTCCAGCTTTAAGACCCTAAAAAGTGGCAAAAATAGAAGAGTTTCTATTTTGGCCGAGTGACTAGAACCAGTTCTGTCTTTTCTATTGTCTGAACTTAGTTCGGCTTTTAAGCTATAATTTGACCTAAGAATCTCCAAATTGGGTGATTCTAGTGGCATATGAACCCTAAGAAAAATAACTATATACATCTAGAAGAGTCAAAGAGCTAATTTTTGTTCCAAGTGCTTTGAAATTGACCAAAAGAGAATTGTATTTGTTCTGGTCGGGTCAATGGAATAGTTTGGGTTCTTTAACTAATAACTGAAGTTATAGAAATTCAAATGTCATGAAATTTGTCCCATTAGAAAGTCAGCACCTTGGGAAACATTTTATAAGAAGGCAACTACACTTAAAAATGAGGTTTACATGTTGGTTATGGCTTTACAAGTTAGAAGTGGAAAGCTGATCTATGTATCAGTTCTCCTGAGGAGCTCGATTTACCTGACTCCTCTATGTCAGTTCCATTGAGGAGCTCCGTTTACCTAACTCCTTAGTGTATCAGTTCTCCTAAGGAGCTCAATTTACCTTATTGTGTATCAGTTCCTCTGTGGAGCTTGGTTTACCTGACTAATCTGTGTATTAGTTCTCCTTAATCGCTCGATTTTCCAAGCTCCTCTATATCACTCGATTTTCCTTGCTATAGTTCTCCTATATAGCTTTGTTTATCTGGCTATAGTTCTTCTGTATAGCTCGATTTATTCGGATATAGTTCTCTTGTGTAGCTCTATTTACCTGGCTATAGTTCTCCTACATAGCTCAGTTTTCCTGGTTATAGTTCTCCTGTGTAGCTCTATTCAATCGGCTATAGCTTTTCTGTATTGTAATGACCCGAAGAGTACCCTAGTAGGAATTATAGTGCTAATTGATGTGTAAGTTTGAGTTATGGTATTTATAAGGGTAAAATTGAAAAGAGAATTTAAGTATTTGAAGGAAAGAATTGATTTGAGGGACTTATTTGAAGTTTTGCCTTGGACCAAGTGGAAATTAGGTTTGAGTGGGACAAGTGGATTGTGGGTGGACATGTGGATTGCTATGGGCTTACCACTTAGGCAGTCACATGCAATAAAAGGAGGACTTAGGGGGAAAATCTATCCCATTTATCACATGCAACCAGATTTTCACTCCTCTCACTCTCCCTCTCTCGGTTTCTTCTCTTTTCTTTCTTCTTCATTTGGTTTTTGTTCTTCTTTTGGTTGGATTTTTTGCTAATTGGATTGATTTGAAGAGTTTTATAAGAGATTTGAGAAGGTATGTATGGGTATATAGTTGTGGGATCTTCTTCTTCTACTCGTTTCTGTTCTTGGTTTTGAGATTGTTATGTATAGATTAAGTGTGTGTTTTTGATTTGGTTGTGCAAGAAGCCATGGATAAGAGGAAAGAGAAAGTCAAAGAGAAGGTTTGATATTGAAGTGAAGTGATTCAAGATGCTTTTGAGGTTGGGATCATGTGTGATTTTCCTATTTAATGTACTTGTGTTGAGTTGAATTTGTACTTAATTTCTTATAAATGCATGATTGGGTTTATGTGTTACATTTTAATAAAATGCATGTGTTGATTATTGAGACATGGCTATTTGAAGTTCTGCTATTATATGCATGTTTTAGTAGATGGTAAATTTGGTGAGCTTTGAATTAGTTCAGTAGCTCTTTTAGTAGTTAAAGTTAACCTTGCTTTTGTTGCATGTTGAGTATGTTATAGATTTTGCATGTTAAGTGCTTGTTTTTGATTATAATGTTTGATAGTCATCTTGGTGTATATTAGTATTTGATTGTATTAATGTTGAAATAGAGCTTAGTAGTGTACATGGCATGGTTTTGGAAGTTATGCAAGTGAGTATAGCTTAGTATGTGAAGGTATATGCATGTGAGTTGTGTAGCTCAGAGGTCGAACACATAGTTCGGTTATGTCGTGGGCACGATAGAATGCTCTTTAGGCGAGGTTTGTGCTACCAAGCTTCATCAAGAGCGAGAATTCAGTAGTTGTTTTGCTCTGTCGAACCTTGTTGCGAGTACGAGCTCTATCACGGGTGCGACAAAAGCTACTTTAGCTTTTGGTCGCGAGTGCGACATTGACCGTGAGCGCGATGACTGTGATTGTTGGGTTCTATTACGAGCGCAACAAGGGTCGCGAGCACGACACTGCCAAGAGTTTGTATATAATTCTTTTATCGTATTCTAAGTGTATTATTGCATTTGATTGTGTGACCTTGAATAGAAAGTTATATATGATTTAATAAATGAATAGTTGAATCTTATGCTTGATAGTTACTTAGCTATTACATGAATTGAGTTGATATACAATAATGGTTTGGATACCTGTGTATTGTAAAGTATATGTTTTAGTGAATATTATTTTTTATAATGCCTGAAGGATTCATAGTAGTGGATAGATAAGCATGCTTATAAAGGGCTAGAGATTGCAGCTGCTAGAGTTAGCCCGTTTGTGTCTAGAACTTGATACCTTCGGGTATCTATATACTTTGAGACTTCGGTCTCTAGATGTTTGATACTGCTAGTCAATATCTAGAGCACCTGTATCCACCATTAATGTGAATTCAGGCTAGAGTTATTGTATGTTTGTGTATGAGCAAATAAAGTTGTGATCTATTATATGTATATGCTTCAGTAAAGAAGAATGATATGTAATGTGTGCATGTGTATGATAATTGTGGCATGAAAGGTATAGGTAAATGATATAGAAATGTTATTATTATTATTTCTTATGCGGATGTTTATGCCATAGATTATTGATATATGTTACAGAATTATGTGTTGTTAATATGTATATGTATTGTAGTGACTTCGTATGAAGTCCTTTTTCTTTTGTATATCCCCACTAAGCGTTATCGTTTAGTATGGGTGGTTTCCTATGTAGGTTTGCAGGATCGGTTCAGTTTTGTGAGTCGTGCACCTGCTGGCCACTAAGAGCTTGAGTGGAGTTTTACTTTTGTATAAGATTAATTTTGATATGTTTATTACAGTGTATATATTAAGAGAATGCTTTGTAATAGATGATGTAAGGCTTTTTATCTTGTAATATAAGAATGTTAACATTTTGTAATATGAATATTTTAAGAGTTTATTAATACAAGTATGATTTGATTAATGATGTTTTATTCTGCTTACATGTATGTATTAATATAGTTCCATTTTAGTATATGATAATCGTATTGTATGTGTTTTTTGTGTGTCCACGTAATGACCCTAATATCCTTCCAGGGGGTATTGGGGCATTACATATATAGCTCAGTTTTCCTAGCTATAGTTCTCCTGTGTAGCTCTATTCACCTGGCTATAGTTCTCCTATATAGCTTAATTTTCCTAGCTATAGTTCTCCTATGTAGCTCTATTCACCTAGCTATAGTTCTCCTGTGTAGCACTGTTTACCTGGCTATAGTTCTCCTGTGTAGCTTTGTTCACCTGGCTACAGTTCACCTATTAAACCAACATTTTGTTAAGTTTATTTTTGTGCTAATTTGAATTGA
The DNA here is from genome assembly GCA_947683425.1 of Excoecaria cochinchinensis. Classification (NCBI taxonomy): domain Eukaryota; kingdom Viridiplantae; phylum Streptophyta; class Magnoliopsida; order Malpighiales; family Euphorbiaceae; genus Excoecaria; species Excoecaria cochinchinensis. The sequence goes on along the minus strand of CANTUQ010000146.1, from coordinate 28,248,783 downwards.
GTAATGATATGGATACTCAATAATATGATAAACAATTAAGGAATGGCATTTAAATAGCTAGTATGCATATAATTCGTATAAGATTGAATGTGGATTACTTTTTAATGGAATTATGTGTATATGGAAATTATTAAAAATGTAATATGACTGTAAATGAAACTAAAAATGGTAGTGTTAAGAGTGTATTGAACTATAATAGCCCCCAATACCGGGTTGGTTGAAAATAATACTTTCCGATAGTGAATAGTGATTTCGAGGTGAATAGTAATTTTTGGAATGAATAAATATATAAATATTATTGTATCATTGGATAGAGCTCGTCAATACGAGTCCGTAGGCGCAAATTTCAGGTCAATCGGAGTTCAAACGAGTCCGAAATGGTCAAAATAGTGAAAAAGGGCAATTCTGGAATCTGGCGCGATATACGGGCATCAGTGGACTGAGGGACAGGCTTCCAGTCGGTGGAGGGATGGCCAGCCCGTCTGTGGAGCCTTCAGATGGGTCAAATCAGCCCGGGTCGACCGATTTTGACCCAAAACTTGACCGGACCATAACTTGAGCTACAAACTTCAGAAAAATATTGTAAAAATATGGGCATGCTCGTATTGATAAATAGAATCCATTGGTGTAAACAAATTTTAGTTTTGATGACTTTGTGAATTTAGCTATCGGATAGATAAATTATTACCAGATCGGAGAATAGCCTCCGATTGAGCCGAAAATATTCATGGAGTCTAATGAATATATTTTGAGTGTTATGAAGTAATTTGTATGAGGAATTAAGCTTTGTAAATAAGAAAAAAAAATGATTTCGATTTAAATATTATTCGGTTGACCGGAGATTTGACCGAGACTTTGAAAATAGCAAATGATGTCCAAAATTGATGAAAATTTCCAGATTTATTCTAGATAATATTTATGAATTTTTGATAGTAAAAAAATATAAATTTTTGAGGAATTTGAAATTTAATGACCGGATTGATTTGATTGAACCGGACTGTAAATGAACTCGGATTGAGGTGAAATTTTGTGTACAACCTAGTTTTGATGTGATGTGAATTTTGGAATTTTATTTGAGTGATTTTGGAGTTAGGAAGTGAGAGAATTGATTTAAGTTGGCACAAAGAAATGGATAATTATTAATTTATGACTTGCACCTACTCTCACCTACCCCATAAATGCCCAAAATCTGCAGAATCAAGTGATGTTCACGTTTCTCTTCCTTTTTTGTTTGCTCTTCAAAACCGTGGCCTTGTTCTTCTTTTCCTCTCTCTTTTTCTTTCATTTTCTTTATAATTTGCTTGATTACTCCTTTGATTCAAGCAATTTAAAGTGAATCCAGCCCCTCTTTGTAACCCCCCGTTACCCCCGTTGGAAGGATGCCGGGGCGCCACGCGCACAAATCACTAAAATGCATACATATACTCAAGACATGTTAAGAAAACAAGTACATTTAATCAAAATATAACAAATCCTTATACATATAATAATATAGTGATATCATTTTACAAAAAGGGATTTGTAAATAAATACATATACAAAATAATCCTTTACAAAAATTTCATTTCCAAAATCATACTCCATATACAAAAATATAGCGGAAGACAAAATAACTCCAATTCTAGACATCTAGTGGCCGACCTGCAGATGTCCAACTCCCAAAAAGAACCTGCTACCTACACGGGAAAAGAGCCCGTGCTAAGTGATAACGCTTAGTGGAGAGGAACAACACATGCATGTACATATAATTGCAAATAACATATATATAAACTTAATAATAACAAAGCATAAAAACATATACTACTCATGCATATAACGATTGTTCATCAACTCAAGTATATTGGAAGAAAAACCATTCATATTCGAGTACACGTGTTACATCTCATCATGTCATAACTCATATTCACATACATGTAACATATATTCATTTCATATAACTATTAGCTTTATATAACAATCGCATGTACTAAACTCAAGTCATAGCCTGATTACTTGCTAATTAGTGGATACGGGTACTGATGATACTGATAGGACACAGTATCTCAAGCATATGGAGACATGAGTCTCAAAATATTTTATAATCATGTATACCCGAAGGTATACCGGAGACCGAGGCCTCAAACATCTTATATGACCCAAACGGGGCCCGCATGTGAGAAATAACATATAGCAGCTGCACTCACACTCTAACCCTAGATAAGCGCTTATCTATCCACTATTATGACTACCAGGCTCATAAAATAACTCAATCATGTTCTAAAATAATCATCATATAATAGAGAATCAACCAAGCATAATTATACAACTCCATGTATACATGTGCATTTAATCAAGATAAAGACATATAAATCATGTACAAATTTAATTAAGATCATATAATTTGACAAATAATGGGCCAATTAAGACAAATCATGTGTCGTGTAGTAAAAACCCATGTGAAAATAGCTTAAAACTCTTTTTCAAAATAGGGCAGGAGAGGCCTCACTGTCGCGCGCGACAGTGAGGGGAAGAGAGGCCGGTCACGAGTTGCACCAGCTATCGCGACTCGTGACGCTAGCGCCTCCAACCTCACAAGAAGAAGGGACAGTCACGAGTCGTGATCCTTCCTCACGACTCGTAACTCCCATGCTCTGCAGGAAAGGAGGTCACGAGTTGTGATTCTCCCTCATGACTCGTAACTTCCAAGATAAGAGGGTCACGAGTCGTGATCCTCAATCACGACTCGTGACAGTCCTCTCACAACCTTCTTCATGTCTGCCGAGCGGAAACCACCGCGAGAAGGAGAAGAGCCGGTTCTGTCGCGCTCGCGATGACGTCACGCTCGTGACGGAATCGATTCTCCTCGACCTCCAAAAACGTAAAAACATAAATTGAAGTAAAATCAATACCCAATTATACCCAAACCCAATTTTCATGCTAAAACATATAAAAGCATACCTTTTTGGCCGCCAAAGCACATTTACAACCATAATAACACAAATCAACCAATATCATTTCACATCAAAATAACATTTACATATATTCAACCCGTAAATTCCAACTCATGTCCATGTACTTAATCTCAAAATTTCACATGTCACTCAACCAATGGTCCTTTTTACTCTCATCTTTGACTAACATCCAAGGCACCAAACTTAACTCACACCATATAATCTCCAATAAAACACTTTTTCATCCAAGTTACCATACACAAATACTATTAGATTATGCCAAAACCAAAAGTACCCTACTTCCATATATCACATAAACAACATATAATTCCTTCATTTAACTTAACTAATTAATTCCTTGCAAATAAATCCTTATTATCCAAATTTTCTTTTGCTAAAATTACTGATATGCTCTAAATATTTCTACTTATGACACAGATTTTGACTAGGCCTATTTTGGGTTGTTACACTCCTTGTGATCATAGCAACATCTAGTGTTTTATTTTTTTGTTAAAAGCAAGGAAAATCATGGATTTGAGGTTATGTCTTCAAAAGGAGGTAAGAGGATTTGATGGTTTTAATTTGATTTAATAGTTTTTTTTTTGAGTATTCTAGGATGTGTAGAGTTTATTTATGAGGTTTGATTTGATAAAATAAAGAAATTGATGGATGTTTTGTTATAGGTATATTCGGCCATGGAGAAGAATCAAAAGGAAAAAGGAGTTTTCCGAGGGTAAAGCTAAGAAAAAGGAAGCTTGAGGAGAGTTAAGCATGAAATTAAGGTTTGTGATTACGAAATCCAAGTATTTCCAGTTGAAAATTTGGGGGTTTATATTAATGTGAATTGTGATTTTTGTGTAAATGTATGTATAATTGAAATTGAGATGATAATTAAGGTTGAAGAAGTTGAGTAAGTGTATTGAAATGATTAAATTAGAAGAAAAGTAATTGTAGGTTTAGTGCTAATAAGACATCATGGTATGTATAGGTATAATTTTTATATACCTAATAAATTAGTGTGATTAAAAGGCATATAAATGTGAATTGAGGTTCAAATTAGTGAATTAAGTTTTAAATGCATGAAAAATAAATGTTAAGGTCTAGTGGTGACCGAATGGGTTAGTAAGGAAAAAGGGATAATTTTATGATATTTATTTAATAATGGAGTGATAAAATGAATAGATGAGTAATTAGATATGGAAAAGAAGATTTAATGAAAAGAATGATACGAAAAATTGAATAATTGACATAATGAACCAAAGATGAAATTTGTGTACTTAATGATAATTAAATCATAAGAGGAATATGAGTATAAATTGGAAGTATAAGTACTTAATTGTAATTAAGTGAATGAAATTGGATAATTTGAAGTTAATTTCCCATTATGTCCACGGTGGGAAATACTGTGAAAAGATTGAAGTAATTGAATCTATAAGTATATTGAGAATTATTTGTGATTAAATGAATAATTGAAGCATAATTAAAAAGAAAGAATGTGTGGCTTTGGAGTACTTTCATGGCCATTTAATGCCCAAAGTATACTTATTATGTAAAATAAGTATAAGATGAATTTCATTGAATTGATGAGATAATTCATTTATTGTACAACATTGATGAGTATGTTGTATAAATGATAAAATGAAATCAAAACGAACTGTGAATGTAAGTGAATCTGATAAAATCTGAAAAGTGGATCTAAAAGTCTGTTTTGAAAGTTATGGCCCTTAGTAGTGTCTGGTAGTAATCTAGTTCAGGATATAGTTGCTAGCCATAGGGATTCTGCACTATACTGTTGTGGAGCATGATGACTCCACTAGGTAGGCCAATGAGGGACTACCATACTGATGACTGATATACTATTTACTGATGTACTATTTACTATTACTGTAAAGTGATTCCTTCGGGGTCACTCTATTTTGTTCTATTGTGGACCACAGGATCCACACCCTATTTATCCGGCTCACAGATTTCTACCGGAGTGACACTAGGGGCATAATGGTAATTGAAATGAAAAAAAAAGAATAAAAGTGATATGAAAGAGTAATAGTGAAATGAAAATGAATGTTTAATTTAAAAAGAGTAATTAAATAAAAAGAATGAAGAGTTTGGGATAAAAAGGTAATTTACCCAAACATAACTCAGATGGGTCATGATGATGTTAATGACCTGAAAATGTAATAAGTATAGTGAGCATGAAAATTTAAGTGAAAAATGACTTATGTGAAAGTGTTCAACGACCAAAATGTGATTTTATTGCAAAAACAACTAGTCGTGAGGCTAATTGGTAAATTGTAAGTTAAAGAGTGAATAAATGTGAAAATGTGATAAGCAAATGGCAAAATTAGAAGTAAACGTCAAATGAACGACCAAAGTGTAATTTGCTAAAAGTAGGGCAAAACCGTAGTTAAATGTACAATCATATTAGTAAATGATATGTAAATGAAAAGTGGAATTAAGATGACAGTCTCCCAAATAATTCAAAGTTTAGGGACTAATATGTAATTTGTAGGTCAAGTAGTGATTTAAAATGAAAAGAAAAATGATCTAGTGATAATTCCGTAAGTAATGTCAAAAGAAGAGCAAAAACGTAATTTGTCCTAAAAGTGATAAAATAAAGGTTAAATAGTGATTTAGTTATATGAAAGAGATCATAGATAGGTATTGAGCCAGCAGGGTTTAAATGATAAATTGCCGATGAGAAGGGCAAATAAAGGGTGATAACGAAAAAAGGACACTAAGTGTAAGCGCGATGTGTGATTTAGATGATAATACGAAATTTATTAAATATAGTGATGTTTGTGCATGTGTGCATTTGTTGGTATTGGAAATTATTAGATTCGTAATCACTACTGAGCATATTTAATGCTCAGCGTGTAGTTTGTTTGACTGCGTGTAGGTACTCAGTAAGGCATCTGTGAAGCAGACACAGCACCTGATTAGAAATCGGACCGGACCATTGGATTAAAGTTAAGATAGTATGTTATGTTTACTATTATTAGAATAATAGGTAAATGTTATTGTATTGATTTGGAACGTATAACAAGTTATAATTGTTGTGCCCCTGAGTTGGGCTGTGTATTGTTTGAATTGCAGGTTTTGGGTAGCTATCACTATAGTCGTTATGCTGCCGAATTTTTTATTAAAAGAATAGTATTAGTGGCATGTATATGTATAATGGTTTAGCTTTGATTATGTATTGTGTAATATAGAGGTGTTAAATGTCATGGATGTTGATGAATGATTTGATAAGTTTATAAGTTAAAAGGAAAAAAACATTTACAGCATTTGTCATAAGCATCGAATTAATCGTAGTGCGTGACACCCGATATCCGTACCTATTACGGGTATGGGGTGTTATATGAACCGAATGGATTTTATGATGTATTTTATTGTATTTATATAATTTGTGCAAAATAATGGTATAAAGTGATTATAGAAGATATTTTGAGTGTATAATAATTTTATGGAAATTATTGAAACTAATTGAATGTAATTGTATTTTGACAAGGTAGTGTGATTGAAATGAAATCAATGAGTATGATGTGATTAAGAATGAATTGAAATATTCAATTGGCCTAATGAGTGAATTAAAATGGACCGACAGAAAGAAAAAATATATCGATATGAATTTTTCTGCCTTTAATAATGTCTAGTAGTTGATTTAGTTCAGGATATAGTGGCTAGCCATAGGGATACTGTACTGTTGTGGAGCATGACGACTCCATTTGGGTAGGCCAATAACGGACTACCATAGTGAAAAGTGACAAAGTATTCTGTTCAGTGATATTATTGAGTGGTCTTTTGGGTTCACTCTTTACTATTGTGGATCACGGGATCCACACCTTGTTTATCTGATTTATAGATTTCTACCGAAGTGATACTAGGGGCAATATGATGGAAATTAATTAAAACTAATTAATTGAAAATTGAAAAAGTAAAGTGAATATTTATGAATGTAATGAATGTGGAATTGATATAAATGTTATAAGCCTTTGTTCTGTGTTTTGATGGCCTTTAAGATTAGGACTAGATCCTAAATTTGGATCCTTATGTGTTTCTGGATCTCGTTAGATCCCCTCTGTTATTTAATTAAATGTACCCTCGAGCACTATGCGTTTCAATGCTTGTTATTTATTGCTTTGATAAATGCAAAAACTGAGTTTTTAGGAAAATAAATAAAGAAATGGCCAACCCCTGGGCTATGTTTAATATGTTACTCATATGAATTAAGGAACATAAAAGATAAATTAAAAAAAATGCCGAAAGAATGTTTATATAAGTATGTTCATGAAGTGATATGCTATATTTTGGCTAGGTTAAAGTACTTTGGTTACGATCAATTATATGCGATTATTGTGTGAAAAATTGCACATATATTTAATACACGCATATATATATATATATATATATATATATATATATGTGTGTGTGTGTGTGTGTGTGTGTGTGTGTGTGTGTGTGTGTGATCTTATCAAATGCTTCCACTGTGTGGAATTTATCTCCGACTGTTGTGAGTAGTTGTGCATATTATGTTTTTTTCCCCCGTGTAGGTTTAGAGATAGAAGTGTCGCCAAGGACATTCCACAGCAGTTAAGACCAACAAGTCCGTAAGAGTATTTGTAGTATGATTTTGTAACTGTTAATTGTAATGTAATGAACCACTATTTTAGAAATAAATGGTTTGTATGTAATGTGATTCACCATGGAAAGAATTTTTCTATTGGAAGAAATTTTATAATTTATATTTTTTATTATTTTGTTATTGTTTCTGTTGTCCTTCGTCTGGTAGCATCTCTTACTTGTTGCCATGCTCCGACTGTATTACTGTATGGAGTGCCACGTTGTGACGCGTACCGAACCCCGGGTGCCCCAAAGACCCGCTTTTAGGGCTTTCAAGAGAGGTTCATAGAACTTGTAAGGAGTTACAAAGGCATCTATTTTGGGCAACAAGGAGGTGTTTTGGATCCGCCACCCAATAAGACATTGGGAAAGGTCGTCTAGCCTCACTGAGCCTAAGACAGCGCATGTATGTCTATTTTGGGCAATCAGAGATATTTTGGACACCTCCTTCCAATAGAATACTAGAAGGATCATCTAATCTCGTGAAGCCTAAGACGATGCATATACGTCTAGTTTAGGCAAGGCAGAGATATTTTGGACACCTCCTTCCAATAGAACACTGGAAGGATCATCTAATCTCTAAAACCATGCAAATTGGGCCTATCTGGGGTAACAAGAGATATTTTCGAGACCCCACCCCAATAGGACATTGAGATGGTCCTCTAACCTCGTTGAGCCTAGGACTAGAGAAGGTTCGGGACTTCCCATTTATTCATACCTTGATTAAATTATGATTGGCTTTTAAAGATAAAATTTCATTCTGTTTTCTCATTCATTTCAATGCAATTAATTAAAATGCAAGTCAATCATGTAATGAAAGCAGTAAAAGGCAAGATTAAAATAAACTAAATCAAAGTACATTAATTTACAATAAAATTAGGGGCGGAATACAACCCCCCACTGTAAATGACATATAAATCATACATAAAAGGGGGGTATTTATTAAGGATGAGGACATTGGTTCTCGCATGCATACTTACAGAAAATAATTTTAAAGTAACAATTTTTCTTTGAATTGAAAAACTAGGCTATTGGTCCCATTTTTATTAGAAAAAGTCCATTTTAATTAAGATAAATATTTTTGTGATTTTCTTTTAAACGTGCATAAAATAAACAATTTTATTAGGAATTACATGGCAAAATAAATAAAAAAGCCAAATAAATAAAATATTACAAATAATGCAAATAAACGGTCAAACCAAACGAGCCTCCTGATTCTCCTCATTTGCTCACGAGAATGCACAGAAAGGGAAAATGGATATTGGAGTAAAAAACAAATACAAGAAAAAAATGAATGTTAATTATTAAATCAAGAAAGTTAATCAATTAAACAAATAAAATGATAATTAATAAACTAGAATAAAACAAGATGACATGACAGATGACAAATGAATTAAAATGTTAATAAATTAAAATAAATGAAAAAATGCATTATGAATGACAAACGAATTAAATGATATGATTGAAATAAATAAAACAACATGTTAATGAATTAATACATAAAAACATAGTAATAATAACAACAACAACGATAATAATAATAATAATAATAATAATAATAATAATAATAATAATAATAATAATAATAATAATAATAATAATAATAACAACACTAAAAAATGAATAATAAAATAATAATAATAATAATAATAATAATAATAATAATAATAATAATAATAAAGATAAAAAAACGAAAGCAAAACAACAACAATAATAATAATAATAATAAACATATTAAATAATACAAACATATAAACAATTGAATAAATAAATAAATGAAAATAATAAAAATTTACATGTTAATCAATTAAATATGAACAAAAAAAATAAAAGAAAATAAAGAGTCTAGAATGTTTACCCTCAGAATTCAGATTCGATGGAGGAAAAAAGTGATTAATTTCCTTTCTTTGTCTTGCAAAATTAGAATTGAATATAAAAAAAATTAGAATTTTATTCCAAAAAATAAATTGCTTAAAAATGATGAAAGAAAATAAAAATTCTCAAGAACAAAGAATGAATTTTTTTGTCTAAATAATGATTATTGATTAAAAAATTGATTTTTATTTAAAGAATAAACAAAAAATAATGAAATAAAAATGAAAATTCTCAAGAATAAAGAATGATTTTCTTTGTCTCAAGAAAAATAATTGATTAGAAAAAATAAATAAAAAAAATTCAAGAACAAAGAATGAATTTTTTTTTGTCTCAAGAAAAGTTATTAATAAAATTTTGAACTTTTTAACTTTAAAAAATTTTTATTTTGAGGAGAAAACCTAAAAACATGTAGAGAAAATTTTGTTGAAGAAGGGAAGAAGAGAAAAAATAAGAAAAAATCTAAAATGAATTCCCATTTTTTGTGTTTCATATTTTTCTATTTATATCAATAAAAATGGAAAAGCTAATTAATTAAGCAAGAAAATTGAATTTTTATTAACTTTTCCTTAATTTGGGTTCAAAAATGGGAATTGTCATTAAAAATCCCATAAAAAAGGTGAAAAGTAAAAAAGAAATAAAGGAAAAATGGAAAAAGGGCAAAAAATCGCGATTTTGGCAGATCAGGGGCAACGGACGGCCGTCGGTGCGCACAACGGGTGTCAAGCGCGCGCGCGCTCCCAGAATGTAGCAACGCAGAGCGACGCTTCGCATGTCAATCAAGCAGCGCGCCGATGCGACCGACTTCCGATTTTTTTTTAATTTCAAATTTAACTAAAATGTCATAATTTCAAACTCCCTTTTTTAATTTTCATTTTCATTTTTACTTTGAAAATTATTTATATTTTTTTGGTTCTAAAAAGCAATCTTGACAAGAAAATCACCACTTCCAACCTTTTCGCTCGTGAACAGGCATCTTATTATCATTGGGTAACTCTAATCTGGGCTGCCTCAGGACCCGGTGTTTACAGTTGCCCCTCATTTTGGGAAAACTAGTGCACTAGTGCCTAGATAAGCCAAAATTCAGAGAAGAAGGAAAGAAATGCGTACTTGAGACAGTCCTTACCTTTTTGCTATGTCGAATGGATGCCCCATGAAGGGCTACTTATTCCCTGGAGAACTGTTTGCAGAATATGAATATCATCCCAAAGTCGCACCGAGTCGTTATCTAGACTACAACGTGCGGATATCCTTAAATCTCACCGAGCCGTTATCTAGGCTACAAAGTGCAGACATTCTCTTGGATTGAAAGGATTTGGAATATTTTGAAAAAAAAACTTAATGCTCCGAAGAGACTGAGAATGCCTTAGAAGAAGGACTTAAAGGATAATGCTCCGAAGAGACTGGAAATGCCTTGGAAGAAGGACTTAAAGATGATGTTCCAAAGAGGGTGAGAATGCCTATAACATCCTAAATCAGGGACTAGTGGGATTTGCATGTGTAATTAGCTAATTAAGGGTATTTTGGTAATTATGCAAGTGAAATGGGATTTTAATTGAGGACTAAATTAAAGTGAATTAAAGTTGAGTAAAGGAAAGAATTTATTTTAGCGAGTGTTTGGTAATTTGGTAAGGACTAAGTGGAAATACGCCAAGGATCTACATGAAAAGTCAAGATATTTGACCCATTAGACTAATAGAATTTTGACAAGTGGTTTTGGTGGGTGAGAGCATTTGATGAAGAGGAAAAAGAGGGAGAAGAGGCAGAATTTTCTTGCTTCCCATAGAAGTTATCTCCTCCTCCTCTTTCTTGCTCTTTCCCATTCTCTCACTCTCTCTTTCTTCATTTTTCTTCTCTCTACCTCCTCTCTTATGTTTATTCTTCAATGTGTGAGCTTGGTTCCTTGAGTTTTGAGCTGGGTTTTGAAGAGGTAAGTGCTTGAGTTTTGATTTGGGGATTACTTCTTTCTTCTTCTTTTTTTGTTTTTGGGTTGTGGAGTTTTGGTTGCATGGATTGATTTAGTGTTTCTTATGGTTGGATTGTGCAAGAATATGAAGAGAGAAGAAAAAGCAAAGGCAAAGAGAAGGTTGGGGTTTGATCAAGAGTTGTTAAAGCTTATTTTTGAAGGTTTGGGATTTGTCTTGCCCTTATTCCTTTCGGATCATGTGTGTGTGTTAATTTCTGAAATCTTGAGTGCTTTGTATGATTTAATGCATGTGTTAGTGTGAGTGGGCTTGATGGCCTTGCATGCTAGTGAGAGTGATGGCAATGCATGTTGGTATTTGTGATTTTGTCAAAAGTTGGAACCTTTAGTTGTTGAGTAGATGTCTTCTTACATGTTGTAGTTGAATTTGTATGAGAATAGAATTAGTGATAGGGTTGATTTTTATTTGGGCATCCTTGCTAGATTGTTGTTGCTATTATTTGATGATTGCTAGAAACATGATTATAAGCATGAGTAGAGTGCATATGTTTGGTGTTAGAAGCTATATGCATGATATGTTGAGATTTTGGTTGAAGTTAGTATGTTTCCTGCATTAAATCTGGGTTTGGAATTATTTCCACGGCGGTAAGGTTTCCTCATACCGCCATATAACTGCATTCTAGAATGGTGTTTTTCCTGGTCCGTTGAGCCACACGGCGGTAAGGAATTTCATACCGCCATGTAAATGCTCTCTGGACAGTGGAGGGCATGACTCGTAAAGCTTCCTCACGAGTCGTGAAGGTAAGCAAAACTCGTGAAGCTTCCTCACGAGTCGTGAGGCATGTCACGACTCGTGAAGCTTAGTATCACGAGTCGTGACATCGTGCACGAGTCGTGACACTAAGCACGACTCGTGACAGTGACCCCTCCCTACCCTGTATTCTGCCCTATTTTCTGAAATGATTTTCTTGTCTCATTCTGCATGGTTTCTCACTAGTGCATGGTTAAGTTTTTGCTTATGCCTTGTTAATGCTATTGCTCTAGAATTGAGTAAGTGATTATTGCTATGATAGTGTTTGACTTTTGGTTTTGATATTGTTTAGTGTTATGTTTTCAAGTGAGTGAGTTGAGCCTAAAGTGTCATAGTAGTGGATAGATAAGCATGCTTATAAAGGGATAGTGAGTGCAGCTGCCTATGTTGGCCCCATTTGGATCTTACGGCGACCTCCGTTATGGTCTTAGTGAAAAACATTTTGAGAATTCGGTCTCCCTTGCTACCTTTGGGTATAAAATGTTTTTGAGGTTTCGGTCTCCCCTGTAGTGTTCCCGTATCTACCACCAGTGACATTCAGGCTAGTGTTTAAAATGCGTTATTTTATGTTCAATGAAGTGTTAAGTTTTTATATCAATGATATTTGATTAGTGTTTATTCGTATAATGTTTATTGCAACTATGTTAATAGTCCTGACTTAGTGATTGCATGTAGATATCTCCTGTTGTTTCTATTAAATGGTTCCAGTATATTATGGTTTTGAATTTGCATGTTATAATTGGTATTCTCTATAGTGTTATTAGTGTTATTAGTACTGTTTGTCTTTGTTCCTCCCCACTAAGTGTTATCACTTAGCACTAGTGTTTTCCCGTGTAGGTGGCAAGTTCGGTTCGATTCGTGTCGCACATTTGCAGGTCGGCCACTAGGAGTTAAAAATGTTATTTTTATAATTCAGCTCCTGTATTTTTTTTTGTATATTATTTTGTTATGTAATTATGTAATTCTTTTTGGTAGTGACCTATGTCAGTGTTATAAGGATCCTTTTGTAATTTTGTAAGTATATATATTCTTCTTATGCGTATAGTATGATTTAATTTATTTTTGCTTCAGTGCTCTCGCTAGTATGTATGTATTGTGTGCTTGTGTTCTGAGCGAGTAGTGCTCCGGTATCCTTCCAACAGGTGTATCAGGGTGTTACAATGCCTTAGAAAAAGGACTTAAAGATAATGCTCCGAAAAGACTGAGAATGCCTTAGAAAAAGGACTTAGAGATAATGCTCCGAAGAGGCTGAGAATGCCTTAGGAAAGGGGCTTAAAGATAATGCTCCGAAAAGGGTGAGAATGCCTTAGAAAAAGGGGCTTAAAGATAATACTCCGAAGAAGCTGAGAATGCCTTTGAAAAAGGAATTAAAGATAATGCTCCGAAGATGCTGAGAATGTCTTAGAAAAAGGACTTAAAGATAATGCTCCGCAGAGGCTGAGAATGCCTTAGAAAAAGGACTTAAAGATAATGCTCCGAAGAGACTGAGAATGCCTTAGAAAAAGGACTTAAAGAAAATGCTCCGAAGAGGCTGAGAATGCCTTAGAAAAAGGACTTAAAGATGATTCTCCGAAGAGGCTGAGAATGCCTTAGAAAAAAAATTTAAAGATAATGCTCCAAAGTTGCTGAGAATGCCTTAGAAAAAGGACTTAAAGATAATGCTGCGAAGAGGCTGAGAATGCCTTAGAAAAAGGACTTAAAATAATACTCCGAAGAGACTAAGAATGCCTTAGAAAAAAGGACTTAAAGATAATGCTCCGAAGAGACCGAGAATGCCTTAGAAAAAGGACTTAAAGATAATGCTCCGAAGAGGCTGAGACTGCCTTAGAAAAAGGGTTTAAATATAATGCTCCGAAGAGGCTGAGAATGCCTTAGAAAAAGAACTTAAAGATAATACTTCGAAGAGGCTAAGAATGCCTTAGAAAAAGGACTTAAAGATAATGCTCCGAAGAGGCTGAGAATGCCTCGGAAAAAGGACTTAAAGATAATGCTTCGAAGAGCATGAGAATGCTCAAAAGAGACTTGAAATGCCTTGAGAAAATGATTTAATGGATAATACTAAGAATGCTCGAAAGAGACTTGAAATGCCTTGAGAAAAGGACTTAATGGGTTACCTCTTTATGGGCTCACATGATTTCAACTTGTGTGGGCTTTATCTTGACTTCATCTTATCGAAACTGTCCCTTGGTTCGGCCTTTTCCTGTAAAGTTATTGGCACAAGAGCATGTACAAAAGATTGTGTGTGCATATGGAATTATGTGTGTGAAATATATATATAAGGCTATACACATGAAATATGCACAAACGATTATGTAAAAATTATGTGAACACAACTGTATGTGTAAAGGATTAAATGCATATGATATGCGCTCGTGATATGCATGCTAGACATGTGCAAAAAATTATGCTTTACATGTATAAAAAACATTATGTACATGAGATGTGCACGAAGAATTGCATATGCGAGATATATACGAAGTTCATACATGTGTGAATGCATGTTGGGCATCGTGAAAGGCTATGCACGTGTAAAGTTATGCAAGGAGATATGAAAAATAGTGTATATACGGGATGCACGTGATATGCAAAAATGGATAAACCACATCCTAGGTGGTTAAAGGACTCATCGAGGGTTTTGCTCATACTGTCTGATGCCTCTAGTGATCCAGAAAGGTGTCATCTTCGCTTAGGAATTCTAACCCATAATCCTTTTAGAGAGAACTATCCCGTGTGCATCTTTGCCCCCTCGGTCAACGAGCATATGCCTTTTACCATGAATTATATAGCGTATTGCCCCCAGGACTCTGACTCATGTCCAGAAATATGCACTATCTGCCTAAAAGGAAGTTATTCGGAGTAATGCCGCCTTATCGCTCCAGGCATCAGAAGTCATTATTTTAAAGGTAGTGCGTCCCTTGTGGATTTTCACACTAGGCTTTTTTGTGGGAAATGCGTCCCTTTGGGGATTTTCACAAGACCCTATGCCTAATTTTTGCCTGGAATGGACCCAACCCACTCGAGCAGTTTTTATTCATTTTATTTTTTGTAGGGAAGAATGCCTGTTTCCAGATTTTCACCCTGCCCTTTGGCCTAACTTTTGCTTAGAGAGCTAGTTACGGTTTTCATCTCTAACGGCTTTTTTTTTTAAAAAAAAAAAGGTAGGAGGAGGATTTGTCACATGAAGTGTTGTTATTACTGCCTTGTGACTAGCTCCAGCATATGCCCCCAAGCAAGCCATAGGTTTCTCTTAACCATTCAATTGAATGTTTATGCCTAGTTTATGCATACATTTCTATCTATATGCACCATATAGCAATAACAATGATCATGACTAGACATGTGATGCAAAAACACAAGTTTTATTTAATCTCAATGAGTAACACCTGGGGTGCATTCAACTCCTGTTATTAATCAGCCCTCTCGGGTTTTCTTGATTGAATATTCTCTCTCAGCCTTTAATTTTTGCCCAGGAAGCCCTTTTTTTTTCAATTTACATCCTAGCAAGATGCCAAATTTTAGCAAGATCACCCTTTTTTGGTTTTGACCCGTTGGGCATTATTATTATTATTATTATTATTATTATTATTATTATTATTATTATTATTATTATTATTATTATTATTATTATTATTATTATTATTATTATTATTATTATTATTATTATTATTATTATTATTATTATTATTATTATTTAGCCTTTGCCATGGGACCCCCTTCAGTTTGTCGATGTATACGTGGCTCTTTTAAATTCATCTTCATCATTATTAGTCGAAACGATTGCTCCTTCTGACCACGCCTCCTTTTTAGCACCAAAGGATTTGTCTTGACCCTTGTGTAAACTGGCTAAAGAAGTGGGTTCTCTACTTGAAACTTGACTGTAAAAGCTCGCATTTTGCCTTCTTTCGATTTTGGTTACATAATTTCTGAGGTAGCTCTCAATGGTTGTGTGACGTGCACCAACCCCGTGGCCCCCGAAAGCCCGCCCTTAGGGCGATCGAGAGAGGTTCATGAAAACTTGTAAGGTATTTACAAGTGTGTCTATTTTGGGCAACAAGGAGATTTCATGGAGTCGCCACCCAATAAAATATTGGGCAAGTTCATCTCGCCTCAGTGAGCCTAAGACGGCACTACTATGTCCATTTTGGGCAAGCCAGAGGGGTCTTGGAGGTTCCATCCTAATAGAACATTAGAAGGGCCCTCTCGCCTCATGGAGCCTAGGACTATGCAAGTTAAATCCTTTTTACGGGACACAAGAGGTGTCTTGGAGATCCCATTGAAATGGGTCTCTTGCCTCATTGAGCCCAAAGACTAGAGATGGTTCGGGACTCCCCATTTATTCATACCTTGGTTAAGTTTATAATCAAGTTTTAAATTCAGCGTTTCATCCCATTTCTCATTCAATTTTGATGCAATTTAATTAAACGCATATCAATCATATAAATAAAGCGGTAAATAAGATAAATAAAAGCAAAATAAATTACAAAAAACTAGGGGCGAAATACAACCCCCATTTGTAAATAAAATATAATTCATACATAAATCGGGCTATTTATTAAAATGATGACGTTGGTCCTCTCATACATAATTAAAGAAATTAATTTTAAAGTGATAATTTATTTTGGATTAAAAAAGTTAGGACATTGGTCCCATTTTGTTTAGAAAAAAAATAAATTAATTCAGTAGAAATATTTTTATGGTTTTTTAATTAACGAGCATAAAAATAATTATTACAAATTACATATTAGAAATAAAATAATGAAAGCCAAGTAGTGAAAATAATAAAAATAACAAGTCAACTCCCAAATGGATCTTCAAATTTTCATGGGATCCCACTTGGTATGGAAAAGACTCACGCATAAAAATGAATATTAAAAATAAAAGAAAAAAAAACAAATAAAAGTGAAGTTAGTAAAAAATTAATTAAACATATAACATGAAAACAATTAAATTAAGTCAATCAAAATTGCATCATATATGACAAGCCAATTCAAATAACATAATAAAAATATGCAATCTAATTAATTAACCATTTAACATGCATAAAAGATAGCATAATAATAATAAAATTCAACATGCATAAACAAGCATAAAATAATGATGATAGAATTTAACATGCATAAAAATACAAAATAACAACAATAACATCCAAACATACATGAAAAGCAAAAGAAATAATAAAAATCAGCATGCATAAAACATGAATAATAATAGTAATAATAAAATTAAACAAGAATAAGGATAATAATAATAATAATACTAATGATGGTAATAACTACAATAATAATAACACAATAATAACAAAAAATATGAACAATCAAATATAATAATAATAATAATAACAATAATAATAAAAATGATAATAACATCAAAGAAGATGAACAATCCAATTAAATATGGAGGAAGAATAAAATGAAAATAAAATAGGCCAATTATGCTAAAATATGTTAAATGATAATACTAATAAAATATGTGAACAAAAATGATGACAATAATATGAACATGAACAATTAAATAAGAAATAATAATATGAACAATTAGATAAAGAATAAGAAATATGAACAATTAAATAATAGATCTAAAAGAATTTACATGATAATTAATTACATAAAATCAAAAGAATAAGAAAATAAGAAGAAAATGATAGAACTAAAAGAATTTACATGTTAACTAATTAATTGGAAACAAAAAATGAAATTAAAAATTAAATTAAGAAACTGAGCCAAGAATGTTTACCCTCAAAATTTATCTTGATGAAATGAAGGTAAGATCCAATTCCTTGTCTTAATTGTAAGAATAAAGTTAGAAAAATAATATATTGAAAATAGATTTTTACTCAAGAACAAATAATTGATTTATTTGTCTCAAAGTAAAAATTGTTAATTGAAAATAAGAAAATTCTCAAGAACAAAAATTGTTATTTTTTGCCTTAAGAATTGCTGGAAATTCCTTTAGAAATTGAGAGAATTTGTTCTTGAAATGAGAAAGAAGAAGAAAATAATTTTTTTCCTCAGGAACAAAAATCCCCCCAATTCTCACTAAAAAACCCTTTTTATTCCCCTCAAAATTCAGATTTTTTAATTGAAAAATTAAATTAAATTAATTCCCATAACTACAAAAAGAAAACTGAATTTATTCAGTTGGAAGATAAAAGGCTTTTTGAATTGAATTATGCAAAAAAAAAATAGTTCAAAAGCATTTAAAATGAAGAAGTTATGGCCAAAAAGGCCATACAAGCCAAAACAGGCGAAAACGGGTGCACAGGGGCGAGGGGCGCCCCGTCGGCGCGCCCGACGGCCTTCCCGTGCGCAGGCGCGCGCGACGGGCAATCCGTCAGCGCGCCCACGAGCACGCCACACGTGCGTCGCCCAGCACGCGACGAGCGCGCCCCGCGTAGGCTCCGCCTGCGCCGTGGCGCTGCGGCCCGCGCCCAGCTCTGCCGCAGCCCGACACTCGCGCGAAATATATTTTTTTTTAAATAAAATTCTATAAAAACACAATAATTTAAAAACTAACTTTTTATCCCAAAATAATTTTTAAAACAATTTTAAAATATTTTTAAAATACATTTTTCTTCATTCCTAACAAATCAAAACGATAAGGAAATTATCACTTCCAACTTTCATTCTTTTTGCCTATAAATCGGCGCACTTAATTTCATCATTGGGTAATCCTGATCAAAACTACTCGGGACCCGGTGTCTACAGGTTGAGATTGGGTTGCAGGTTGGCCTCAGACAGTTTAAACCAAAACCATGGGTTTTCTTTTCTTTTCTTTTTTCTCTTTTTCTCTTTTTGTTATTTCATTTTCTTCTTTTTTTCTTTTCTTTTTGCTTTGCTTTTCTTTTCAATTTCTTTTCTTTTTTTCTTTCTTTTTTGTTCATTTATTTGTGAAAACCCAAAGCCTTGTTCGTCCTTGTTCGTCTTGAATTTAATAGTCCATCTTCTGAGACAACACCTTAATTATTGGAGCTTGATTTTGCTTGGCTGTATTGTGTCCGTCCTAGATTCAGAGGAAGCAAAGGAATAGCTTTTGAAAATTTCAATTATTGTTGAGTTGACAAATTCAAACAGATTGCCCTGACATGTCACTCCAAGTCAAGGCAAAGGACAACCTATTTTTTTTTTTCTTTTTTTTTTTTCTTTTTGATCTCTCAAATTTTATCTCGCTTCAGGAGTCAAATTGGATGCAACCAAGATTATTATTTTTGAAACTGAATGAAACAGTGTTTATTAAACCAATGCCTTAATCATGATTATCACTTATGCTTGATGCAGTAAGATATGACAATACGTATATAAGAAAAGCCCATATTATTAAAATAGAAAAGAGAAACAAGTGTATAGTTCAGGAATACACTTTATATCATAAAAAAGAATGGCATTGAAACAACTCTAATTCTTTCTCTCTTTCTCCAGGCCAGGTATCAATTCTTGAATGCGATCTCTTAGACAACGGCAATAGTTTGTTCTATGCCCTGTGTACTGGTGATATGCATAATACCAGTCTGTTTTGTGTCTAGGCTATCCTTGACTTGCGGTAGGCCCGGCTGGCAAGGGTTGTAAGCTCCCTTCCTTGATGAGACAGGTGAAGTGCCAAGATAATGGCCTACCTGAGATAGTGAGGTTGCGCCGAGTCGTTCCTATTGTTGAGACTTCTGCTGCCCCATCATTACCCCCGTTACAACTGCTATTTCTTTTATTTTTGTCCAAGGCAAGGTTTACAGATTTAGCCATTTTATCCAGATGCTCGGCCACAGCCTCAATGGCTATATCTTTAAGCGACTTCCAGTCTTTCAGCCCCTTCGTCTTTAACCCAGCCTTCAGATATGGGCTGGCATTCTTGATAAATAGCCTGATCTGGTCCGAAGTATCTGGCTTTCTCTTCATCTCCATTATCCGGTTTCTCCATCGGGTCAGGTACTCATGGAATGACTCGCCTGGCTTTTATTGCAGTAGCTCTTGATCCTTCAGAGTGACCTCCATCCTTGTGCTACAGTCATACTGTTAGAGGAACTCCTACGTCAGTAAATTCCAGTCTTCTTTTGTTCTTCGGTCCAGTCCATGATACCAGTCCACCGCAGGACCTATCAAACTTAAATAGAAGTACTCTACCTTCTCCCTCTTTGTTAGCATAGTGCCCTTCATTACTAGAGAGTATTGCTTAATGTGTGCAGTGGGGTCTGATGTGCCATCAAACTTCGGCACATCAGGCATCTTGAAATTCAGAGGGATTAGATCCTCTCCATCCAGCTCTTTATTCTCAGGGTTCATCCCCTTTCCCATCATCAGCATTCAGGACATCACCTCAAACTTCTCCTCCATCTTCTTCCATATGACCTCCTCTGTCTGAGGTGCCTTAATTCTTACCACTACGGGTTCTTCATGTTCCTCCTCTACATAATCATCTTCTAGCTTATGGGTGCCTCCTCTTATTTGGCTCACTGGTGGTGGATGAACCTCCTCAAGTGGGTCCTCTTTAGCCTCCTCCTGCTCATTTTGTCTCATAAGAGGGGCAGTTGGGTTTTGTCCAGTAGGTTAGGCCATTATCGCTATCATGGCCATCATTCTACTCTCAAATTCCTCAAACATCTTACCAACTTCTTCAGCAATCACGGCCCGGGTTGTATCTACCTCTCTCAGTGAATTAGCCATTTTTGAAAATTTTTTTGAATGCCTATTAATTGCACTTAATTTTGATTCTGGTTGCTCAATCAAAACCCTTTGATAAGGCAATCGTTGGAACCCCTAACCAACTAGAAAGGTGGTCTTTAATGGCTGCAAAATTAAGGAGTAAGAATGATACATGAATAACATATAATGCATGATCGTGCTATGCAAATGGTCCTCGATGGATGAAAGAGATTGTAATAACACATGTGAGACATGTAAAAAACTATGCACAGGAAGATACGTACAAGTGAGAATTATATGCAAAGAATAGGATGTACACATACAAAATGAAATGCATATGCTTATTTTTATTACTCTTTATTTTTATTCTTATTATTTTTTTTACGTGCATGAATGACAAGCAATGCATGAGCATGTTGTGCAACATTCATAACCACATGCAAGCAAGTAGATCCTTTCAACTTTATCACCCCCACATAAGAGGTCATGCGGTCTCTTTCCTTGGTGGGATTGGCCCATGGGTCAGCAAGGGACCCAATGGATGTGCATGGTGCATGGTGGAAAATCGGCAGCATAACCTCTTCTTAACTAATGTACACACACATGAATTCTAACCATTGTGTATTCAGCAGCCCGAATAAATCGACATGGGCCTATCAGGGCATAAAAGCCTTTAATTAGGTGACCAACTGACTTATCTGGGTTTGTCCAATATATAATGGTCCATACAGCAAGCATAGTATTATGATTCAGACCACTAAGGGGAAGTATCTATTTCCATTGCATAAGCTTTGGCCAGGGTGATGATATTTTAGGTCTACCAAAGCATGGTCCCTGCCAACGGGTCTAGCTAATCATGAGCGTAATGACCGGTTGGATCTCTATTTAATATACCAAATGGTACGAGGCTTGGGCTGGTGATTATCCTTGACACTTCCCTACATTGAGTGAACATAGGGTCGTGCTTCAGGAATGCACCGAGGCTAATAGAGGGTGCAAACTAGTATAGATCTAAGGCTTTAGTGATATGCAATGCAATTTTGAAAAGGGTTGAAATTTTTAAATTAAAACTCAATTATATGTTTTAACCAAAATACTTTTGAAGCGAAGTCTCAAGTAGATCCCCAGTGGAGTCACCACTGTGACGCGCATGACCACCATCCTGCTGTCTTAATCGACCAACATCCTTTGTGGGTTTTAGGTTAGCGTGTAGTTAGGCACCGTAACTCGGCTTCCGGTTCATCCCGCATCGCCAGTTTTGCTTACTAAAAATGGCCCACTTGGAGCTCTCAATTTCGTGGCGTGGCTCAACGAAGCAGCCATGCCGTCCTACCTATTTAAAGTTTGAGAATATCCCGGATGCCCTGAAAACCCGCTTTTAGGGCTTTCAAGAGAGGTTCATAGAACTTGTAAGGAGTTACAAGGGCGTCTATTTTGGGCAACAAGGAGGTATTTTGGAGTTGCCGCCTAATAAAATATTGAGAAAGGTCGTCTAGCCTCACTGAGCCTAAGACAGTGCATGTATATTTATTTTGGGCAATCAGAGATATTTTGGACACCTCCTTCTAATAGAACACTAGAAGGATCATCTAATCTTGTGAAGCCTAAGACGATGCATATACGTCTATTTTGGGCGAGCCAGAGATATTTTGGACACCTCATTCCAATATAACACTAGAAGGATCATCTAATCTCGTGGAGCCTAAGACCATGCAATTTGGGCCTATCTTGGGCAACAAAAGATATTTTGGAAACCCCCCAATAGGGCATTGAGATGGTCCTCTAATCTTGTTGAGCTTAGGACCAGAGAAGGTTCGGGACTTCGCATTTATTCATACCTTGATTAAATTATGATTAGGTTTTAAAGATAAAATTTCATTCTGTTTTCTCATTCATTTCAATGCAATTAATTAAAACGCAAGTCAATCATGTAATGAAAGTGGTAAAAAGCAAGAATAATATAAAGTAAATCAAAGTACATTAATTTACAATAAAACTAGGGGCGAAATACAATCCCCCATTGTAAATGACATGTAAATCATACATAAAATGGGGTATTTATTAAGGATGAGGACATTGGTTCTCGCATACATATTTACAGAAAATAATTTTAAAGTGACAATTTTTATTTGAATGGAAAAACTAAGATATCGGTCCCATTTTTATTAGAAAAAATTCATTTTAATTAAGATAAATATTTTTGTGATTTTCTTTTAAACGTGCATAAAATAAACAATTTTATTAGGAATTACATGGCAAAATAAATAAAAAAGCCAAAAAAATAAAATATTACAAATAATGCAAATAAATGGTCAAACCAAACGACTCTCTTGAATCTCCCCATTTGCTCGTGATAATGCCCAAAAAGGGAAAATGGATATTGGAGTAAAAAAAAAATACAAGAAAAAAATGAATGTTAGTTATTAAATCAAGAAAGTGAATCAATTAAACAAATAAAATGAGAAATAATAAACTAGAATAAAATAAGATGACATGAAAGATGGCAAATGAATTAAAATATTAATAAATTAAAATAAATGAAAAAATGCATTATGAATGACAAATGAATTAAATGATATAATTGAAATAAATAAAACGACATGTTAATGAATTAATAATAATAATAATAATAATAATAATAATAATAATAATAATAATAATAATAATAATAATAATAATAATGATAATAATAATAATAATAATAATAATAACAATAAAAAATGAATAATAAAATAATAATAATAATAATAATAATAATAATAATAATAATAAAGATAAAAAAAACGAAAGCAAAACAATAATAATAATAATAATAATAATAATAATAATAATAATAATAATAATAATAATAATAATAATAATAATAAACATATTAAATAATACAAACATATAAACAATTGAATAAATAACTAAATGAAAATAATAAAAATTTACATGTTAATCAATTAAATATGAACAAAAAATAAATAAAAGAAAATAAAGAGCCTAAAATGTTTACGTTCAGAATTCGGATTCGATGGAGGAAAAAAGTGATTGATTTCCTTGTTTTGTTTTGCAAAATTAGAATTGAATATAAAAAAATTAGAATTTTATTCCAAGAAATAAATTGCATAAAAAATGATGAAAGAAAATAAAAAATTTCAAAAATAAAGAATGAATTTTTTTGTCTAAACAGTGATTATTTATTAAAAAAATTGATTTTTTTTAAGAAGAAACAAAAAATAATGAAAGAAAAATGAAAATTCTCAAGAACAAAGAATGATTTTCTTTGTCTCAAGAAAAATAATTGATTAAAAAAATAAATAAAAAAATCTGAAGAACAAAAAATGAATTTTTCTTTGTCTCAAGAAAATTTATTAATAAAAAATTAAACTTTTTAACTTGTAAAACTTTTTATTTTGAGGAGAAAACCTAAAAACATGTAGAGAGAATTTTGTTGAAGAAGAGAAGAAGATTAAAAATGAAGAAAAAATCTAAAATGAATTCCCATTTTTTGTATTTCATCTTTTTCTATTTATATCAATAAAAATGGAAAAGGTAATTAATTAAGGAAGAAAATTGAATTTTTATTAAATTTCCCTTAATTCGGGTTCAAAAATGGGAATTAGCATTAAAAATCCCATAAAAAAAAGGCAAAAAGTAAAAAATAAATCAAGAAAAAATGGAAAAGGGCAAAAAATCGCAATTTCGGCAGATCAGGGGCAACCGACCCGCACCGACGCGGCCAACATCCGTTATTTTTTTTAAAAAAATTTAAATTTAACTAAAATTTCATAATTTCAAACGCCCTTTTTTAATTTTCATTTTTATTTTTACTTTTAAAATTATTTTTATTTTTTTGGTTCTAAAAAGCAATCTTGATAAGAAAATCACCACTTCCAACCTTTTCGCCCGTGAACAGGCGTCTTATCATCATTGGGTAACTCTGATCTGGGCTGCTTTAGGAACCAGTGTTTATACACGAATGGGTAAGGGGTGTTACAGATCAAATCCTCTCCCTCCAGCTCTTTATCTTCGGGGTTCATCCCCTTCCCCATTGTCAGCATTTGGGAGATAGCCTTGAACTTCTCTTCCATTTTATTTCATATAGCCTTTTCTATCTGAGGCGCCTTCCCTCTCACTACTACGGGTTCTTCATACTCCTCTTGTACATAATCATCTTCCACTCTGTGGGCTCCTCCTCTCATTTTGCCCGAGGATATGTTAGCTCTGAGGTCTACTGGTGGTGGATGTACCTCCTCAGGAGGATCCTCTCTAGCCGCCTCCCGCTCATTCTGTCCACTAGGAGGGGCAATTGGGTTTGGTCCAGCAGGCAGTGCCATTGTTGCCGTTAAGGTCCCCATCATAGGCATCATCCTATTTTCAAACTCTTATAACCTCCTACCAACTTCTTCGGTTATCATGGCATGTGTGGCATCTACTTCTCTTGGTGGGATCGCTGTCTGTTGAAAACTGGGAGGAGGTACGTTCGCTACTTTTGGAGAGTGATTCTGACTACTCTACACTTTCTGGCAGTTCAAAGAATAGATTTCTACGCAATCGCCCACTGGGACCTCTGGACCACTTGGATGGATCTATGATGGATGCAAGACATAGTTTGTCAGGATGATGCATGACTGACATATGATGCATGTTCATGATTTATACAGCATCCATAACCATATGTAAGCAGGTAGATCCTTCCAACCTTGTCGCTCCTACACACGAGGTCACATAGTCTCTTTCCTCAATGGGCTTAGTCCATGGGTTAGCGGGGAACCCGATGGACGCATATGGTGCGCGGTAGAAAACCTGCAGCATAACATTTCTTATCTAATGAACATATGTATGGGTTTTGATCGGGTAGTCAAAATAAATCGGCAAGGGCCTATCGGGGCATGAAAGCCTTTGATTAGGTGACCAACTAGTTTATTAAGGTCTATCCAATACATAGTAATCCATACAGCAAGCACGGTGTTATGGTTCATACCACCTAGGGGAAGTATCTATTTCCTTTACATGAGCTTTAGCCAGGGTGATGATACTTTCAGGCTACACAAGCATGATCCCTACCAACGGGTCTAGCTCGTCATGAGGATAGCGATCGTTCGGGTCATCATTTAACATACCAAATGGTACTAGACTTGGGATGGTGATTATTCCTAACACTTCCCCACATTGAGTGAACGTAGGGTTTTGCTTTGAAAACGCACCGAAGTTAAGAAAGGGACCAAACTAGCATAGATCTAAGGCTCTAATGAGATTCTATGCAATTTCGAAGAGGGATAAAATTTTTAAATTAAAACTCAATTATATGTTTTAACTAAGGCACTTTCGAGGCGAAGTCTCAAGTAGATCCCCAGTGGAGTCGCCACTGTGATGCGTGCCGAACCCTAATGACCCCAAAAACCCGCTTTTAGGAAGTTCGAGGGAGGTTTGTAGAACTTGTAAGAGATTATAAGAGTGTCTATTTTGGGCAACAAGAGGTGTTTTGGAATTTTCATTCCAATGAAACTTTGGAAATAGTTCATCTAATTTCATGAAGCCTAAGACGACGCGTATAAGTCTATTTTGGATAACGAGAGATATTTTGGAATTCTCGTTCCAAAAAATACATTAGAAATGGTTCATCTAATCTCACAAAACCTAAGACGATGCGTGTTAGTCTATTTTGGGCAATAGGAGATATTTGGGAATTTTCTTCCCAATAGAACATTGGAAACGTTCATCTAACCTCGTGAAGCCTAAGACCAGAGAGAGTTCGGGACTCCACTCTTATTCATACCTTGGTTAAAGTTATAATTGAGTTTTGAATTTAAGATTTCATTCCTTTTCTCGCACAGTTTAATGCAAGTTAATAAAACGCAAATCAACCACATAATGAAAGTTGTGAATAAAATAAATTCAGAACAGAGAAAATAAGTGCAATAATTTACAATAAAATTAGAAGTGGAATACAACCCCTAGTGTAAATGAGCAGAAATAGAAATCAACCATCAAACGAGATATTTGTTAGGTTTGAGGACATTGGTCCTTGCATGCATGCTTCAGAAAATGGCATCAGTAGTGATAATTTATTTTGATTGGAAAATAAGGATTTTAGTCCCATTTTATTTAAAGAAAACCCAGTTCATTTGTGGAAATCCTTTGCCTTTTTTATATCAGCGAGCTCAGAAATAATATTTACAACAAATAAAGATTAAGAAAAATAAACAAGAGAGAACAGGGTATAAGAAATGAACCATATTGACGTTTTCGCGTCATTCTAATTAGTTCCCTTTCTGGCATCCGATATTTAGCAAAATAAAGAAACTCACAAAAATACAAATAACACGTTAAGCCAAAATAATAAAAAGAAATAATAATAAACAGAATTAACAAAAATAAAACACTGATTGGAATAACAAAAGACAAATAAATTACCTTAAAAAAATAGAAATAAAGTTTAAAAGAAAGAATAAAGGAAATAACAAAGAAAGGAAGGAAAGAAGCCTAGGAACGGTAAGACCGCACGAGCGACGGGCATCCCTAGGGTGACCGACAGGAAGAATGGATTCCTCGCTATAGCTCGTCACTCACTTGAGCGACGGCCGTCGGTGAGGCCTTCAGCTCGTCGGTCAGCTACAAGCCTTAAAAAATAGGAAAAATCAATCAAAATTCAAGATTTTCACTTTTATTTCTTTTTAGTGCAATAAATTATCAACAAAACATATAAATTGATGCGAAACTAATTAACCAAAATAAATTAATTCATGTTATGAAGGGCTAATCCAGAATGTTTACCCTTGGAATGTTAATTTTTGGAAGGTAGAAGTTGCATGATGTTCCCTTGAGTTCTACAAGGACCAGTTGACCAATGAATGTGGTTTTAAGACAATTCCTTTATTAAAAAGTGTTCCTTTCAAATGATTCAGAATTTTAAGAAAATAAATCAAGAGAAAAGAATTTACTTATTTTTTCTCGATTTTAATTTTTTCCTTTATTGACAATTTCGAATCTGAGAAGGAATAAGTCGAAGAAAGAAAATTATTTTTACTTTCTTGCGCTTTCCTAATTCTTTTCCAAGAATTTTGAAGGAAAAAATGGAAAGAAAGCCTTTTGCATATGAAATTGCTGATTAAAAAGTTATAGTCTTTTAAGAAATTTTTCTAACCTGAAAAATACCGAACCCCTAACCTTGATTCTCAGCCTGCTATTTATAAGCTAACTGAGGATAGAATAGAAAATTCAAATCTTTTTAAAATTCAAATTATCTTTAAAGATAGATATCAAATCTATTTGAATTCAAATTAGATTCCAGGAGATAAAATCAAATATTTTTTAATTCAAATTACATTTTAGGATATAAAATCAAATATTTTTGAATTCAAACTAGATTTGGAGATAAAACTAAATCTTTTTGAATTCAAATTGGATTTTATAAGATAAAATCAAATCTTTGATATTTATTTTAATGATAAACAATAAGAAAATGAAATTTTATCCACAAATGCACCACCAGGACCTGACCGACGGGCATGCCTCAGGCCACTGATGAGCATCAGTTAAAGGGGCACGCTAGTCATTTGAGCGGCAGGCACCCGCTCGCGCAAGCAACGGAGAGAACGATGAGCACCCAGTCGCGCTAAGCGATGGGCACCCTGCTCACTTGCACGGGCGACGGGCCCTGTGCAAACGGGTGACAGCTGTTGCTCGAGCATGAGTGACGGGCACTTGATTGACCGATGGGCGTCGATCCGCCCAAAAAAACAAGTTTTCAATTTTCTTAGACTAAAAAACCTCCTTTTAGACCAAAAAAGGGTTTTTTGGTCACCAATATCCCTAAAATTTGGAAATTCCAAGGGTGACAGCTTACGATTTCACTCCTTCACTTACAGAATAGGTGCTGGTATCTTCATCGGGTAACTCTCCTTTGGCCTGACTCGGGACCCGATGTCTATAGGGTTTATGGGAAGGTGTGAAGGAAATAAATCTATCGACACCATGTCTTCCCGTTGTGTGAAACATGGGTTCTGGGTAAAAACATGACAAATGGGCGCCTCTTATCCCAGCGATGGGCATCCTTCACAAGCACGCCTGAAAATTACGAAAAGCCACTGTCTTTGACTCAAATAGACTAGTCATGGGCGCCAACCGGTGAGGCAAGGATGGGCGTAAGGCAGGCCAGCGACAGGCGGGTCTAGAGAAAACGGTAATAGATGGGCATCACTCCATGAGGGATGATCGTTTGTTGACTAAAAATTTAAAAAGCTTGCATTTAAAACCTATTCTCAGTTCCGGAAGATGCAAATAGATTAAAATCATAGAGAACCTTCAAAGAATATGAAAACTAAGGATCGAAACTAACGTTTTCTGCTCTGCACATGTGATACAGGTATCAATATCTTCATCGGGTAACTCTAATCTGGACTGTCTCGGGACCCGGTGTCTACAATAAGTAAAGTGACCATTATTGATAAATGAAATAACGTGGCATGATATATTAGATATGCATATTTATATGTGGAAACACATTGAGATATTGATGTGAACAAAGTATAGGTAAAATGAATACATGCTTATGATTGATGCTTATGTATTTACTTTCATTAAAAGCTTGTGGCATGCATATATAAATATGTATAGTAATTATATGACTATAGTTACATGAGCAATGATTTAAAAGAACACATGAATGAATGTAGTGCAAAATGTAATAGTAAGTGAAATCTTTATCTAAAGCCTGAATTATACATAGTTATGGATAGATAGGCATGCCTATAAGGGATAGTGATTGCAGCTGCTAGTGATGACATTGCATTGGTGTCAAATATAGTGATTTGATACCTGTTCAGTATCTAATGTATCGAGACCATCGTGTCCTAGTGATTGACACTGTTTACTTAGTATCTAGTGTTTGATACATTAGTGGTATCTAAATGCTCCCGTTATCCACTCTAATGAGAATTCAGGTGATTAAAGAGCATATTAATGAAGTGGTTATATAGCAGTAAATTTTTAATATGTGAATAAATAATAATGTTAACTATAGTAACTATGTTTGATTAATGTGTTTATAATAGTGAAATGAGATGAAAATGATTGTGAATTCTTGAATTGACAATATGTGTATGCATATCAAAATGGACTAATGTTTATGAAGCGTGTGTTTGAATTATATGTTTATATTATTGATATTACGTTATGGGTTAACCTGATTATATGTCAATGATCATGTGTAGTGAATTAATGCATGTAGAACTACGCGGTTCTGATTTATAACCTTTGTGATACATAGGAAGCTTGGAACATAGTTCTAAGTCCGAACCAAATCATTGAAAACTAATAGTATATTTAAACTTTAATTAAGCATTAAGTGAATGTGTTTAAAACAAATCATAATGAATTGATATGTGCATGATAGCTATAAATAGCATTATAAATTAAATATACATCTAAGTGATAAACCAATTAAGAATTAAACATTAGGGTCAAGTGACAAATAAGTCATGATAATGTAAGTTGACATTAATTATAAAAAAAAAAATGATATATTGTATAACTTAACATGTAAAATAAGATTGAAATAAAATGGTTTATAATTATTAATTGAACTTGTCAATTGATTAGTTATCAGTATACGTATAGTGTAGCACACCCAGTTCCTTCTAGGGTACATGGGCGTATTACAGAAAGTACCTGCTTTTGCAGAACTAATGCTAGGGACTAGCCATAAGAGAGCATATGCTTCTGAAAAAATTAAGAAAATCTATAAGGAAAAATAATCCAATTCACCGTGTATGCATAACACAGTGCATCAATCAGTTCCTAAATATGCATGCTCAACAACTGTATGAGTACTTCCAATTAATTTACCTGTAACATATGCAAATATATCTTATATTTCATGGCTTCTTATAGAGAACTGAAAAGTAATGATGTTTGGTGCATGTAGCAATTTGAATCTCCAAACTAGCATTTGAGAGAATCACATATAGCAACCATTTAATCAAGTACCTTTCCATTTTAATACTTTTCTGTTAACCATAATTCATACAAGTTCATACATTTCTGACTACCTCTAACACCCCTATGTATCCTAGAAGGAATTGGGTGTGTTACTCTATACTTATATTGTTAATGAATCAATTGTCAAGTTCAATTAACAATTATAAACCATTTTATTTCAATCTTATTTTTTAAAATGATAAGTTATTCACTAGCATTCACTTATCTTACTTACAAACCTTTCTAATATTACCATGCAATATTTTGATTCTATAATTAATGTTAACTTACATTATCATTACGTATTTGTCACTTGATCTCATCATTTAATTCTTAATTGGTTTGTCACTTAAATATACATTTCATTTATAATGCTATTTATAACTATCATGCTTTTATTAATTCTTTTAAATTTGGTTCAGACACATTCACTTATTGATTAATTAAAGTTTGAATACACTATCAGTTTCCAAAAATTTTGTTCGGACTTGAAATAAAATTCCAAGCTTCCAACGTATCTCAATAGTTTTGGGAATCAGAAATACATAGTTCTACAAGCATTATTTCATTACACATGATCATTGACTTATAATCAGGTTAACACATAATAAAAATATCAACAATATAAACATGTAATTCAAACACATGCTTTATAAACATTAATTCTTTTTGATATGCATACATATATTATCAATTCAATAATTCACAATCATTTTCGTTAACGTGCTTTTATAGCTTTAATCACATTAAAAGTCTTTTTATCACTTGAATTCTCATTAGAGTGGATAATGGGAGTAATGGATACCACTAGGGTATCAAACACTGGATGCTAAGTAAATAGTATCAATCACTAGAGACACAATGGTCTCGATACATTAGATACCAAACAGGTATCAAACACTAGATACCATGCGGTGCCATCACTGGTAGTTGAAATCACTATCCCTTATAGGCATGTCTATCTATCCACGACTATACATAATTCAGGCTTACGATAAAGATTTCACTCACTATTTTATCTTTGTAAATCACTCATTTATTCACTTTTTAAAACATTTATTCATATAACCAATCAAATCAATGTTCATTCACATTATTCACTTTGCATAACATTCACTAAAATCACTAGAAAATATTTTCAGAACAGGTTCCAAAATAGGTTCTAGAACACTTATCTGTTCAACCAAAATAGGTTCCAGAACACTTATTCTGTTCAACTAGAAAAAGTTCCAAAACACTTATTCTAATTTAAAAGAAGTCATTTCAAAACCAATTATGTTTATCATCACATTTCACATCTATACACTGCATATTTCTCTATTCTACCTATAACACACTTATACCTTACGTTCATTCAGTTAACTAATCATACAGTGCCACTTGCCTAGTTATATAACCAGATTATTAATCAGCCAATTACAGTGGAAACCGATATAATTTTTTTAAACCTGATTATAATATTACTTTAGTTATCTGAGTCTATTGACAATAGTAGATAAATCTATAAACTTAACTAATCTCATTTTAACTTAATATACATTTCGTCGATTGACCTATAATTGTCCTATGTTACTATTCATTTGGTCAATTTTTACATTAACTTAACACATCGCATTTCCATTTCCATTTTTAACTATTAATGTTAACCTAATTTCTATAGGTAAACATACCAATAAACCACAAAACAGACAGTCTAGGCACATAGTAAAAAGCCACACATATCACTAAACTAGTGCCAGTCTATAATAGTTTATTACAAACCAGTACCCAAAACCAATAAGACATAAGTTCATATACATGCCTGTTCATGCCTGTTAAGTGCCTAATATTGCTTATTTTTGCTTATTTTTCCTTATCTTTATGCTCCTATTTTTAGCCCATTTTGGGACTTTTCACTTGTTCTTTGTCTTTTATCTTCATAGGACCAAAATGGTGAGAATGGAGCGAATTTGAGCTAAATAGAGTAAACTTGGAGTAGTCATGAAGATTCACAGAAAATTGGGAGCAAATAGCTGAATTTGGAGTTAACCTTGCCCAAGGCTAATGGGCAAGGGTAAGGAGCTGCCCTGCCCAAGGCTAACGGCCAAGACGCGACAACAGATGTCAGCTTTTATATTTCAAGCCCGAAATTGCCCTAGCCGCTAGCTATTCTCAATCTGATTTTTAGGAAAAATTAGGCTGTAATTTAGGAGATAATGGGTAGTGTTTTTAGGAAAATAATATTACATTTTAATATTTTTAATTTATTTTGGAAGTTTGGATAGGAATTAAATACATTCCTAACTTATTTAGGTTTTTATTCTTATTTAGCTAGGGAAAAACGAAAAGAGGAGAGGCTGAATCTGTTCTATTTTCTTTTCATCTGCGTTTTTTCCCCAAGGCTGTAACATGAAGTACTTTTTACTTCTATTTTATTTTGTGAAATTTCTATGACTATGTGTGGCTAGGTTACTCTTTTTCAGTTAAAGATTAATTCAAAACCAGGTTTTAATTCACCATGAGATTGTTGTGCTTATTTATTTTTCTTGATTTCATATGATGTTCATGTTATTTATTGAAGTTTAGAGAAATCATATCTCGATTATTATTTATTTTATGTTCAATGAGGCGCCGTTGATCATTTAAATAAATAAAATACTGCTAGTTGAGTTTGCTAAATCCGTAATTGTTTAGTGAAGTCAACAACAAGTGGCAATCAATGTAACTTCCTCACAATGGTTGTTACATTGAATAAATGCATGATTTGGTCTAAATTGGCCTCGAGTGAGGTCGATTGGCTTAGGTTAGGTCTTTTTATTCCTTAATGCTGTCAATAAAATAAATTCTTGCTCGTATTAAGGGTTATTTGTTAGCTAGGAATTAATTATAATTTTACTTGATTGATTCATTAATACAGAAAGATTAGGTCGGGAGCGCGAAGCCGACGGCTATAATTGGCCCATTATTTGATTTTTAGATTTACTCTTTCATCTATGATCGGTTGAATTAATCCTGCATTGCGAATATCTTTAACTGGAATCTATCATTTATTGAATTCTTTTAATCAATTTACTTCTTATTTGTTTATTTCTTTTAATTCAGCATTTTTAAATTTTTGGTTTATGAAAACTTCCCCTTTTTATTTTTATTGTTGAAAATCTGGTTATTTAGAATTAATTCGGTGCTAGTTTTTGTGGATTCGATCCTTTCTTATCCTATTTACAATTTATTTGATAGGATAATTGAGGTATTTATTTTTGGTGGTTTTGACATCCATCAGTGCCAAAATACTTCACATATATAAATTTCCAACTATATCTTCAAATCCGCTCTCAAAACTCGTGAGGTATGCTATGCTCCACGCACTAAGTAGTACCTACACGTAGTTAAATAAAATTACGTATTGAGCATTAAATATACCCAATGGTAATTGCATTTCTAAGAATTTCCGCTAACTAAATTCAAATGCATGATTATAATACATAAAATAAAATAATCATAATAAAATTAACATTTAATTCATTTATCATTTATGCATGCAATATTATGCCAAATTACTATTAAATCAATTATTTAAGGGCATATTACCATTAAGTACACATAAAAGTCCATAATTACCATTTTGTCCCTAAACATGGCAAAATTACAATTAGGCCCTCAAACTTTTCCCAAATTACAAAAATGCCGTTAGTTCATTTTATTTATACAATTAATCATTATTTAACCTGCAAATTATGATTATGCCCTCCAATTACAAATTTTATGCAAAATTACATTCTAGTCCTCAGAAAGTGGCCAATTTTCATATTTAGCCAATTAATTATATTTTCGCCCTTATTAACCTTTATTAACTTGTATATGGTCAAAATTACCATTTTTCCCTCAAACTTTTTCAATCATTCCAATTATTTCCCTTTTTTATACAAATATCATTTTAATCACAATTTAACTATTTTAAACTCATTTTTACACTACAAGAAATCAGGGGAATAGAGACGGAAAATAGAGACAGAATTTCGTCTCTAATTGAAAATAGAGACGGAAAAATTCCGTCTCTATTTTGGCCGTCTCTAAATTTAGAGACCGAAATTTTCCGTCTCTAAAAATAGAGACGGAAAAATCCGTCTCTATTTTTAGAGACGGAAAAATTATTTCCGTCTCTAAAAATAGAGACGGATTGACGTTTCCGTCTCTATTTTAGAGACGGAAATAATATTTTCGTCTCTAGTTTTAGAGACGGAAATAATATTTCCGTCTCTATATTATTTCCGTCTCTAAATTAAATACATATTTTTTAATAATATATTATTAATTATATCTTTTAATTATATTTAAATGTATTTTCTGTCTTGAAAGCTATTTTTAATACATAATTTTTTTAAATAATAAAACTATAATTGGCAAAATTTATATAATAATATTAATGAAACAAGTATTAAATAAAAATTAAGTAAAATAAATAAAAGTATAAATAGTAATGTATTAATATATATATATATGTAATAAGACTACAAGCAAAAGTACTTGAAAAGTGTATTAAACAGTACTAACTAAGATGGAGGTGACTGTGGACGATCAGTCGACGGTACACGAACATTTTGGGTAATGAATTCCTCTAGCCTACTAATGCGGTCCATTAAAGTGCCTACTGTGCCGCGAAGCTCAATAACCTCATTTGTAGTCGCAGCAAGTCTACTCGCCGTTGCCGTAGAAGATGAAGCAGCATGTGAATAACAAGTATTTGCATAAGTAGCAAGTCTACTCGTACTATACTCTTGCATGATCAACATTACCACCATCTGCCTGCTGACTCTGAAGACCCTCTAGTACCCGTTCCTATAATGAAAATTAATCGAATGTTATTTAAGAGTAATCTAAAACTAAAAACATATAGAAATTAAGTTTAACAATTTTAAAAATCATACATGAACTTGTCTAGCTCGATCGCTGACGAATGTGACACCGTCATGATTTCACGTATGTGTATGCATAAATATCTCATGAGGGTACGATACTCTGCCCATTCTAGACTCCTGTAAATAAATTATAGGTCAACAATATTTGAAATTAACGTTCCTTAAAATTGTATCAAAAGTAATATGAAAAAAGCACAACAATACTCATATATGTTAATATATTAATACTAAGCGAAAACAATTATAACTCAAAAAACAATAACACTTGGCCATAGATTTAAAAAATTTCGGCAGAGTTTCCCCTTAATTTGTAACAAACTCCCTGCTTAAAAAGCATGAAAATATATATAGAACTGTATTATCCACAATCAAAATCCTTTTCAAACTCCTTGCACAACATTTTTCCCATCCTCCTTCATGCAATGAAATATTTAGCCTATTATCAAGATGTGATGTATTGCAATCTCAAAAAACAATAACACTTGGACATAAATTTAAAAAATTTCAGCGAAATTTCCCTTTAATTTGTAACAAACTCCCTGCTTAAAAAGCATGAAAATATATTTATAATTGTATTATCCACAAACAAAATCCTTTTCAAACTCCTTACACAACATTTTTCCCATCCTCCTTCATGCAATGAAATATTTAGCCTATTATCAAGATGTGATGTATTGCAATCTCAAAAAACAATAACACTTGGCAATAAATTTAAAAAATTTCGGCAGAATTTCCTCTTAATTTGTAACAAACTCCCCGCTTAAAAAGCATGAAAATATATTTAGAATTGTATTATCCACAATCAAAATTCTTTTCAAACTCCTTACACAACATTTTTCCCATCCTCCTTCATGCAATGAAATATTTAGCCTATTATCAAGATGTGATGTATTGCAATAAAAAATGGCTTGTATAAATTAAGATGTATGAATACTTACGAGTCTGTCAGCATGCTCCCGATGGGTCAACATTCCTCCAGTGTGTATAGAAACGCTAACTCCCTCTGGCCCGCCCATCCTATTAGTAGAATTCCGATCGGCAATTGTGAGGGCCTCCGGTGATGACCAGTACTGCAACCAATGTGCCCAAATTTCTTCATTTATGTACCGTGGTCGTCGACCCTTTTTGTGCAGCTTGTTAAGCCTGTCCTTGTAACGTACACGAGCATGTTTCTCCCAAACAGTGTATACTAGGTGATCAACCGAGGAATCCCAATAAAAAGCTTTCTGAGAAATATACAACAAAAAGAAAAAAGTTAAGCATAATGTATGTATTTGTACAATACATATAAAATTTAAATAATACTTGAATTAAGGTGCAATAATTAGAAATAAATAATTTAATTTAATTACCCGAAACTCTTCAAAATAAAACATTTTTGTCTCATGAGATATATTCTTCCATAAAAAACCATTGAGTTCCATTCTCTCCTTAAATGTGCGAGCCATGGAGTGGGAGCAAACACCAGATGGACGGAAGCTAATAGACAACATAAATATAATAAATTGTAAGAAATGCAGCATATCCTATATAATAAATAGAAATACGAATGTTAATAACTCACTATTCTCCTTCAATGACAATATAAATCCGTCCATCCACACCAAATGATCCGAGCAAAAGGGCCTTCAACTGTATCAGGATATCTCTGATATGCCTCAGATGGAATCTCTGTAGGAGGCGCTGCAGCAGATGATGTACCAGCAGGATGAGATGGGCCTGGATATGTCAGGGGTGTAGATTCTGCAGCAGTATGCGGAGGTGCAGAAGCATGAGACAATCCATCACCTTGACTAACTGGTGTGGATAATGACGAACGCACCCTAGGTGGTAAGATAGCACCAGTCCTTCTCTTGTGATGCATTTTTTTCCCTGAATATATTATTGAACAATATTATACATCAAGTTATTATTACATAATCATAATTATATGTGGCAATAATACATATATGTGTCATTTGTAAATTAAACCAAACAGAAAGTATTAAATGACATGCGGGTCATATGGATCATACTCACGTGGTCAAAAAATTATTCGCTATCATCACTTAAATGTAATTCATTATCACTATCGTCTTCATTTTCTGAATAATTAGAATCAAATTCGCTTTCCAATTCAGATGTAGACCTAGATTCCTCGTCCGATGCAATATCAACCATTTCATTATCGACATTGTTCAAAGGCTCATTATCTTCATATGGCATGCTTTCATTTCTTTCATGACTCGCCACTTCATCTTCCTAAAAGGCTTCACTTTCAATTCGTTTATTTTGTCGATTAGCTTTCATTTCAAATAAGCCTCTCGGTTTTACTTTGCAAACTGCCAACCAATCTTTCTTATCTCGCCTTAGGCTAGGAAACAGAAGATAATACACCTGAATCGCTTGCATGGCCAACACAAAAGGTTCAAAATTAGGAAGTCTTCTTCTTTGATTTATCTCAACCAAATTGTATGCGTTTTGCACTTTTGTTCCAATATTAAGCGTTGGATCAAACCATTCGCACTTAAATAGCACACATCGTTTTATTGGCAAGGCGGGGTATTCAATTTCCAATATCTCTGTAATTTTGCCGTAATAATTCATCAATTCACCTTGAATGCAAACTCCACTATTTGTAGTAGCCTTGTTATGACCATGAGATTGCGTATGATATTTGTAGCCGTTCACAAAATAAACCGGATAAGATTTAACAGTACGCAATGGTCCCTTCGCAACATCAAATATGAAATTATTTTCAATTGTATGCGTCGATGCCTACATAATGTAATTGCATTTAGTCATTTAATCAATTCACGAAATACAATATATGTCTTAAATATATTTGAAGTTAACACTTACATATGTCTTGAACCATAAATGAAAGTGCTTTTCGACTTCCTTATTTATGTCATTTTGTGTTATATGTGGCATAAGCTCCTTTAACCATTCCTCATATAAACTGCATTAGACAACATAACTTACATATGATATTGAACCATTATTAAATAAATATTCGCCTAGTCAAACAAGTAACACTTACTGCACAAATGGTTGAATTTCTTGGCAATTAAGTAAGATATAACCATGTGCAGCCTCCAATTCCTCATCTGTCATCATTCTTCTGGTAGAACGTCCGTGTAATCGACCAATATATGTGAAAATAGCTAAATTTCCATCATGCGTACTTGTTTGGCATCCGTCGTCATTACGAGGAACCTTGCGGCATCTTGTGCTGTCGTGAGGCTCAAAGTAATGAGAACAAAACGTACTAGCTTCTTCAACCAAGTACGCATTGCATATTGAGCCTTCTACTCGTGCTTTATTTTTGACATTTTTTTTCAAGTGATACAGATACCTATATGATAAATTGTGGCTAGTTAATAATAAATTACCAAATTAATCGACCGTATGTATATTAAAGATTTAGTTTTACCTTTCGAAGGGATACATCCATCTATATTGAACGGGTCCTGCCATTTTGGCCTCATGTGCTAAATGTATCGGTAAATGCTCCATAATGTCAAAGAAGCTTGGAGGAAAAAATCCCTCTAATTTGCAAAGTATGACTGCAATTTCATTCTCGAGTTTTTCCATGTCAGCCATCTTTATCTCAGACAATGTCAAGTTTTTGAAAAATATACTTAACTCAGTTATAGCTTCCCAAACTCTCTGTGGCAACAACTCGCGAAAAGCAACTGGCATCAACCTTTGCATGAATATATGACAATCATGGCTTTTCATTCCGAACAATTTCTACTTTCTCATGTCAACACACCTTTCTAAATTTGAAACATAGCCGTCTGGGAACTTTATGATTTGCAACCATTCGCACAAAACTTCCTTTTGCCTTTTGTCCAAAGTGTAACACGCTTTTGGATACTTGCCCGTTCGGGAATCTTTGTCTAATTCACTTCTTTTGCAATACAATTTCAAGTCAGCATGCGATTTTGCATTATCTTTGGTCCTTCCTTCAATATTCATTATCGTGTTGAATACATTTTCGAAGATATTTTTTTTTATATGCATCACGTCCAAATTATGCCGTATCAAATTTGATTTCCAATAAGGCAAATCCCAGAATATAGAGCGTTTTCTCCAACCAAAGTTTTTGGAAAAGCTACTGTTGAGTTCTTTAGCCTCAAGTTCTGTTACTTTCAGCAAACCCAATCCATCAATCTCTTGTAGGATTTCTTCACCCGATCTATTAGGTGGAGGGGGAGCATGGACAACTTTATTCTTAATGAATTTGTGTTTATTTCGTCTAAATGGGTGATTTGGAGGAAGAAATTTCCTGTGACTATCAAACCACGAAATTTTACACCCATTAGTCAAATAAAAAGCATCTGAGTCGTTGCCACAGTAGGGACAAGCTAACTTTCCCGCTGTGCTCCAACCTGACAGCATAGCATATGCAGGGAAATCGCTAACTGCCCACATCAAAGCTGCTCTCATCATAAAATTCTGTTTGCGTGACACATCATATGTTAACACACCGAATTCCCATAATTGCCGCAATTCAGAAATCAATGGTTGCATGTATACATCAATTTTCTGCTTTGGATTCTTCGGGCCCGGCACAATTGCTGTTAAAAACATGTAAGCCTCATTCATACACATCCATGGAGGCAAATTATAAGGAACTATTATTATTGGCCATGATGAATATTGTTGTCCTGATTGCCCAAAAGGCTGAAAACCATCAGTGCTTAGACCCAATCTAACATTTCGACTATCGGCAGCGAAATCGGGGTGAATATCATTAAAATGCTTCCATGCAACTGCGTCTGATGGATGGCTCATTACTCCATCTACCTGTTCATGTTCATCATGCCATCGCATGTGATATGCAGTAACATCGGATGAATATAGCCGCTGAAGTCTTGGAGTAATAGGAAAGTAATACATCCGTTTCCATGGTACTAATTTTTGCTTCCTATTACCACTAATCGACTTGAACCTTGGTTGATTACAAAATTTGCAATCCATTAAATCCACATCATCTCCCCAATAGATCATACATCTGAGTCGACAACAATCAATTTTTTCTACAGGCAAACCCAGACCCCTAAGCAACTTCTTCATATCATAAAAACTTTCAACCATTTGATTGTCCGATGGCAACGATTCATTGTACCAAGCCAGTATTTCATTTAAACTCCGATCAGAAATATGACCTTCAGATTTAATGTTCAATATTCGAGCCACGGAGCTTAACTATGTCATACTATCACATCCTTGCCATAATTCCTGGTCAGCAGCATTAAGTAAGTCAAAAAAATTTTTGGCTGTTGGGTTCGGTTCCTCTTCTTCATTCCCAACAAAATTGGGTTGAAAAGTATTTCCCGCTGCATCATAAACCATTTGGGCATAAGGATTTTCAGGTGTAAAAACATTGTTTGCCATCAAATTTCCTTCCCCCCATGCAACTCAGATTCAACCATCTCTGGTACAAATTCCGAATGCACTTCAGCTTCAACTATATTCGGCCCAAATTCTGAACTTCTGGATGTGCTACCTATTATTGGTTCTCCATGCCTTGTCCATTCAAAATAATTGGGCACAAATCCCTTCTTCAGCAAATGTAGATGCACCTCCTCCGTAGGTAGATAACACCTATGTTTACACTTTTTGCATGGACATCTAATTTTCAAACCGTCCATATATGCAGGCTAAGATCTTGCATACTTAATGAAATATTGAACGCCTTCAGCAAACTCAAGATTAATGAAACCATCAGGCGTTAGTCTTCTATACATCCAACTTCTGTCTAAATTATTCATTATTGTTAAACTGTAATGCAACAATAAAAAATACATAATTAGTACCAAAGCATTCCAATTCTCATAATTAAATTCAATTCTATTATATAATCTATTTCTTCAATCAATTTAATGCATAATTAGTTATGCAATAAGTTCTCACATCTAATCTACGGTAAATATTTATTATTATCAAATTCAGTTTGATATCGAACAACTGACCTTTCGTCATATACCAGTCGGTCAGGGAGGGGGCAGGGGATAGAAAAAACGCGTGATGCGAAACTGATCAGCGGTCGATACCGATAACGGCGGGGTACATGAAACAAGATATATAATTTCATTTAAAAAAATTATATTTACGCTGACAACTATATATAATTGAATTCATACATGACCATTTGATATACAAATAATTTTATTATTATTATTCAATATTATTTTATAATCAAATAACTCTTATATTTATGTTAGACTTGTTGAAAAAGTTTAGGTGTGAAAGCAGATGATTAAGCAATAAAAAATTGATTGTATCTATAATATTCCACAATAAATGATTGGACCACTCAAGTAGTTGGAACAGCCATAGATATAAATCTCAGAGGTCCTTTCATTAATCTAATTGGGACCCAAACATTCATATTTATTTCACGATAAAATAATGTTAATCCACCACAGGAACATGCATAAATATATACTTCATAGGATCTTTCGTCCTCTTATCTTCTATAGCTTCCATCTATCAAGCAAAGCAATGAAACAGAACACACTGCTCGTACATGCCAAGCTTTTTTTTTCCTTCATTCTAGAATATTCTTCCCTGTGCAGGTTGTTCACATAGCCTCAAACAAACACATTGATAAAAACAAACATCACAAACTAATGGAGAAAGTCAAATTTAGATATTATATACAGAAAAAATTGAAGTACTTTTCAGATGAACTAATAGCCATTCAATTAATAAGCTCAAGCTCAACCATAGCTCCACATTCCTTACCTAAAATTAGTTCATGATTGCAAAAAATGTAAACTTCTAATTGGTTCTATAAACAAAAAGAGATACCAATCAAAGTTACAATCTTCTTTCAACACCACTAAATTAAATTCATACAACTATATGGCAACACCAATAAAATGTTAAAATTCATACAACTATATAAAATTTCTATGAATTTTTGAAATTACAACACATAATTAATCTACATTTTAAGTATAATAATTCAAAAAATAAAAAAACTTATTACCTGATGATGCAGAACTGGCCGGAGGAGGAACGCCGGAGCAGACGACGGGCCGGAGAACAACGCCGGTGACCACTCGTCGGGGGCAAGGGGACCGGACGGCGATGGGCAACGTACAGGGGGCAGCGGAATAGGAGGAGAAAGGGAAAAGAAAGAAGAGGGGAAAAAAGGAAAGAGGGGGGAAAACGCTTACCTCACCGGCTTCTACTCGACGGCGGCGGTGGGAACAAACGCCGGATGGACGGCTCGGGCAACGGAGGGAGGAGGCAGCGAATACAGGGAGTAGAAAGGAGAGGGGAAAAGAAAGAGGAAAAAAAGAAAGAAAGGGAATTAGGTCTAAAAACCCGAAATTTAGAGATGGTATTAAATTTCGTCTCTATTTAGAGACGAAAATAGTCTTCCGTCTCTAAAAATAGAGACGGAATGACTTTTCCGTCTCTATTTAGAGACGGAACATATTTTCCGTCTCTATTTAGAGATGAAAAATTCATACCGTCTCTATTTAGAGACGAAAATATTATTCCGTCTCTATTTTTAGAGATGGTATGAATTTTCCGTCTCTATTTAGAGACGGAAAAATCATTCCGTCTCTATTTAGAGACGGAAAAGTTATTCCGTCTCTATTTAGAGACGAAAAAACTATTCCGTCTCTAAATACCGTCTCCAATTTTGGTGGGAAAAAATCCCGCCATATTTAGCGACCAAATTTAGAGACGGAACTAATTCCGTCTCTAAATAGAGACGGAGAGAAATTTTCGTCTCTAAATAGAGACGAAAATTTCTTTCCGTCTCTATTTAAAGACGAAAAATGATTTCCGTCTCTATTTAGAGACGGAATAATTTTTTCCGTCTCTATTTTTTATTTTTCTTGTAGTGTTACCATATTGCCCCCTTTATAAAATTGGTAGACATCTATGGTCGGGATAAACGAGACGCGAACTCAATAGATTTAATAAAAAATAGAGGGACCCCGAGGGACCACCCTTATGATACAGACAACAAAAATACAGATAAATACAGTATTAAGACATAACAATACAGAATAGAATCGTCATTAGCCTATAATAAGTGAGACATCATGCTCACACCCGTGGTTAAAGTGTCCCTATGTGTAATGGCCTCATTACCCGGTTAGCCGAGAATAGTTTTTCCCAATAGTAAATAGTGACACCAGGGTGAATAGTACCTACCGGATTCGAAAAATATTTTATTTGATTATTGGAAAGTATAAGTTACAGTGAGTTTGAGGTTAAAATTTGGAGTGAAATCGATATCAAGTATGGACTCAAAAGTAGAAAAAAAGAAAAAGTCACGGATTCGGTATGAATAGTAATTAGTTTGACTGAGTGTTTGACCGGACCGTAGAGGATGCTATGGATCTTAGAAAAATAATCTAAAAATATAGACGCGCTCGTATGAATGAGTAGAATCACATGGTATTAAAAACTTAATTTTTAGTGACACTGAAAAATTGGGTTATCGGACTGATAAATAATTACCAGACTAGTAAATAATTTTCGATTGATCCCAAAATATTTTTGGACTCTAATTAATATGTGTTAAGAATCATGGAGTTATTTTTATGAGGAATTAAGCTTAGAAAGTAAGGAAAAATGAATGAATTCTGTTTAAATAGTACTCAGTTGACCGAAAGTTTGACCAAGACTTTAAAAATAGCAAATAATATCCACAATTGATGAAAATTTCCAGATTTGATGTAAATGATATGTAGGAAGTTTTGGTAGTAAAAATAAAATTTTTTGAGGACATTGAAAATTTACTGATCGGACTGGTCTTAGTAAACCAGACCTAAAACGGACTCCGATTGAGGTTAAATTTGGTGTACAACCTAGTTTTCATATGATATGAATTAGAAAATTAATGTTTGGATAATTCTAGTGTGGTAAAAGAGAAAATTAAATTAAGAGTGCAAATTGAGCCATAAAAGTGGTTTGAGTTTGAATTGTTTGGCTCAACTTGGTTGGACCTTAAACCAACCTAAAAACCCACTATAAATACCAATAAATTGGCAGATTGGCAAGTAGATCAGCCTTATCTCTCCAGTTTTTCTTCTCCCTTCTCTCTTCTTGTTTGCCGAAAGCTTCCTTTCCCTATTTTCTTTAATTTTTCTTTATGATTTGCTTGATTCCCCCTTGAATTCAAGCAATCTAAAGTGAAATCAGCCCCTCTTTAAGACTATAGCAGCCTCTAGTGTTCATTT
Source organism: Excoecaria cochinchinensis (assembly GCA_947683425.1). Taxonomy (NCBI): domain Eukaryota; kingdom Viridiplantae; phylum Streptophyta; class Magnoliopsida; order Malpighiales; family Euphorbiaceae; genus Excoecaria; species Excoecaria cochinchinensis. Next base: position 28,203,932 of record CANTUQ010000146.1, on the reverse strand, counting down.
CGTGGGTTAAAAAGGAAAGAAAATCAAGGATTAGAAGTTATGACTTCAAAAGGAGGTAAGAGAATTTGATGATTTTAATTTGATTAATATTTTTTATGAGTACTCTAGAGTGTCTAGAGTATATTTATGAGGTTTGATTTGATAAAAAAAGAAAATTGATGAATGTTTGATTTTGTTGAAAATTCTGCCATGATGAGGAATTTGTAGGAAAATGGCTATTCAAGAGCTAAAGGCAATAAAGAAAATATAAGTAGAGATGAAGGAGCCATCAAATGAGGTTTGGGAATTGTTGTGCTATTAAATAGTTACTGATAAATTGGATGTTTGGAGATGTTTATATATGTGTTATGTTGAAGTAGGTTGAATTTGATTAATTGTTGGTGTCAAATTAATTGATTATAGGTCTATTGAATTACCTAGTGCAACTCTGCCCAAAGGGTGGATTGACCTTTGTTGACTGTTTTGGATATAAGTAGAGTTTGAGAAATCCAAATTAAGTGATTTTAGATCCATTAGAACCATGACTCAAATACCTAAAAAAGTTTTAGAAATGATAATGAGTTAATTTTAGCTTTAAGGGTATGTTTGGTAGAAGATATTGTATTGTAATGTAATTGAATATGTAATCAATCTTTTGTTTGTTAACCTCAATTTTATAGAGTGTAATGTAATGGTATATACAAATATATTTTTGAATACATTTATTAATATATTGACTAATACTTAAATTTTAGATGTATTTTTCATTACGTTTCCTTATTTCTCTCTAAATCCTAAACTTTTACTCCCTAGTAATTGAATATTAAATTTTTAAATTTTAAATTTCTGGAATTTTTAATTAAATATTGAAAAATAAAAATTATAATTGTATTTTTATATGATATGACAATATAATAAATATATAATTATATAAAATAATAATAAAAAATAAAATAATTATATAAAAAATTAGTTGATAATTATAAATATAATTATATTTCAATACACGTTTATAATCTGACAAAACATATAAATGTATTAATATTTACATTACATTACTAATACAACCAAATATAGTAATGTAATTATGATTACATTACATTTCATTCCATTACATTTCTTAATCTATTACATTATCTATTATATTACATTACATCATACCAAACATAGCCTAAGACCTTCATAAGTGGCCAAAACAGAATGCTTTCTACTTTGGTTGAGTGATTGGAATCAGTTCTGCCTTTAGTGTCATCTGACCTCAGTCCGATTTTTAGGCCATAACTAGAGTTAGAAATCTCCAAATTGGGTGATTCAAAATGAATTGGAACCTTAACATCTTTGTCTATAATCTTTATAGAAATAGCCATATTTTATTTGTGGCTCTAAGGTACTCAAAAGTGCCTAAAACAGTAGTGCTTTTTGTCAGGTCCGTCTTTGGAGCAGTCTGTGTTTATGATGTAATATCTCTTAGGTTAGAGCTCCAAATGACTTGAAATTTGTTCCATTATAAATTTAACATCTTAGGTATCATTTTTAGGAGATAACTTTGGCTAAAAATAACGTTTACTTGTTGTTTATGAGTGGGTAATTAGGTTGAAAATATTGTGTTTCCAGAAAGACACAGTTGTGCCCGAAAAGCATAGCCGTGCTCTAAAAAACACAGCTGTGCTAGAATAGAATAGTTGTGCTCACTGAACACAACCGTGCTATGCAAAAAACAGCTGTGCTTTAGCATGTTTTCTTTTATTTATGATTTCACATATGAATTTTGCTACTAAATGAACTTAGATTTAAACTGAATTAAATATTTTTATTATTTAGCAATATTAAATAATATTTATTCGACCCTTACACTGTTAAATATGGAATTTCAAAAAATATGCAGATTATTATTTTATGATGTATAATTTATTACCTGATATGTCATCTAATTTGTATCTGACCTATTACTTGATTGGTATCTGATATGTTACCTAACCGGTAGAGTGATTGAAATTGAATATTGAATATGATGTGATTAAGACTGAATTGAAGTATTCATTGGCTTAATAAGTGAACTGAAATAGACTGATTGAAAGAAATATACACTGATATGAATTTGTCTGCCCTTAGTTATGTCTGGTAGTGGGTCTAGTTCCAGATATAGTGGCTAGCCATAGGGACATAAGACTGCAGGTGTGACATGATGTCTCACTTATTGTAGGCCAATGACGGTCCTACCTCAATGTATTGAAATGAATTAAAATGTATTGGAATGTACTGGAGTGATCCTTCGGGGTCCCTTCAGGTTGAAATGTACTGGAGCGTTCCTTCGAGGTCCCTCCAGGTTGTTATGAGCGTTTATGGGTTCAAGTCTCGTTTATCCCGTTCATAGATTTCTGCCAGTTTTATACTAGGGGCATAAATGAGTATAAATGATTTGAAAGTGATTAACTCCTCAGATGATGAGTAGGCCTTTATTGATTGGCTGACTGAGGTGCCAAATGTAATGAAGTGTTAATTGCATAAGTATGTAAATATGAAGTTAAGCTATCATATGTGTAAAATTAATGATAAATAATAAGTGTAAATTGAAAAAAAAAAGTTATAGAATATGTTAAATGTTTTAAAAAGGTATGGCTAATAAAATGACTAGGTAAATGTATACTGAGTTAATGAGTAAATGGTTGTATGCGATGATTGTATGTGCAAATATTCGTTAGATGTTATAAATGTGGAAATGCCTATCTTTCTGAATGAAGTAAGGTTATAGAACTTCTATAAGTGCGTATTAAATGAATGTTATGTTGATGACTACTGTGAGTGGTCGTTTATATTATGTTTATGTATTCCCCACTAAGCTTTAAGCTTAGCACGGGTGTTTCATCCATGTAAGTTTGAAGATAAAAGAGTTGCCAATGACATTCCGCAGCAGTCAAGGCCAACGAGTCTGTAAGAGTATCTTAATAAAATTGTAATTATTAATTGTAATGTTATGAACTATGGCTTCATTAGTAAAGGATCTATATAATATGTCTATAGTAAAAGTATTATACGAATTGGTATGTGGAAGTATTGTGTATAAAAAAAAATTTATAACTCTATTTTTTATATTGTTCTGTAGTGTTTTGTCCAATAGCATCCTTTACTTGCCGTCATGCTCTGACCATATTACTATGTGGAGGGCCACGTATGGGTAAGGGGTGTTACAATTAGTAGTATCAGAGCATAAGTTTAGTCGGTTCTGGACGACTAGTAGTTTAGAACTGTATCTGTATAGTTTTGTGTTGGCTAAAGCGGATGTCCTTATTTTCTGTATAAGTGACGAGAATAGAAGTCTTCTGAATAGGACAAGGTGTATAGTTAAATTGTTAACCCAATAGATCTTGATTTACTTGCTTCGAGATATTTTGTTTATATAAGATCTAAAGTGTGTATATTAGATGAGTTACAAGAGATTCTGCTAAGAATTCTCTTCATCATAATATGGACTTTTGGAAGAAGTTTTAGTGATAATTTCTTAGTTTTACTTGTAGGTGGTCATTTCTTGGGAGAGACGCCCCTCGAGATCATTTTTTGTCCCGATTCGCGTATGTTGTGGCATGAATAGTGTGCTAAATAAGGCATAAATGATTATAGAATTGAGGATAGTGTGGAATATACATAGAGAATGTGATGACACTCTGTATGCCTATCAGCTCTCTCCTTAGAATCATTTGAACATGAGCATATTGAGACATGGGGGATGGTAAAAGTGCATCATTATTACATAAACTTTGCTTCATTCCACATACATGAACGATCATACATTCATTCTGTTTGCATCCCTCATTCATATGTGAGAAGCATTTATGTATGTGTTTCCTTTGGAGAGGAAGCTGACGAGGTGTACATTTAGTGTTTGGTGTTAAAAAAGGGATATATTGAGGAAGAGTAAAGTGTTTGTTAATGAAAGTATCAGGTATGAAGAGTCAAAGTTAAGTGGAAAAAAAAAGACTATTTTGGGAATTTATATAGGAAAGTGTGAGTAAGATTTCAAATGAAGAATAAGTAATATGAATGAGCAAAGTAACATGTATATCTTGTAAATTTGAGGTATCAAGGAATGGTGTAATAAGATGATATGTATAGAATGATTTGGAAGCAAAGTGTATACGTTTGAGTTCTGAATAGTGAATAAGATAGTAATTGTTATGGTTATTTTGACTGATCTGAAAATAAGTTAGATAAGAAGAGAGTTAAGTGTGATGTGATGAAATGGCTATGTAAAGTGAAGGTGATTGTGATGCGCACCGAACCTAGCAAAGGCCCTCTTTGAATCCACTTTTAGGACTTGAGGTATTAGTTCGCGTCTTTTTGATCTTGGGCATCATGAGTCATCTTGGATGCCTCCTTTCCAATTGAACATTAGAAAGGATCATCTAGACTCATGACGCCTTTGGGCACCTTTGAGGTATTTTGGAGTCGCCACCCAATTTACAAGAAATTGGGAAAGGCCTTTCACCTCTATTGGTTTAAACCAGAGATGGTGCTCGGAACTTCACTCTTATTAATGACTTAAGTTTATAAATGAGTTTTAAGAAATCAAAATTCTATCTCTCATCTCATGCGATCATGCGATAAATTTAAAGCACAACTCAACCACATTATAAAGCGATAAATAAAGCAATAAGTAAATAAATAATAAAGCAATAAGTAAATAAATAAATTAGAAATAAGAAATTGAATGCGACAGAACAATCCCCCAAAATAATAAAGCATAAATAAAACTTGCCCCAAAATTAATTACAAGGGCCCAAAAGAAGAAAAGATTAAAATAATTAAAATGCATAAAAGTAATTAAAACGCATCATACATAAATCGGGTCATTATTTTTAGGAACATTGGTTCCTTCACGCTCACTTAAAGAGGGATCGAAGAGTTGTTTTGATTGTTGGATTGGAAATTGGGATGAGTGATCCCATTTTTGGAAAACTTAACTCTTCGTTTTGTTCGTGGCATTTTTCATTCCTTGGCTAAAATGAGGAACATTGGTCCCAATTTTATTAATGAAATCCCCATTTAGTTATAAAAATAACTTTTGTGATTTTCTTATCTTACGTGTGCATAAAATAAAATATTTTATTTACAAACAAACACGAATACATAAGGGGATAGGAAAGGTCTCACCAAAATAATATAGTCTCCTACACATCGTGACCCCTTTCACGTGGTCACAGGAACGCTCGCATGAGGCAAATCACATTTAAATTCCCAAACAAAAAAATGACATTAATAATATTAGTAATAATTCGGAAAATTAACCAAATAAATATAAAGCTAGAAAATCATCCAAAATAATTAACAAATGTGTATGAGAAAAAATAGGTTAAATTAGATATGTCAATTTAATAGGCAAACAATTTACATGCGAGATAGATTGCCAGCATAATAATAACAATAAAGCTAATAATAATAATAATAATAATAAGAAAGATAACAACAATATTAAGAAATATATTAATAAAATAATAATAATAATAATAATAATAACCTTTGAAAACATATTAATATGAAATACTAATAATAATTAGGCTAGATAAAGGTAACAATAATATAGTAAAATGAAATAAAATAAAATAACAAATCAAAAGAGGACAAAATAGCCATAAAGGATGAAAACTTAAAATAAGCAAGCTAATGAGTCACGTGAATGGCGAGACTGAAGGACAAAAACCACTGTAGATTAGCCCAAAGTGATGAAAATGCAATGCAAATAAAAGGAAATGTAAAGATAGAAATGAGAGACTCTGAGTGCACGACTCGTGCATGTATTGCACAAGTCGTGCAATGCATTCATGACTCGTAAATGCATCGCACGAGTCGTACGATGCATGCATGATTCATGCAGTCCGATCAGGGAAACGTGATGTGACTGAGCGGGCAAAATATGAGACGCCGTCTGATCGGAGAACCAGTAATAAAATCTGACTAGGAGATTAGGATCTGATCGGGAAATAAAGAAAAAGAACTGAAAACGGCCCAATCGGAAAGAAAAGGAAGAGAAAGCAAGATCACGACTCGATCAGGGAAATCACGACACGGATAAACAAATGTACGATCAGATAAATAACAAAATAGAGATGAACAAAGGACTAATAACAGACCAACAAACACAACATCATGCGATCAAAACATGCGTAATAAATCAATGAACATGCTTAATGAATCATAACAACAACAAGCACGATGAACAAGTTAATAAAATCAAACCACAACTAAAAAAAATATATACAATGAGGAGAAATAACAGGTATTGCAAAACGAAGAAAAGAAATAAGAAAGAAAGAAGAAGAAAAAGAAAGAAAGAAAAAAGAAATAGAGAGATGGCTATTAGTATTTACCCTCAGATATTGATCTTTGATATGCAAATGAAAGGTTCTTGTTTTTCCTCCTTACTCTTCTTAAAAACGATAAAACAGTGGGTGATAAAAAAAAAACTTCAAGATGAAGGTCACGTTAAAAAAAACAAATACGATTGAATCTCAAACGTCAGGAATTAACTTCCTGGATTCAAGAAGCAATCTCAGAATGTTTTGAGAATACAAATCACTTTTTTGCTCTCAAAGTTTTTCTCTTTGTATTTCCTTTCTTTTTCAGTTCGGCCTCCAATCATTCTCTTCTCCTTAGTTCCTTAACTTTTTCTTTTTATATCTCAGAGAAGGTTAAATCTTTTCTTTTCCCTAAATCCAGCCATAATCCATGCTTTTTAAACCAAATCCTCACGAAAAACGGGAGAAGGGACGTGCTGGAGCATGGGGCGCGTGAGGCAGGTGAGATTTTTATCTCACCTGTGAAATGAGTCTCATGTGGTGAGGCTGCATCTCACCAACATGAGATGGGCCTCACAAACTTGAGGTTTCATCTCACATGGGAGAGATGGGCCTCACACCACAGGCCCCCAGCAAACCCTCAAATCTACATTTTTATATTTCTTTTTTTTTAAACGAAAAGCATTTTCGAGTAAACCATCACTTCCATTTGTCCTCTTGCTCGTGAACAGGCATCATTTTTGCCATTGGGTAACTTTGGTCTGTGCTGCCTTAGGACCCGGTGTCTACAGTTGCCCCCAGTTTTGGGGAACGTAGTGCCTGGGTGCCTAAGTGAGCCAAAACTCAAAGAATGAGAGAAGAAGCGCGTACCTGAGGCAGCTGTCTTCTTAGACTGGATGATGCGCCGAGTCTGCTCTAGACTTACAAATTGCGAGGGTTGCTCTTCTGAGTTGGACCGAGTCTGCTCTAGACATACAAAGTGCGGGGTTGTTCTTCTAAACTGCACCGAGCCCGTTCTAGGCTTACAAATTGCGGGGTTGTTTGTCTGAACTGCACCGAGCCTGTTCTAGGCTTACAAAGTGCGGGGTTGCTCTTCTGAGCTGCACCAAGCACGTTCTAGGCTCATAAAGTGTGGGGTGGCTCTTCTGAGCTGATGGTTCTCATTTAGATATTTCCTGTAAAATTACACGTACAGGAGTATATACAAGAAATTGTGTGTATGATATGGTATGCGGATGCTTGCAAAAATGAATGGACTATGTCCTAAGTTGTTAAGGGTCCATTAAGGATACAACTTGGCTGCCCCATCATGCCCCCAAGGATCCACAAGAATGTCATCTTAGCTTCAGGGACTCTGGCCAAAACCTATTCTGAAAGACTCGTAGGGCGTGCATCTTCCCCCTGTCGATGATCATATACCCGGGGTTCTGACTGATGTCCTTACCCCCCAAGTAATGCTGCCTTACCACTCCGGGCATCGAAAGTCATTATTTTAAAGGTAGTGCGTCCCTTGTGAATTTTCACATTATCTTTTCTCTATGGGAAATGCGTCCCTTGAGGGATTTTCACATGACCCTTTGCCTAACTTTTGCCTGGAATGGTCCCAACCCAATCCAGTGGCTTTTACTTTGTTTTATTTTTTTTTACGACAGACTGCCTGTTTTCAAGTTTTCACCCTGCCCTTTGGCCTAACTTTTGCTTAGAGCGCCAATTACGATTTTCATCTCTAACAGCCTTCCTTCTTCTTTTTTTTTTCTTTTTTTTCTTTTTCTTTTTTCTTTTTCATTTTTTTTACAAGAGAAGGTTCTCAAACAATAGTCATTAGATAAATCAATGTTATATTTCTTAGAGGATAGAATTAAGAAACCAATGAAAATGCGAACGGAATTCTTTTATTCATTGCAGAACTGTGTACAGTTCTATATGATTTCATCATACATGATCTCCATTTGACAAGAATTCAAAAGCACAAGACTACCCCAAATCTCGGAATAGATCTTGTAGGCATCAAACTCCTATCATCAATCGGCCCTCTCGGGTTTTCTCGATTGAACATTTTCTCTCGGCCCTTAATTTTTGCCCAGGATGCCTTTTTTTTGTTTTCACCCTGGCAGGGCACCCAATTTTAGCAAGGCCACCTTTTTCGATTTTTGACCCGCAGGGCATTTCTTCTCTTCTTTTTGTTTTAGCCTTTAGCCATTGAACCTTTTTAATCTATCGAGACTAACCGATTCTTTGAACTCATTCCCATCACTATCTGCTAAAATTGCTGCTCCCTTTGTTAGTAACTTCTTTAGCACAAATGGACCTTCCCAGGTTGGCCTGAATTTTCCACGTATATTTGGTGCTCCTGGCCTCATCATCTGAAAAACCAAATCCCCTTCCTTCAATGGGTGCTTTCGTACCTTCTTGCCAAAGGACCGAGATAGCCTTTTCTGATAGACCTGATTGTGATAATATGCCTGCAACTTGTCTTCATCCAACAGATTCAACTGCAATAGTCGCTGCTGTGCCCATTCTGTCTCCGAAATCACAGCTTCCATGAATACCCTTAAAGATTTCAGCTCAATTTCAACTGGCAAAACTGCTTCAGTCCCATATACCAGAGAGAAAGGCGTTGCTCCCGTAGAAGTTCTTACTGTGGTTCTGTAACCCCAGAGTGCGAAAGGTAGCTTTTCTACCCAGTTTTTATAGTTCTAAACCATCTTGGCTAATATTCTTTTAACATTCTTGTTCGCCGCTTCAACCGTACCATTAGCTTGAGGTCGGTAAGGAGAAGACTTGTGATGATGGATTCCATATTTCTAGAGCATCTGTTTAGTTTCCGCTAAGAATTGTACCCCATTATCAAACACAATGTGATGCAGGAGGCCATAGCTACGTATCAAAATTTGCTCGATGAACTTAGCCATGTCCCTAGCATCAACCTTTCTGAAAGACTCAGCTTCGACCCACTTAGTGAAGTAATCGATGGCGACCACAATAAATCTTTGCCCATTAGAAGTTGTAGGATGTATCTCGCCTATGATATCTATCCCCCAAGCTGCAAATGGCCATGGAGATATCAAATTATGTAGCTCTGAAACTGGCACATGCCTCAAATTCGCGTACTGTTGGCATAACTAGCATTGCTTCACATACCTTGAACAATCCGTGTCCATTGTGAGCCAATAAAATCCTTGGCGCATGATCTTCTTTGCTAAGGCCAGACCATTCATGTTAGTTCCACAAACACCGGCATGAATCTATTCTATAACCCTTTTGGCTTCTTTCTCTGCCAAACATCTTAATTAGATACCATTCGATTGCCTCTTATATAAAGTTCCGTCTACACTGATGAACTAAGAGGATAACTTTCTAATCATTCTCTGGTCTTTCTCAGTGGCTTCTTTTGGAAAAACTGACAGTTCTAAATAATTCTGAATATCGTAATACCAAGGTTTCCCATCAGCGACCTCAACATCTATTATCTGCTCTGTTTCAAAACAAGGCTTCTTCGCACTAGAGATCAGCACAAGTCTCATAGCAACCCTCATTGGATTATCCCACACAGACACCAATGTCGTGAGAGCATCAGCCAACTGATTTTCATCCCTGGGAATGAAGTGAAAAGTGCAAGTCTCGAACTGGCTACTTAACATTTTCAAGTGCTTCACATAAGGTAACAATCTTTCTTCCTTGACTAACCATTCTCCTCTAATCTGATAAATTACTAAGGATGAATCTCCGAAAACTTCTGTGGTCTTTGCACCCAGAGCAAGCAATGCTTCTAATCCGAAGAAGCAAGCTTCATATTCCGCTTCATTATTGGTCGCCTTGTACCTCAACTTCTTGGCTAATGGTAGCTTCTCACCATCCGGGGGTGTAAGAATAATCCCTGCTCCTGCCCCTTTCTGTTAACTACCCCATCAAAAAACATTTGCCTCCCTTGTACTGTTATGGCCATGATATCTTCATCTGGGAAATTGTATTCGAACTGGTCTCCCTCAATAGGGTGTTCAGCCGAGAATTCAGCTACAGCTCTTCCCTTAATGGTTTTCCTGGTAATGTATTCAATATCGAACTCCTGCAATAGTAATAACCATCTTCCCATCTTTCCTAGTAGAGAGGGTGCTTGCTGAAGGTACCTAAGTGGGTTATGCTTAGCAACCATCTGCACACTGAAAGAGTGAAAGTAGTGTCGCAACTTTTTAAAAGCCCAAATTACCGCTAAGCAAATTTTTTCCAGTTCAACATGTTTGGCTTCATATGGCAGGAACTTCTTGCTAAGGTAATAAATAGCAAACGCCACTCCAAATTCATCCTCTTGAGCCATCATGGCACCCACTGAGCTGTCTTTTATTGCTAAATACAAGATTAGAGGCTTGGCACGATGTGGTGGTCTTAAGACTGGTGGATTTAGGAGATAGTTCTTAATAGTATCAAAAGCCAGTTGGCAATCATCATTCCATACCACCGGTTGATTCTTCCTAAGAAGCTTGAAAATGGGCTCACATACTGAGGCTAGCTTAGCAATAAACCAACTGATGTACTGAAGTTTTCCCAGGAAACTCCTAACCTCTTTCTCTTTCTGGGGCACTGGCATCTCTCTAATAGCCTTAACCTTATCAGGATCTACTTCTATTGCTCTTTGACTTACCACATGGCCCAATAGCTTACCCGAGGTAACTCCAAAGATGCACTTCTTGGGGTTAAGGTGCAGATTGTACTTACTGATCCTTTGAAAGAACTTTCCAGAGCTTCGAAGTGGCCTTCTCTAGTGGCTGACTTAATCATCATGTCATCTACATATACCTCTACCTCCTTGTGAATCAAGTCATCTAGGATTCTTGTTGCCATTCTCTGATAAGTTGGACCCGCATTCTTTAATCCGAAAGGCATAACCCGATAGGCAAATGTCCACCATTCTGTGATGAAAGTTGTCTTGATTCGATCCACAATCCTGTTGAGGATTTGATTGTACCCACCATAACCATCTACAAAGCTGTACATCATACAGGCAGTTGCACTATCTACTAGCACATCAATGTGCGGCAAAGGAAAATCATCCTTCGAACGGGCTTTGTTCAGGTCCCGATAGTCCACACATACGGGGACCTTTCCATCCTTTTTAGCCACAAGAACTACATTAGCTAACCAGGTTGGGTATTTAACTTCTACTAGAAACTTAGCCTCAATGTGCTTGTGAATCTCTTCTTTCACCTTTTGTGCCCATTCTGGCCTAAGTCTTCTGAGTTTCTGCTCGACACGTTTAGACTCTGGGTAAGTTGGAATAGCGTGTTCAGCGACCTCTCGATCAATTCCCGGTATGCCCTCATAAGTGCAGGCAAAGACTTTTTCATATTTTCTTAAAATTCTCTTAAATTTTATTCTCTCCTCAGGAGTTATGTTTAATGCTATCAAAATTTCCTTTGGGTTTTCCAAAGTTCCGAGATTAAATGCAGTTGTGCTAGTTGAATTGATGTCAAAAATGAATGCATCATGTTTATGATCATGAGAAATGAAATCATCGGAAACATCACACAAATAAAAAAGTTATGGCATAACATTGTCTTCATAAAAAAGTTCTGGCATAAAAAGACTATCTAGATGACTATTGTCTTTATCTTTTGTCGATGCTGATGCTGCAGCAGACTATGCTTTGGCCTCTTGGCTTGGTGAAGGCTCTTCAACTACCTCTGGTGAAATCTTTAGATCTTCAATATTTAAATCTGGCTCTACCATCTTCTCTTTGCCCTTCAACCGGGTGGCTAACCGCTTCTCAGTGACAATCTCCTCGTGCCCATCTCTATCCCAGACACTGCACTGCGTCATAATCTCCTCGTCCTAGAAGTCCTCTACAGACTTGATTACTCTAACATCCCAGTCGAAGACATCATAAAGATTTCAAACCCTGGAATGATATTTCCATTCACCCATTGAGGCTCTTCTTCTCCGGTGTAAGCACATACTGAGGACGTGGGAACAAAAGTTTCTGAAATATGGGGGATATTTTCTGACATCTTCTTCTCACTACATTCACATTTATATCCCAAGCCCTTTTGATCTTTCTGGCCTTGAGTAGTGATAGCAGACTGCAGCCCTTGTGAGTTTTTACCCAAACCAGCTCCGGGAAGGAAGTGCATCTTCTTCATCATACTTACCACCTGAGGGCTATCCCCTGAACCTTGCTCTTTCCCTATCAAAGATACGTGGAAGCCACTAAATGGCTGGATAGAAATCCCCAAGGTAGACACTTGGTTTTCTCTCGCCGCCTTAATAGTCACCACCTCCCCTTCATGTGGTGTCTTGATTATTTGGTGTAGGGTAGATGGCACTCCTCCTAACTTATAGAACCACGGCCTTCCAAGTAGAATTGAGAAATTAGCTGGGATAGGCAAAACTACAAATTCTGCTTCCGTCTCAATAGGTCCAGCCTTAACCAGAGCTATAAATGTTCCCGAGGCTTGTCTTTTAGAATTATCATAGGCTATGATGGTCAAATCAGACTTGCTAAACTTGCTTTTATCTAACCCAAAAGCCTGAAGTGCCACCAAAGGGCAGACATTTATGGATGAGCCATTATCAACCATGACACAAGCGGTGTGCTTGCCGTTAATTTGTGCCTTGATGTATAGCGGCCGGTTGTGTTTGCAGCCCTCAACTGGTAGGTCAGTATCAGAATAAACCAATCTCTCTCCTGATCCCCCTTTGACAAGATCTAGCAATTCGGATTGAGAAATTGTGGTGGCCACGGTAGACTCACTCAAAGCCTCAACCAACCTTTGTCTGTGGTAGGACGACTGTCTTAAAATGTCCCATATAGATATCTGAGCTGTGGTTTTCTTCAACTGCTTTACTATTTGATTCTCTTCCGGCTCCCTTTCTGCTGGTGCTTATACTGGTTCTTGCAACTTCTCCACGTCTGGGACCACTCTTCCACTTCTTGTCACAGCCCTTACTTCTTTCCCTTCTCCATCTGACTCCCATAGATCCACAGACTTTTATTCCTTCTCTTCATCTTCGTCTTCTTCGCCACTCTCACTGGTGGACCAACAATCTATCACCCTCACGGACATCCCTTCTTCATCCGCCTTAGGGCGAGTGAGAGCAACATATTGATTCCCATGCAAATCCTATAAGACATACCACTCGGGTAAACTTGACCCAATCATGAAAACAGGTGGTGGTACAGCATTATAATTGGACTTCTTCTTACTCTCTCTCCGTTCAGGATCAGTGATCTGCTTACTGTCGATCAGATCCTGAATCTGGTGCCTCAGCGTTATACAATTATCTATTAAATGCCCGATATGCTAGTGATAGACATAATATTCATTCTCTTTATGTCCCGGCTGTCCTTTTTTCCTAGCTGTCCTGGGTGGTAGGGGCTGTAGCTTTCCCTCCTTCATCAATCTTTTTAATACCCATGATAAAGGCCAACCGAAATACAAGAAGTACCTCTAACTCACACCCATTGCCGATACCTCAGCTGTCTTCCCACTTCGATTGCCACTACTGGAGCTTACTGGCTTGGTTGCCCCCTGATTAGTATAGCCCTTCTTGGCATAAGCTTCACTGCTGGCCCTTCTCGAAAGGTACTCTCCCTTAGCCTCAATAGCGATGTCTTTCAAAGACTCCCAGTGTCTTAATCCCTTCATCTTTAGTCCATCTCTCAGATATGAGCTCGCATTTTTTATAAATAGTCGTATCTGATCTTGAGTATCTGGCTTCCTTTTTATTTCCATTACCCGGTTTCTCCATCGGGTCAGATACTCGTGGAAAGACTCGCCCGCCTTTTGCTGCAACAATTCCAGGTCCTTCAGAGTTACTTCCATTCTTGTACTACAATCATACTGTCTGAGAAATTCCTCTGTCAGCAACTCCCAATCCTCCTTCGTCCTTCGGTCTAGCCCATGATGCCAATCCACTGCCGGGTCGGTTAAGCTCTAACAAAAATACTCAATCTTCTGTCTCTTTATTAAAGTGGTACCTTCATTACCAGCGAGTACTGCTTTTTGTGTGCGGTGGGATCAAAAGTACCGTCAAATTTGGAAATATCAGGCAACTTAAAGTTCTGAGGGATCAAATCATCACTGTCCAGCTCCCGATCCTCAGGATTTATCCCTCTTCCTACCTTCAACATCCTCGTCATCGCTTTAAACTTTTCCTCCATTTTTCTACACATCGTATCCTCCGGCTTAGGCGACTTTCCCTTTACTACCATCGGTTCCTCTTGCTCCTCCCATAAATCAATCACAAAATTAGGGCCTCCCCTATACTCAACAGGTGCTGGTGCTCTTGGCTCAACCACAAGTGGATCAATTGCTGCTGGGGGATCCTCCCTAATAACCCCTTATTCTTCTTGCTCTCTAACTGGAGCAGTAGCCTGTTGCCCGACAATTAGGGCCAGGGTAGTGACAAGGTTGCCCATCATCGCCATCATCCTGGCCTCAAACTCTTCCATCTTTTTCCCTACTTCTTCGGTAATCATTACCCTACTTGCATTAGAACCACTTGTTGGATTAGACATATTTGTTTCTACTGATGATTTGAAAGAGAAAATCTCACTACCCTCTGAAAAGGAATCCGAACTCTGGTCTGACACTAGCTCTAACAACCCCAAGAATGAAATCTTTTTTAACCAACCGTCGGGACCTCTAAACCACCTGGACGAATCTATGATGGCTGGCAAACATACCTTTGTTAGGATGATGCATGACTTGAAGTGCAATGCATGGTCGTGCTGGCACAGTGTAGACAAACAAATGCAAGCAAATAGATCCTTCCGACCTTATTTCTCCCACACACGAGGTAGTGCGGTCTCTTTCCTAGGCGAGATTTATCCAAGGGTTAATGGGGAAGCCATTGGACACATATAGTGTGCGGTGAAAAATCGGCAGCATGGCATCTCTTGCCTAATGTACATTCGTATGGGTGTTTGGCCATTATGTATTTAAACAATTCAACTAAATTAGGATGGGCCCACCGTGGCATGAAAGCGTTTGATGAAGACCATTTAATTTAATTGATTTTGTTCAATATATGACGGCCCAAATAGCAAGCACAGTATTATGGTACATTTCACCTGGTGGGAGTATCTATTGCCATTATATGGGCTTTGGTCAAAGGTGGTGTTACTTTAGGTCTACCCAAGCATGATCCCTGCCAATGGGTCTAGCTCATCACGAGCATAGCGACCAATCGGGTCTCCATTTGATATACCATTTGATGGTACGAGGCTTGGGCTGGTGATTATCTCAAGCACTTCCCTACAATGAGTGAAAGTAGGGTCGTGTTTTAGGAATGCACCGGGGTAGATAGGGGACCAACTAACATAACTCTAAGGCTCTAGTGGATGCAATGCAATTTCGATTAGAAATGGAATTTTTAACTCTTAATAACTCAATTATAATTTTAACTTAAGTCACTTTCGAAGCGAAGTTTCGATCATCCCCAGTGGAGTCGCCACTGTGACGCGCGCCGAACCTAGCAAAGGCCCTCTTTGAATCCTCTTTTAGGACTCGAGGGATTGGTTTGCATCTTTTTGATCTTGGGCATCATAAGTCATCTTGGATGCCTCCTTTCTAATAGAACATTGGAAAGGATCATCTAGACTCACGATGCCTTTGGGCACCTTTGAGGTATTTTAGAGTCGCCACCCAATTTATAAGAAATTGGGAAAGGTCTCTCACCTCTATTGGTCTAAACAAGAGATGGTGTTCGGAACTTCACTCTTATTAATGACTTAAGTTTATAAATGATTTTTTAAGAAATCAAAATTCCATCTCTTATCTCACGCGATCATGCGATAAATTTAAAGCACAACTCAACCACATTGTAAAGCGATAAATAAAGCAATAAATAAATAAATAAATTACAAATAAGAAATTGAATGGGACATAACAATCCCACAAAATAATAAATCATAAATAAAACTTGCCCCAAAATTAATTACAAGGGCCCAAAAGAAGAAAAGAATAAAATAATTAAAATGCATAAAAGTAATTAAAATGCATCATACATAAATCGGGTCATTATTTTTAGGAATATTGGTTCCTTCATGCTCACTTAAAGAGGGATGGAAGAGTTGTTTTGATTGTTGGATTGAAAATCGGGATGAGTGATCACATTTTGGAAAATTTAACTCTTCGTTTTGTTTGTGGCATTTTTCATTCCTTAGCTAAAATGAGGGACATTAGTCCCAATTTTATTAATGAAATCCCCATTTAATTATAAAAATATTTTTTGTGATTTTCTTATCTTACGCGTGCATAAAATAAAATATTTTATTTACAAACAAACACAAATACATAAGGGGATAGGAAAGGTCTCACCAAAATAATGTAGTCTCCTACGCATCGTGACCCCCTTCGCATTGTCACGGGAACACTCACATGAGGCAAATCACATTTAAATTCCCAAACAAAAAAATGACATTAACAATATTAGTAATAATTCAAAAAATTAGCCAAATAAATATAAAGCTAGAGAATCATGCAAAAATAATTAACAAATGTGTATGAGATAAAATAGGTTAAATTAGATATGTCAATTTAATAGGCAAATAATTTACATGCGAGATAGATTAAAAATAAGTCATGCTAGCATAATAATAATAATAATAATAATAATAATAATAATAATAATAATAATAATAATAATAATAATAATAATAATAATAATAATAATAATAATAATAATAATAATAATAATAATAATAATAATAATAATAATAATAATAATGACAACAATATTAAGAAATATATTAATAAAATAATAATAATAATAATAATAATAATAACCTTTGAAAACATATTAATATGAAATATTAATAATAATTAGGCTAGATAAATGTAACAATAATATAGTAAAATGAAATCAAATAAAATAACAAATCAAAAGACGACAAAATAGCCATAAAGGATGAAAACATAAAATAAGTAAGCTAATGAGTCACATGAATGGCTAGACTGAAGGACAAAAACCACTGTAGATTGACCCAAAGTGATGAAAATACAATGCAAAGAAAAGGAAATGTAAAGATAGAAATGAGAGACACTGAGTGCACGAATCGTGCATGTATTGCACGAGTCGTGCGATGCATGCACGATTCATGCAGTCCGATCAAGGAAACACGATGTGACTGAGCAGGCAAAATACGAGACGCCGTCCGATCGGAGAACCAGTAATAAAATCCGACCGGAAGATTAGTGACCGGTGCTCGACAAGTGTACCGAATCGACAAGTAATAAAGTGGGGTATAGTTAGGACCCCGAGTTATCGTACCCAAGGGAAAAAGGATTGTCACGTTAAATATCTATAGATGAGTGAATTTGAGATATCCTCGGTTTGTTTGGTGAAGAAAACTAAGCTAAGCAAGAAAATAAATTAACAATTAAAAATAAAATTGTTCATCAAGAAATTACTCAAGGATGAAATTAAATGCTTAGGAAATTCTATCCTCATAAATGTAATTGGAAATTAGTAAAACAATATAAACATGAAATTCTAGACAACCCAACTAAATCCAAGCTTCCCATTCCAGAGCCAGCTACTCTAATTGCATGACGTCCCATTTCGGAGCAAGCCATACAATTAGCCTAAGCACAGGTCTAACGTCCTAGGTTCGGTTTGCTTTCCCTTTCCGGAGCCAAACAACCCAAAACCCATCCATTCCTTACATTTCTGAAAATTATAAAACTAACATCTATAAATCAAGCATCCCGTTCTGGAGAAGCAAAACCGATGATGCAGAGATATAAGAACAGAGTAAAAACAAATTACAACAAAAATCAGATTTGAAATTAATCATCATTCCGGACTAAATCATAATCAAACCCAATAATCATCATAATTGCAGAAAATATAACGAGAGAAATAAAAGAAATCATGAAAATATTCATTAAATCCAAAAGTCCAAAATACAAATATGATTCAAGAACTCCTAAGCATGAATAACTACTCTAACATCAAGAATATAAACATAAAATATGAAAAATCAAAGTTTAGAATACACCCTTGATGAGAGAGAAAATAGATCTTGAAACTCTTGTTCATCAACCTTGGAATCTCCTAGAATCCCAAAAATATAAATTTAAACTAAATTAATCTAAATTAATTAAGAACAAAATTGCAATTTCAAAATTAAATCTAAGCTAAAATAGTATTTAAAATGAAAATTAAAACCTAAATTAAAATAAAAACACTGCTAAAGAACTGAAAAAAAAATAAAAACCTAAGTCTACTCCTAATTAGGTCTCCCCATTGAAGATGCAGCGGCGTTTCTTTTTAATGTCTGGAGAAAAGCACAGCTATACTTTCGCAAAACACAGCTGTGTTCTTGAGTAACTAGTGCCCCAGCGCTGCGTTGTGTGAGTGAACAGGTGGAAAAATTGCAAAACACAGCTGTGTTTCTCGCCAAAACACAGCTGTGCTCTTGGGTGAGACAATGCGCGTCGCTATCCTCCATGTGCACCTTTTCTGCGTAACACAGCTGTGCTTTCGTTGATTCCTATTGCCACGCGATGCTGAACAACAACACAGCTGTGTTTTAGTTAAAAACACAGCTGTGCTTTCTAGACAGCTTTCTCTCCTTTCCCAATTGCTCCTAAAATCAACCTCGAGCCTCCAATTTAACTCCGGATTAAAATAAAACACCTGAAAACATCCCAAAATTTATTAAAAATGATAAAAACATTAAAAACTAATAAAATGACAAAAACTAATTAATTAAGATTAAAAACAAATAAAAAAAACACATAATTATGCCAAGAAATAATCTAAAATATTAATATAATTGTAACTTATCAACTACCCCAAACTCAAACCTTTACTTGTCCTCGAGTAAACTGAATGAACCACATTCTCAATCATTTCAATCTCAACAAAAGAAAATACGGAGTCAATCTCAATTAAGGAACAAGAAAATAGGCTTGCAAATACCAATGCTCACTAAATAACAAATACACACAAGAACATACCAAACAATTTCTCTGTGTGTGTGCAAAAGGACAAAATATAATTTTATCATTTAAAAATAAAACTTCTAGATACAACGTTGGGAAAAGGAATCAACTCGAATGCATGAATGCACTCATGGCTTTTCACTCAAATCTCAAGAAACACCATATGCCTCTTCTTACGTACCATACCTTACTAGAAGGTCATCTCCACTAAATAGGACAAGACAAAACAAAGAATCAAGAGGTCTTATATTTTGGTTGTAACGTTAGGTTTAGGTAAATTGGCTAACAAAGGAAGATCAAGTCACTAGAGAACAATGGCCACTACCTAAACAAAACTACAATCACCCAACTAGACTAGAGAATATTCCCAACCTAATTACATACCATCAAAACAAAATTGGTCTTAAAGACACCTTAGCTCATCAAACTTAGCTCAAAATAATAACTACCACATAATATTCAACAATGATCATCACGAGGCACTAGTTCAAGCTTTATTAACTTTTGTACCCCAAACTCATATTTTGCTCAGTTAACTAGGAAAAATTTGCAATGCTTCTTCTTCTTTTTCAAATATTATTATTACTTTTTTTTAAGAAGCATAAAAACCAACTAGCCATTAAGAATTTATGAAGTACTAAATTAATCCAAAAATCTCGAGAACTAAAATTGAGCTCTAATATTCAAAAGACCAATAAACAACTTAAATCACATTCCCCTTTGTCAACCCCGAACTCATTTCTTTAAATGGGCTCAACTCTCCATTACACACACCAATCAATTTTCAAACAGAAATTTACACCAAAAATAGACAAAAACTAAACTCCCTTTTACCCAAAATACAAACCCATCCTTACTAGAGTGGCCACTCTTCAAAGGGGAGGCAAATATCATTGAAGGCTAAAGGTAGTTTTAACATGTGTAACAATAAAACAAGCACGCATTTAGCATACTAAAATAATAGGCTCAATGGGCTAACAAGAGACTATGAAATTGAGGTAGGAAAAGTCATTTAAAGTAGCTATTCAAAGAAGGATTGCCTAAATCATTTTCTAAGTTATGCCTCATCCAAGGGTCGCTTCGATGGATAATCAGAAAGGTTCTAGTGCTCTTAGTGAGTTTTCATTTAATCCCCTAATTATATCTAGATTTTTCTCAAATTTTAAAAATAGGCCCAAAGTGCTCAAAATTTAGAAATTGTAAAGTATAATCAAGGTTTACATGCAGTCTAGCAAATAAAGATACAAACAGGACTATTTCTCACTCAACTTAAAATTGAATGAAACACAAATTTCTAAAACTGAGGTCAAAATTATTCACAATTGAGAACTACTAGGATGAAATAAAAATTTAAATCAAGGGTAAATCAATAAGAACAACCATAACAATATCCAGATAAAAACTTGGCACAAACACACCACAAACAAAATAAAAAATAATTAAAAACTACTAAAAATTTAAAAAGTTACTCTAAAAATATAAAAAACACACAACAAACTAAAAAGACACAATAAAACGGAACTGGTTTTTGTTTGAAAAATTGAAATGGTACTCCACCCCAAACTCAAAATATTGCACTGTCCTCAGTGCAATAAAGTGAAGCACACAAAGATATTTGTCAAAAATTTTTCCCCATGCTGTGCAAAAACTCATTTCTATTTAAAATTAATTGCAATCATCTCAAAAATGGCAAACATAAAATAATTACTATGCAAAACTAAAAACAATGCAAAATTCCTGCATGCCACCTGTGCAAAATGAAGAAAACTCAAAACCTGTGCAAGAATCCAATAATCACTGTGCAAAATGAAATACTCTGAAATTTGTGAGATTCATAGCCAACACAAATAATATCTATCCTATCACATGGCATTGGCTCAGCCACACAATTCCAAAATATAACAAAGTAAATAAAATCAAATATTGCCTGACTATATCAATTTCATTAACTACAAAATAAATAGATTAAAAAATCTGTTACGAAAGAATCACTTCCTGAAAGATATACAATATATCAATGTGGTGGTCGTCTCAAATGTGGAGGAAATACAGTGGAAACAGGTGTAAAAAATCCATGAATCTCACTGCTCAACCTGTCCAACTGTGTAATAATCCTCTGCTGAAAGGCTCCCAAGAATGCATCTCTCCGCTCAGCTCCCAGGACCATATCTCTGTGCACCTGCTCCATCTGAGTCTCAATGGAAGACAAATGCTCCCAAGCTCTCTGCACTGACAGGTCCATGCCAGAGATCAACTGGTCACTCTGAGTAATAGTTGCTCTGACCTCTGCCAATCCTCTGCTCAACTCATCCAATCTCTCCCAAACCCTCTCCTGGAAAGCTGTCTGCTCCCTCTTCGACTCACTAAAGGAATCAAGAAGCATGCTAACTGAAGTCTCAAACCATGTCATCATAGCAGTCATAGACCGCATCTCTGATATCAAAGTCTGGACCACCGAAGCATCTAAATAAGGAGCTGAGGGTGGAGGGACTGTGGAAGAAGACGGATCATCATGCCCCTGAGCATAGGCGGCTCATATCTGGAGGGGAATATGGAAAGTCACTCCTCTATCTCACCCTCCTACTGGAAGTATTGGCTGTCGCTCTCTGTGGCGGAGGTGGTGGTGGAGCATCAATATTGGGATCAACTGTCCGGTGGGCACCATCATCAGAGTCGCCCTCTCTATCATCACCAGAGTCATGGGCATCTATCTCCTCCGCCCTCCTAAGTCTATATCCACTCTCGGAAGAAGGATCCTCTATAGCAATCCTACACCTGAGTACTACCTCCTCATCGAGTAAGTATGATGACCTCAAAGGTGGTCCCATGTCAGGAGTAGGCAGATGTAGGGCTCTCACAATCAAGGTGATCAATCCACCAATCCCGATCCTCTTCCCTGAAGTAGCTGTAGCTCTCTTCAGTTGCTTACACAACAAAGGTACGGCATTAACTCGGATGTCGGTCTCCATAGCATAAAGAAAAAATAAGTCTGGTGTGGTCACATTGCTGGGACACCCTGGTCGCATGAACACTGAAGAAGTCATCACTCTATCAAACACTGATAGACTGGAGAGCGGAGCTTTGTTGACTTGGTGTTACTCACATGAAAGTTCATATTGGGCTTCTCGACAATAGCCCAATGTGCAGCTGAATCACCCACAATGTGCACCTCTCCCTCCACTGGCAACCTCAAGTATCTATCCAGGTCAGAAATCGATAGAAAATAAGGAGTATTGTTGACTCTAAACTGAATGGTATTTACATCATCCTTAGATAACCTTGGAGAGTACTTAAAAGTACTAAGAAACTCCAATGTTATCGTAGGATGAGTTGGACCATTCAGAGAAAAGAACTCCTCCCATCCAATATTCCTCAACAAAGATAATACCCTCTCCTGAATGCCCAGGTCAATGAGTGTCTTCATACTCATAAACCTACTTGAAACAATAATCTTTGCAGCCAGCTTATTGAACAAAGTGCACTGTGTTGGAGTAAACCAATCAGGGGGCAAAATGGGCACTGATGGTTGCTCCTCTCTGTTGCGAACCATGGTTCTTGAAAAAGAAAGTATAAACTTTATTCAAAACATCCTTAGTTTCATTAAGTGCAAACCATAAATGTGACTAGATTGAAAGAATAATAACAAAACTCACAACAACTTCAAAACAAAAATTTGCAAAATAAATAGAATTTTCTAGCTAATGAAGATGCAAAATATGGACAATTAAGCATAAGGCATAAGTATAAACAAAATGAAGTACAAAATCAATGCACAAGTTTAATCAAAATTGGAAGATTGCACAAGTTAGAATTTAAACAAATTAAAAATGAAAAGCACAAGGTGGAGAATAAAAATAAGCACAAGTAATTAACCCTTGAAGTGTATATGCCAAAAATAATATAAATGCAATTTAATGGAAAATAAGAGAGAGAAATACAATGTTTGCTCAACCTATGCTCTATTCAAAGCAAAAATATGTAAGATAAATTCAAAGTTGCATGTAAATAAGAATTTGAAAAATTGGCATCTATTGCAACTCATCCTAATCCCATCAATTCGGGAGCTAGCAAACATGCATTTGCCTCAAAACAATAAGCATAATATCAATTGCATCTAAATTAAAAATTAAAGCAATAACAAAAGTATCACACAATAAAATACCAAGCACCAACTCAAATAACTCAAAATTAATCTTGCAACATTTCCCCCTATCCATGCTATGCCCAAATAAATCAATACAATGGAAAACATTTAATTTCCCCAATTGAAGTTCAAAATCCCATCTTCCATGATTCTCCCTTTCAAATGACCAATTAAAGAACAAATGCAAGCTAGATAATTTAAAAATAAGCCAAAAACTCAGTCAAAATAGCAGCCTCAAAACCCAGCAAAGAATGACATAAAAATTAAGCTCAAAAGACTGATAATTCCTAAACAAACTGCTCCATTAAAACTGGATAACTTCAAGCACAGTAGCATGTTAACCCAACTTCAACAATGCCAATAGTGATGAATTTTCATGTAGTTTAAGTACAAAGTTCATGCCATCCAGTTCTAACATAATCATCATAATTCACATGACAATTCTATAAGAATCCATGCATAAAAATGTTGTACAACACAATTAAAAAGCATGAAATTGACATGGATATCCACTGAGGCATTTAAGCAAACAGTTGGTGTGCATGAACAAAAGTTGGATTTATGTGACAAATTTAACAATCCCAACACCCAAAAATCTATACAAACGCACAAGACAAGCAGAACAATTCACATTATCACAAATAAATATCAAAATCTCAGAGAAATTCAGTGAAAGCAGATGCACATTTAAACAACAACGTTTAGAACATGGATGAGGGAGAGGTGTACCTGAGCTTGCCAAAATAATCTAGCTAACTTAAAAATAATTTCGAAGAGAAATAACGGGAAAGAGGGAGAGAGCTCTTAATTCTTTTAACCCAAAAATCTGGAATTTCTTGCAAAAATTTTGGGGAAGATCAGAATCGGCAGAAAAGAGGAAAATGCAGAAAAAAGATGAAAAGAATTCCATTTAAGCTCTATAAAAATGCATAAAATAAAAATTACCTGAGATTAGCTTGGGTTGCCAATGAAGATCGAAGAGAAGATTGAGAGAAAATATGAAAATTGAAGAACAGGTGAAAACAGAGGAGAAAAGAAAAGAAGAGCAGCGCTAAAAATTTGAAAACAACGTGTTAATAGGGTTTGGGCGAAAAGCACAACTGTGTTTGAAAGAAGCACAGCTGTGTTTTTACACAGCACTACGTATCGGCACATTTTAAATGAAAGCACAGCTGTGTTTTTGAAATAGCACAGCTGTGTTTTCACTCTAACTGGAAACCCTACTGCCCTGATGAAAAATAAGTCACGGTGACAATAAATTTAATTGTCACCGTGAGATACCTGTAAAATGCTACTGTCTAGTGTTCCACTGCACCATTTTTACTGCAAATTCCTTTCTTTAAATTCGAAGTTATTTTCCCTGTTAAATTCCAAAATAATACAACAAACCAAAACCAATTAAAGCCAAAAATTAAAAATCAACAAATTACACATTAGAAACAACAAATTAACTTTCTAACACACAAAAAATCTAAGGAAAATTATTTTATATAAAAACAAATAATTTTTTTTTAAAATAAAGATTTAAAAATAAACAACTAAAAAAAATTAAAAAAATAAAACACAAAAACACATATAAATTACATAAAATTAAACAGGAAGGGTTAAGAAAAATAAAAGTTCTAGTTTATTGAGTCCCAGCTCGACTCATGTTACTCTCAGGTGGACGAGATTGTGAACCAAATAATGGTCTTTTCGATTTTTGCTCCTCATTTTCCCCCATTAGTAAGAGAAAATCATCGAAAGCCACCAAGGTGGGAAATTCCATGTCTTCGATGAAGTATGACTCCACCTTGGGTTCACTATAAACGAACTCCACCGGCTCTTCCAGCCTAAATAAATCCTTCAAATGGATTGAATCCAGTGCTTCCATTTGAGAATCACACAACTCTTGCTCCTTTGGTGCACTATCTTGCACAAAAAAATTGAATTTAGTTTCCAAACAAACACATGATTCGTCTTCGAAAATGACTGGCTCCTTTTTTTCCTTCATACAACCCATCCTATAAAATTTCAAAATTCTCGTTAAGCTCTATAGGTGCATGACTCAATTCACCACCATCTCTGTGATCAACCGAAGAAACAATTAAATGCTCCAATTTGGATTCCAAATTTTGGATCCAAAATTCTTGACTTCTCAATCGATTCTCTTGAGCCTTGATCCTCTCCTCTTAACTGTTGATTAGAGCCTGTAGCTCCAGCCTTTTCGCTTGGTATTGCTTCTCTCTACCATATATGTAGTATTGAAGACTTTCAATTTTGGCAAAGTTGTACTCTTGTGATTCCCATTGAGAGTAAGGATCTTCAAAGAATGGTGAATAGGTGGCTGGTGAAGGTGTATACAATTGTTGTAACTCTTGCATCTACCTCATCATATCATTTACTTCAGCTAGCAAAAGGACCAACTAATAGTCTTTATCACTATCTTGCATCATTTTCAAAATACCTAAAAATTTTCCTGCAAAGATAAACACTAAATTAAAACAAAGAAAAATAAAAATCTCAAGCTAACTCAACTAAAGATATGAAATAAATAACACCGTTTGTCCCCGGCAACGGCGCTAAAAACTTGATCGGTGCTCGGCAAGTGTACCGAATTGACAAGTAATAAAGTGGGTGTGACGCACGCCGGGCCCCGCGTGCTGCCCGTGCGACCGCCCGCTCGAGGGCGACCGGGGCATTTGTGGGTCCGTTGGCAACTTGCAATGAATTATGAGTGCGTCTATTTTGGGCAACAGGGAGGTTTCATGGAGTCGCCACCCAATAGAACATTGGGAAAGTTTCTCTCGCCTCGGAGAGCCTAAGACTGCGCTTATTATCCATTTTGGGCCAACCAAAGGGGTCTTAGAGGGTAAACCTCTCTCCCAAAGGAGCCTAGGATTAACATCTAAGTCTCGTGACACAAGAGGTGTCTTGGAGGTCTTAGTTCCAACGAGTGATCGGATAGACCTCTGGCCTCTTTGAGCCTAAAGACCAGAGCTGGGTTCGGGATTTCTCATCTATTTCTACCTCGATCATTTTATGATTAAATTTTGAACTCATTAATTCGCTCTCTCTCCACATGATGCAATTTAATTAAAAGCGCACTTTATTCACGTGTTAAAGCGATAGATAAATAAAGGAATATTAAATCAAAAAATTACAATAACACTAGGGGCGGAATACAACTCCCATTTATAAATGTGCAATAGAAACATAAGACGGGAGATTATTTATTTTGACGACTTTGGTCCTCTCATGCATTTATTGTAAAAATGATGTTTTTATTGTGGGAATTTTTCATAGGATGAAAAATAGAACATTGGATCCTTAATTTTATGAAAATCTCTCTTTATTAAATATAAAACATTCATCAATTTTTATATTTAGCGAGATACAAAAGGTATATTTATGTACATGAAATAATTAATAAGTAAACAAATGAATGAAATGACTAAGAAAGTTAGAAAACTAAACCGGACGGAATCCTCCGAGCATGGTAGATTGCCCCTCGAGCTCAGAACAGTCCAAGAAAATCATATATGCTCACAAAAGGTTGATGAGTGTTAATATACAAAAAGCGCAATATAAATAAAGCTCTAAGACTTGAGAGAGATAAAAAAAAGGGGAAAAGGGGTTTGAAAATATGGAGACAGAACCCAGGGATGGCCTCTGCCGAGTGACTGACGGGCATCAATCAAGGTGACCGACGTGGCCTGTCGCTCACTCGAGAGAGGGCGTCTGTGGGTGGGGTGACCGACGGGCGTTGGTGAAATAGATGACCCATTGGTCACCGCTGTCTCTGAAAAACGACAGCAAAACTAATTTTTCAAAGCAAAACAGAATTTTACCACAAAAACGAGATGGAAAGGATCAAAATAAAGAAAGATAAAAGCGAAAAGTCGAAAAAACAAGAATAAAAATAAAGATGAAGTAATACAGAGAAGAAGTCTGGAATATTTACCCTCAGATAATATTTTGGTTGGATTTTTGGTGTCGATTAAAGTCCCGCACTCTCCACAAGAAGACAAAATGAAAGGTCAAGAATGAGGAAAATAGATTATTTCCTTCTTGATCCTTCAAAAGATTGAACTTTGGAATCAAAATCTTAGGAAAACTAATTAGATTTAGCTCCTTTTTAATGATTTCATTCTTAAATTAACAGAGATTTCTTAAGATTTGTGTTTATTGGAAGAGAGAGAAAACAAGTATTGATTTTGACAGAGTTTTCCCTTTAGAAATTTTTTCAACCCTTTTTAAGGTGGGAAATGAAAGCTTTTATAGACAAAGGGCGACCGACGGGCATCGGTTTAATCCTACTAACACAAGGATTCAACCGATGGGCCTGCAACTATGACCGACGGGGCATCGGAGAGGTTACGTGCTCCGAAAAATTAGGTTGCGTAAGTCGAAAAATCGGGCCCCCTCCAACGGGCGTCGGAAGATCACACAGGCCATCGGTGACATGCAGCGAGCAACGGTCTTGCTTTTGACAGACGGGCAGACCGCCGGTGGAGAAAAATACACCATTTGACTCAAAAATTCCCCATTTCCTCCCTCTTTCCTATGAAGACTGAAAGAACACTTTTCTCGTAAAGCAGGGGACCAAAACCTCCGAATCTCAACCGTTTGTACGGATTCGGACGTTGATTCCTCATCGGGTAATCTCTAATCCAGACCGCCCCGGGACACGGTGCTTACAGTTGTCCCCAATTTTGGGGAAAACTAGCGCACGAGTGCCTAGATGATCCAAAATTCAGAGAAAGGAACAATGAAAGGAAGAAAAGCGTACCTGTAGCGATCCTTACCTTCCGTGTCCCTCATCAGGTAGACTTTGTCTCAGCCTGCTCAACGGATGGAAATGTCCCTACCGGTCTCGTCTTGACCTATAAGGCATTGGTGAGATGCAACATTCTCTAGCTACGACCTCGGTGGGAAGAGCAGTGTTCTCTAATTGCAGCTTCGATTGGTGAGATGCGGTGTTCTCTAACCACAGTCTCGAGGTGAAGAGCAGTGTTCTCTAACTGCAACTTCGATTTGTGTAGTTCCCCTGCTAACCCCATCCGATCTGCAAGGTGCGTAGCACTCTCTGGCTGCCGCGTGAACTGTGAGATGTAGCACTCTCTGGCTACAATCTCGATTTGTTGGAGTTCCCTTGCTAACCCCCATCCGATCTGTAAGGTGCGTAGCACTCTCTGGCTGCCGCGTGAACTGTGAGATGTAGCACTCTCTGGCTACAGTCTCAATGAAGAGCAGTGTTCTCTAACTGCAACTTCAGTTATGAGATGCTCCCCTGCTAACCCCCATCCGATCTGCAAGGCGTGTAGTACTCTCTGACTACAACATGAGCTGTGAGATGCAGTACTCTCTGACTACAATCTCGATTTGTTGGAGTTCCCTTGCTAACCCCCATCCGATCTGCAAGGTGCGTAGCACTCTCTGGCTGCCCCGTGAACTGTGAGATGTAGCACTCTCTGACTACAATCTCGATTTGTTGATATGACGTTCGATCTGTCTATCCTCAGATTGTGATTGATGTCCGTATTTGGACCGGTGTTAAGCAATGTCCCTGTATTGCAAAGGATTTTGTTAATTCATTCATGAGTTATTCCCTTTCAATATGCTCATGAATGATTTAGTTTTATTATTTATCATCCTTTTTATTCATCTCATTATCATTATTTTCATCATTGTATTGCTTTTTATCATTTTTCTCACCTTATGATCATTTTGGCTTTTGATTGAATGGGTATAAGAGCATACAATCATCTTTAATGCGAATAAAGCATAAATAAAAATAGAAATAAACAAATAAATATACAAAGCCGGAAATAAAAGTTTTCCACTAACATCAGCTTTTGTACAATGTATATACAACCACGTCAATAATGAACAAAATACAAAAAGAATGTCATCCAAACTCCCTGAATGACTAGGAGGGCGGGTAGTCCGCGAGCTCCTCATCCGGGTCCTCATCATCTGAGAGGTGAATCGGCTCAGGCTGAGGTGGAGGTGGCTACTGAGTCGGAGGTGGATGCTGAGGCGTAGATGGTCCGGCCCCAGAAGCGTAAGTCTGTCTGAACCTAACCTGAGCATAGCCGTCCAGGAAGGGCTGGGTGCACGTCCTCATGAAGCTCGAGGTGACAGAAACTGTCCCCCCTAACTGCTTGAAGGCCTGGCTCATCTGGCTGGTCTGCTCGCTGGCGGCCTTCCTCAGCCGCTCCAGTCTCTGCTCAGTGTGCTCCCTAAACTCTCTCATGGACTGGGACAGGGGAGGAACGATCTCCTCTATCGCCTGGACCCGAGACCTAAGAGAATCAAGTGACTCATCAATCATCTGCAAAGTCACATCCATCCTCTGAGATGCCTAATCCTAAGACGTCCTTAGATCCTGACCAAGCTGCTCTCTGAGCTCTCTCTGTCCCTGCACAACCTGCTCCACAAGCCTAGCCTACTCGTCTCTGACGCTCTCCGTAACCCGGGCCTGCTCCTGCACCATATGGTCAATGAGCTCGACCTGCTCCTGGGTCAGATGCTCAATGACTCTGGACTGCTCCTGGATAGCAGCCTGCTATCTGTCGAGTCTCTCATGGGTAGCCCTGTCCCTCTCCTCTAATCGGCGCTCAAACGCTGTGAACATGGAGGTCAGGAGCTGCGAGATGTCTGGCTGCGGTTGAGATGGCTCCTGAGTCGGCCCTGATGGCTGAGCTGTAGAAGTGGATGCCCCCGGGTCGCTCCCAAAGTAAGGATGAAACCTCTCGGAGGGCTTGAGGGTGGTCCGCTGTACTCTGGTGCTCGGTGAGGGAACAGGAGTCGGTGCCCTAGACGCCGGTGGGGTGCCGAAAAGCTCGTCCATGGTTAACTCCATATCGAAATCCGATGGAGTCCTGGGCTGCTTCTGCCGTGGTGACGGTGGCGCAGTCTTGTTAGTGGTTATGCCCTAGGCCAAGCATTTGGACCTTGATGTAATCATTACTTTTTCATTTATATAATGGTTTTCTTCGTATTGATATTATTGGCATGTTACATTATTGTAATGTTTATGAATAACAACGTTATTCATGTTGTCCCTAGTCATTTATCAATAAAGGGCATAAAGATAAATTAAGACTAGTATAGATTTGCATTGATAATCATGGGATGATTATATATGTTGATATAAATCAAATCTATATGTACTTGCTAGAGAACAAAGTACTGGATAGACCCACTATAAGATCACTTCATGGGTTAATGTCATAAGTGATCTTATAATAGATATATTATTGAATCCTTTGACCTGAGGTTATCATAGTTTCCTACATAAGGATCATTATGTTTTGACATAATCAAACGTTATCTTTAATCGGATAATTATAAAGTTTATGATCGGACATAATGAGAATTATGCGGAGGAAAGTGAATAATTAAGATGGAATTTGTCCCTCTCTTATGAGAGAGATATCTATTGGGCCCCTCGATAAGTAGGACTGTAAAATGCATGGCCGTGCTCGAATGAATTGATAGTGTCATCAATATCATTTGAATTTATCAGTCTACTTAGTGATCGGGAAATTAAATGTTTGAACAATATAAGTTTGACATGTACCATGACTTATGTTCAAATAAGGTATCGTGTGATAAAAGGATAATAACATGTTCTATTGACAGGTTAAAATCGGACTAACGATATTTATATTATTTGGGTAGTCATAATGTCTTGCTAGAGACCAATTATGACTTGTGGGCTTATTATGGGATAAGGCCCACTGCCAACATAATATAAACCTATTGGGTCACACACCAAGACCAAAATGAACAATATGGATTTTATTGGGCTATTATCTCTTGTTATTAACTCTTATCAAAACTCAATTTCCGTTTTTCATAAGGAATGAGAGTTTTAAGGTGGTTAAAAACATTGGATACCAACATTGGATACCAACATTGGATACCAACATAGGATACCAACATTGGATACCAACATTGGATACCAACATAGGATACCAACATTGGATACCCTAGCTAGCATATCTTCTTATTGAGAAGAAGAAAAGAAAACTTAAGCTAATTTTCTGTAAAGAAAAAAAAAATAATACAGCCACCATTGTTCTTCCTTGAGAAGAAAAGAAAATCGTAAAATCCATTCGCATCTAAAGGGAACTAGCAACCCTGCGACTTCGGTTCATTTTGTTCGTGCGTGTGGATACCAGTAGAGGACGTTCGTGTTAAAGGCAGCGTCTTCAGTTCGATTTAAAGGTGTTCAATCCGAATTCCCACACTGAAAAGGTTAGTAAATCTTATCACTTCCATTTGAATCAATCGAAATACATGGATCCTTTTTTTTTTTTTTGGGTTTTATTTTCCGCTGCGTTTAATTTTGCATTATTCTGCTCAAAAACCCAACAAGTCTAAGGCTGAGGTGGCGCCTGGTGCTGCGGGGACTGTGGAGGCTGAGGAGGTGGCTGCTGCTGCTCCTGCTTTGGCTCTGGTCCTAAAGGCAGAAGAGCAAAAGCTCGCCTAGTCTCGTGGATGGTGAGCAGTCTGAAGGCCTCAGGCTGCCCCGGCAGTGGCAAGACCATGCTCATCTGAACTGCAGCTGACGCATCAACATAGATCCCCTCGTCCAAGGATCCTATGAGCCTATCTGGGGTGACTCCTAAGCCCAAAAGCAATCTGGTGACAACCCCTCCGACTATCACCACTGGGGCTGACCCCCTGCCGACTCTAATCATGTTAGCCAGGATCTCATGGCTAACATTGAGGCGCTGGCCTGCCACCATAGATAAGAGGCTCCAGATCTCGGCCACGTTAAGCGACCCTGGATTACCAGCCTGACTGAGGTACGAGCTGGAAAGCACTCTGTGTAGGTACCGGAGTGCCTGAGAGACCAGTACGGTACTCTTCGCTGTATCGTGATCATACAGCACTCCTGGCACAGCAATAGCCGCCCAATGGGCGTGCCTCACCACTCTCTGCGGGACTATAACTCCATCGCCTATCGGGAACCCCATCGCCTCCACGAACCGACGCCTCGTGATAGTAAAATGGTGGCCGTCAAACCAAAACTGCACTATGCCCGGCTCAATGTCCGATCTCTGATACCCCCCATAGTGTAGAGTGGCTAACACCTGTCGTGTAGCCTCGGGGAATGCCCGAAACGTGGGAGTTAGAAAGTCTGTCCATCCAGCACCTTCTATCAGTACGTCTACCTCGGCGGCCATCCCTAGGGCCTCTAGGAATGGCCTAGATATAAAATGGCTAGCCCGGATCTCGACCTGGGCTAGCGACCTGTATCTCTGGGCGGACTCCTCATCCATCCAGCCCGGGAGCTCTACCTCGGCGGCCCGGGGAACTCGTCGTCTCGGAGGCATCCTTCAAAAGGAAATATTATAAAAATTAATTTAACGAAGCGGGCGTTAATCGGCCCAATTTCCAAAATGAAAAGCACATTGGACCTCATCCGGGCGATAGCGGCCCAGGTGTGAGGAGAGAAAGATAAAGAATTGAGAATTGAAAACAAAAAAAATCGGGCAGCACCCCGGCAGGGATGTGCCCAACCTCCTGCATGGAAAAAATACAGAACGGGCCTCAGGCCCCCTTCAAAACAATTGTATATATATCATAAAAAAAATGGGCAGCACCCCGGCAATGGTGTGCCCCAACAGCAGCACATATATACCATACTTACATACATTTTCTAGCATGCATAGGAATTCCTATTTCTAAGGGAACATGTTTTATAGGCAATATCATGCAAAGGCTTGACTAATTAGCATGCCAAAATTATAAAAAAACTAGCAGTGTCTACCCTTAATTTCTAAGGCAAACTAAAGCAATTTACTCATTCTAAAAGCAAAAAGAAGAAGGAGAAAAGGAACAAAACCAAAATTAAAAGAAAAAGTGATTGGTTACTTACCTGTAATTTGCAGAAAATCGTAGAAAATGAAGAAAAATACTTCCTTGGATGACCGGTCGAGTGAAAAGGGCAAAAAAACGCAAGAAAAATAAAGAAAGGAAGAAAAAAGAGTGTAGAAAACAACAAAAAACCGAGAGGGAGAGGAAAAGAGAAAGTGGCAAAACTGTTTGTCCGTCGGTCACAAGGCCATTATATAGATTTTGTGACCGACGGGCTGGGCGCCGCTAGGAGTGACCGATGGGCTGGGCGTCTGTCATTCACTATTCCCCATTAAATGCGAAATTAATGCACGTGATGCAAATGCTGACATATGCAGATTGCCAGGTGGTCGACTACCGACGGGCAGGCCGTCTCTCTTGAGGCACGGGCAAGTCGTCTGTCGCGCTTCCCTATATATTTCGCCAATTTTCTGAGTTTTTGTGTCTCTTCAATTTCTCAACATTTCTCTAGCTTTCATCCCCTGATTTTCACAAGATGTCATCTCCTCTCCTCCAGAAGATGTACCATATCATAGACGGCAACCGCACTTGGGAAAACGACACTCTTTCTCCTCTTTCCAGCCTGAAACACCTGCGCAAGGCTAAAGTAGACCGTAACCATCTTCTGGCTGCAACCCATTTCTGGAATCCCCAGTTTCACATCTTCAAGTTCATGTACCAGGAGTTATGCCCCCTACCTGAGGAGTTAGCTGCCATTGTCGGTGCCTGGTATCCCCCTAACGCTCTACCTTGTATCCCACATTGCGGTTTACTCCAGACTCGAGATATTGCTCTGTCTTTGGGTATAGCCCCTTCTGAGGCTGCGCAGTTGGTTCCCCCGGGTTTTACCTTCGCTTTGGAGCCGCTAGTCGAGGCTCTAGATAGATTCTCTGACGTCCCCACCTACCGGGTAAGCATCGTATTCTTATTTTGCATGATGAGCTTCTTGACTGTGGTTCCAGGGGGTTTGATCAGCGATCTTCGCCTGTTTGGGGCTTTGGATGATTTCCACCATGGGCTATCTCCTTTTCGACTTATTCTGGCTGAGACCAATCTGGGTTTAGATGCTGTATGCTTCGGATCCACCGCCACGTTCACGGGAAGCCCCTTATTGCTCCAGGTACGTCATTCTTTTAAAAATAGTGCGTCCCTTATGGATTTTCGCACTAGCTTTTCTGGACGGGAAGCGCGTCCTTTCAAATTTTCACACAACCCTATGCCTTATTTTTGCCTGAAGTAAATCCTACTTACTCCAGCGACTTTTTTTTTCCATGTCTGGCTGCAAGAGAAGCTGAGGATGTTGTCAGAGCCACCTCCTCGAGTCATTGCACAGTACTCTTCGAGACACTTCCTCCCGCATCTACGACTGTATACATGCGCCACTGCTGATGAAGACATTGCCAGATTTAGCGAGCTGTCTGATAACGATACCAATTTCATGTCTGCCTGGCTCCCTCTGTCCCATGCGATCATTGATGGACCATCAGGGTGTGTTCCTCTCTGTGGGCTCCGTCAGGCTAATTTCTATATCACAGCTCGGTGTGTTCACCAGCTTGGGATGATCCAGGATGTGGTGAGGATCCCACTATCTTTTCGGGGAGGAGCTCTTTTCGATGCCTTTGCTTCTCGGTATCATGAACTGTGGAGCCGACTACCGGTGAAGACTGTCATTCCTCGGTCCGGAGCTCATTCTGTGGCTTCCACTAGCGAGTACAAGAGATGGGTCCTCAGCCCGGCATCTGACAATAGGACGCGAGGGCTCAAGCATCTGACTGGTGAGAGCAGCAGAAGGACCTAGCTTAGTTTACATATGTGCTTTTTTTTTTTGAGTATTCCATTTCTTTTTAATGCAGAACTATAAAATGACGTAAATGAGAAGAATAATTCTTATTTTATTTCACGAATTGTGTACATTCCCATGGAATTTCAGCATACATGATCAGTTTTGACCTTAACTCAACTGTGCATGCCCCATTAATACATGAAACCAAACTTTAACAGCATCGACTCCTGTTACCAATCGGCCCTCTCGAGTTTTCTCGATCGGACATTTTCTCTCTTGCCTCTAATTTTTGCACAAGATGCCTTTTTTCGGTTTTCACCCTGTCGAGGTGCCTAATTTTAGCAAAGCCGCCTTTTTTCGGTTTTTGGCTCGCAGGGCATTTTATTCTCTTCTTTATATTTTTAGTCTTTAGCCATGGAACCTTTTGAGTCTGTCTATATTGATCGGTTCCTTGAATTCATTGCCATCGCTATCCGATAGAATTGCAGCTCCTTTAGACAACAGCTTCTTGAGGATGAACGGCCCTTCCCAGGTTGGTCTGAACTTCCCTTGGATATCTAGTACACCTGGCCTCATCTGTTTGAACACTAAGTCACCCTCTTTCAATGGATGCTTCTTAACCTTCTTCCCAAATGATCTGGCCAGCCTCTTCTGATAGATCTGATTATGATAGTAAGCTTTCAGCCTACTCTCATCCAATAAGTACAAATGTTATAACCTCTGTCGCACCCAATCTACCTCCGGGATCTGAGCTTCCATGACTACCCTCAGCGATTTAAGCTCTACCTCGACTGGCAGCACTGCCTCTGTCCCATAAACCAAAGAATACGGCGTAGCGCCCGTAGATGTCCTCACCGTCGTTCTGTAACCCCATAGTGCAAAGGGTAGCTTCTCTGCCCAGTCTTTGTAGGTTTGGACCATCTTGGCTAGGATCTTCTTCACATTTTTATTGGCGGCCTCTACTGCCCCGTTAACTTGTGGTCGATAGGGAGAGGATTTATGGTGTTTGATTCCGTACTTCTCAAGAAGCTTCCTAGTTTCCCCCATGAACTGCACCCCATTATCAGACACTATGTTATGTGGGAGGCCGTATCTGCAGATTAGATTTCTTTCAATGAACTTGGCCATGTCTCTTGCGTCGATCTTCTTGAAGGATTCCGCTTTTACCCATTTCGTAAAATAGTCAATTGCGACTATTATGTATCTGTGCCCATTGGATGCCGTAGGGCGGATCTCTCCAATAATGTCTATTCCCCAAGCAGCGAATGGCCAAGGTGATGTTAGACTGTGTAGCTCTGACACTGGCAAGTGCCTTAAATCTGCGTACTGCTGGCATAGCTGGCACTGCTTGACATATTTTGAGCAATCGTTGTCCATCGTAAGCCAATAGAAGCCTTGCCTTATGATCTTCTTCGCCAGGGTTAACCCATTCATATGAGCCCCACGGACGCCTGCATGGGTTTCTTCCATCACCCTCCGGGCTTCCCTTTCGTTTAAGCACCTGAGATGGATACCATCTGCCTGCCTTTTGTATAACACCCCGTCTAAGGATATGAACTGAGTGGATAGCTTTCGGATCATCCTCTGATCTTTCTCGGTAGCTTCCTCCGGAAATCTCGCATTTTCCAAATAATTCATGATGTCAAAGTACCATGGCTTTCCATCTGCTACTTCTACTTCCATTATTGGTTTGATCTCGAAGCTGGGCCTCTCAGAACTCGAAATTAGGATAGGCTTCCTAGCTATCCCTTTAGGATTATCCCATATCAACACCAGAGTTGCCAGTGCATCAGCCAGACGGTTCTCCTCTCTCGGTACAAAGCAAAACGTACAGGTCTCGAACTGCCCGCATAGCTCCTTCAGATATTCAACATAAGGTACCAGCCGTTCTTCCTTTACAGCCCACTCAACCCAAATTTGGTTGATTACCAAGGATGAGTCACCAAAAACCTCTACGTTCTTTGCCCCCAAGGTAGCTAAGGCTTCTAACCCGAAGGTGCACGCTTCATATTCAGCTTCATTATTGGTGACCCTGTACCTCAACTTCTTGGCCAAAGGGAGCTTCTCATCATCTGGGGTTGTCAAAATGATTCTGACTCCTGCCCCTTTATTATTCACAGCCCCATCAAAATATAACTGCCATCCTTGGACGGAAATTGTGGCTAAGCTCTCATCAAGAAAATTGAATTCAGGTGTGTCGCCCTGAATGGGATGATCGGCGAGAAACTCTGCTACTGCTCGCCCCTTGATAGTTTTGCGAGTGATGTATTCGACATCGAACTCTTGTAGCAATAGCAACCACCTTCCCATCCTACCAAGCAAAGATGATGCTTCTTGCAAATACCTCAAAGGATTCTGCTTTGCTATTGCCTGAACTCTATACGAATGGAAGTAGTGCCTAAGCTTCTTTGATGCCCAAATCACTGCCAGGCAGATCTTCTCTACTTCATCATATTTTATCTTGTAGGCTAGGAACTTCTTGCTGAGATAGTAAACCGCAAATTCCACCCCTAACTCATCCTCCTGAGCCATTATGGCCCCCACAGAACCATCCTCCACTACTAGATATAAGATAAGCAGCTTGATCGGTTGCGGTGGCCTCAGCACTGGCGGATTCAGCAGATATTCCTTGACGCTATCAAAAGCTCTCTGGTAATCTTCATTCCAAACCACAAGCTAATCATTTCTGAGCAACTTGAAGACAGGCTCGCATATCGAAGTGAGCTTCGCAATGAACCGACTGACATATTGTAGCTTGCCTAGGAAGCTTCTCACCTCCTTCTCTTTCTGTGGCACGGGCATCTCTCTGATGGCCTTCACCTTGTCCGGGTCAATTTCAATTCCCCTCTGGCTGACGACATGCCCCAGTAGCTTTCCTGAAGTTACTCCAAAGATACACTTCTTAGGATTAAGTCGCAGGCTGTACTTATCAATCCTGATGAAGAACTTCTCTAAAGCTTCGAAATGGCCCCCCCTGGTGGCTGACTTGACCATCATGTCGTTTACGTACACCTCCACTTCCTTGTGGATCAAGTCACTTAGGATCTTCGTTGCCATTCTCTGGTACATAGCCCCCGCATTCTTTAGGCCGAAAGCCATTACTCTATAGGCGTAGGTCCCCCATTCCATGATGAAAGCTGTTTTAATCCGGTCGACTATCTTATTAAGGATCTGGTTGTAGCCTACATAACCGTCCCCAAAACTGTACATCGCGCAGTTGGCGGCACTATCTATCAACACGTCAATGTGGGGTAGCGGAAAATCGTCTTTAGGGCAGGCCTTGTTCAGATCTCGATAATCCACACATACCCTTACCTTTCCGTTCTTCTTGGCTACAGGGACTACATTTGCTAGCCATATAGGATACTGCACTTCAACCAGGAATTTGGCTTTGATCTGCTGCCGAATCTCCTCTTTAACCTTGTTCACCCTTTCTGGCCTAAGCCTCCTCAACTTCTGTTTTATAGGCTTATGGTCCGGATATGTTAGAATAGCATGCTCTGCGATGTTCCGATCAATTCCTGGCATGTCTTCATATTTTTTTATTATTCTCTCAAATTTTTCTCTCTCATCAGGAGTTATATTCGATGCTATTAAGATTTCCCTCGAATTTTTTGAGGTTCCAAGATCAAAAAGCGTGGTGTCAGTGGAATCAATATCAAAAATAGATGGGATATGTTCATGTTCATGCATGTTGAGATCTTTGGAAACATCGCATAAATAAACAAAATCACTCATCTTACTAATAATATTATTATTGTCATTTACATCATAAAAAAGTTCCGGAATAAAAAGACAATCTAAGCTAGTATCTTCTTCAGCTTCCGCTGAGGTCGATGCTGCAGCAACTTGTGCCCTGGCTTCCTGGCTTGACAGAGGCCCTTCAGCTATCTCTGAGGAAATCTTCAAATCCCCAATCTTCAGTTCTGACTCTACCGTTTGTTCCTTCCCTTTTAGCCTGGCAGTTATCATCTTCTCGGTGACAACCTCTTCGGGCTCATCCCTACCCCAGGCAATGCATTTGGTCATAACCTCCTCATCCCAGAAGTTCTCAGCCATTTTAATAACTCCTACATCCCAGTCAAAAACATCACCGAAGATCTCAAATCCAGGGGCAATCTTTCCATTCACCCACTGTGGCTCATCTTCACCAGTGTAAGCGCATACTGAGGATGCTGGCATAAAGCTTTCTGAAATGTGAGGGATCTTTTCCGTCGTCTTCTTCTTGCCAAGTCCGCCCTTGTATCCCAAACCCTTCCGATCTTTCTGACCTTGAGTAGTGATTGCGGATTGCGGCCCTTGCGAATTCCTACCAAGACCAGCCCTAGGGAGATAGTGCATCCTCTTCATCATATTAACCACTGGAGGGCTATCCAATGACCTGTGCTCTTCCCCTATCATTGATAGATGAAAACCATTGAATGGCTGATTAGCAATCTCTAGGGTCGATACCTGATTATCCCTGGCCGCCTTAATGGTTACCACCTCGCCTTTATGTGGGAATTTTATCATCCGGTGTAGCATAGACGACACTCCCCCTAGTTTGTGAAACCAAGGCCTCCCAAGCAATGCCGAGAAGTTGGCCGGAATGGGCAAAACCACAAATTCTGTCTCCGTCTCAATAGGTCCAGCCTTGACCAAAGTCTTGAATATACCGGAAGCTTGCCTTCAAGAATTATCGTAAGCTGTAATAGTCAAATCTGACTCGCTAAGCATACCCTCATCCAAACCGAAAGCCTGAAGTGCCACCAGAGGGCAAACATTTATAGATGACCCATCGTCTACCATAACGTAAGCAGTGTGCTTGCCATTGATTTGCGCCTT
This sequence comes from Excoecaria cochinchinensis, assembly GCA_947683425.1. Classification (NCBI taxonomy): domain Eukaryota; kingdom Viridiplantae; phylum Streptophyta; class Magnoliopsida; order Malpighiales; family Euphorbiaceae; genus Excoecaria; species Excoecaria cochinchinensis. The sequence continues at coordinate 28,164,110 of CANTUQ010000146.1, read as the reverse complement.
GATGTACAGCGATCGGTTATGATTACGGCCTTCGACTGGCAAGTCAGCATCAGAATACACTAATCTCTCTCCTGATCCACCTTTTACTATGTCTAACAATTCTGATGGAGAGATTGTAGTAGCCACAGCAGACTCAGTCAAAGCTTCAACCAACTTTTGTCTATGAGAAGGGGACTGCCTCAGAAGATCCCATATAGATATTTGAGCAGTGGTCTTCTTCAACTGTTTGACTATCTGATTCTCTTCCGGCTCTTTCTCTGTCGATGCCTGCGCTGGTTCTAGTGACCTTTCTATCTCTGGGACTACTCTTCCACTTCTCGTTACAGCTCCTACTTTTTTGCCCTCTTCATCTGACTTCCACAGATCCAAAGATATTTCACCTTCCTCCTCATTTTCTTCACCACTCTCGCTACTAGACCAATAATCAATTGTCGCTACAGACATCCTTTCCCCCTTGGCCTCAGGGCGAGTAACAGCAACATACTAATTCCCATATAAGTCCTGCAGCACGTACCATTCTGGTAGGCTTGATCCAATCATGAAAATGGGTGGCGGCACAGCATTATAGCTAGGCTTCCTTTTTTCCTCTCTCCGCTCGGGGTCAGTGATTTGTTTGCTGTCGATCAAATCCTGGATTGAGTGCCTCAGCGCTTTATAATTATCCGTTAAGTGGCCCGTATGCTCATGGAAGGCACAATACTCATTATCTTTATGCCCCAGCGCCCCTTGCATCATAGCAGGCCTGGGAGGCAGTGGCTGCAACTTCCCTTCTTTCATCAACCTTTTTAAAACCTAAGACAGTGGTCTTCCTAAGTTCGAAAACTTCCTCGGGGTAGTTACGTCAGTAGCAGACACCTCAACCGTTCTTCTGGTGCTACCATTGGGACCGGCTGGCCTATTTGTCCCTTGACTGGTATTAGCTCTCTTGGCATAATTGTCATTGCTCGCCTTTCGGGCCAAGTATTCTCCTTTCGCTTCTATGGCTATGTCCTTCAAAGATTCCCAGTCTTTTAAACCCTTCATCTTCAAACCTTCTTTCAAGTACGGGCTCGCGTTTTGATGAACAAACGGATCTGGTCTTGAGTGTTTGGCTTTCTCCTCATCTCCATTACTCTACTCCACCAGCAGGTTAGGTAATCATGGAAGGATTCCTCGGCCTTTTGCTGAAGCAACTCCAAATCCTTGAGGGTCACCTCCATCCTTGTGTTGCAGTCATACTGCGTTAAAACTCCTCTGTGAGCATATCCCAATCCTCCTTGGTTCGACAATCGAGGCTGTGGTACCAATCTATGGCGGGGCCAGTTAGGCTCAAGCAAAAGTATTCCACTTTGTGCCTCTTGGACAAGGTAGTCCCTTTCATGATTAAGGAATACTGCTTTACATGGGCGGTCGGGTCAGAAGTGTCGTCAAACTTGGGGACATCAGGTATCTTGAAATTGTACGGGATTGGGTCATCTCCCTCCAGCTCCTTATCTTCTGGGTTCATCCCTTGGCCTCTACCCAACATGCGGGCCATAGGCTCAAACTTTTCTTCCATCTTCTTCCAGATGAACTCTTCGGGTTGGGGTGCCTTCCCCCTCTCAGATACAACACTCATTTTGTCATCTTCATTCTCCTGATCATCTTCTAACCTTAGTGCCTGTCTCCTTCTCTGGGCCCCGGAAGCCACTGACCTCAGATCTATGGGTGGTGGTCGAATCGGTTCCTCTTGTCTTTTTACTCTTTCCTCTTCCCGGTCATTTTGTCTCATGGGAGGAGGAGGAGGAGGATTTTGCAGAGCCATTGCAGCTAACATATTCATCATACGGGCCTTCGAACTCCTCAAACCTTCTACCTACTTCTTCAGCAATCAAAGCCCTGGTAGCATCATTTTCCCTTGGTGAGTTTGCCATCTCTGATATGGTACCACTGGTTTCTAAATGGGTTTCTAGAAGGCTCTCTCTTTGTAACACCCCAAAACCACCCCAGTAGTTTGAGCCTGTCTGTGTCTGTATGTGTGTATTTTATGTGTTGCATGTGTGTGTTAATTTTGATTATTTATTTTAATTATGTGTTTGTATATGTATTAGTATGAGAAGAGGAGATAGGTTTGTGTGTGAGTTAGTGTATGGAAGTAGGATGTGAGTAAGGGAAAGGTTTGTGTGTGAGTTAGTGTATGGGAGTAGGGTGTGCTATGGGGCATTTGTCCTATGGGAGAGTAACATGTGGCTTAGACATAAGAATGACTTTAATTAGAAAAGAGAGGGAGAGAGAGAAGACAGCCATTTCCCTTTGATTCCCGTTCCTCTTCCCTCCCTCACGCCATTCTCTTCTTTTCCTTTTTCTTCTTCTTTGTTCTTCCTTCTTCTTTGCACAATCTTGCTCCCTCTCCTTTCTTTGAGTAGTTTGAGTTATTTGGCTTGTGATTTTAAAGCTCAAAGGTGAGTATGGGTTAGTGATTCCTTAGATCCTTCTTTTTCCTCTTCTCTAGGTTTTAAGTATTTGTATATGTATATGTGGGTTGTTATAGAATTTATCTTGGTTGTTGTGGGTTTGTGGTTCAAAGGAGTCTCCTAGACCGGCGAAAGGGAAAGAAATAGCTAGCGGGAGCAGAGCTCACAAGTAGGAGCAAAGGAGATCAGGTTTGGGAACGTTTGTCTTTTGTATATGTTTGTGATTTGAGTTAGGTATTTGCACTTTTGCTTTGATCGGAGTTATGAGTTGTGTAAGAATACCTTAGATTGAATTAAGCATGATATGTGATGCTAGAGGGTGTGTATTGTTTGAAGAATTTGCAAGAAATCATGTGGATAGTTGCAATTGTTGTCAAATTTGCTATTTTGGGATTTCTTGAAATTGGGCATGTATTTGGCTTGATTTAATTGAGATAAATGGTGATAAAGCTGGGCTTTTAATTATATTATGAGTTGTTGATGCTTGTGTTGCTTGATTTTGAGGTTTAGAATCAATTTTGGAAGTTTGAATGTGTTTAGTGTGAGATTTCTGCAGATTTTGGGCGTAAGAGCTCAAAAACCCGTATCTGTCGCGATCGCGACACTGTCTCGAGCACGACAGAGCGCGGAGGTTTCATCTCTCCCGCCGGCGCGAGAGCCATCGCGCTGAGGAGCTCGGCAGGGAGCTCTATGTCGCGAGCGCAACGAATGTCGTGAGCGCGATAGAGTGGTCAATCCCCGAGCATGTGTAGGGCTCCCCTCTGTCGCGAGCGCGATGGACTTGGCAAGTTGGCCTCTGTCGCGAGCGTGATAGAGGACAACACCTACATCCTCTCGCGAGCGTGAGGTTGCTCGCGACCGCGAGGCGAGGCGTGGAAGTGTGATTTTGCTTCTGTCACGAGCGCAACAGGCATAGCTTCCAAATTTGGTTTCTTCTCCTTTTTGCTTGATGATTTGATTTCTTTTGCATGCACTCTTTCATTAAAGCCTTGACTATTTATTTAAATAAATAATATGTATGTTAACTTGACAATTTTTCGTATAACCTGCTAATGTCGGATAAGTTGATAGTTAGGCATGCCTAATAGAGCTATGTGTCGCTGCAGCTATGTGTACGATTTTGGACCCTGATCAGGTCCCCCGATCGGATCCTCGCGATCCTTCTGTTCAAATCTTTCTTAAGATTCTATGTGAAACAATTTGGAACAAAAAAATAAAAAGAATGTTTTGATACCTTCGGGTATCTATGTGTTTATAATACGGTATCGGTACCCAAAACCAATATGACATAAGTTCATATACATGCCAAAATACTTAAACTTAACATACATAAATTTCCAACTATATCTTTAAATCTGCTTCCAAAAATCATGAGGTATGCTATGCTCCAAGCCCTAAGGAGTACCTATACGCAGTCAAATAAAACTACGTGCTGGGCATTAAATATGTCCAGTGGTGATTGCATTTTCAGGTATTTCTACTAACTAAGTTCACATGCATAATTATAATACATAAAATAAAATTAACATTTAATTCATTTTTCATTTATGCATGCAATCTTATGCCAAATTACTATTAAATCATTTATTTAAGGGCATATTACCATTAAGTACACATAAAAGTCCATAATTACCATTTTGTCCCTAAACATGGCAAAATTACAATTTTGTCCTCAAACTTTACCAAAATTAAAAAAATGTCATTAGTTCATTTTATTTATACAATTAATCATTATTTAACATGCAAATTACGATAATGCCCTCTAATTACAAATTTCATGCCAAATTACATTTTAGTCCTTAGAAAGTGGTCAATTTTCATATTTAGCCAATTAATTACATTTTTACCCTTATTAACCTTTATTAACTTATATATGGTCAAAATTACCATTTTGCCCTCAATCTTTTTCAATCATTCCTATTATGCCCCTTTTTTATACAAATATCATTTTAATCACAATTTAACCATTTTAAGCTCATTTTTACCATATTGCCCCTGTATAAAACTGGCAGACATCTATAATCGTGATAAATGAGATATGAACCCAATAGGTTCAATACAGAATGGAGGGACCTCGAGGGACCACCCCTATTATACAGACAACAAAAATACAAATAAATACAGTATTAAGACAGAACAATACAGAATATGACCGTCATTGGACTATAACAAGTGAGATATCATGCTCACACCTACGGTTAAAGTGTCCCTATGGCTAGCCACTATATCCAGAACTAGACTTGACTACCAGATTACTACATAGGGCATTAATATTCCATTTTTCACATCTTTTAAATTACCAGTCATACTTTTCTTGGAATTTCATCATGCTATTCCATTCTTTTCCATTCAGATCAAGCATTATACATTTAATTTCCTTCCATATGCCATGTCATGCCATTAAACTCATGAAATCATCAAAGTAAACATGGATATACACATGTGTACCATTCGGGCAACATACCAATTTTTCACCATTAATTCTTTTCATCACCTTTAATATTTATTTAGGTAATTTACATGTCAAATATCATAGCCATGTCATTCTTTCACATCAAAATCACATTTTTACATACATATTTCATTCGGCCAACATGTACATAATCCATTATGTGAATTTTTCATTCTCTAATGCTTTCTATTAGTTAGTTTACATGCCAAATATCATGTATACATCATAAAGATGCAGTATACATCATCATACATCTTGAAAAACCCATGAATACCATTTAGCCTACATAGGAATTCTTCCCCTAAGTTTTTTTTTCTCATTTTATCCATTCATTTCATCATTATTAACATCGCTAAGCATGAATATCAAGCTATATTCAATTAAACATGCCTTTTTCACATACTTAGTTCACAAACATAACCTAAATCACAACATAAACCATGGAAATAGATGGAGTTTGCAATCATAAACCTTAGGTCCTTGTAAAACACCTCTAAATACTCCTTTTCTTTGCCTTTAGCTTGATTGGAAACTTCTTCACCTTGATGACCTCACTATGGCCGAATATAAAGATGAAGATTCCATCAATATTAAGCTTCCTTTTAACAAATAAACTTCATAAACATGTTCTACACATCCTAAAGTACCTTTACGAAACCTTGAACCAAATTAAAAACACCTAAATCACTTACCTCAAAATCACACCTTAACTTAAAAGTCTTGGTTTTCCTTACTTTCAAACCTTCAAATGGACTTTTAATATCACCAATGGATTCTAGAGGAGCTGAAATATGTTAGGTAGGCTTAGATTTGTGGAGAGATAGAGAGAGATTGGAAGAAAGTGAGAAGCATCAATTCGGCCAAGATGGATGGAGGTGAGGCAAAAAGCTTATGGAGAATTCTGGAGAAATCCAAAAAATGTGATGTATTTATATGGGGTAAGTTGAATCAAACCAGGTCCAACCTAAGTGGTCAAACCGATTTAGGTTAATTTTCGATTTTTGGGTCATTTTTCACTATTTTAGGGTAACTTTGTGTTCCACAACTCATTTTCACTCCCAATCAATTCAATCATTCTTATAATACCAAATATAGCCTCCACATAAAATTTTAGCTCAATCGGAGTCCATTTGGGCCCCGATTCACTTAAACCGGTTTGGTTAAATATTGTTCGGTTCTGCCGTAAAATACAATTCTAATGCTGTCAAAAATTTCTAAAAATTATTCCGAACCTTTGCACTCCCCACAGTGAACCTTGTTAATCCCAATAACCATTTTTAAAAATTCAGTTAAAGTTCAGTCAAACATCTGTTCAACCGAACCGAACTAGAGGCAAACTTCAGTTTGATATTTGGGGACCTATTTAACCTCATTTTCGCACCAAATTTTACCACTAGACTCCTGACAGTCCGTAGATAAATTTTATCAAATGATATTTTTTTAGAATACAACTGCAATTATAAGCTATACTGCTCGCCAATAGGTCACCCATCCTAGAATTGCTATACCTCAAGCATGCTTAGCCTTTAAACTCTAGTGGACTTAAGGTACTACAAACATAATTCCATACCATAATCAGATAATAGACTCTACGAAAAACACTGAATACTGCTAGGCTAACATGTAGGCCGTTACACTACCAAACTAGAAACACATCCAGAACACTTCACTGTGATTTGTTCAACCAGAACAGAAACTCATAATTTACTTAACTAAAACATTGATAAAATTGCAACTCTACGGTATTCGATAAATTCCACCTAGAAAACAACACTTATAGGAAAATGTTTCTACATAATAAATGTTTTAATATGTCTTATGGTTATCATGGCATAAAAATCATGAAATTTGGACAAGTAACCTAAGAGTTATACTCATTAGAACACAAACTACTTCAACAGTGTAACTAAGCAATTTTAAACAATGGACAAAATCATGAGGCTATTGTAATTGAGGAATTTCACTAAGCAAACAACATTTCTGGGCAATAAAGTCTTCTATACAATTGTTACACTATGTCATAATTTAATTTTGACATAAAAAGTATCGAATTTGGATATCATACCTAAGAGTTATACTTATTAGAACACAACCTAGTCCTGTAATAGGGACAGAACTAAAATTAGGCATTCCATTGTGTTTTCACACATCTTAGGCATATAATTAGATTTCTATTTCTTCTAGATATTTATAAATCTATTTCTTATGGCTATGTTCCAACTAGAATCATATTATTTAGAGCTCTATAGGCCAATTTATGATCAAATTCCAGAAGTGGTTCGAATGAACCAAAAATAGAACTCAACAAAACCAATTCCCTAGATAATTATACATTTAATTCGACCAAATCCACAATAAATCAACATTCTTCCATCAAAATCATACTTATTACAAGATAAAAATCAAATCTAAAGAATTAAATACATACCAATTAACATGAAAAGTAAATAGGAATTAAACTCACTTACTTGAATCAATTAATTTAACTAGCCATCAATCTCTTTCCCCAAATCCTACTCTTGCTTCATTCTCTTTTAAATTCTTTTATTTCACTTCATAACCTTTATAAACTTAATGTTAAACACACACCCGTATAAAGAGAAAGCTTGAACCAAATCAAGCGGGCAGAAGAGAACATGTACCACCTTCCTCTCTCTTTAAAAACTTGTATTTATATATGCATGTAAATTGATTTGTGGCTAATTCTTTGTATGCTACGCAAATTCCACTTCTACATACTTAAACATCTTTAATTTACTATAATCCATGATTTTAATTTATTAATCCCAAATTTAACTCTAATCTTGGATTTTTACATTTTAGTTAATTATTTATTGCCATCAATTAAGTCGTTTCTGAACTTTTAATTTCTTTCAATTTAATCATTTTTCCTATTATTAAATATTTCATTTCAAATTCATTAATTTAATCTTTAATTATTGGGCCGTTATACATGCCTTAATTCATGTAAGGTGTATTTTGGGTAATTACACTACCAATATAATTTATTGACTCTTATTACAAATTACCTTACAATGCCTTGCAGATTACAAACTACATATAATAGGAGCTCGCTTCTTGCTAGATACAGGGCAAGAAAATGCAAAATTTATCAATGACAAAGTAACAAAAGTGATGAACTTTAAAGCCAAAACAAGCAAGCAAGCATTATATACTAACAGCAGAGAAAGATAGGTCATACATACATACATATATACAAAAATACATATATACATACATATATACATACATACATACATACATACATACATACATACATACATACATACACATACATACATATGTATATATATATACACATATATTCTTTGTCATAGAACCTTCCTGCTGCTATCCTCTTAACAAAACACATGCTACTCATAAACAATTTATATGAGCATCAATAGCCAGAGGATTATATATTCCAACGTAAATTTTAATGGCTGTGTCCATGCTTCATTCAAGTAATTCATGCAACTATCAATAGCTAAGGGATTCTATTGACATCTCCCAGAACATACAAAACTCATATGGGTAAGACAACAAAACTGGGGCTTTTTGGCACACCTAATCTTAACACTTTTTAACACATAATTCAATGCATAATAAATAGTATAGACCTTCTTTGAAAGGAAAAACACCTATCCGCTTACATGCCAAATCAAGAAAATTTTACACTTATACATTTTCAACCCTTACATCCTATATGCTATGTCTAAAGGATAAAAGACTCATCTTAACATATCTTATTACCTATAGTATAGTGGTTACAAGGTCTACTTGGGCTGCATTGTATGTACTGTTAAAGTGATAGCAGTTAACAAATAGGTGGGTATGGAATTATTTTAGTAGAGATGCAGGAGAACAAAAATGATTTTGCATATGTTTAAATTATACAAATAATTTCAAAAGGAAGAAAGAAAGATGCAAAAGTATAACCTATAAGACCCGGTAATGTTTGTAAGAATTGAATTTTTCTAGTTGTTTATACAATTAATTTTTGTTTGCATGTAGGGATCTTCCTATTTTCCTAATAATATTTCAAAAGAATAGGAAAACAAAATTGTAAAAGGGCATTTACAGCAAAATATCAAGGAAAGGAAAAGAGATCAATTCACACCGTAGGCTTTTGGAATCGACTCTGGAATCCTTGATATGGTTTGAATTCTTCTTTCCATCTTAAGAAATGCCTTTTCAACAAATTATAAGCTTTCGATTCTTATGTACTAAAGTACATTGTAACAGTATCAAACTTTAACTGAATGAGGCAGAAATCATCATGTAAGGACCCAAAATGTAACTTAGACGTATAAAAAAGTGTATAACAGCCCGATACTTAAAGATTTAACTGGTGAATTGGAATCAAAATATTTAATAGTAGGAAAAAGGGATTAAATTGAAAGAAATTAAAAGTTCAGATAGGACTTAATTCAAAGAAATAAATAATCAAGTAGCTAAAATGTAAAAATGCAAGATTAGAGTTAAATGTGGGATTAATTAATTTAAACCATGACATTTTATTAATTAATCTGTACTTAGATATGTGTGAGCGAAATTTACGTGGCGCATAAAGGATTAGCCACCATAGTTTCCTCCATGCATAAAAAAGAGATTGAAGGAAAGAAAATTAGATATAATGAACTTGATTCTATCTGGTTCGAAAAAAAAATGGGACTCAATTTTGTGTATGTAACGCCCATTCCCGACTGCACACTTAGCTCAGCTAAACAGACGAGAATGGTTGTTAAGCAGCAAATACATGCACAAAATCTCTACTTTACTCGCATGCCAACACAAGTACTAATAAATTTCATTACACATACATTCACATGCAGCGGATATCTTATACTATCACATGCTTGAACAACATATTTACATGTACATATACATCATAAGTTTAATATTACAATTTAACCACTTGCGATATTACAAACTTTACATAATACAAAAGATTATACAAACATCTATCATATAAATATTCCCAAAACCCCAAAAACCTACACTATGATTACCCCTAGTGTTGACCTTTAGCGATACGGATCTGTCCTTCGAGGCCACTTCACATCCAAACCTACACGAATTAGCAAACCCGTGCTAAACGATAATACTTAGTGGGGAAAACAATCCAATAACATAGCATATGCACATATAGATATAGATAATTCATTGCAACTATAATAGGTCATATAAGTTCCATATTCCCAAAATCAGCATACGCATAAGTAAATATAATTATTCAATGTATGATCCAAAAAATGACGATCGTATTTTGATTACACTAACACATCATTTTCGCTTGCTCTTTAAGTTCACATTTAAAATTGTGTCACATAGTTTTTCATCATTCAACTAAATTAGCATAATCATTTATTTATAGACTTGCCTGCAACTCAAAGATGTGGATAATGGGTAACGCATCAGTACCCAATGGTACAATAATCACATTAGTATCCATAAATACCATACATTCGCATTAGTACCCGAAGGTACCGAAAGAATCAATAAATTTGCATTAAAGGAACCCATTAAGGATTCAATCGCATTGGTGATTCCATAGGAATCAGACGCATTTGGCTGCAGCACTTAGACCCTATAGGCATGCCTACCTATCCACTACTTGACTCGCAGGCTATATTATTATTCTAGTTATTCATATTATCCCATTTCAAATATATAAATATGCAGCAATAATATGGCTCACTTCATAATTATTTCACTTAGCAAAAATATAAGAGGTTATTCACAAACATAACACAATGATTAATCTCATACACATGTTCTCTTTACATATAAATATGAATAAATCAGTCAATAGAAGTCCTTTAAAACATCTAAAAGTGTCGCGCTCGCGACAGACTCGAGTATTAGTTTTTGTTGTGCTAGTGGCCTAAGTAACGCTCGCGATAGAACATCACTTCCATCTCTATCGTGCTCGCACACATGCGCATGCCTGCGATAGAAGCTAAAATTCACTTAAACAGCTTTCTATCAGGCTCGCGACCCTTGTCATGCTCGCAATAGAGCCCTACATTCCAATTTCAAGCTCCTAAACACATTCCATCACTTCTACTCTTAACCCATTTTTGCATATAATTCCCACTACCTACTTGTATGTTCTTTAGGCGTTCAACTAACAATCTATTAAGGATATATTCTAACACATTTCTCATCCATCTAACATTATAAGGTCAAGGTTATAAACCATACTAGTTCATCTTACTAGATACCCTACTATTATGCTTTTACATAATTTTCTTAACCAATTAATGTGTACTAATTTATGTAAGATTTACAATAGGTCTCAAACTCACTGTTTAACATGCTTTTTCACATTCTAATGTGCCAATTCACATACCAATCACAATTTATTCCATTCATATATCAATGTATAATTCGTTTAAGAACAGAGCAACACACCTACATTCATTCTCTAGGTCAACACTTCTCATCTCAACTCAATAATTTAGACACTTGATTTTATATTTAGTGTTCTTCACAAACACACACATTTCAATCATACAAATTCTAGAATTCATAATATATCAAAATTAACACAAAAAAGGGAGTTTTCCTAAACCTCTTCTCCTAAGCTCCTTAGGAAGTCAATTAGCACTTTGATCCTCCACCTTCTATTTTCCTTTACTTTTCTTTGTTTCCTCAACAACAAGTTCAAGTCCAATTTTCCAGAATTGGACACCAATGTCAAATTCCATATCAACCCGAAATAAGAAATAGAAAGAGAAGATGAATAGCAAACCAACTCAATAACTTACATTACAAAACAGAAGCTTAACTTCATCAATTAAACTCTTGATCAAACCACAGAATTTATGGAATCAAGATTGAAGGGGATGGTACACAAAGAAGAAGAAGGAGAAGAACAAAATTTAGAGAGAGAGCAGCCAAAACCACAAACACAATTCTGTATTTCTCTCTCTAAACTCACTATATAATGCATGGCTATTGGAAGGTGGCAGCTCCACAAGACCACACGTGGAGTCCACTAAATTCCTTAATCCCCAATTAACTCAAATCTGATTTTAGTTAATCTTTATCAGCCACTAATTAATCTTGCTTAACATTAAACATGCACATTAACTAATAAGTCACTTAAACTATTTTATTAATTCAATTGGGTCCTCAATTGGTCTTAGACTTTAGTCCTTAATTAACATACTCAATGCAATCTTACTCCAATTATAATAATTAGACCAATAAGCTACTAGGGTATATTTCGAGCCATTACAACTCTCCCCTCCTAAAAAGAATTTCGTCCGCCAAATTCATACCTGAATGAAATAGATGGGGATGTTGTTCTAGCATAGCAGCTTTTGGTTCCCAAGTTGCCTCTTCTATTCCGTGATGCTGCCACAACACTTTCACTAATGGAATCTATTTGCTACGGAGCTGTCTCACTTCTCTAGCCAAAGTTGCTTTCGGTTTCTCATCATAACAAAAATCTGCTTAAACTTGTATCTCTTGTACCGATATGATGTGACACTCATCTGATCAATATCTTCTCAGCATTGATACATGAAAGACATCATGAAATCTTTCTAATGTCGGAGGCAAAACTAACCTATAAGCAACTGATCCCACTTTTTGCAATATCTCATAAGGCCCAATATACGTAGGACTTAACTTACCTTTCTTACCAAATCGCAACACCTTCCTCCATGGAGATACCTTCAGAAACACTTTATCACCTACTACAAACTCAATGTCTTTCCTTTTTAAGTCTGTATACGACTTCTGCCTATCACTAGTAGCCTTCAAACATTGTTGAATGATTTTTGCTTTTTCTTCGGTATCTCTTACTAAATCTGGATCAATAACCTTGTGCTCACCCAATTCTGTCCAACAAACCGGCGTCCGACACTTTCTACTATATAACACTTCATATGGTGCCATGCTAATACTCGCTTGATAACTGTTGTTATAAGAAAATTTTATCAATGGAATATACCTATCCCAACTCTTAGTGAAATCCAAAACACAAGCTCTAAGCAAATCTTCAAACACCTGAATAACCCTTTCTGATTGTCCATCAATCTGAGGATGGAATGCTGTACTGAAATTCAACTTTATACCCATTGCAACTTGCAAACTCTTCCAAAACTTGGAAGTAAATCTTGGATCCCTATCTGACACAATATATAAGGGAATACCATGCAATCTAATAATTTCCTTCACATACAACTTCGCTAACGGATCCATTGAATAATCCATTCGAACTGGAAGAAAGTGAGCTAACTTTGAAAACCGATCCACAATCACCCACATTGAATCATGCTACTTTGATGTCAAAGGCTGTCTAGAAATGAAGTACATGGTAATGTTATCCCATTTCCACTGTGGAATAGAAAGAGGAGTTAACAATCAATGAGGAACCTGATGTTCCGTTTTCATCTGTTGACAAGTTAAACACTTGGAGAGATACCCCACAACATCCTTTTTCATTCCAGGCCACCAGTAAAAGTGCTTTAGGTCTTGATACATCTTATTTCCACCTGGGTGCAAAGTAAAGACTGTGTCATGTGCTTCATGCAGAAGTTTTTTTCTCAACCCTTTATCACTTGCAACATATAACCGATTCTTATAAAATAGTACACCTTCCTCACTCACTGAATAGTCAGTTTTATCCCCCTCTCTGACTGGCTATAGAGTTTGCTACAATTTCTGATCACTTTTCTGTGCCAATACTAACTCATCTCTCAACATAAACCTAGCTTTCAACTGAGCTAGCAAAGCTCCATATAAAGTAAACTTCCACTTCACTTGTTGTAATAATAAAGTCAAAATAGACTTCCTGCTTAACGCATCGGCCACAACATTGGCTTTACCAAGATGATAATCTACTATACAATCATAGTCTTTGAATAATTCGAGCCACCTATGCTGTCTTAAATTCAATTCCTTCTGAGTTAGCAAATATTTGTGACTTTTATGATCCGTGAAGATCTTACACCATTCACTATATAAGTAGTGTCGCCAAATTTTTAAAGCAAACACCACTGCAGCTAACTCTAAGTCATGAGTTGGGTAATTCTATTCATGTGGCTTCAATTATCTTGAAGTATAATCCACAACCGTTCCAACTTGCATCAATACACAACCTAATCTTATTCCAAAAGCATTATTATACAGAACGTATTCCTTACCGTAAATAGGTTGAGTTAAGATTGGTGCTTCCACCAACATTCTCTTTAACTGTTCGAAACTAGTCTGACATTTATCTGACCATTCAAATCTAATTCCTTTACGAAGAAATCTAGTCAGTGGTAAAGCTATCACCGAAATTGCACAAACTGCGTATAATACCCGGCTAATCCTAGAAAACTGCAGATCTCAGCCACATTCTTGGGTGGCTTCCAATTAACAATCGCTTCTATCTTGGCTGGATCCACCTTTACACTTGCAAAAGACACAACATGGCTCAGAAAAAACACTTCCTTTAACAAGAATTCACCTTTGCTCAGCTTAGCAAACAATTGATGCTCCCTTAGGGTCTGAAGCACAATTCTTAGATGTTGCTCATGTTCATTCTCATTCTATAAATAGACAAGAATATCGTCAATGAACAGTACTACAAACTGGTCTAAATAAAGCAAAAACACTCTGTTCATCAAATCCATAAATGCAGCAGGCGCATTAGTTAACCCGAATGGCATTACTAAGAATTCGTAATGTCCATAACGAGTCCTAAATGCAGTCTTGGGTATATCTACCTTCTTTACTTGCAACTGATAATACCCAGACCTCAGATCTATCTTGAAAAACACACCTGCTCCTCTCAATTGATTAAACAGATCCTCAATTTTGGCAAAGTGTACCGATTCTTCACTGTCACCTTATTCAACTACTTATAATCAATACACATTCACATGGTTCCATCTTTCTTCATTACAAATAATACTGGTGCTCCCCAAGGAGACACACTAGGTCTTATAAACCCTATCTAACAATTCCTGCAACTGAGTCTTTAATTTTTTTAACTCAATGGGACCCATTCGATAGGGTACCTTAGACACAGGTACTATTCTAGGCATAGTGTCGATGGATAATTCAACTTCCCTCACTGGTGGTACACCAGACAATTCTTCTAGGAATACATCAAGAAACTCTCTAACTACGGGTATATCCTGAATTCTCACTTGCTTTCTTTTGGATTCCAATACAAGGGCCAAGAAAGTTTCACACCCTTTTCTCAGACATCAGTAAGCTTGCATCACCGATAACACATTAACTAAGGGATTAGAGCAAACACCCCTCACAGTCACCTTATACCCTTCCTTATTACTAAGCACAATTGTGTTCTTCCTATAGTCAACTATAGCTTAATGCTTACTCAACCAGTCTATTCCCAAAATTAAGTCAAACTCACCAAACGACAATTCAATCAAGTCTACGGGAAATACATGACCTTGAGCTAAAATTTTATATGAAGGCTAATTTATATATTTTAAGAATTATGAAACTTATTTTGGGAGAAATTGAGATTGGAAAAGTGAGAAAAATAATTTAGAGTTGCTAAATGGTCCATAATGTCAAAAATGGGCTTGAAATGGTTGGACTAACTTGGTTGGACCAGGCCCAGACTAATAAACCACTTATAAATACCCCAAATGTCTGATTTTTCTAGAGAAATCCCTAAAAATATAGTAGGTCCTGCTCCCTTCTTCCTTGGCCGAATTGGTCACCTTAAGTTTCCACTAAATTTCTTCATTTTCTCCATATTTCTCACCAAATCCAGGCCTCCTAATTAAATATCAGCTCCTCTACAATCAAGTAGTGGTTATTTAAGTTCATTTGAAGGGTTAGAAGTGGTAAAAATCAATGATTCAGGGCACAATTTTGAGGTAAAAGAAATTGATATTTTTAAATTGGATCAATGGTTCAAATAGATAGATTAGGATATGTAAATCATGTTTATATAATTATATTGTAAAAAGGAAGCAAAATAATAATGTTTTATATTCGGCCACGGTTAGGAAATCAAGGAAAGGAAGGTACATCCAAGGGTTAAGGCAAAGAAAAGGAAGTTTGAGAAGCCTAGAGCAAGGATTTGAGGTTTGTGGTTACAAAATCCAATCTTTTCCAGTTATTTTGTATGATTTTAAGTTATATTTAAGTTTAAAGTATGTGAAATATGCATGATAAATTGAATCAAACCTTATAATCATATTTAGGGAGGTTAAAATGGTTATTTAAGTGGTTAAAATGGAAAGAAAAATTTTGTGTATGGAAGACATAGTGAGGCTGAATGGTTACACTAGGTTTTACATGGTATATTTTGATGATTTATGTAGGATAATTGCATGATTATGATAATATACATGAAACTTAGCTAGATTAATGAATAAAGCAAAGAAAAATAATTTTTTATATTAAAAGGTGACTAAAACCGAATGGTATACATAGGTATATCATTAGTGTATTAAGTATTAATGCAAACTAATTATATACTTAGGCTAATTAAAGTGTAATCTAGCTAAATTAATAATAATTGAGTAAAGAGTAAATTTAATGGTAAATTTGTTATTATAACCGAATGGTATACATAGGGTAATTGGGGTAATTTTTTATATTAAAAGGTGACTAAAACCGAATGGTATACATAGGTATATCATTAGTGTATTAAGTATTAATGCAAACTAATTATATACTTAGGCTAATTAAAGTGTAATCTAGCTAAATTAATAATAATTGAGTAAAGAGTAAATTTAATGGTAAATTTGTTATTATAACCGAATGGTATACATAGGGTAATTGGTGTATATTTTGATTATTTATTTGGTGTGATGGCATAAAATGAACATGTGATGGAAATTAAGTGTATACTAATTAATTAGGAATTATTGGAATTAAATTGAATATTTTCTAATTGGTAATTATTTTATGTTTAGAATAAAAAATATAGATTGAGTTATGTTTAATTTATGTTATGGCATAATTGATGTTAGAATTGAATAATAAGTGTTTTGTAATTGATTTGATGGAAAAAGTATGAAGTGTAAATGATTTTGTTATGTTGGTCATATATGGTAATTTGATGTTTAATAATATGAATAAAATGTATGTTATGTATTTAATGAAAATTAAATTGAATGAATAATTTTTTTGCCCTTAGTAGTTGTTTAGTAGTTAAATCTAACTCATGATATAGTTGGCTAGACATAGAGACATTATAGTGTACCGCGATAACGAGTCACGGCGACTCGCAATTGTAGGCCAATGATAGTCTACTTATAGTGTCACAGTGTTAAATGTTAAATGTTAAAGGTTAAAATATAAATGTATTATCATCGGAGCGCAATCTTGCCCCTAAGTGGCCACTTTGGTAGGTTTGCGATTTTAGAGCTCTGTCCTGCATATCCAGTCTAGTGATTTCTACTGGATGATACTAGGGGCAAATTAAAGAAATGTATTAAAATGAAATCATTTGAGGAATACGGTGAAAAAGGGTAATAATGGTAAAAATGATTAAAAATTTTAGTAAATGAGAGTTAAAATAAGGAAAAGAGTGAAAAAGGACTTAATTATAAGAATTTAAAAAGATTTAGGGACTAAATGGCAAAAATGTAAATTTAATAGTCAATAAAGTTAAATAAGAGAAAATATGAAATAAATTAGTAAAATAAGTAAATTGATTATTGTATAAGGACTAAAATATAATTTGATATGAAAATAATATTTCAACGACTAAATGGTAAATTGTAAGTCATATAAGAAATTAATGGTGAGAATTTGTTAACTAGTGACATTATTGTAAATAAATAAGAAATTAAGGGCAATATTTTAAATTAGTGATTTGTTTAGGGACTAAAATATAAATTGATGTAAATAGTATAAATTAAAGAATTTAAAATTTAATTGGTTAGTTAAATGAATTCTATTTATGTAATTAATTTATAATGGAGGATTAGTGAATGAATAAATAAATAGTAGTAATATTAATAATAATGTGTATGGAAATGTATAATAAATAATATAAAGTTTATTGTATTGGTAATACATATTTTAGTGTAATTAATCACTAAGAAAAGAAATGAAATGGAAATGAGCAATAATGAAGTGAAATGAGAATTGAAGCGAAAACAGACTTAAATGTAAAGATTTAAAAGAATTAGAGGAAAATGGTAATTATGTAAACTATTACCAATTTAATCTAAATTGTAAATTAATGATAATAATGTTAATTTAAGGACTAAAATGTAATTGAATAGTAATATAAGAATTAAATGTGAAATTAGGTGATAATGAATGATTAATTAAATAAAGATTAATTGAATAAATAAGGTTATTAATGAATTAAACTTGAAAATAAGATAAATTAATTATTTATGAGATATTAACTAGTAAAATTATAGAATAAGCAATAAAAATATTTGTAATGTGGAAAAATTACTAATAATAGATTTAATGACTTAAAATGTTTGAAATATGCATGTGCGTGTGTAGCTTTAAGATAGTGGAAATCTTTGGATTTGTAACTACCACTGAGCATATTTAATGCTCAGCACGTAGTTTTATTTGACTGCATGTAGGTGCCCCATAGAACATTTGGAGCAAACATTCCTAGATATTTTGGGAGCGGACCGGAGAAGGATGTAGTTAAAGAATATTTTGTATGTTTAAGTTATTGGCATGTATATGTATATGGAAGAATTTATGATTGTGTATTAAGGCATGTATGTGAACATTTATATATTTTGGATGGTAAGATGATATTGATGGATGACATGAATTTTGGACTGTTTATGAATGTGTTGTGATGTTATATGTTGTTGTGCCCCTGAATTGGGCTGAGTATTGTTTGGTTTGCAGGATGGGTAGCTTAAGTATATGGCCATTATACTGCCAAAAGTTTGTCCAAATGAATAGTAACCTTGGATAGTTACGGGTCAATTGACAAAAAAAAAAAGAAAACAAAATTGAGATGATTATTAAGTCATAATAACTCATATCATAGATATTGTAATATCAAATGGAGACCGGTTTTTATTTATTGGGGTTAAAAACATATATGGTTATGTAGGAAAAACAAATTTTAACCGTGTTTGCGGTTATCAAATGATAGCTGGTGCCATACAATCTTGGTAAACGTAAAAATAAGCGTAGTGTACGTGTAGTATAAGGGTGTTACATAGTTCCTCTTAAGGCATTTGGGGATGTTGCTTCAAATAGTTCTAGTCCAATGGTTGCCATTTGGCCAACTTTGTTGTCACAAATGGGCTCTTTCTCATGCACTTTTGATATAAAACACGCAAATTTATCATCCATATTCACACAGTTTCTCTCTATGGAGTACCCAGAAGAGCGTTGATCCGCATCAGGACAATACAAAAAGAAAGACTTTTACTTTTCAGAATCATCTCGGATGTTATCTCTTCCATCATCAAGGGAGATGACATCATTTTCATCATGAAGCTTAATAGTAGAATCAAGCATAATAATTTCTCTAGCCACTTGCATTACTTTAGAGCAACGATCGGGTTCTTGTTGTATTTTTGAGTTACTATTTTCACCCAAATTACCTATTTAATCCCTATAAGTTCTATTTTAAACATGTTTCACTTTTTAACCTCAATTTTAATATTTTATTTTTTGTTTATCTATTTAGCATTCTTTTTATCCTTAATCCTTGTACAATTATCGTACACTCCCTTTTATTCATAGTTCTTTATGTAATTGCTATTTTACATTCTTTTACTTTGCATTCATTCCATATTTATCAATTTAACCTAAATTCTCTTATTTAACTATGAATTACAGTTTTACTTTTATTTACCTAATTTGTTAACTTATTACAATTATACCTTTTCTATGCATATATTGACTTTCTACTCTTATTATTTTTATCTTGTTTTTATCATTACCACTTTACCCTTCTATCTTCTATTTAATAACATATTTACGGTTATCTCACAAATTTTTTCTTTTATTACAACTTACACATACATTTTATTTCTTTGTATAATTATCTTTTTAACCTTTATTTCCATTCTTATTACAAACTTATTGTTTTATTCACTTGAATGTACAAATCTACCATTAGTCTTTATCATTGTATCACCAAATTTCCTTTTAATCCTTTAACTTTTATTACCCAATTTATTTCCTAAATCTATCAATTTACCTTTATGTTCTTAATTCCTTATATATACCTTTTCATACCTTTTATTCTTATTTTCTTATAAAAATACTAAATAATTCTTATCTTATGTGTTTATATTCACCATTTTGACCTTAATTTTTCTATTTGCACATATATGCTCTGTAATGGCCCAAAAGTCGTGTTGGAAAATTTACCTATGGCTGAATGATTTTTTATTTGATCATAAAAAAATATTGGTTATGACGAGTCCGTGGTTGAAATTTGAGGTCAAACGGAGGTCAATTGGGTACGAAAAGTGCAAAATAGTGAAAAAGAGTCATATGGGGCGTCTGTCCATCATAGACGGCCATCTGTGGTGACAGACAGATGTTTGTGGGTGACAAAAGGCCAAGCCGTTAGTGGTGAGGGACAGCCAGGCCGTCTATCGCTTCAGACGGGCGCCCGAAGGCGTTTTCCAGTCCGGTTTGATCAATTTTGACTTGAGATTGACCAGACCATATCTTGAGCTACGGACCTCACAAAAATATTCTAAAAATATGGACGCACTCGTAATAATGAGTAGAATATATTGGTATAAAGAAATTAATATTTTAATGACAATGGAAAGGCAGTTATCGGACAGGATAACTAATTATCGGACCAAAAACATTCTCTGATTGAGCTAAAATTTTATGTGTAAACTATTTAAAATATTTTATGAATTGTAGAATTTAATTTGAGTGAAATTGAGGTTGGGAAGTGAGAGAATTAATTTGTGATTGCATAAATGGTTTAATAACTTAATTAGGCTTATCTATTGTTGGGCCAAAGTGAAGGAAGCAAACCTAACCCACTTGTACACCTATAAATAGCTATAAAATGCAGACTCCCCTAGAAGATTCCACCATTTTCTCCTCCCTTCTTCTTCCTTCTTCAAGGCCGAGTGCTATTCTTCTCCTTTCTCTCAAATTTTCTTCAATTTTCTCCATTGATTTCGCAAATCAAAGCCCCTCCGCCATAGTTTATGTCACACCCCAAATCGGGCCTAGTCGGAATGTGCTTGCTCGGTCGGAGTGAGTGAGGGTAATTCGGTAATCCGTACATGAGTTATATGGATAATAAGGATTTATTTGCTAAGAAATTAATTAAATAAATCAAGTGAAGGAATTATTATGGTGTGCTAGTAGTGTATGGTAGTAGGATGTAAATGGGCTAAGAGATTTTATTGAGTGATTTATGAGCATGGTGCCTTGGATGAAAAGTGGGTTATAAGAAAATGTTAGGGTGTGACTTAGGTTTGGTACCATGGAGATATTATTGTAGGAGGTACTTGTGTGTGTTTGGTGTATGGTGCATGCATGAGTAAGTCAAAGTGCGATTGTAAGATTATGACATGTGAACCTATAGGAAGTGGACAAGTGGATGTGGTAGGTGTGCATTTAGTGTGAAGGGAAGACAAAGTGAAGGTGAGAGGAATCCACGCTTTTGGCCATCTCTTCCTCCCCATTCTCCATTTTCTTTTCCTTTCCTCCCCATTTCTTGCTCAATCTCTTGGTTTTGAGTGAGTTGTGTTGATTTGGTGGAGCTTGGGAAGTAAGATTGAAGAGGTAAGTTGGGGTTTTTAGGGTTCCTGCGTTTGAGTTCTTTTTCTTTTCTAATTTTGTTTAAGTTATGGTTTAAATTAAGTATTGTGGGTTTATTTGTGCAAGTGATTGATGATAAGATGATGCAAAGTAAAGGAAAAGAGAAGATTAAAGCTTGAAGAGAACAGCTATTGTGCAACAAGAGGTTTGGGAGTTGATTCCTTTAATTGAGTTTTAATTTGTCTTTACCCTAAATTCTTCTTGAGTTATGAATATACATTTGTATATGATTTCCAGTAAATTGAGTGTTTTGAAATGAGTTTTATGCATGTATTTGTTTGGTTAAATGTATTAGTAATGCATGATGTTGTTTAAGTTGAAGGTGTGTGAGAATTGAAAGTGAAGTGCATGATTGGGTAAACTCTGTTTAGTTCTCATCTGACCCTTGTGTAATGTTTTTGTCATAAGTATAGTTTTAGAACTCCCAACCATGCGATTCTTGCGCCATTAGAACCATTACTTCCATCTCTTTAAAAGTCTTATAAATAGCCTTGGGCCAATACGTGCTCTAAGACCTTGAATTTTTGATAACACCGTAGTGTCTCTTTTTGTGTCGGGTTATTTGACCAGTATAGGTTGTGGAGTTCATATCTGGAGTTATAGATGTTCAATTGACCTGAAACTTCTTTATTTTGAAATTTAAGACGTAGGGGAACATATTTGAAGAAGACAACTTTTCCTAAAAATGAGGTTTAGAGGTCGGTTTTCACGACATTAGTTTTTAGTAAAAAGCAGTCTGTTATGGTAGCTGAGGCGAGCCTCTGTCGCGAGCACGACAAGGGTCGCGACCTCGCGATAGAAAAACATGTTTTGAGCCTTTTCTTTTTTATTTTTAAGTCCAGGGTTGACCCGGATCAATCCCGTACCTTTTCCATAAGTTTTTATGCATGTTTAAGGTATTTAAGTGGGTATATAAGTAGTTGTCTTTGGGAAAAACTTACAAGTAGGATTGAGATAGGTGATCTAGCTTGTAAAAGAACAATAGATACAACTCTGTGAAGAATAGCATATGGATGCATATTAATAGGTGTTGATTTCATGAGTAACCTAAGCATGATGTACCATATATATATGAATGCATACTAACGTGGGTGCGATTGAGATGAATGACGAATATTGCTGATTTTGTAGATTGTGTAAATGGACATTGTTAGTGGCTTAATTTATTTGGAATTTTTGGTATGGATGTTGTGTTTTATATTTTCAATGATGTGTGGCTTGCTGGAGATGAGGTAAGTTGATGTTTCGATGTTTGGTTTGAGATTTGGATATTATGAAGTGGAGTTTTTCTGCAGATTTCTCGTGCAAGGGTTGGAATTCCCGACTCTATCGCGAGCGCGACATCATCGCGACAGAGCCCGATGAAAGCAGCCCTCGCACGCGTTCGAGCTCTCCGCCGAGCCGTGCAGCAGAGCCTCTGTCGTGAGCGCGACAGAGAGCTCGATTGCCGAATTGTTTGGGTTAGCAGCTCACTGTCGTAAGCACGATGTATGTCACGAGCACGACAGCGAGATGCCCTAGTTTCCTCGCGAGGTCGCGAAGGTTGCTGTGATCGCGATATGGGGCCAAGTCGCCTCTGTCGCGAGCGCGACACCCGTCGCGATCGCGACACTCCCTGGTTTCCAAAATTTAGTTTTCTTCTGTGATTCCAATGTTTGAATTCCGAACTTGGGATGTTTGAAGGTCTACACTTGGACTATTTTATGAAGTATATTAATATAATTGGATGAATTTTGTGAATGTAATATGTTAAATTATGCGCTATGATGTGAAATATGATTTGTATTACGCATGACCTACGAGAGTCAGTCTAGTGGATAGTTAGGCATGCCTAATAGAGTCTATGTAAGTGTAGCTGCAGCGCCCTTTGAACGATTTGGACCCTGATCAGGTCCCCGAATGGTTCCTCTCGAATCCTATTTTGTGTATGTGTATGGATCTTGCTTAAGGTCCTGTTCAGTGAAATGTTTTTAAAATGTGGAAAAAGATGATGTTTCTGTTCGATTAGTACCCGTAAGGTACAATTCAGTACTCGTTATCCACTATTGTGAGTCAGCAGGTGTATGATTTGTTATGTTGTGTTTATAAGCATGTGGTTCTGATCAGTTATGATTACAGATATGTGAATTAATAAGTGCAGATTTATTGGCTCTCTGGAACACCGTGATTGGAATGCAATATCGTATAGTTGCTTATGTTAAAGATTAGTGTTGTGCAACGGAAGTGTGATGGTATTGCGATTATGTACCTTTGCTCTCAGTTAGTATATATGTGTTGTAGTATGATTGTGGTATGAGTAGACTTTAGTGAGTTTTGCTTAGGAATTTGTGGGCAATATGGTGTGAACAGTTAGATTACTAGTTTCGGGACTGGTATTTGGTTATTTTGGCGGGATAATTGCATGATTAAGTTGTTCTGTATCTATGCATGATGTACTTTCAAAAGCCTAATTCTCCAACGTGTTCGGTAAATGTATGCATATGAGGACCTGTACTGGTATGACGATACAAGTATTAGCATATAAATATAATGATACTGACATGTAATGTATAGGTAGGTGCACGCATGTGAAGTTATATGTAGTTATGCATGAATATACTTACATCTTGTATGGTGATGTTGATTTGGTTTATGTTGCACATATAAGTTTATGAATATGATTAGAAATATTTGAATGCACAGCTATTATATGTAAGCATATATATTTCTCGGTAAGGACTAGGTGAGTATGAGATTTGTGTGTGTTATGCCTCGACAACCATTGTGAATGGCCGTCCATATTATTTTGTTTGTTCTCCCCACTAAGCGTTATCGCTTAGCACGGGTTCTTTTTCCCGTGCAGGTGGCAGGTCTGGTCCGGTTCAAGTCTCACATCTGTAAGGGTTGGCCACATAGGAGCTAGGAGTTTTGGATTTTGTCCAGCTTCTTTATCAGGATTTTGAAATTCTGTATAAAATGTGTATGTAATAGCATGTAAAGATACTTATGTAATATTCGGGACCATGTAAATATTTGCTATTGAGAACTTCCTCTATTTTATCTTCTGTCTGTAACTTCTGTTGTATGGTGGTAAACTTACACATCTAAATATTTCTACTTGGTTTACGTGCGTTGTGAAGTATGTATGTTCAGTTTTACGTCTCAAGTTTTAAATTCTTCCATATTTTTATACGCTTTGTATCGCTTCTGTCCGGTAACATACCGACTCGTACGGCTTCCTACTCCCTCATGGATGGGTTTGCCTACGTATGGGTTGGGGTGTTACAGTTTAACCATTTCTCTAGTAATTGGTGAGCTTCAATTTTCATTTGGGGAAGAAAGAGTGAAGGAAATTAAAGATTTCAAGTGAGGGATATAAATTGAGGTAAGTGAAATTGATGAAATTAAATTTATCTAATGGTCCAATTAAGTTGTTTAAACTGTAAATAGTATATTTATGTGTTAAATTTAATTATTGAAGCAATTTTGTTGAGTTTCCTTGGTGGGTTTTTCGGCCTCGTGTAGAAGAAAAAGGAGTGGAAGGTTTTTCAAAAGGGAAGGGCAAGAAGAAGGAGGTATTGGAGGCATAAAGCAAGTGCATGAGGTTTGTCGTTACTAAATTCAACTTTTTCCTTTGAAAAATGTATGGTTTTAGGTTATGTTTTTAGTTAAGTGTGTGAATTATGTATGCTAAATTGAAATTAACTTGATAATTAGGCTTTAGGAGGTTAAAAATCAATTTTAGGAAGTTTGAATTGGAACAAAAAAATTTTGTAGGGGTAGACTCCTAGTTGGCCGAATGGTATATGCTTAGTGTATTAAAACATATTTGAGGTTTAATGCTAATTAGTGACATTTACATGTAAATTAGGGTGTAAATTAAAGAATTGAATGATAAATGAATAAAAAAAATGTAGCATTAATGGTATCCTTGGCCGAATAGGTTTTGTTATGAGTTTTTAGTGCAGTTTGGTAAATTATGAAAGATAATATCATAAAATGATCATAAAAGGAATTTTAAGTGTATGATGGTTTAATTGGAATTATTGAAATTAAATGGAAGTGATCTCATTTGAAATTATATTATGATTAGAAATGAGTCAATGAGTATGTTATGATAAAAAGTGAATTCAAGATATTTTAAGTATTAAATTAACTCAATAAGTAGAATGAAAATGAGCTAATGGAAAGAATTAATTCAATATGAATTTGCCCTTAGTAGTAGCTGGTAGCTAATCTAGTTCAGGATATAGTGGCTAGCCATAAAGATCCTATACCACGATTAAAGTCATGATGACTCTTTTAGGTAGGTCAATGACGGTCTACCATAGTGATAAAGTGATAAAATTCTCAAGTGTTCAATGATAGTGTTGAGTGGTCCCTTGAGGACACTCTATAGTGTTATGGGTCTTTGGGATCCACTTCCCGTGTATCTTATTCGACGATTTCTACCGGATTGATACTAGGGGCAATATGATAAAAATTAGCTTAAAATCAATTGATTGAAAGTGATATAAAAATAATAATAATTTAAGAATCCAAAAATAAATTGGTACTTTAGTAGGAAATTAAATAGAAATATAATCAACTAGTGGTAATACTGAAAATAAAAAGGATGAAATTGTAAATTAAGTCAAGAATAAGAACTAAGTAATAAAATTGATAATGATAATACTGATAAAGGTAAATTAAAATAATGATTGCCATTATATAAACAATTATGCATGTGTGTATGTGGATGAGTAGTTAGTGGAAATTTTTGAATTAGTAACCACCACTGAGCATATTTAATGCTCAGCACATAGTTTTATTGATTGCGTGTAGGTACAACTTGGAGTTAAGAGAAGCAACACCAAAAGAAATTACACCTTTTATGAAGCAAAAATTGTCATGAAAAATTCACTTTTCGTCGCTGAAAAGATAAGGTGATGAATTTTTATCGTTACAGACAACGTAATGGTAGGCGCGTAATATAAAAGTTTACGTGACAATTTAGTCATTTGTCACCGTAAGTATTATTTTTTGTGACGAAAATGATTATCGTCATCTTTGTTTCTTACTTTTCATGACAAAAATTATGTCATAAATAAAATTATATTTTGTCACATTATATTTTTTATCGTCACAAAAGATTAGCATTTTTTATGATAACTTTAAAATTCGTCACGAAATTAAACATTTTTAATGACGAAACTCTACTTTTAATTAAAACCATTAAGTATTAGTTACGTAATTGTCATCACAAATAAATGTAATTTTCATCTTAAAATATTTCATATCGTCATTAAATCTAATACTTTAAGTGACAAAAAATGATTTCGTCATTAAATTAATGTATATTAATGATGAATATAAATTGTCATATTATTTTATAAATTAGTGACATAAATACGGACAAAAATAATTGTCACAAAAAAATAATTTTAGTGACAACTTTTTATTGTCATTAAATAATATTTTTTATGATAATATTAATATCGTAATTGTGAACATTATATCGTCATTTATGAACTAACTAGTCGATAAATTATGACAAATATACATATCATATATACATTGCACTAAAAATGACACATTTTAAATTTAATGTTATACAATTAATTAAATTTCTAAATGAAATTGTCAATCAACTAATATAAAGTATTTATTTAAACAAAAGGTTAATTAAATAAAAACATACTACCTAATGCAAAAAATTAAAATATCCTAATCCATAATTAAGAAATAAACTCTATTGAAACTTCAAAATTTGCATCCTGTTCCTACAAAAAAAAATCATATATTAGATAAAAAAAAACTCAACCATATGCAAAATATTAGAACAAGAACAATATAATAGTATGACGCAAGAATATCACGTTTCATCAAATTTCCCACAAGAATTAGAGAACAATTTGTCCTCAACATGAACTAATAATGTCACCTCTCGGGACAAAAATATACAATCTTAAACTAGTTTAAAAATGCCTAGTCGATCGGTCTCTTGCTCGACCGTAAAGAAGAGCATTTCTGGGGATTGGTAGTTCATCTCTACAAGAATTTGATGGGGTGTAAACTCTTAGGTAGAACTGTTGTGTGTGTGTGTGTGTTAAGCAAAAAATAACATTGTGTACTAATTAGTTCAATTCAAGCAAAATGCAAAACATTACATATTAAAACAAGGTTACTCAGTCCTATAATGAAGGAGGTTAAAGCAATTAATAAAGCACCTAAACCAGCTAAATCAAATAGCATAAAACTGAAAAAGACGAGAGAAATAAGTACATAACTGGCAAAAAAATAGCTCAACTTTTTTCCAAATTTAAGTTTCCAAGCAAAGTAGATGAAATAATCATGTTACCTTTTAACCAATTAAACCAACTTTGTTTAAAGGTTATAGTCGAAAGCTACTTGATAAACAAATTCAATCACATGTTAGTTTGATAACAGCCAAGGCTTTACAGGTTAAATATTCTTTCATCAGACAATTAATAATCAAATTTAAGAAGCAAGTTCTTACAACTCTTGGAAAAATAGGTTCCAAAGATGAGCAGAGCTTCTGTAGACTATCCACTTTAAGAGCTTCTACAATCACACTGCATTTCCCAATTCAATTTGAATTAAAAAAAAATTCAACCAAATAGTCAAATAGATAACTTACATATAAATCTGTTTCCAGAATCAAAATGTAGAAAATAAAAACCACATGTCCAATAACTTATCCAAGATGGATCAATCACTTATCCAAGATGACAAAATGTCACTGCTAATGCTAATATTAGGAAGGATTCAACAGTTATCTCTTGTTAGTTATTATGTAAGACTAAATTTTTAACAAGTCAGAACTCCCCAATTCAAGGCACTTGAAATTACTAAATGCAAAATAACCTAGTCTGGAATCCAAAATCAGCAAATTGATACTTAAGCAAATGTTGGCTAGCTAACCAAATATGTGTCAATACTGCAAACTCTGATAGCCAACTAACCAGATACTCATCAACACAGCAAATTTTGACGAGCCAACTAACCAAATATGCATCAACACTGCAAACTTTGACACTGTAAGAACACAAACTAGGATTTTGGTAACATAAGCCGGAAGAAACAATTGACAAGCAAACTATAAAATGCAATAAACTTGTAAATGCCCAAAAAGAAATTTAAATGAAGTCACGTGTAAGGAAAAAAAAAGGAGCAACAAGTGTGATCATTGCAAATAAAGCAAATCAATAGTGATACAGCAAACTTGATATCTTTAACCATGATTTGGATAGAAACATCCTTCAACCATAAAAAGCCAAACTAAACTATTAGCAAATCCAGGGTCAACACGAGTTAATTTTCCAATTCTCCACTCACATCATATTATGTCACATTTTTATTCTTTATCCGTATACACAACGAAATAAACTCAAATACATTACATTTTATTTCCTTTCCATGTGCACAGTCATAATCATCACAATTCGTCGATCTTTACATAATAAGTTTAATATACCGTTCGGTCACAATATAATTTCATTCGCAAAATTACTTGCTTTCACATTTTATAGTTTCATGTGCCTCTCTATTACACCCATATCATTTCATTATAAATAATTTATCTAAAAATATTATTTCTAGTTAATATGCCATTTATTATTTAACCATTGTATATCTGCATCTACTTTATATTATACCCATTCCATATAACCAAGCAACATTTCGTACAATAATTTAATAATTACAGACAAACAATTAACATTTTACAAAATATATATATAATCAAGTTTCATTACTTGTAAAATATGCATAAAAGATACTTATCCAATATAACATTAGTAATTCCATGAACTCTTAGTAAGTTTGATATAGACAAAATATAACTTTCAACTTCTAAGTTTCATACCAAATGCCATTTCATCATATCTCTTATACCACAATTCAATTATCGGTCTATACACACACACACATACATATATGTTATATATGCTGGTGAACATTTAGTTCCTATGTATACATAAAGTCATTTTTATTATTTTTATTATTAAATCAATTATTATTTTTATTTCTTTCTTAATTGTTATCATGTTAACAGTACCTATTCTCTTGCAAAATTTAGTTCAAACACTCAATAAAACCACATTTCATGCAACTACTTTAACATTCAATGTAATTTCCATACATAAGCTAGCCAACTTACCCCATTCAAGACATTTTAACTGTTAGCATAATCTCATATATTGTAATTATAATTCATACCAATTTATCAGCTAGTGAAACCTATTGATAGTTCTATCTTTGGCATACTACACATGAATTGGGAATATGAGCATTTATAAGTCTAAAGTTCCAATTATCTAACTTTACTAACTTAATTACTGCCTAATTGTATAATTATATCTACTATTACCTTAAATCATGATCATGCTTAATTTCCTAAGATTTTGAACATACTGTCAAACTTGAAAAGAATTCAAATAAAGTATCAAATTATTCAATTAGTTATCCTAATACTTAATTCATTACTAATTTGTATTATTATTCATTTCTCCCAACAAAATTCTCATTTTCACATTACTGTTCTCATGAATTCTTACATACCTAAACATAAATTTACATAAATTTCATCATTTAAATACCAATAATTTATTAAATTCAATTTAATCAAGCCAATTCATCAAGCAACACAACTAATTTACCAATCAATTCAACAAACCACACTAACACACAAACTGTATTTAACAATTAATCTAACAAGCTTAGTTTTATATAAAATTTTAAAAGAAAAAGTAATTTTGGTAGTCGCTTATAGTTTTTGCCAGCTTAAATCTATCATTTCAGTCCCTATTTCCTGTCGTCGGAGCCTCATCGGGGCACACCGCCAACACTGGAAGAAAGCTCAGGCCAAAAAACTCCTTTGCCTGTGGTCACGCGCTCCAACTCCCCGTCATCTGGCCAGAATCGCCATCGAAAGTCTAGATTCTCTCCATCTTTGATCTACTCGTCGCCGGCGATTGAGGAAGAATGGGGGGTACAGGGAGGAGCATCTGGTCGCTAGGAGTTGAGTAGTGGTGTCAGTTCCTCCAACCGCTGCCAGAGTCGACCAAAAATCGCAGGAGAAGCTCCAATTTTTTTCTCTCTCCTCAAACGCGGCGCCGTGAACAAGGGAAAACACCAAGGACAGCGCTGCGGGGATCGCCGTCGTCATCACCGGCACTGCCCCTCTGCCATTCTCTCTTCTTCTCCCTTCCTCTCTCACCGTGTTCTGTTTCCCGTTCTCCCCTTCTGTTCTTCCCTATTTTCTACCTTTCCAATTTTTTTTCTTTCCTTGTCTCCTTATTTTATTTCCCCTCTCATAATTTTTCTAGATGAATCTAAGCTTATAAAACTATGTAGTATTATGATTTACTTACTCAATTATATATACATATAATCGTATTTTTTTATTTGACTATAATTATTTCAGAATTCGAACCTTTTCGGGTCAGAAGTTGACTTCTCACAAAATCTTGACCAGCTGAATTACTATTCATGATGCCAAAATTTTCGGGACGTTACAGAACCGATCCAGAAAACATTTTGAAATCTATTCCGCATCAAATCCAATTATTTTTTATGACATAATTTATTTGTCATATATTAACATTACAACCAACTGTGACGGAAAGTTATTATTGTCATAAATTGATTGTATTAGTGACGAGATTGTATTTCGTCATAATATATTTCTTTTTCGTAGCATATTTATTTATCATAAATAACATTATTGTGACGAAATAATTTTATTGTCTCTAATTCATTAAGTTGTAATGAAAATAATTCATGTCACAAAAAATAAGTTTTTCATGACAAATTTATATGCCGTAAATAGTCATTTTTTTCGTTATATTTTTTTTCCTCCAAAAGAAAAAGGTTGGAAATTTTCCCTCCATATCAAAGGTGACGAAATTATACCTCATCATAGTATATTCATTTTTTATGACACATTTATTTGTCATAAATAAAATTATTTTTTAAACTAAAATTTTTTGAAAAAATTAATTAGAATTTTTGTTTTATATCGATATGTTATTTGTGACGAAATGATTTTATTCCCCCACAGACATGTTCCTTTGTCTCAAGCTCACAAACTCCTTCCATTTAGCCTCTCTGTATGCCTTAGTGACATACCTCCTCTCAAACTCTTGGACAAAATAATCCCAAGTTAGCTCTATATGTCACTGGGGATTCCTCAACACCAGCTTCCACCAATCATAAGCTGGACCTTGTAGTAGTGATACTGCATAGGTCACTCTCTGATCCTGAAGACAGTTTATCTCCTGAAGTATCCTTCCCATTTTCTCCAACCAATACTCGGCCACATCAGATTGATCCATGGTGGTTCCATTAAATTTTTCTGCCCCTCTCTGTCTAATAAGATGTTAGGCATGCCTAATAGAGTCTTATAGCTGCAGCTCTCAGTTCTGTTTGGACCCCGATCAGGTCCCTGTTTGGTTCCTCTCGAATCCTTATGTGAAAGGATCTTGTTTAAGGTCCCCTTTGAAATGTTTTGCAAAAGTTAAAAGTATCTTGATTTTATCGGCTCGTACTAGTAAAGTACTGTCCGTATCGACTCGTACCCTTAAAGTACTGTCCGTATACTCGTTATCCACTCCCTCGAGTCAGCAGGTGCCTTGTATGATTTGTAATATGAGAAAACGTATGTGATTTATGTATGGATTCAATGGTGATTAGTATAATCTATTATGAGAATATGAATATCGTTATGAACTTCTGAAAGTATGGCTTAGTATTTGCATGCTTATGCAACTAATATGCTATGTGTATGGTATATTTTGATATATGCTTGTGTTTTGCTTGACGACCGTTGTGAATGGTTGTCCTTTTTATATGTGTGTTTCCCCACTAAGCGTTTATCGCTTAGCATGGTGTGTTTATCCGTGCAGGTGCGGAAGGAGTTGCCTTGGGAGAGTCGCCGCAGTCGAAGCCAACGCAGCAGGGTTAGAATAGGATTGAGTTTTGTAGTTGGAGATTCTTTTTGTATAGAACTCTCTTATATTGATTTTGTAATAGCTTCCGCTTTTGGCTTATGTAATTTGGGATTGTAATTTATTGTTGTATCTCTTTGTTGATCAGAACATTAATGTAATGATTTCCATTATATTAATGCATGATCAGCTTAATTCTTGATTGGTTTTGCAAAGTTTTAATTTATCCTGTATTTCGGCATGTATGTCATTGTATGAATGTATGTATATTCTGTATCTATGTGGTGGCACCTCTACTCATACGGCATCTCACTCCTTATCGGATGGGATCGCCTGAGTACGGGTAAGGGGTGTTACAAGTTGTGGTATTAGAGCCTAGGTTTAGGCATTTCTGGGTGATTGTTTATGTGATGCTATGTGTGGATATCTCTATGTTTAGGGCTATGTTGGCTGATGCGGTTGTCCGCTTGTTTGTTAGATGGATTTTGATTCTGCTCACGGTGCGCTCGAGGAATCCACTGAAAGTGTGAATCCTCTAGCTGTAGATCCGTTTATTTCTGTTTCGGTGTCGGCTCAACGTGCTAGGGTCCAGCCCGAGGCCGCTGCCATGCCTTTTGAGGCGATGTTTAGATTGCACCAGGACATGGCTCGGGTTTTGGAAAGGGTGACTGCTCCGAAAGCTCCGATAGAGAGTTTAAGAAGAGCTGTGTTGAGGATTTTTATGGGACCGGGCTTGATGAGTCAGAGGTAGCTGAAAGGTGGCTTGATAAGATGAAAAGAGCTTTAAGGGAAGTCAGGTGTCCTCCTTATCAGCAAGCTGAGTGTGCTGTGGCTTTGCTTCAGGGGTCGGCTTATGAATGGTGGGAGTTGGTTTGTAGGCGACCTCAGATGCCTGATCCTTTGACCTAGGACTTCTTTAGTGAGGAGTTCACTAAGAAGTATGTGACTCAAGCGTATAAGGATGCGAAGTGGGCGCAGTTTTTGAGTTTGAGGCAGAGGGCTTTGTCAGTTGCGGATTATGAGAAAGAGTTTAATCGGTTATCTCGCTATGATCCGCGTGGGGTTATGACAGATGATTTCAGATGCAAGCATTTTGAAGCCGGGTTGAACAACTCTTTGAAGATTGCTTTGATTTCTTTGATGGTTACGCCAGGGGTAAGTTATTATCAGATTGCTGAGGCTGTCGTGAGGGCGGAGAAGATGGAATCTTTGATTAGAGAGAGAGCTCAGCGAAGGAGTTCTGCTAGAGGTGGTTTTTCTTCATCTTCGGGTAAGAGATCTAGGAACCCGCAAGATGAACCAGCAGCTGGTTCGGCCACCAAAGGAAGAAGGTTCAGCGACAGTATCTGGTTCTGGTAGAGGTTGTAGATCTGATGTGACACCTGCTTGTGAGCATTGCCATAAGGTTCACCGGGGTGAGTGTAGGTGGCTCACTTGTGGATGCTTTAGGTGTGGGAGCACCGACCACCGTCTGGCTAGTTGTCCGCAGATGAGTGAGGATTCGGGACCTCAGGGAGGAGCTAGCAGAGTTGGATCGAATGCTTCTCAGGCTGCAAGAGGTAGAGGTAGAGGTAGAGGTCGAGGCGGTCGACCTAGAGATGGAGCTGTTTCTGAGACTGTTGAGCATCCTCCTCCAGTTGCAGCTAGAGCTTATGTAGTTAGAGCCAGAGAGGAGCAGGATGCCCCTGATGTGATTGCTGGTAAGTTCCTACTCCATGACACTGAATTATATGCTCTAATAGATCCTGGTTCCACACACTCATATTTGTGCACAGATAAGATTATTGATAAGTTGCATGTGGTAGATCAGTTAGACTATGAGATTTGTGTGACCAATCCATTAGGGCATAGTGTCAGTGTGAGTAGAGTTTATAGGAATTGTCCTTTGTTGGTTGAGGGAGTTGAGTTCCCTGCGGATTTGATAGATTTGCCCTTCAGAGAGTACGATTTGATTTTGGGTATGGATTGGTTGAGAAAACATCGAGCTGTGGTTGATTGTCATAGGAAAACCTTCATGCTTCGAGATAGGAATCGAGCTCCAGTGTTTGTTAGAGGTTTGGGTGCGAGTTATGTGAACAATGTGATTTCTGCGATTCAAGCCAAGAGGTTTATGAGAAAGGGTTGTGAGGCTTTTCTGGCTGTGGTTTTGGATTCCAAGAGGGATCAAGTTAGGATTGAGGACATCCCTATCGTTCGAGAGTTCAGTGATGTTTTTCCAAGTGAGTTGCCTGGTTTGCCTCCTGAGAGGGAAGTTGAGCTAGCCATAGAGATTATGCCGGGTACCACACCCGTATCGAAGGCACCTTATCGAATGGCTCCTGTGGAGTTGAGAGAATTAAAAACTCAACTACAAGAGCTTTTGGATAAGGGGTTCATTCGACCCAGTATATCTCGTTGGGGAGTTCCGGTTCTGTTTGTTAAGAAGAAGGATGGATCCTTGAGGATGTGTATCGACTATAGGCAGATTAATAAGGTCACAGTGAAGAACAAGTATCCGTTGCCTAGAGTGGAAGATTTGTTTGATCAGCTTCGAGGTGCAGGAGTCTTTTCCAAGATAGATCTTCGGTCTGGGTATTATCAGCTTCGCGTTAAGGATGAGGATGTGGTTAAGACTGCATTTCGGGCTCGGTATGGCCACTATGAGTTCCTTGTTATGCCGTTTGGTTTGACTAATGCACCAGCGGCATTCATGGATTTGATGAATAGAGTGTTTAGGCCATATTTAGACCGGTTTGTAGTGGTGTTTATAGACGACATCTTGGTGTACTCTAAGGATGAGGCCGAGCATGAAGAGCATCTTCGGATGGTTTTGCAAGTTCTGGGAGAGCATCGATTGTTTGCTAAGTTGAGTAAGTGTGATTTCTGGCTTCGAGAAGTGTCATTTTTGGGCCATATAGTTTCAGCTAAGGGTATCCAAGTGGATCCAGATAAGATTGAGGGGATAGTTGATTGGAAAGCACCTAGAAATGTTCAGGAAGTGTGGAGTTTCCTTGGTCTGGCGGGTCTGGCGGGTTACTACTGTCGGTTTGTTAAAGGTTTCTCTGTGATTGTCGCTCCTATGACTAAGTTGCTGAGGAAAGGAGTGTAGGTCGATTGGTCGGTTAAGTGTCAAGCTTGTTTTGAGCAGTTGAAGCAGTTGTTGGTTGAAGCTCCTATACTGACTCAACCCACCTCGGGTAGGGAGTTTGTTATGTATAGTGACGCTTTAGGTGTTGGTTTGGGATGTGTTCTGATGCAGGAAGGTAAGGTGGTGGCTTATGCTTCTCGGCAGTTGAAGCCACATGAGAGGAACTATCCGACGCATGACCTTGAGTTAGCAGCGGTTGTTTTTGCTTTAAAGATTTGGCGTCATTACCTGTATGGAGAGAAGTGCAGAATTTTTACGGACCACAAGAGTTTGAAGTATTTCCTGACTCAGAAGGAACTGAATATGAGGCAACGTCGATGGCTTGAGCTATTTGAGGATTACGATTGCATTGTGGATTACCATCCGGGTAAGGCCAATGTAGTCGCAGATGCTTTGAGTCGGAAGTCAGTTTCTGCCTTGTTTTTGAGACGATTCAAATGGAGGTTTGATTCAGATGGGGCTTTAATAGCTCAGTTGAGAGTCAAGCCTACCTTGAGACAGCGAATAGTGGATGCTCAGAAGGTTGATGAGAAGCTTCAGCGGATTGTGCAAGAAGTCAGTTTAGGCAAGCAGTCAGAGTTTTTGGTTCAGGATGGGGTTCTTTTGTTTAGAAACCGTTTGTGTGTTCCGGATAACGAAGAGTTAAGAAGACAGCTTTTGGATGAGGCACATAGTACAATTTTCACCATGCATCCCGGGAGTAACAAGATGTATCGGGATATGAAGCAATTTTATTGATGGTCTGGTATGAAGAGGAACATAGTGGACTTTGTATCTAAGTGCTTGACTTGTTAGCAGGTAAAGGCTGAGCACCAAGTTCCTTCGGGATTGCTCACACCTTTGTCCGTTCCGGAGTGGAAGTGGGATGACATCGCTATGGATTTTATTTCCGGGTTGCCCTTGACTCAGAAGAAGCATGATTCAGTTTGGGTTATTATGGATCGACTCACGAAGTCCACTCATTTCTTGCCGGTTAGGATGGATTACCAGATGGATAGATTGGCCAGTACCTATGTGGATGAGATAGTTCGGTTGCATGGAGTGCCTTTGTCTATAGTTTCAGATCGGGATCAAAGGTTCACATCTAAGTTCTGGAAAGAGTTGCAACGAGCCTTGGGTACCAAGCTGAACTTCAGCACGACATTTCATCCTCAGACAGATGGTCAGTCCGAGCAAGTGATTCAGATCTTAGAGGATATGTTGAGGGCATGTGTTTTGGATTTTCCGGGTAGTTGGGACAAGTATGTGTCGTTAATGGAGTTTACCTACAACAACAGTTTTTAGACGAGTATTGGTATGTCACCGTATGAGGCTTTGTATGGACGGCAGTGTAGGACTCCAGTTTGTTGGACAGAGCTTTCTTAGAGGTCAGTGATTGGGCCAGATCTGGTTAGAGATACAGAGGAGAAGATCAGAGTCGTGCAGCGGAATTTAAAAGCAGCTAAGGATCGATAGAAGTCTTATGCCAACCTGAAGAGAAAAGATGTGCAGTTTGAAGTTGGGGATAAATTTTTTCTTAAAGTTTCTCCTTGGAGAAAAGTGCTTCGGTTTGGAAAGAAAGGAATGCTTAGTCCTCGATTTATTGGTCTGTATGAGGTGTTGGCAAGAGTTGGTCGAGTAGCTTACAGATTGGCTTTGCCGATGGAATTGTCGAAGCTTCATGATGTGTTTCACGTTTTGATGCTCCGTCGGTATAGATCGTATCCTTCTCATGTGTTGTCGGTTCAAGAGGTTCAAGTGCAGTTGGATTTTTCCTACGATGAAGAGCCTAGAACTATCTTGGCGCAGGAAGTAAGACAGTTGAGGAACAAGCAGATCCCTTTGGTCAAGGTTTTGTGGAATCACCGTGGGGTCGAGGAAGCAACATGGGAACCAGAGGAGTCGATGAGAATTCAGTATCCGCAGTTGTTCAGTTCAGGTGAGAATTTTGAGGACGAAATTCTTATTAGTAGGGGAGAGTTGTCACACCCCGTTTGCCCCCTAGTTGAATGAGCCACTTGTGTATGTGTGTGCATTTGCATAAGTCTAGTATAATAAGGGTATTTGGGTAATATTGCATGATTTGGAGTTTTTCTGGTGCGTGTGTGCGTGTATAGCACTATGGTGTGAATTAGTTGGGACAGATTTGTGTGTGTGTAATCGTACCATAATAGGGTATGCACTAGTGGGTTATTGTGGTGTGTGGGCATGCATATGTTTGTAGGGTATGTTTGTGGGGCTGTGCTTGTGTGTGTGTGTTCACACATTTGTAGGGTATGCATTAGTGGGAGAGTCTTGTGTGCATGTAATACATTTAGTTAGGGTGTGAGTACATGATCTACTCCACTAGATGGTTGACATGTGTAAAGGGGAAAAAAGATGGGGAAAGAGGAAATGAAAAAGGGAAATCTGATTTTGGAAACCCATTTCCCGTTTTCTCTCTTCCTTCTTCTTCTTCTTCCTCCTTTGTACTCTCCTAAGTGTTCCACTTAGATCCAAGCTCAAGTGGTGGGATTAATTACCCCCTAACATCTTCCTTGGTAAGTTCATGTTTTTCCCTTGTGATTATTCATGCATTTTCTTCTTCTTCTTCTTGGGTTGGATCTAAGCTAGGGTTTGTGTTTATGGTGTTTGGGTGCTTGTTTGTGCTTAGTTGAGCCTCCTCGCGAGCCAAAGGGCAAGGAGAAGGCTGGGACTAGCGGATCTAAGCAATAGGAGCTAAGGATTTGAAGGTTTGCGAATTTCTTGCTTTTGCATGCAAATATGTTCATGTATGAGTTTTGATGATTTCTTAGAATTAGGTTGTTATATGCTCTTTATTTTGATGTATATGCTATGGGTTGTTGATTTGGAGTGTGGATCTTGCAAGAGCATGAGTTGATTTTGGTAATTTGGGAATTGATGTGGTTTTGGGCATAAATTGGGTTTTTGGTTGATTCTTGAAATTGGAAGTTTAAATTTATGTATTGTATGAAATTTCTTGTTAATAATTGTTATATTATGGTTGTTGATGCAATTGGATGGCTGGGTTTGAGGTAAGAGGCTCATGGTTGAATTTTGTGTGTGGATGGGTGATTTTGGAGGAGGAAAAATCTGCAGAATTCTGCAGATTTTCGAAATCCCGACGCTGTCACGATCGCGATGACTGTCGCGAGATCGCGATCGCGACAGAGAGGGGTGATTGGAGCTTCGCTGTCGAGAGCACACGATCCCGTCGCGACCCCGCGACAGCCGAGGTGTTGTGCATCCTCTGTCACGAGCGCGACAGATCGCGATGTTGGCCAAGTGCTATCGCGAGTACGCGATTCGTCGCGAGCCCGCGACAGCAACTTTTGTTCTCTGTCGCGATTGCGACACCCGTCACGAGCGCGACAGAGCCTGGCCGTCCGTCCTCCTCGCAGTCGTGAAATTCATCTGGCACGGGCAGCGAAGAGACCTCGGTCTCTGTCGAGAGCGTGACAGACGTCGCGAGCGCGACAGTTCCTGTATGCTGAATGAATTGTTTCTTCGTTGCGTGTGGTGTTTGAACTCCAGTTTCTTTTTCTTTTAGCATTTATGAGATTTATGCTTGATATCTTAAGAACGATATGAATGCGGATCCATGATATGATTATGTACATGATGATGATGATGATTTTGGAAATTATGAAATGGATTGAATGGTTTATGCATGACCTGCTAGAGTCTAGAAAGTGGATAGTTAGGCATGCCTAATAGAGTCTTATAGCTGCAACCCTCAGTTCTGTTTGGACCCCGATCAGGTCCCCGTTTGGTTCCTCGTGAACCCTTATGTGAAAGGATCTTGTTTAAGGTCCCCTTTGAAATGTTTTGCAAAAGTTAAAAGTATCTTGATTTTATCGGCTCGTACCCATAAAGTACTGTCCGTATCTGCTCGTACCCGTAAAGTACTGTCCGTATACTCGTTATCCACTCCCTCGAGTCAGCAGGTGCCTTGTATGATTTGTAATATGAGAAAACGTATGTGATTTATGCATGGATTCAATGGTGAGAAGTATAATCTGTTATGAGAATATGAATATCGTTATGAACTTCTGAAAGTAAGGCTTAGTATTTGCATGCTTATGCAACTAAAATGCTATGTGTATGGTATATTTTGATATACGCTTGTGTTTTGCTTGACGACAGTTGTGAATGGTTGTCCTTTTTATATGTGTGTTTCCCCACTAAGCGTTTATCGCTTAGCACGGTGTGTTTACCCGTGCAGGTGCGGAAGGAGTTGCCTTGGGAGAGTCGCCGCAGTCTAAGCCAAAGCAGCAGGGTTAGAATAGGATTGAGTTTTGTAGTTGGAGATTCTTTTTGTATAGAACTCTCTTATATTGAATTTGTAATAGCTTCCGCTTTTGGCTTATGTAATTCGGGATTGTAATTAATTGTTGTATCTCTTTGTTGATCAGAACAGTAATGTAATGATTTCCATTATATTAATGCATGATCAGCTTAATTCTTGATTGGTTTTGCAAAGTTTTAATTTATCCTGTATTTCGGCATGTATGTCGTTGTATGAATGTGTGTATATTCTGTATCTGTGTGGTGGCACCTCTACTCATACGGCATCTCACTCCTTATCGGATGGGATCGCCTGAGTACGGGTAAGGGGTGTTACAAGAATGAAAACCAAATTCCAAAGTTTCTAAATCCCCATGATTCTCTATCTTGCCTGGGGGTATTCACTCAAAGTGAAATAAATGAATGAATTTGAACAACAAAAGCAAAGAATAAAAAGAGATAATAGTAAACACAATTAAATAAATAAAATATAATACAAACAAGCAATTAAATAAGTCAAACATGCAAAGTATGTCATAATAAAAACAAAATACAATAAACAATTAAAATTAGGAATGGCATTAATAATTAAACGGAAAGACAAACTGAGTAAAAAAAATGGAAATTAATAAAGTATCATAACAATTGAAGACAGAAGCAAATAAAAAGAAAATTATTATTAAGTATTTTACAAGTTCAACCTATATGTCATACATCATTCCAGTAATCAAATTAAATTAATCTAAATTCTTATTAATTACAACAAGTGACAAACAACAGTAACCCTCAGATTAATTATAATAGCTAATAACTTAGTGATTACACCACAAATGTATAATAGCAACACATGAATTAATATCAATTTACAGTATACGGATTCATAATACAATAGCCAAACAATAGATTAATTGTAACAAACAAATAATAAATAACTTAATAATACACAAAAGGAACAAAATAAAATCAGGTGGAAAATAAAATCATTACTGAATATTTTATAGATCTAAATTAGGTTGCATGCATCATGTAAATAAATTAGTTAAATTAAACCAAATTTAGGTTGATTATAACAAATAATAACACATAACTTAATAGTAAATTTACAGTATGTACAATGACAAGGTTAATGATAAACAACAACAAATAAATAATAAAATGTAAGCAGATTAAAAATAAATATTAATGATAAACAACAACTAACAGATTAAATAATGAACAGATTAATAAAAATCAATAATGGAGAAGACACAGTTGGACAACAATGAATGGATAAAAAGAGAGAACTGATTTAGCCCATGTATTTACCCTCAGAGGTATGACTTTTGATTGCAAAATGAAGAAAAGCTAATTTTCCCTTAGATTGCTTGAAAGAAAATTGAAATCAGGAAGAGAAAAGCTTCTAAACCAAGTCTCCTAACTAAAATTAAAGTTCAAAAATCTTTACTGTTGAAGAAAATCCAATGAAAACAATGAAGTCTTAAGCGCAAAAAATTAATTTTCTTGGCTCAGAAAACCTTACTGCTCTCCCACTCTTTCTCTTTCTCGAAATTCTTATTTCTGCCGTTCCAAAAACCCCCCTCTCTTCTTTTCTCTAACTTTTCTTTTTATATCCTCCTGAGAAATTAGGTTTCTTAAAAGACTTTTCCAAGTTAAAAACCCTTAATTACCCTTTAAAATCATATTTTATCCCCTTTAAAATCGGAAAGCGAGTTGAATTA
The DNA here is from genome assembly GCA_947683425.1 of Excoecaria cochinchinensis. Taxonomy (NCBI): domain Eukaryota; kingdom Viridiplantae; phylum Streptophyta; class Magnoliopsida; order Malpighiales; family Euphorbiaceae; genus Excoecaria; species Excoecaria cochinchinensis. The sequence continues at coordinate 28,122,447 of CANTUQ010000146.1, read as the reverse complement.
CAAAAATAGGTAAGATACCGATCCAGCTAGGGCTATACACCGCACAAGTTAGATACCGCAACGAGGAAGGTTAGACACCACATCAAAATCGGTTACAGACCAACGCAGCTAAGGCTAGACACCGCACAGGTTAGATGCCGCAACGAGGAAGATTAAACACCACATCAAAGTTGGTTACAGACCACAACGGCTGGGGATATACACCACACAGGTTAGATGCCGCAACGAGAAAGGTTAAACACCACATCAAAGTCGGTTACAAACCAACCCGACTAAGGCTAGACACCGCACAGGTTAGATCCTACAACAGTCTGTAACCGACTTTGATGTGGTGTTTAACCTTCCTCGTTACGTCATCTAACCTGTACAGTGTCTAACCTTAGCCAGATTGGTCTGTAACCGACTTTGATGTAGTGTTTAACCTTCTAACCTATGTGGTGTCTAGCCTTAACCAGGTTGGTTTGTAACTGACTTTGATATGGTGTTTAACCTTCCTCGTTGCGGCATCTAACCTGTGCGGTGTATAGCCCCAGCCATTGTGGTATGTGACTAACTTTGATTTGGTGTTTAACCTTCCTCGTTGCGGCATCTAACCTGTCCGGTGTCTAGGCTTAGCCAGGTTGGTCTATAATCGATTTTGATGTGGTGTCTAATCTTCCTCGTTGCGGCATCTAACTTGTACAGTATATAGCCCTAGCCGGGCCAGTATCTAATCTATTGATGCAGTGTAATGGTAATCTTTATTTCCTTATTGGCGAGTTGACCATTTATCCAAATGGCAGCTAGACGTTATTGTCATGTGTAACAGCCCGTTTCCCCCTATTAGTTTTAGCCATTCTGTGTGTAAGTGTGTATGTGTGAGTTTTGGCATGTGTTATTTTAAATTAAGCTTTACGCATGAGTTATGAGTTTTGTTAGAGTGTGGTTGCATTTATAGTGGTAGTGTGTTTGTGTGTTTGGGTTTTTTTAGGATGTGGATGTTTGTAGGGAGTTAATGTATGTGTTAGTGTAGTTAGAATTGGTTGTGGTGTTGTGTTTGGTTGTAGGGTGTGAGTGATCAAGTTCCACAAATGGTTAGGCGACATGTGGCATGGGTTTTTTGAGAGGGGTATAAATAGAGTGGAGAGAGAAAGAGAGAGCAGCAACTTGCTGCTTTGCTCTCCGGTTCTCCCTCCCCTCATGCCTCCTCTCTCCTTCTTTTCTTCTTCCTCCTTGTTCACCGTGACTCATCCTCGTGTGGTCTCAATTAGTGGTGGAAATTGATCAACTCAAGTAGCTAGTGGTATGTTTTAGTTAGGTTTTCTCTTTCTGCCTCCTCTATGTTATTGATTTTGTTAGTTATGGTTTTGAGTTAAGGTTTTGTGGTTGTGTGTGATTTTTGTGTGTTTTGGTCAGGGGTGCCTCCTAGAGACCCCAAGGGTAAGGAGAAGGCTAGTGGAAGTGGTGCTCATTGATTTGGAGCTAAGGATTTCCAAGTTTGTGATTTTTGTGGTTTTGATGCATTGTTATGATTTTGTGCTTGATTCGGTTTTTCTGGAAATTATGGGGTTTATGATGTTTATATTGGTTTAAATGTTATGAGTTTTAACTCGTGTGTGTTGTGATGCTTTGAATGAGGTATATTGGATCAAAGTGTGCATTTGATTGAAAGTTTGTAGCAAAATTCTGGTTTTATTGAATTAGAGAATTTGATTATGTTGTGGCATGATTTAATTGTAATTATTGACATTAAAGTTAGGTTTTATGTTATTTAAGATGATTTGAGGGTTTGATTTAAGTTGTGTTGAAGTGTGGTTTGATTTGGGAGGTTTAGGTGTATTTTAGAGATGAATGGGTTTCTGCAGATTTCTACAGATCTAGAAAATGCGATTCTATCGGAGCGTCATACTGTCGCGAGCACGGTAGAGCTCGGTGATTCCAGCTCTCACGTGTGACCAAGCTTCGACTTGCCGACCTGCAGTGGCACAAGCACACTGTCGCTAGCACGACAAAGCGCTCGACTGCCGAGCAAGAGCTGGACAGTCCCCTGTCGCGAGCGAGAGCCTGTGTGCGAGTGCGATAGATTTGGCAATCCCTTCACTGTCGCGAGCGAGATAGGGAGATGGATTTCTGTGTTCGCACGAGTGTGAGGACTGTCGTGACCGCGATATGGGGCGAGCTTTGCCTCTGTCACGAGTGCGACATCTCCTGTTTTCAAAATGAGTTTTCTTTTGTGCTTTCAACACTTATTTTCCGAACTTGTGATGCTTTTAGACTTATGCATGGATGATTTTATGAACAATATGAATATGATTGGATGAATTATGCATGACCCGCAAGAGTCAATTTAGTAGATAGTTAGGCATGCCTATAGAGTTCAGTAGCTGCAGCCCCAATGTGTTCTGCACCCTGATCAGGTCCCCGTTTGGATCCTCGCGATCCTTAATGTGTATGGATCTTGTTTAAGATCCTCCAATGTGAAAATTTTTTGAATGAGAAAATGATGATGTTGCTTTTCCATTGTACCATCGGGTACCCCCAATGTGTTCACTCGTTATCCGCTATTGTGAGTCAGCAGGCATTTCATTTGTTTGTTTTGTTATGACCATAAGTATGTGAATCAACATGATTTATGAATTTGATTATGAGCTTTTGAATCCAATTGAATGCTATTAAGCTATGATTTATAAGTGATTATAAGTATATGCCATTTTAAATGTGTTTTGCCTCAACGACCATTGTGAATAGCCGTTTATATTATGGTGTGTTTTCCCCACTAAGCGTTATCGCTTAGCATGGGTTTGTCATCCATGCAGGTGCGGAAGGTTTTGAGCTTTTGGGAGAGTCTCCGCAGGTCTAGCCAACACAGAAGGATTTGTAGTGTTAGGACTTAGCTTTGTAACTAAGATTCTTTTTGTATTTTGGGCTCTCATTGTATTTATTCTTTTGTATTGCTTCCGCTATGTATTCTTTTAAAAGAATGTAATTTTGTAATATCAGTTATGTACTGACTATATTTTTTTAATGATATCAATGAATGAATTTTAAGTTTTATTTTCATTGTTTTCTGTATGTTGCGTATTTGTATATTGTTCTGTTTCTTTGGTGACACCCCTACCTGTACGGGTTCTCACTCCCCAGAGGATGGGTTCTCCTACGTATGGGTAGGGGGTGTTACATATTTTGGTATCAGAGCTCTGGTTTAGGCATTTTCTAGGTGTTTGTTGTGTATAGATGTACATTTAGGAGTGTTGGCTAATGTGGAAGTCTTTATGTTTGTTATAGATGGATTCCATGTGCAGATCACTCGAGGGGTCAGCTGAGAGGTCTTATCCCCAAGAGCAAGATTCGACTGTGTCTAGTCCAGCTCAATCTGCTAGGGTGCAGCCTGTGGCCACAGCCATGCCTTTTGAGGCTATGTTGAAGATCTCTCAGGATATGGCTCGAGTCTTAGAAAGGGTGACTCCTCCGAGAGCCCCTATTGAGAGTAAGAGGAAAGCTGGGGCGGAGGATTTCTACGGGATGAGTCTTGATGAGTCGAAATTGGCCGAGAAATGGATTGCTAAAGTTGAGCAAGTTCTTGAAGAGATTTGTTGCCCTCATGAGAGGCAAGTTGAATTTATTTTTGCCTTGCTTAAGGGATCGGCCTATGACTAGTGGAAGTTGGTTCATAGGCATCTCCAATTGCCTGATCCGGTCACATGGGAATTCTTTGAGCGGGAGTTCACGAGTAAGTATGTGACCAAGGCCTATAAGGAGGCTATGTGGGCTCAGTTTCTCAGTTTGAAGCAGAAGGCTATGTCGGTTTTTGAGTACGAGAAAGAGTTTAATAGGCTTGGGAACTATGCTCCTCCGGGTATTCTAACAGAAGAGTTTCGGTGCTAGCATTTTGAGGCTGGGTTGAATGAGTCTTTGAGGGCAATGCTTATATCCTTGATGAGTACCCCTGCTATCAGTTACTACCAGATTGTTCAAGTAGTTGTGCGGCTAGAGAGGTCCGAGTTGGTTTTGAGGGAAAGAGCTCAAAGGAGGAATCCCCCTCATGGAGGTTCGTCCTCGGGTAAGAGATCGAGGAACCCACAAGATGAGTCTTCTTCTGGTCCTTCTTCGAGAGGTAGGGGGCAAGGATCTACAGTGGGGTCGAGTGCCAAAAGAGGCAGTTCTGGTGGTAGAGGAGAAGTTGTGCCTGAGTGCTTTCACTAGAGTAAGCACCACAAGGGCAAATGTAGGTGGCTTACTGGAGGTTGTTTCTGTTGTGGAAGCACAAAGCATTTTCTGGCCAATTGTCTAAAGTTGAGTGAGTATACTAGAGATCAGCGTGAGGCTAGTCGAGCGGGGTTTAATGCTTCTCAAGCTAGCCGAGCGGGGTCTAATGCTTCTCAAGCTAGCCGAGGTAGAGGAAGAGATAGAGGTCAAGGTGGTCGGCCTAGAGAAGGTGCTCCATCAAAATCAGTGGATCGTCCTCAGATGGTTCTAGCGAGGGCGTATGCTATGAGAGCTCGAGATGAGCAAGATGCGCCTGACGTGATTGCAGGTAAGTTTATACTCTGTAATACTAAAATGTATGCTCTAATTGACCCTGGTTCCATACACTCATATTTGTGCACGGATAAGTTAATTGATAAGTTGCATGATGTGGATCAGTTATATTATGAGATTTGTGTGACCAGTCCCTTAGGGCATAGTGTCAATACGAGTAGAGTGTTTAGGAATTGTCCCCTGTTGGTCCAAGGAATTTAGTTTCCAGCTGATTTGATAGACTTGCCTTTTCGGGAATTTGATTTGATTTTGAGTATGGATTGGTTGAGTAAGCATCGAGCAGTGGTTGATTGTCATAGGAAGACTGTTGTGTTGCGAGATAGAGATCAATCCCGATTGTGGTTAAAGGTTTTTGCTCGGGTTCTTTGGGGAATGTGATTTCTTCCATGCAACCTAAGAGGTTTATAAGGAAGGGTTGTGAGGCATTTTTAGCAGTCGTGTTGGATTCTAAGTACGATCAGGTTAAGATTGAGGATATCCCCGTGGTTAGGGAGTTTGAGGATGTTTTTCCAAGTGAGTTGCCTCGGTTACCTTCGGAGAGAGAAGTGGAGTTGTCCATAGAGATAGTGCCAGGTACTGTTCCTATTTCTAAAGCACCTTATCGAATGGCTCCTGTAGAATTGAGAGAACTTAAAACTCAATTACAAGAGCTATTGGATAAAGGCTTTATTAGACCCAGCATATCTCCATGGGGAGCTCCAGTGTTGTTCGTTAAGAAGAAGGATGGTACGTTAAAGATGTGCATAGACTATCGGCAGATTAATAAGGTTACTATGAAGAATAAGCATCCTTTGCCTAGGATTGAGGATTTGTTCAATCAGCTCAAAGGTGCGAGTATCTTTTCTAGGATTGATCTTTGGTCTGGATATTATCAGCTTCAGGTTAGAGATGCGGATGTGGTTAAGACGGCATTTCGGGCAAGATATGGCCACTATGAGTTTCTTGTGATGCCGTTTGGTTTGACCAATGCACCTGCGGCTTTTATGGCTTTGATGAACCGAGTGTTCAGGCCATATCTCGACCAATTTATTGTGGTGTTTATTGATGACATCCTGGTATACTCGAGGGATGAGAGTGAGCATGAAGAGCATATTCAGATTGTGCTTCAACTTTTGAGGGATAACCATTTATTTGCAAAGCTCAGCAAGTGTGATTTTTTGGTTAGAGAGATGTCTTTCTTGGGTAATATTGTGTCGGCTAAGGGTATTCAAGTTAATCCGGCTAAGTTTGAGGCAATTGTGAATTGGAAGGCACCAAGGAATGTTTTGGAAGTGAGAAGTTTTCTTGGTTTGGTTGGGTATTACCATCATTTTGGTAAAGGGGTTTCAGTCATTGCTGCTCCTATGATTAGATTGTTGAGGAAAGGGGTCAGATTTGAGTTGTCGGATAAGTGTCAAGCATGTTTTGAACAGTTAAAGAGGTTGTTGGTCAAAGCTCCTGTACTTACTCAACCCATTTCGGGTAAAGAGTTTGTGTTGTATAATGATGCTTCAGGAGTTGGACTTGGTTGTGTTGTGATGCAAGAGGGTAAGGTTGTGGCTTATGCATCTCATCAGTTGAAGTCTCCTGAGAAGAATTATTTGACGCATGATTTAGAGTTGGCAGCAGTGATCTTTGCTTTGAAGATTTGGCGGCATTACCTGTATAGGGAGACGTGTAGGATTTTCATGGATTATAAGAGTTTGAAGTACCTCCTCACCCAGAAAGAATTGAGTATGGGACAGCGTCAATGGCTAGAGTTATTTAAGGACTATGACTGTATTTTGGATTATCATCCGGGCAAGGCCAATATTGTAGCGGATGCTTTGAGTAGGAAGTCATTATCGGCTTTGTTTTTGCAGCACTTCAAGTGGAGATTGGATTCGGATGGGGCTTTGGTTGCCCAACTGGAAGCTCAGCCATCTTTGAGGTAGTTGATTGTCGATGACCAGAAAGATGATGCAAAGTTGCAGCGAGTTTTGCAAGAGGTTCAGAAAGGTAAGCAATTTAAGTTTTCAGTTTTGGATGGGGTGCTTATGTATAGGAATCGTTTGTGCGTGCCTGAGGATGTCAAGTTAAAGAAGAAGCTTTTGAGTTAGGCACACACTACGATTTTTCTATGCATCCAGCTAGTGAGAAGATCTATCGGGATCTAAAGCAATTCTATTTGTGGTCTGGGATAAAGAGAGACATTGTGGAGTTTGTGGCCAATTGACTTGTCAGCAGGTAAAGGTTGAGCATCAATTTCATTCGGGATTGCTCAATCCTTTACCCATTCCTCAGTGGAAATGGGATGACATCGCCATGGATTTTGTGTCACGCTTGCCTTTGACTCAGAGGAAACATGATTCAACTTGGGTGATCATGAACCGACTTACCAAGTCAGCGCATTTTCTGCCGATTAGAGTGGACTATTCAATGGATAAATTGGCAAGTGCTTATGTGGATAAGGTGTTTAGATTGCATGGCATTTCGTTGTCGATAGTATCAGATCGGGATCCGAGGTTCACATCGAAGTTTTCGAAAGAGTTACAAGCAGCTTTGGGTACTCGATTAAATTTCAGTATGGCATTTCATCCTCAGACAGACAGTCAGTTAGAATGGGTTATCAAAATTTTAGAAGATATGCTTCGGGGTTGTGCTTTGGAATTTTCAGGTAGTTGGGATAAGTATGTGCCGCTCATGGAGTTTGCCTACAACAATAGTTATCAATCGAGCTTTAGAATGTCACCGTTTGAGGCTCTTTATGGTCGACAGTGTAGGACTCTAGCATGTTGGACATAATTGATCAAGTGTTCTTTTGTTGGGCCAAAGATGATTAGAGATACTGAAGAGAAAATTCGAGTGGTTCAGCAAAATCTGAAGATAGCTAAGGATAGACAGAGGTCTTATGCCAATTTGAAGGGAAAAGACATTCAGTTTGAAGTTGGAGACAAGGTGTTCCTTAAGGTATCACCATGGAGAAAAGTGTTACGCTTTGGTAAGAAGGGTAAGCTTAGTCCTTGATTTATTGGAACTTTTGAGGTTTTGGAAAAGATTGGACCTGTTGCTTACAGATTATCTTTGCCTTTGGATTTGTCAAGTTTGCATAATGTTTTCCATATGTCGATGCTCTGCTGGTACAGATCTGATCCATTGCATGTGTTGTCAGTTCAAGACATTAGGGTTCAACCAGATTATTCATATGATGAGGAACTGAAAGCCATTTTAGCCAGAGAAGTGAGATAGTTGAGAAGCAAGCAAGTTCCCCTGGTTAAAGTGTTACGGCAGCACCATGGAGTCGAGGAAGCGACTTGGGAACCAGAGGCAGTGATGAGGTCCTAGTACCCTCAGTTGTTCAGTGCAGGTAAGAATTTCGAGGACAAAATTGTTGTTAGTAGGCGAGAGTTGTAACATCCCATTTTCCCCCTATTAGTTTGAGCCATTCTGTGCGCAAGTGTGTATGTGTGAGTTTTTGCATGTGTTATTTTAAATTAAATTTTATGCATGAATTATGAGTTTTGTTAGAGTGTGGTTGCATGTATAGTGGTAGTGTGTGTGTGTGTTTGTGTTTTGTTAGGATGTGGATGTTTATAGGGAGTTAATGTATGTGTTAGTGTAGTTAAAATTGGGTGTGGTGTTGTGTTTTGTTGAAGGGTGTGAGTGATCAAGTTCCACCAATGGTTAGGCGACATGTGGCAAAGGTTTTTGGAGAGGGGTATAAATAGAGTGGAGAGAGAAAGAAAGAGCAGCAACTTACTACTTTGCTCTCCCGTTCTCCCTCCCCTCATGCCTGCTCTCTCCTTCTTTTCTTCTTCCTCCTTGTTCACCTTGACTCATCCTCGTGTTGCCTCAATTAGTGGTGGAAATTGATCAACTCAGGTGGCTTAGTGTTAAGTGTTAGTTGGGTTTTCTCTTTCATCCTCCTCTATGTTCTTGATCTTTTTAGTTATGGTTTTGAGTTAGGGTTTTGTTGTTGTGTGTGATTTTTGTGTGTTTTGGTCAGAGGTGCCTCCTAGAGACCCCAAGGGTAAGGAGAAGGCTAGTGGAAGTGGTGCTCATTAATTTGGAGCTAAGGATTTCCAGGTTTGGGATTTTTGTGGTTTTGATGGATTGTTATGATTTTGTGTTTGATTTGGTTTTTCTAGAAATTATGGGGTTTATGATGTTTATATTGGTTTAAATGTTATGGGTTTTAACTCATGTGTGATGTGATGCTTTGAATGAGGTATATTGGATCAAAGTGTGCCTTTGATTGAAAGTTGGAAGCAAACTTTTGGTTTTATTGAATTAGAGAATTCAATTATGTTGTGGCATGATTTAATTGTAATTATTGACATTAAAGTTAGGTTTTATTTTATTTAAGATGATTTGAGAGTTTGATTTAAGTTGTGTTGAAGTGTGGTTTGATTTGGGAGGTTTGTGTGTGTTTTGGAGATGAATGGGTTTCTGCAGATTTCTGCAGACCTGGAAAACGCGACTCTATCATGAGCGCAATAGAGCTCTGTGATTCCAGCTCTCGTGTGTGACCGGGCTTCGACTTGCCGAGCTACAGTGGCACGAGCACACTATCGCGAGCGCGACAGAGCGCTCAGTGACGCGACCTCAGCAAGTGTACTGAATCGGCAAGTAATATAATGGAGTATTTTTAAGACTCCGAGTTATTGTACCCAAGGGACTGAGTATGCAAGCAATGAAACTTAGATGTATGCTAAAGAATTCCCAGTTGTTGAATTGATTTAATTATGACTACTAGAACAAATAAATTAATCAACTTTAACGAGTTAACAAAGTAAAAAAAAAAATTGAATGTTCATTATGTCACGGTCACAATGAGTTTCATTGTCACCGTGACATAACCCAATTGGAAAACAAAATGTAACTTACTCTAACTCACGGTGACAATGAATTGCATTGTCACTGTGACATATGCACACCTCAAAACAGAAAGTTACTTACCCGATGGTCACGGTCATAATGAAATTCATTGTCACCGTGACATGTGCACCAACTAGAATCCAGAGTGTAATCTCTGTTGGTCACGGTCACAATGAATTCATTGTCACCGTGACCACCTGCACACTTGCCAAAAGATCATCAATCTCTCAAAATTTCTAACTAATACTACTTTGAAAATTCTCCAACAAAACATAATTTCTCTTCTGAACATAAAATTTACAAAATGAAACAAGATTAACTTCCTAAAAAAAAAACCATTAAACGATAAAAAGAACAAAGATAAGAAGGAGTTCTGCATTTAACAAGTCCGCAGCTAGACTTTTAAAAACCGTCAAGGATCTGCTAAAGTGACGATCGTGGAAGCACTATCAAAGGTAGATTCAAAATACTACTTCACACGATGTCCATTCACCTTGAATTCATCCTCAAATCGCGGGTGCTTCAATGTCACCACGCCAAACTTATCAACTGCCACTACTTCATAGGGTCCCTTCCTTCTCGATTTCAACTTACCAGGAAACAACCGCAGCCTACTGTCATAAAGAAGCACTCACATTCCAGGTGTAATTTCCTTTCTGACCAGCTTTCGATCATGCCACTTCTTGGTTTTTTCTTTGTATCTCATTGCATGATCATAGGCCCAAAATCAATGCTCGTCTAGTTCATTTAGCTGCAAAGACCTGCACTTATCTGCATTCTCAAGGTCAAAATTCAGAAATTTGGTAGCCCGATAAGCTTTATGCTCTAATTCCACTGGGAGGTGACAAGACTTCCCATAAACCAACCTAAAAGGGGACATTCCTATCGGTGTCTTGAATGCTGTCCTATAGGCCCACATAGCATCATCTAATTTAAGGTACCAATCTTTTCTAGATGAATTGACCGTTTTTTCTAAGATGGCCTTTAACTCCCTGTTAGACACTTCAACTTGACCATTAGCCTGAGCATGGTAAGGGGTTGTGACCTTATGCCTAACGCCAAATTTCTTTAATAAAGCCTTAAATTGGTGGTTCACAAAATGTTTACCACCATCGCTTATAATGGCTCTAGGGGCTCCATACCGCGTGAATATGTTTCTCCTCAAAAATTCTAAAACAATCTTAGCATCAGAAGTTCTAGTGGCTATAGCTTCGACCCATTTACTCACATAATCCACTGCCACCAGAATATATTCAAACCCGTACGAAACCGGAAAAGGTCCCATAAAATCTATTCCCCATACATCAAATAGTTCTACCTCAAGCATGTTTGTCAGAGGCATCTCATTTCGCTTAGATATATTTCCTACCCTCTGGCATCTATCACAAGTCTTCACATAAAATTGAACATCTCTAAACATTGTAGGCCAATAAAAACCAGACGACAAAATTTTCATTACCGTTCTATTTGGCCCATGATGTCCACCAGCTTCTCCACCGTGACAAGCTGTGATGATTGCACCCGTCTCCTCATCTGAGATGCACCTTCTTAAAACTTAATCAGCACATAATCGAAAAAGGTAGGGGTCATCCCAAATGTATTGTCTTGCATCAGCTCACAGTTTCTTCTTTTGCCGCCAAGTAAAATCTTTAGGCATAAAACCTCCTGCAAGAAAATTTGCTATGTTAGCAAACCAAGGAATAGAAGTGTCACAAGCAAATAAAGCACAAATGTGTTCATCAGGAAATAAATCTAAAATTTCCCCCTTTTCAATATGGTCATTTTCCATTCTGGACAAATGGTCTGCCACGAAGTTCTAAGCACCCTTCTTATCCTTAATTTCTAAATCGAACTCTTGCAATAGTAGCACCCAACGAATCAGCCTCGGTTTGGATTCTTTCTTGGCAAACAAATGCCTCAAAGCTGCATGGTCCGACCACACCACAACTTTTCCACCCAGCAAATATGGCCTGAACTTCTCAAACGCATACACAATTGCAAGAAGTTCTTTCTCTGTGGTGGTGTAATTAACCTGTGCTCCTGTCAAAGTGTGACTATCATAATAAATTGCACAGAATATCTTATCCGGATGCTGTCCCAGTACCGCTCCCACTGCATAATCACTAGCATCACACATTAGTTCAAACGGCATAGTCCAATCCGGAGATATAATCACCGGAGCTGAAATAAGCCGTTGCTTTAACGTCTCAAAAGCTAGCAAGCATTCACTATCAAAATTAAAAACAACATCTTTCATGAGTAAATTAGACAGGGGTTTAGCAATTTTTGAAAAATCTTTAATAAAACGCCGGTAAAGCCCTGCATGTCCTAAAAAATGCCTTATGCCCTTAACACTCGTCGGAGGCGGTAACTTCTCTATTACTTCAACTTTTGCCTTATCCACTTCTATCCCTCTCTCTGAAATTTTATGACCTAACACAATGCCCTCTCTCACCATAAAATGGCATTTTTCCCAATTTACAACTAGGTTAGTCTTTTCACACCTCCCTAGCACTAAATCAAGATGCTTTAGACAGCTCATAAAATCAGCCCCATATATAGTGAAGTCATCCATGAATACCTCCATAAATTTCTCTATAAAATCATGGAAAATAGCCATCATACACCGCTGAAACGTAGCCGGTGCATTACATAACCCAAAGGGCATTCTTCTATATGCAAATGTGCCATATGGTCAGGTAAAGGTCATTTTCTCTTGATCCTCAGGGGCTATAGGAATCTGCAAATATCCCGAATACCCATCTAAAAAATAGTAGAACCTATTACCTGCTAACCTCTCTAGCATCTGATCAATAAACGGCAAAGGGAAATAGTCTTTTCTAGTGGCAATATTCAACCTTCTATAATCAATACAGACTCTCCAACCCGTAACTATACGAGTTGGAATCAGTTCATTCAGTTCATTCTTTACCACTGTCATCCCCCCTTTTTTAGGCACACACTGCACTGGGCTAACCCATCTACTATCAGAAATAGGGTAGATTATACCTGCATCAAGGAGTTTGAGTACCTCCTTCTTTACTACCACTTGCATGGCCGGGTTGAGTCTTCTCTGAGGCTGAGCTACCGGCTTGCATTCCTCCTCCATTGGGATCATGTGTGTGCAGTAACTTGGGTCAATCCCCTTCAAATCTGAGGTTTCCCATCCAATGGCTCCCTTGTGCTTTTTCAGCACCTCTAGCAACAGCTGCTCTTCATCGCCTGACAACAAAGAAGATATGATTACTGGTTTCTGATCTTTCTCTAAAAACACATATTTCAAATGAGAGGGGAGAGGTTTAAGTTCAGAATTTAAATCCCCCTTTTTAGGGTTAATCTCTTCATTTTGTGACCCATCCTTTCCATCTTCTATCTCCACAATTTCTATTTCTTCTCCCCTCATCTCTTCTTCCACTTCGTCACCTTCCACTGAATGTAACAAACACAAATTTTCTAGATCAGCTCTAACCACTTTTTCTTGCACTTCTTCCACACACTCGTCTATTACATCTACAAAATAAACAGACTCCTCCATATCCCCAGATGGATACTTTTGAGCCTTGTTCATATCCACTACTAACTCCTCATTATTGAACCGCAGGGTAACCGTTTGACCATGAACATCGATCAATGCCTTTGCTGTGTTTAAAAACGGCCTCCCCACTATCAGTGGCACCTTCCTATCCTCCTCCATCTCCATCACCACAAAGTCCACTGGGAAGATGAATTTCCCCACCTTCACTAACAGAGCTTCTATCACTCCTTTGGGACGCCTCACTGACCTATCTGCCAGTTGGAGTCTCATTCCCGTCTCCCTGAGGTCCCCAAGATTAAGCTTTCTGCAAATAGAATAAGGCATCAAATTTATGCTGCCACCCAAATCACATAAAGCATTACCATAAAAATCTTCACCAATAGCACAGGGTAAAGTAAAGCTACCTGGATCTTCCAATTTCTCAGGGATCTTGTTCATAATTATAGCACTGCAATTTTCTGTAAGCTGTACAGTTCCATGCCCTTCTAATTTCTTTTTATTAGAACATAATTCTTTCATAAATTTAGCATAGTTAGGCATATGAGCTAAAGCTTCAGCAAATGGTAAATTAATGTGCAGTTTCTTAAACATCTCTAGAAACCTAGCCTTTTGCTCATTTTTCTTTTCCTGTTTAGCAACTGCAGGAAATGGCAGTCTATTTATATCAAGAACCTCTACCCTCGGATTCACTAAACTTTTACCCTTATCACTTGTAGGAGCATTTTCATTAACTTCTACTTTAGAGTTAGAGTTACTTACTGTTCGTGTCAGCTCCTCCTTTTCTGTTGATGAAGAATTTTTACCCTGGTCTTCTCTTGGTACCACTTCCTTACCACTCCTCAGTGTGATTGCTTTAGCTTCCTCTTTCGGATTCCGGTCCACATTCGAAGGAAATGTTCCCGGTTGTCTTTGAGACATGGAATTTGCTAGCTGTCCCACTTGAGTCTCTAAATTCCTCATGGAAGCATCTTGGTTCCGGTTCCACTGCTCTTGAGATTTCCACCTTGACTCTTGATTAGCCATGAACTGCTGCTGGCTATTTACAAACTGTTGTTGTTGGCTGTTTATGAAAGTAGCCAACATGTCTTCCAGATTTGCCTTCTTTACTTGCACAGGTGGCCTCGATTGGTATCCCGGTGGGTGGTATTGTTGCCCTTGGTTGTGATGGGGTGGATATGGTTATTGATACAGCTGCCCTTGGTTCTGATGAGTGTTTTGGTTGAAGGGAGGTCTAACTTGTGGTTGAGAGGATGAAGCATTTGGATTTCCATCCTTCCAAGAGAAGTTTGGATGATTTCTCCAGCCCGGATTATATGTGTTACTTTAGGGGTCATTTCTTCTGTAATCTCCTATGGCATTTATATCTCCTGTTGCCCTACTCTCTTAACCAAATTGCCCACTTTCACACCATCCACTCTCTTGAGCCACAGAAGCTACATTCTGCACCTTCAGACTACTCATCTCCTTCCTCATGGACTCAATCTGTGCCTTCAGCATCGACACCTCATCCACAGCGTGTATCCCTTGTCTTTTCGAAACTAACCTAGGATTAGACCATTGAGCATCATTCGCCGCCATTTCATCTAGCAGATGAAAAGCTTCCTCTGGTAGTCTATTCATGAATGACCCTCCTGATGAAGCATCCAATAAATATCTTGTTTGTGGTGTAACCCCAGAATAAAATGTTGTCATCAGGTGGTATATGGCTATCTCATGGTGTGGACAGCTTCTCAACAGCCTTCTAAACCTTTCCCAGGCTTCATGAAACGGCTCTTCACTCATTTGACTAAAACCCAATATACTGTTACGGATGTTCGTAGTTTTTATCGGAGGGAAGAATCTCATTAAAAATCTCTCCTATAACTGGTCCCATGATCTAATCGACTGTCTAGGTAGCATTTGCAACCATTCACGTTCTTTTCCAATCAATGTGAAAGGGAACAACTTTAATCTTACCGAGTCAGATGACACTCCAGGAATCTGAACCATATCACTGACCTCTAAGAATATATCTAAGTGTTGTGCGGGATCTTCCACTTCTGAACCCGTAAACTGATTCCTCTGTACCATATTGATGGTGGTTGGTTTAAGCTCAAACTGCACTCCCCTTGGCAGCACAATCGTCCGATTATCCTCATTCCATCTTGGTACTGCATAATCCCTTATTGTCCTCTGCCTCGGGACCTCTTCTCTATAATTCCCCAGATTTTCATCTTGTGCCCTCGGCACTTGTTCGTTCTCGGGAGGAACTTCACCAATAGGAGGAGGATTGTTGTCCATGTTATTCTCTCTATTAGCTCTCCTTCGTTGATGAAAAGTCCTCTCGATTTCAGGATCGTAGGGTGCTATTTGTTCCTTTCTCAATCTGCTCATGCACCACAACAACTACCTGAAAAGAATAAATAAAAATAAAAATAAAATAAAAAAATCTGAAAAAAACACACAAATAATAATCAAAACTTAAAACAACGGCAGTCCCCGGCAACGGCGCCAAAAACTTGACGCGACCTCAGCAAGTGTACTGAATCGGCAAGTAATATAATGGAGTATTTTTAAGACTCTGAGTTATCGTACCCAAGGGACTGAGTATGCAAGCAATGAAACTTTGATGTATGCTAAAGAATTCCCAGTTGTTGAATTGATTTAAGTATGACTACTAGAACAAATAAATTAATCAATTATAACGAGTTAACAAAGCAAAAAAAAATTAAGATGACAGTAAAAACTAGCAAAGATAAAAAATGATAACAAGCAAAAATCTCAATATAGAAAAGTGTTGTTCAGGTTCACTCATCCACCCCATACCCAAATATGAACAAAATTAATCTAAGAATCTTATATGAAAGAAATCGGGATAACCCTCTTAACCCAAGCGTCCCATTCCGGAGCAAGCTATTCTAATTGTATAACGTCCCATTCCGGAACAAGTCATACAACTAGCCTAATCACGGGTCTAAAATGCTAGGATCGGTTTGCTTTCCCATTCCGGAGCTAAACAACCCAAAACCTAATTATTTCACTCATCACTCCAATCTTGAACCATGAAAACATGCACATCTAGATTCCCTTCCGGAGCAGTCTAAATGATAAGTAAACACGATAGAAAATCTGAGAATAAAATATTCATGGCATTCAATTAACAAATTCAATAACCAAAAGAGACACATGAAATAAATCATTCATCAAAACTGGAAATTGAACTAAGAAAATAAATCCCATAAATTAACAATATGTAAAAGTGAAATAAACCATTCCTTCATATATAAACTTCAAAAATTATCCATTATTCATATCATAGGTAGGAGATTCAGAGATCCCCTAAACAACTAAAAGACTACTCACGATCCATTACAAAATCAAAAGAATAAAGGAAAGAATAAACCCAGAAATCCATTGAGGTAGAAATCCCGGTTGAATCCCACGTTCTTCGATCTTCTTCTTTGGATCTTCAATGGAGAATTAAACTAAAATTCTGGAAAACTAAAATTAAAAATCTCTGGAAATTAAACTATGTATCTAATGAAAATTACTCTCAATTTCTAATTGAAAACTCAAAACAAGATTGAAAACTGAAGTTTAGAATAGAAGAAATAACTCAGAAAATCTCAGCCGCCAAAACTAAAATAAAAAACTAACTAAAAAAATTCGGAACCCTAACCAAACAGAAAAGCGCATTTTTATAGTCTCAGAGTGGTCACGGTGATAATGAAATTCATTGTCACCGTGAGGTATCGAGATCGTAAAATTTCCTTTACGCACAGGAAAAGGGTCACGGTGACAATGAAATTCATTGTCACCGTGAGGTCTTCAATTTTTGCTTCTATCCAGGAAAAACTTATGTCACGGTGACAATGAATTTCATTGTCACCGTGAGGTACGTGCTGTTCTGATTCTGCCTTAATGATTTTTATATCACGGTGACAATGAAATTGATTGCCACCGTGACATGCTTCATACTTGCATTCTGTCCAAACATTTGCTATGTCACGGTCAAAATGAAATCCATTGTGACCGTGACCCCTCTAAGTCTGCCCCTGTCTTCAACTTCCCTTTATGTCACGGTCACAATGAAATCCATTGTGACCGTGAGGTACCTAGACCCACACCTACAAGGACAACTCAAAATCCATCAAAAACTATCTAAAATGCATCAAAATTCCAATTTGACTAAGAGTAGTAAAATTAACCTAAAGGAAATAAAACATGACACAAAAACACAACTAAACACCCAAAAATCAAATGAAAACACCATCAAAACTAAGTACTATATTGAAGTTATCACTCGACTACCGAGCTGAAGCTGGGGCAGTCCCCTGTCGCGAGCGCGCATCTGCGTGTGAGTGCGATGGATTTGGCAATCCATTCACTGTCATGAGCATGATGCTTGTCTTGAGCGCGATAGGGAGATGGATTTCTGTCTTTGCGTGAATGCGAGGACTGTCGCGACCGCGATATGGGGCGAGCATCGCCTCTGTCGCGAGCGCGACACCCGTCACGAGCACGACATCTCCTTTTTTCAAAATGAGTTTTATTTTGTGCTTTCGACACTTATTTTACGAACTTGGGATGCTTTTAGACTTATGCATGGATGATTTTATGAACAATATGAATATGATTGGATGAATTATGCATGGCCTGTAAGAGTCAATTTAGTGGATAGTTAGGCATGCCTAATAGAGTTCAGTAGCTTCAGGCCCAGTATGTTCTGGACCCTGATCAGGTCCCCGTTTTGATCCTTATGATCCTTAATGTGTATGGATCTTGTTTAAGATCCCCCAATGTGAAAATGTTTTGAATCAGAAAATGATGATGTTGCTTTTCGATTGTACCCTCGTGTACCACTAATGTGTTCACTCGTTATCTGCTATTGTTAGTCAGCAGGCATTTCGTTTGTTTGTTTTATTATAACTATAAGTATGTGAATCAACATGATTTATGAATTTGATTATGAGCTTTTGAATCCAATTGAATGCGATTAAGCTATGATTTATATGTGATTATAAGTATATGCCATTTTGAATGTGTTTTGCCTCAACGACCATTGTGAATGGCCGTGCATATTATGGTGTGTTTTCCCCACTAAGCGTTATCGCTTAGCACGGGTGTTTCATCCATATAGATGCGGAAGGTTTTAAGTTTTTGGGTGAGTCTCTGTAGGTCCAGCCAACACAGAAGGATTTATAGTGTCAGGACTTAGCTTTGTAACTAAGATTTTCTTTTTATTTTGAGCTCTCATTATATTTATTTTTTTGTATTGCTTGCGCTATGTATTCTTTTAGAAGAATGTAATTTTGTAATATCAGTTATGTACTGACTATATTTTTGTAATGAACCCTTTTTATATCAATGAATGAATTTTAAGTTTTATTTCCGCTGTTTTCTGTATGTTGCGTATTTGTATATTGTTCTGTTTGTTTGGTGACACCCCTGCTCGTACGGGTTCTCACTCCCTAGAGGATGGGTTATCCTATGTATCGGTAGGGGGTGTTACATCGTGTGCCTGAAAGTTGAAAGAAAATGGTTTACTTGATCGCATCAACCTGTTCCAGTGTTATACGAATCAAATTATTTTCGTTATTTTAATGTTTCTTTATTTTCATTTTGACATCATTTTTTTTTTGTGATATATTCATTAAACTTAACAGTAAAAACACAATAAACACAAACATAAATTTATACTATAGGTAGAAAATTTTTGTACATCATACAAAAATAATATCCAATATCTGCCTAAAATACACTCTACAAAGGAGGATAATTTGTGGGTATGTCTAGATCGTCAGGCTGAGCTGGATGAATTGCCGGCTGATGTGTGACATCCTCAGGCGGTGGCCTCGATGATGACGGATGGGATACCCAAAATCTAACCTATGCCTATCTGTCGAGGAATGGGCTAGCCATGCTCGCAACAGTGTGAGACAGCTCCTGAAAATTGGAGGCTAGGCTATATACAGTAGAAGCGTATCCATCAATGTGAAACCCCAAATCCTGTCAGATGACGGGCAAGTCTCTCCCTAAATCCTCACGCAGATCCCTCACACCCTGGGATACCCCTGTAGAATTGTGCTCCAAGACATCCATCCGGTGTTGGGTGGCGACCAGCGAATTATCCATCCTCTGGAAGGACTCATCAACCCTTTATGCTGACGCAGCCAGCGAGGTAGTCATAGATCCCTCTATCCTGTCTAAAGGCATACCAATCTCTTTCAACCCCTCTGCTATTTGTTGGCCAAATAGGGTGAATCTCCCATCTGTCTGCTGGCTTAGAAGGTGAAGATCGTCCATCACACGCTGGCCCAGAAGGCGAATCCCCTCATCGTGGTGCTGCCCTAGAGTGGCAAATGCGGACATCATATCCTGATACACGAACTGGAATGACGTCTCTGGAGTGGGCTGACTCTACTCCGCCCTGTACTCAGGTGGCGGCGAGGCTACAGAAGAGGATGCCCCCAGATGGCCTGGCTGGCTGTAATGAATCTATGGTGGAGGAGTGGTACAGGCTCCGCTCTCATGCAGGATCCACTATGAAGGGGGAGTGCTGATAAGATGTGCAATGTCCAAATCATATGCACCCTCCTCATCCTATGGCGTACATGGCTCCTCCTCATCTGGCTGAAGGTAATCACCTCCTGAAGTACCAGCTACTTCTGGGAGTGGAGGTAACTTGTAAAGAAGCCTGGTCTTTGACATACTGAGTAGCCTGTACTCATCTGATTCCTCCGATACCGGCTCTACCATACCCATAGAACCGGCGACGGCAAGATTAATAGATATATCTCCCTCCAAATGTACTGGGATCGTGTCTCAAATTAAGGAGTAACTTAGTCACCACTCCTCCGACACATATATACCCAGTGGTCCCCCGCCCAGCTCTGACTAAGGCAGATAAAATCTCATGGGCAATGTTCTGATGTCTACCAGTCATCATGGCCCATAGACTCCAAATCTCGGTGGCATTTATGGAACCTTGACTCCCAGTTCGGCCAAGGTAACTGCTGGCCAATACTTTCTGAATGTACCTCAGGGCCTGTGAACAAAACAGATTGCTCTTCGCCTAATTAGAGCAGTAAAGGGCACCTGGTGCAGCGATCTGCTCCTAGCAATGTGTGGGGATGGTCCTATCTGGTACCATGACCTACTCCCCTGTCAGGAGATCCATCACCCGAGAGAAATCTAAGCGGCTTATCTCGTGATAATGGCCTCTAGCCCAGAATGATATAGTCCCCAGCTCCTTGTCTGGCCTCTGATACCCCTTATACTGTAATGTGGCCAACACCTCTCTAGTGATCTCTGGATACATCTGGTAAGCTAATGTCAAGAACTCAGTCCAGCCAGCTGATGCTATCAGGGCGCTCACCTTGTCCCACATGCCTATCTGCTGTAGGAACGGTCTAGACACAAATCTACTAGGTACAAGCTCTATCTACCATAAGGTCTCAAAACGCTGTCTCTGCGCATCTGTCATCTCCTCTGGAGGTGGAGGTACATCACGTCTCTGGCGTACTCTACGCTGTCAAAGCATCTTGGAAATAAATTGACAATTAGTTTATGCGAAATAAATTAATCAATATTATTTTATCGACTAATTTGCTATATTAAACTACCTTTTCATGCTGCAAATTTAATCATTTTAATTAAATTCGGGTAGCATTTTGACTAAGTTTGGGTGACATTTTAAAGTGCACCAAATCTGTATACGCACAAAATATTCCAACAAGGTTCGAGTCCTACTCAACAAATTTCAATGTCCAAATTATGTACATTTTTTCTATTATAAGCAAATAACTCAAAATAGCAATTATTACTTTCTACTCATTTGTATTTGTAACTGGCATTATCTTTACTTATTTACACTTTAACATATTATTTAAATAAGCAATAAAAATAAACATAACAACAGAATCTAATTACATGCTGAAAAAATTTCATATAAATATCTAGTCTCTACGCATCGCACATTTACACATTACTTCTACTTCGTTTTTTACTTTTCCTCCCATTGGTTCGCGCAAGGAACAAGGTAAGCATCTCTCATTCATTTTTTTCTTTTTTTTTTACAGAGAAAATAAATAGGAAACATATCACGTAGAATAAATAAAAATAAAATATGAAAAATGCAAACAAAACTAACCTGCATGTGAAATACCCACTAAACAAATCGTAGAGAAACTTTAAAAACATGATATCACCTTGAAGACGGTTGAAATAGGATCTCTTTGGTGTGAGAAACACACAAAATGGATCATAAATAGGCAAGATATGAGCAAAAAAGCGAGAGAAAACGGATGTGAAAACAAAGAAAAGCAAGAAAAGATTGAGTGAGGAGGGACTCCCATACGGGCAAAAAAGGGGTTTAAATACCCCTTGACATGCGGCCTCAAGGTGATGCCGCATGTCAGCCCCACGAGATGCGGCCTTGTGACCGCATCTCGTCCAAGTGAGGTGCAGCCACGTGGCCGCACCTCAGCAAAACAATAATTTTTTTTTTATTATCACTTTTTATTATTTCATATTTTTTTTTTGCTTGCTTGCTTACTTTACTCCCTGAATATTCTCTTGGGCTCCATTCTTGCGCTTGACACCATTTATTGAGCATTTTCCAGCAAGTAAATTATATATGCCAAAAAAATAACAAGAAGGAAAAAGTAAACTATGCTGGTGGAAATGCATGAGTCTGAAAATGCACAAAAAAGTGGTCTAATTTCACAAGACGGACCAGACCGGTTCCTCTTTTTTTTCTTTTTCATGTCACTTCTCTTTTTTCCTTTTCACTAATCCCACTTATTTGCGCTTTGTACAGTTATCTGAAAATGTCAACACACGTCCTCAATAAACTGAACCGGCTGTTGGATGATCCCATGACTTGGGAAAATGGCACTTTAGCTCCTTATTCAAGTCTGAGGCTTTTGAGAAGGATCAAATTCGATTGAGACCTTTTACTGGCTACCATCTACTATTGGGATCCTCGATTTCATATTTTTTGATTTACTCATCAAGAAGTATGTCCTCTGGCCGAAGCGTTTGCTACAAATTACCGATGTGAGGTTTTCCCCTGGTATCCTTCCTTGTGTCCCAAGTTATGGGCCATATCAGCTTAGGGATGTGGCCTTCGCCTTAGACATATCACCCTCCAAGGTTGCTTGACTAGTTCCTAGAGGGGATTTCTTTTCTCTAGAGCCTCTACTCAACGCACTCGGTGACTTTCCAGAAGTGCCTACTTATCGAGCTAGCGTAGTTCTATTGATCTGCTTATCCAGATATCTGCTAGTGACCTCAGATGAGACAATCGGTAACTATTGACTATTCAACATCGTAGATGGCATTCACCGCAGGCTGACCCTGTGACGCGGGCCGGATCCCCCACGGATGCCCATGGGACCGCCCGCTTGAGGGCGATCGGGGCATTTAGAGGTCCGTTGACAGCTTGCAATAAATCGCAAGTGCGTCTATGTTGGGCAACAAGGAGGTTTCATGGAGTCGCCACCCAATAGAACATTGGAAAAGTTTCTCTCGCCTCGGAGAGCCTAAGACTGCACTTAGTATCCATTTTGGGCCAGCCAGAGGGGTCTTGGGAGGTAAACCTCTCACCCTAAGGAGCCTAGGATTAGCGCTAAAGTCTCGTGGCAGAAAAAGGTGTCTTGGAGGGTAGACCTCTAGCCTCTTTGAGCCTAAAGACCAGAGCTGGGTCCGGGATTTCTCATCTATTTCTACCTCAATTATTTTATGATCAAATTTTAATTATCATTAATTCGCTCTCTCTCCACATGATGCAATTAATCGAAGGCGCATTTATTCACGTTTGGAGAGCCGTAAATGGGCAAGTAAATAGCAAAATAATAAATTACAACAATACAAGGAGTGGAATACAACTCCCCTTTGGTAAATGTGCGATATATACACGAATCGGGGCATTATTTATTTTGAGGACTTTGGTCATCGCATGCATAATTATTAAAATTTGATATTTTAATTGTGAGAATTTTTATTTGATAAAAATAGGACATTGGGTCCTTATGTTTGTAAAATCCTCATTTTATTGAATATAAAACATTGATTTATTTTTATACTATACGAGATACAAAAGAGTATATTCATGTACATAAAAGCAATTAATGAATAAACGAATAAAGGAAATGACCAAGAAGGTTAGGAAACTAAACCGGACGAACTCCTCCGAATATGATAGATAGCCTCTCAAGCTCAGGATAGTCCAAGAGAATCAATATACACTCACAGAAAGTTAAAAAGTCAATATAAAAAGAATCAACATGAACAAAGCCAAAAGAACTTGAAAGATATGGAAAAGATTTGAAAATGTTGTGACAGGACCCAACGACGGCCTTTCTTAGGTGACCGATGGGCGTCAGTCAAATTGATCGATATGTCCGTCGCTCACTCAAGTGGAAGAGCGTCGGTGAGTGGGGTGAGTGACGGGTGTCGGTGATGGAGATGACCCGTCGGTCACCACTGTCTCCGAAAAAAGAATAAAAGAAACTCTTTTTAAAGCCAAAAAAGAGGTTTTATCATAAAATGAGATAAAAAGGGTCAAAATAAAGAAAATAATGATAAAAATTAGAAGAACAACAAAATAAGGAGCAAAGATAAAATGATTTGGAGAATGAGTCCGGAATACTTACCCTCAGATAATTGCTTAAGTGAGATTCTTGTGTCGATTAGAGCCCCGCGCGTTCCACGAGAAGCAAAAGGAAGGATCAACAAAGGAAAATGGATTATTTCCTCCTTAAACCCCTCAAAAGATTGACTTTGGAATCAAAATCTAAAGAAAACTAATTAGTTTTAGTTTCTTTTAAATGATTTGATCCTCTAATTAAAAGAAATTCCTTTGTGAATGTGTTTGCTGGAAGAGAGAGAAAATGTGCTTGAATTTTGGCAGAGTTTCCCCTCTTGAAAAATTTTTAGAACCCTTTTCTAGTGAAAATCCGGAGCTTTTATAAGCCAGACACGATCGACAGGCGTCGGTGTATGGAGGCGGGCATCGGAAGAATCCTTCTGACACAAGGATTTGTCCGACGGCCCTGCCATATCCATCGACGGGCGTCTGAAAGGTTGCGTGCTCCGGGAAACCAGGCGGCGCTCTGACAGAGGCGGTGATTTTTAGACGGGCGTCAGAAAATACCACAGGCCGTCTGTGACCCTAAGCGACGGGCTGGCCGTCTGTGGAGGAAAACATACCTTTTTGACTCGAAAATCCCCTTGTTTTCTCCCCCTCTGCCTATGAAAGGTAAAAAGACTCACTTCTCGTGGAATGCGGGACTAAAACCTCCAAATCCAAACCATTTATATAGGCTCGGATACTGATTTCATCATAGGGTAACCCCTGATTCGGACCGCTCCGGGACACGGTGCTTACAGTTGCCCCCAGTTTTTGGAAAACTAGTGCACAAGCGCCTAGATAAGCCAAAACTCAGAGAAGGGATAGAAAGAAAGAAGGCGTACCTACGACGGTTCTTACCTTCCGTGCCTTTTATCGGGTAGACCTCGTCTCAGTCCATTCGGCGATGCGAAGATACCCCTATCGGTCTCGTCTCGACTTGTAGGTGTTGGTGAGACGTAGCATTCTCTAGCTACGGACTTGATGTGAAGAGCAGTGTTTTTCTAACTGCGTCTTCGATTGGTGAGAAGCGGTACTCTCTTACCACAGTCTCGAGGTGAAGAGTAGTATTCTCTAACTACAACTTCGATCTGAAGTTCCCTTGCTAACCCCCATCCGATCCGCAAGGTGCGTAGCACTCTCTGGCTGCCACGCGAACTGTGAGATGTAGCACTCTCTGGCTACAATCTCGATCTGTGAAGAGCAGTGTTTCTCTAATTACGTCTTCGATTTGTGAGAAGCGGTACTCTCTGACCACAGTCTCGAGGTGAAGAGTAGTATTCTCTAACTACAACTTCGATCTGAAGTTCCCTTGCTAACCCCCATCCGATCCGCAAGGTGCGTAGCACTCTCTGGCTGCCGCGCAAACTGTGAGATGTAGCACTCTCTGGCTACAATCTCGATCTGTGAAGAGCAGTGTTTCTCTAACTGCATCTTCAATTTCTGCTGGCCTCATCTCGACTTGCGCAGGGTTGAAGAGATGTAGCGCTCTCTGGCTACAAACTCGGTGTGAAGAGGAGGAGATCTTACCGGGTTCCTCATCCCAAAAAAGGATCTTAGGAGCCCTTGTTCGGACCTTTAATCGATGCCTGTGTTCGGACCGATGTTTCTCTGTACCTATATGATAAAAAGGTTTTGTTAATTCATGTTTAAGTTGTTATCTTTTAACATGTTTATTAATGGCGTGATTTTGTTTCATCTACTTTGCCATGTTTCATTTATATTCTTTCTTATTGAGTTGTTATTCATCATTTTTCACCATTTTTTGTTTTTTATTTTGGAATATGAGCAAATGTGAAAGCATATATTCATCTATAATATGAATGAATCATAAATAACTGCATAAATGCGTAAAATTGAAAACATAAGTTTTTCACTAGAAATGTCTATTTTCGTACAATGTATTTACAAAGTGAAAATGTACAAAAATGTAAGAGTATGACTCCCTGAATATTAGAGGGGTGTGTAGTCAGAGGGCTCATCGGGATCCTCATCATCCGATATATGCACTGTCCCTGGCGGAGGTGGAGGCAGAGCTGGCCGTGCCGGAGGTAGAGGCTGAACCGTGGAGGGTCCCGCCCCAGCATCGTGGTTCTGCCTGAATCAGACCTGAGCATAGCCATCCAAGAAAGGCTGGGTGCAAGTCCTCATGAACCCTAAGGTCTCTGATACTGTGTCTCCCAACTTCTTGAACGCCTGGCTCATCTAAATGGTCTGCTCACTGGCGGCCTTCCTCCTCTGCTCTAGGCACTGCTCTGTCTGCTCCCTAAACTCCCTCATGGTCTGAGACAAGGGTTGGAGGATCCCCTCTATCGCCTGGACCCGGGATCTCAGAGAGTCGAGTGACTCGTCGATCATCTGTAGGGTCATATCAACCATCTAAGACGCCTGGTCCTGAGACGTCCTCAAATCATGAGCGAGCTGCTGCCTAAGCTCCCTCTGACCCTGGGCAACCTGCTCGATCAGCCTCGCCTGCTCAACTGTGAAGGCCTCTATGGCCCGAGCCTGCTCATCTCTGAAGGCCTCTATGACCCGAGCCTACTCCCGTGAAGTGTGCTCGATGTAACCTGCCTGCTCTTGGGCTAGCCACTCTACAGACTGGGACTGCTCCTGAATAGCAGCCTGCTGGCGGTCCAACCTCTCGTGTATAGCTCTATCCCTCTCATCCTGCCGTCGCTCTAGGGCTGTGAACATGGAAGTGAGGAGCTGAGAGAAGTCAGGCTGTGCTGGCTGCTGCTGTGGTGGCTCTGGCGGCGGTGCTGCGGAGGTGGATGCCCCTGGGTAACCTCGAAAATAAGGATGATATCTCTCGGGGGGCCCCTGGATAGTCCTCTGCACCCTGACACTCGTCGACGGGACAGGAGTCGGTGCTCTCGATACCGGTGAAGTGGCAAAGAGCTCATCCATCGTGAACTCCATGTCGAAATCCGACGGAGTCCTAGGCTGCTCCTGCTGTGGTGGCGGTGGGACAGTCTGAGGCTGAGGAGGCTGAGGCTCTGGCTCTGGGTGTGGAGGATGAGGCTGGGGCTCTGGCGGTGGAGGCTGCTGCTCCAGCTCGGGCTCGGGCTGTGGAGATTGATGCTCCGGTTGAGGAGGCTGCTGCTCCGGGTGAGGAGGCTGCTGCTCCGGGTTGTCTGGATCTGGACCCAAGGGTGGAAGTGAGAACATCCGCCGGGTCTCGTGAATGGATAGCACCCTGTAGGCCTCTGCCTGCCCTGATATCGGGGAGATCATCCCCATCTGCACTGCCGCTGCGACATCTATGTGGATCCCCTCATCCAAGGGTCCTCTCAACATGTCTGGGGCAACTCCCAACCTCAAAAGCAACCGGGTGATAACTCCTCCCACTATCACCACCGGTGTCAATCTCCTGCCGACTCTAGTCAGGTTAGCCAAGATCTCATGGCTAATGTTGAGGCGCTGGCCTGCCACCATAGCCTAGAGGCTCTAGATCTCGGTCGCATTAAGCAACCCTGGATTACCAGCTCGACCAAGGTACGAACTGGATTGCACTCTGTGCAAATATCGGAGTGCCTGAGACACCAGTACGGTGCTCTTCGCTGTATCATGATCATACAGCACTCCCGGTAAGGCAATGGCCACCCAGTGGGCGCGTCTCATCGCTCATCGTGGGATCTCGACCCCCTCCTCTATAGGGAGCCCCATTGCCTGTGCGAATCTCTGCCTGGTAATACTGAAATGGTCACCGTCAAACCAGAACTGGACCACCCTTGGCTCGGTATCCGACCTCTGAAAACCGCCATAGCGGAGGGTGGCTAGGACCTGGCGAGTAGCCTCTGGAAAAGTCTGGAAAGAGGGGTCAAGGAACTCTATCCACCCAGCACCCTCGACAAGCATATCAAACTCTGGGGCCATCCCAAGGGCCTCTAGTAACGGCTGGGACACGAAGCGGCTGGCCCGAAGCTCTACCTCAGCCAACGCTCTATATCTCTGAGCTGACTCATCGTCCATCCAACCCGGAACTACGACCTCGGGCTAGGCTTGCGGTGCTCTACGTCTAGGAGGCATCCTGCAAAGGAGAAAAATTAGATGGCAAAAATTTGACTAAACAAGCATTATTAAACTTATTCTCAAAGGTGAAAGCCCATGTAAGCCTCACCAGGGCAATGGCGGCCCGAAAACGAGATAAAAGAAACTGATAATAAATAAAAAGGAGTGAATGTCCTGTCAAAGGAAGTTGCCCAACATGCTTCGCACATATCAAAGCAAAAGAAACATGCAATTGGCATGGAAATATTTAGAGCGAATAAAAATGGGCTTTCCTGGCCCCAAGGCTTGCATTATACACAAAAATATTCAATTTTAGAATAAATATAAAAATTTGTGCAGCACCCTGGCAAGGGTGTGCCCAACCTCCTGCATAAAAAGGAATAAAATAGGCCTCAGGCCTCAACAATAATATATGTGCATAAATGGGACGCACCCCGGAAGGAGTGTGTCCCCAACAACACAAAAATAATAGTCTCAGGCCTCAACAACATGGAATAACGCGCTTAAAAAGTATAATTCTAAAGCAACAAAGTTATAGAAAAATTCTATTCCTATGTGATCATGCAAAAATTCAGATTAATTGCACTATAAAAAGTAATGAATAAATAAAGAAAATGGGCAGCATCCTCCCTAAATTTTTAAGGCATCTAAAGCATCCTAACAATTTCTAAGGTTAAAGGAAGAAGAAATGAAGAAATAAATTAAATAAATTCAAAAAAAGTAGTTATTTACTTACTTGTAGTCGCGAGAAGTGTAGAAAACTAAAGAAAAAATTAATATCAAAGCACCCGGTGAGTAGAGAATGCGAAAATATGAAGAAATCGCGAAAAAAGAAGGAGAAATGCTTGAAAAACACTAAAAAAACGCAAAAAAAAACCATTTGAGAGAGAAAATGAAAGGGACAGCAGGCGCTGCACCGTCTGTCACTCGCCCTTATATAGAATTTCGTGACAGACGGGCTGGGCGTCTGCAGGAGCGACCAACGGGCTGGCCGTCTGTCTCTCAATAAATGCGATTTAATGCGCGTGATGAATGCAATGCTGACGTATGCGTCTGCCAGGTGGATCTCTACTGACGGGCAGGCCGTCCTTAGGAGAGGCGGGTAGGCCGTCGGTGACACTTCCCTATAAATTTTTACAAAATTTTGCTCTTCTTATATCTCTTCATTTTCCAACATCTTGACCCTTTCATCTTTCTTAGCATGTCTTCCTCTCTAGCCCAAGGAATGCACCATATCTTAGATGACAAACACACTTGGGAAGAAGGCACCCTTTCCTCTCTGTCTGAGCTGAAATACCTGTGTCGGGTCAAAGTTGATCAGAACCTCCTTCTGGCGGAGACCCACTTCTGGAACCCTCGGTTTCACGTCTTCCGGTTCACCTACCAGGAACTGTGCCCTTTGCCTGAAGAGTTAGCTGCCATTCTTGGAGCCTGGTTCCCTCCTAGCGCTCTGCCATGCGTCCCCCGTTGCGGCCTACTCCAGACTCGGGACATAGCTATGGCTCTTGGCACACCTTCTTCTGAGGCCGCCCGACTGATTCCTCCGGGTTCTCCCTTTGCTCTGGGGCCACTGATCGAGGCTCTGGATCAGTTCACTGACATCCCCACCTACCGGGTAAGCATCGTATTTCTGTTTTGCATGGTGAACTTCCTCACTGTTGCTCCAGGGGGTCTGACAGGTGATCCTCGCTTGTTCGGAGTTCTGAGCGACTTTCATCTGGGATTATCACCCTTACCACTCATTCTGGCTGAGACCATTCTGGGCTTGGACGCTGTGAGCTCTGGATCCACTACCACCTTTACCGGCAGTCCCTTATTGCTCCAGGTACGTCATTATTTTAAAGGTAGGGCGTCCCTTATGGATTTTCACTCTAGCTTTTCTTAGCGGGAGGTGCGCCGTTTTGGATTTTCACACAACCATGTGCCTTATTTTTGCCTGAAGTAAACCCTACTTACTCCAGCGGCTTTTTTTCTTTCTTTTTTTCTTTTCTTCTTTTTTTCTTTTTTTTTTTTCAGATCTGGCTGCAAGAGAAACTGAGGATCCTATCTGAGCCACCTCCTTGGGTTACCCCACAGTACTCGCCGAGCCATTTTCTTCCGCGTCGACGATTGTATAGGTGTGCCACTGCTGGTGAAGGCATTACCAGATTTGGCGAGTTGTCAGATGATGACATTAGTTTCACATCTGCCTGGCTCCCACTGTCCCATGTGGTCATTGATGGGCCACCGGGGTGTGTTCCCCTCTATGGACTTCGTCGAGCCACCTTCTGCATCACTTATCAATGTACGCGTCAGCTCGGGATGCCCCAGGATGTGGTGAGGGTTCCCTTATCTTTTCGGGGAGGAGCTCTTTCGGCTGCGTTTACCTCAAGGTATCATGAGCTGTGGGGCAAACTACCAGTGAAGACTATTATCTTGAGGTTTGGCAATCATTCCGTGTCTTCATCTAACGAATACAAGAAGTGGATCCTTAGTCCAGCATCTGATAACAGGACACGAGGGCTCAAGCATCTGGTCGGCGAGAGCAGCAGCAGGACTTAGCTTAGCTTACATATGTATTTCTTTTAACGTTACATTTCTTTTTAATGCAGAACTAGAAAATGACAAAAATTAAAAGAATAATATTCACTCTATTTCACAAAATTGTATGCATTTCCATATAATTTCAGCATACATGATCAGTTTTGACATTTACTCAACCGCGTATACCTTATTGATACATGAAGCCAAATTTTAACAGCATCAACTCCTGTTACCAATCGGCCCTCTCGGGTTTTCACGATCGGACATTTTCTCTCGTGCCTCTAATTTTTGCACAGGATGCCTTTTTTCGGTTTTCACCCTGTCGAGGCGCCCAATTTTAGCACGGCCGCCTTTTTTCGATTTTCGACCCGCGGGGCATTTTATTCTCTTCTTTTTATTTTGGTCTTTAGCCATGGAACCTTTTGAGTCTGTCGACGTTGATCGACTCCTTGAATTCATTTCCATCACTATCCGACAAGATTGCAGCTCCTTTGGACAGCAGCTTTTTAAGGATATACGGGCCCTCCCAAGTTGGTCTGAATTTCCCTCTGATATCTCGTATGCCTGGCCTCATCTGCTTGAACACCAAGTCCCCTTCTGTCAGCGGATGCTTTCTCACCTTCTTTTCGAAAATCCTGGCCAATCTCTTCTGATAGATCTGGTTATGATAATAAGCTTTCAGCCTACTCCCATCTAATAAGTTTAAGTGTTGTAGCCTCTGTCGTGCCCATTCGGCCTCCGGAATCTGGGCTTCCATGACCACCCTCAGTGATTTGAGCTCTATCTCAACTGGCAATACTGCTTCTGTTCCGTATACCAGGGAAAATGGTGTAGCACCCGTAGATGTCCTTACCATTGTTCTATATCCCCATAGGGCGAAGGGTAACTTTTCAGCCCAGTCTTTGTAGGTTTGGACCATCTTGGACAGGATCTTCTTCATGTTTTTATTAACGGCCTCTACTGCTCCATTTGCTTGTGGTCGGTAGGGAGAGGATTTATGATGTTCGATGCCATACTTCTCGAGGAGCTTCCTGGTTTCTCCCATGAACTGCACCCCATTGTCAGACACTATGTGATGAGGGAGGCCATATCTGCAGATCAGATTCCTCTCTATGAACTTGGCCATATCCCTTGCGTCAATCTTTTTGAAAGATTCCGCCTCCACCCATTTGGTAAAATAGTCAATTGCGACTATGATGTATATGTGCCCATTGGATGCCGTAGGGCGAATCTCTCCAATGATATCTATCCCCCAAGCAGCGAAAGGACAAGGTGATGTCAGGTTATGTAGCTCTGATACTGGCAGGTGTCTCAAGTCTGCGTATTGTTGGCACAACTGGCATTGCTTAACATATTTCGAGCAGTCATTGTCTATCGTAAGCCAATAGAAGCCTTATCTCATAATCTTCTTGGCCAAGGTCAAACCGTTCATGTGAGCCCCACAGACGCCTGCATGGGTCTCCTCCATCACTTTGCGAGCTTCTTTTTCATTCAAGCACATGAGCTGGATCCCATCTGACTGTCTTTTGTACAACACCCCTTCTAAGGATATGAACTCAGTAGATAGCTTCCGGATCATCCTCTGGTCTTTCTCAGTAGCTTCTTCTGGAAATTCATTGTTTTCCAAGTAATTCATGATGTCAAAGTACCATGGTTTCTCATCCGCCACTTCTACTTCCATTACAGGCTTGATCTCAAAGCTGGGCTTCTCAGAACTTGAAATCAGCACTGGCTTCATAGCTATCCCTTCAGGATTATCCCACATTGACACTAAGGTTGCCAACGCATCAGCTAGACGATTCTCATCTCTCGGCACGAAGTGGAAAGTGCAAGTCTCAAACTGTCCACATACCTCTCTCAAATATTCAATA
This sequence comes from Excoecaria cochinchinensis, assembly GCA_947683425.1. Lineage (NCBI taxonomy): Eukaryota > Viridiplantae > Streptophyta > Magnoliopsida > Malpighiales > Euphorbiaceae > Excoecaria > Excoecaria cochinchinensis. The sequence continues at coordinate 28,090,541 of CANTUQ010000146.1, read as the reverse complement.
TAGGGTACCAGCTGCTCTTCTTTTACAACCCACTCACCTCGGATCTGGTTAATCACCAAGAATGAGTCACCAAAGACTTCTACATTCTTTGCCCCCAGTGCAGCTAAAGCTTCCAACCCGAAAGTGCATGCTTCATATTCGGTTTCATTATTGGTTGCCCTGTATCTCAGCTTCTTGGCTAGGGGGCGTTTCTCATTATCTAGGATTGTCAAGATGATCCCAACTCCAACCCCTATGTTATTCACTGCCCCGTCGAAGTGTAACTGCCATCCTTGAATAGAAATCGCGACTATGCTCTCATCCAGAAAGGTGAACTCAGGAGTGTCTCCTTGAACAGAATGCTCAGCAAGAAACTCGGCTATGGCTCGCACCTTAATAGTTTTGCGAGTGATGTATTGAACATCAAACTCCTGTAGCAACAGCAGCCACCTCCCCATCTTACCAAGCAAAGACGGCGCCTCTTGCAAATATCTCAACTGCTTGGCTACTGCCTGAACTTTGTATGAGTGGAAGTAATGCCTCAATTTCCTTGACGCCCAAATCACTGTGAGGCAGATTTTTTCTACTTCAGCATATTTTATCTCATAAGCCAGGAACTTCTTGCTGAGGTAATAAATTGTGAATTCCACTCCAAATTCATCCTCTTGAGCCATCATGGCACCCACAGAACTGCCCTCTACTGCCAGATACAGGATAAGCGGTTTGATCGGTTGCGGTGGCCTTAGCACTGGCGGATTCAATAGATATTCCCTGATGCTGTCAAAGGCTTTCTGGCAGTTTTCATTCCAGACCACAGGTTGATTCTTTCTAAGCAGCTTAAAAACAGGCTTGCATATTGAAGTGAGATTGGCAATGAATCGGCTGACGTACTGCAGCTTGCCCAGGAAACTCCTTACATCCTTCTCTTTTTGCGGCACAGGCATCTCTCTGATGGCCTTTACCTTATCTAGGTCAATTTATATTCCCCTTTGGCTGATGACGTGTCCCAATAGTTTTCCTGAAGTCACTCCGAAAATGCACTTCTTGGGGTTAAGCCACAGATTGTACTTATCAATCCTGGTGAAGAACTTCTCTAGAGCTTCGAAGTGGCCCTCCCGGGTGGCTGATTGGACCATCATGTCATCGACATACACTTCTACCTCTTTGTCGATCAAATCGCTAAGAATCTTGGTCGCCATCCTCTGGTATGTGGCCCCTGTATTCTTCAGGCCGAAAGGCATGACTCGGTAGGCGTAGGTCCCCCACTCTGTGATGAAAGCGGTCTTAACCTAGTCAGCTATTTTGTTCAGGATCTGGCTGTAGCCCACATAACCATCTCCAAAGCTGTACATCGCGCAGTTGGTGGCACTGTCTATCAACACATCGATGTGGGGTAGTGGAAAATCATCTTTAGGGCAGGCCTTGTTCAAATCTCGATAGTCCACACACACCCTGACCTTCCCGTTCTTCTTCGCTACAGGGACCACATTTGCCAACCATGTAGGATACTGCACTTCAACAAGGAACTTAGCTTCAATCTGCTGTCGAATTTCCTCCTTGACCTTGTCTGCCCACTCTGGCCTGAGCCTTCTCAACTTCTGTTTCGCAGGCTTGTAATCTGGGTAAGTCGAGATAGCATGTTCTGCCACGTCTCGGTCAATTCCTGGCATGTCCTCATAGGTCCAGGCAAAGACTTTTTCATGTTTTCTTATTATTCTCTCAAATTTTTTTCTCTCATCAGGAGTTATATTTGATGCTATTAGAATTTCTTTCGGATTTTCCGAGGTTCCAAGATTAAAAGGCGTTGTGTAAGTGGAATCAATGTCAAAAATTGATGGAATATGATCATGTTCATGCATGTTGAAATCATTGAAAACATCGCACAAGTAAGAGAAATCATTTGCCTTATTAATAATATTATAATTGTCCTTTACATCATAAAAAAGTTCTGGAATAAAAAGACAGTCTAAGCTAGAGTCTTCTTTTGCCACTCCAGAGGTCGATGCTACTGCCGCCTGCTCATTGGCTTCCTGATTTAGCAGAGGCCCTTCAGGTATATCTGAGGAAAACTTCAAATCCCCCATCTTCAGCTCTATTTCTGCCATTTTCTCTTTCCCTTTCAGCCTGGCAGCTAACATATTCTCGGTGACGACCTCTTCAGGCTCGCATCTGTCCCAAGTAATACACTGAGTCATGACCTCTTCATCCCAGAAGTTCTCAGCGGCCCTGATAAACTCGACACGCCAGTCAAATACATCGCTAAAGATCTCGAATCCAGGGACAATCCTCCCCTTCACCCATTGCGGCTTGTCTTCGCCAGTATAAGCACATACTGAGGATGCTGGTACAAAGCTCTCTGAAATGTGAGGGATCTTATCTGCCGCCCTTTTCTTGCCAAAACCGCCTCTGTACCCCAGACCCTTTCGATTCTTCTAACCTCGAGTGGTGATCGTAGTCTGCAGCCCTTGAGAGTTTCTGCCCAAACCAGCCCCAGGGAGATAATGCATCTTCTTCATCATATTAACCACAGCTGGGTTATCCACTGACCCGTGCTCTTCTCTTATCATGGACACGTGGAAGCCACTAAACGGCTGATTAGCAATTTCAAGCGCTGAGACCTGATTCTCCCTGGCTGCCTTGATAGTCACCACCTCCCCTTCATGTGGGAACTTTATCATTTGATGCAGCGTGGATGGCACTTCTCCTAATTTATGAAACCAGGGTCTCCCGAGCAGGGCTGAGAAGTTAGCTGGAATTGGCAGAACCACAAATTCTACCTCCACCTCAATGGGTCCTGTCTTGACCAAGGTCTTAAATGTTCTCGAGGCTTGCCTCCTTGAATTATCATAGGCTGTGATAGTCAGATCTGATCCACTGAGCATATCCTCGTTTAAACCAAAAGCCTGCAGAGCTATCAGAGGGCACACATTGATAGAAGACCCATCGTCCACCATAACACAAGCAGTGTGTTTATCGTTAATCTGTGCTTTGATGTACAGGGGTCAGTTATGATTGCGGCCTTCGACCGGTAGGTCGGCATCAGAAAAGAACAATCTCTCCTCCGATCCTCCTTTAACTAAGCCCAAAAGCTCTGATGGGGAAATTGTGGTGGCGACCGTGGCCTCAACCAAAGCCTCTACTACCTTCTGCCTATGAGAAGGGGACTGTCTCAAGAGATCCCAGATGGATATTTGAGCTGCAGTCTTCTTCAACTGCTTAACAATCTGATTCTCCTCTGGCTCTTTTTTCGTTGGCGTCTACACTGGTTCGGGTACCCTCGTAATCTCAGGGACCACTCTCCCACTTCTCGTCACAGCCCCTATCTCTTCTTCGTCTTCATCAGACCTCCACAAATCAAGGTTCATCTCTTCCTCCTCTTCGGCCTCTCCATCGCTCCCGCTACTTGACTAACAATCAAGGGTCGTCACGACTGCTTTCTTCTCTCTATCCTCAGAACAATCAGTAGCAATATTCTCGCTCCCATATAAATCTTGTAGCACGTACCACTCTTGCAAGCTAGATCCAATCATAAACACGGGTGGTGGTATGGCATTATAACCGGGCTTCTTCTCAGGGTCAGAAATTTGCTTGCAATCAATCAGGTCTTGGATAGAGTGCCGCAGCGCTTTAAACTTGTTTGTTAAATGGCCTGAATGTTGATGAAACGCACAGAATTCATTATCTTTGTGCCCAGGCTTCCCTTGCATCATAGCAGGCCTGGGAGCTAAGGGCTGTAATTTCCCTTCCTTCATTAACCTTCTCAAGACCCAAGACAGTGGTCTCCCTAAGTTCGAAAACTTCCTCTAGGTAGTAGCTTCAGTAGCAGACACCTCAACTGTTCTTCTGGTGCTACCACTGGGACCCGCTGGCCTACTGGTTCCTTGACCGGGGTTAGCCCTTTTGGCAGAATTATCATTGTTGGCTTTCCGAGCTAAGAACTCTCCCTCTGCTTCGATGGCTATATCCTTGAGAGACTCCCAGTCCTTCAACCCTTTCATCTTCAAACCATCCTTCAAGTACGGGCTCGCGTTCTTGATAAAAAGACGGATTTGGTCCTGGGTGTCTGGCTTCCTCCGCATCTCCATTACTCAGTTTCGCCAGCGGGTAAGATAATCATGGAAAGATTCCCCTGCCATCTGCTAGAGCAGTTCAAGATCTTTGAGAGTCACCTCCATCCTGGTGTTGCAGTCATACTGCCTCAAAAACTCCTCTGTGAGCAGATCCCAATCTTTTTTAGTGCAACGGTCGAGACTATGATACCAGTCGATGGCATGAGAGGTCAGACTCAGACAAAAGTATTCTACCTTTTGCTTCTTAGACAATGTGGTCCCTTTCATGACCAGAGAGTATTGCTTCACATGAGCGGTCGGGTCAGAAGTACCATCAAATTTTGGCATGTCCGGCATCTTGAAGTTGTAGGGAATCAGGTCCTCTCCCTCCAATTCCTTATCCTCTAGGTTCATCCCTGACCCCTGCTCAGCATACGGGCCATAGCTTCAAACCTCTCTTCCATCTTTTTTAAAATGAAATCATCAGTCTGAGGTGCCTTCCCCCTCTCAGATGCAATGCCCATCTTATTATCCTCGATATCTCTATTATCATCAATCCTCAGTACAGGCCTTATTCTCTGCTCTCCCGAGGCTACTGACCTCAGCTCTACTGGCGGCGGCCTAACGGGCTCTGCTCGCCTCTCAGCTCTTTCTTCCTCTGGCTCATTCTATCTCACGGGAGGAGGAGGATTCTGCGGAGCATTCTGCTGTGCCAAGGCAGTCAACATATTCATCATTCTGCCCTTGAATTCCTCAAATCGCCGGCCCACTTCTTCCACGATCATGGCCCTGGTGGCGTCATCCCCTCTAGGCGAGTTTGCCATCTCAGATACAGTGCAGCTGATTTCTGATAAGATTTCTGGTAGGCCCTCTCTTTCTGACAGCTCAGATGCGGGAACTCGGATCAGTTGTCCGGTAGGTGATCTAGTCCACCTGGGCAGATCTATGATGGCTGCATGGACAAGGTGTTAGATATGATGCATGAAATGCAGGTGTAATGCATGGTCGTGATATGCAACATTCACAGAGCACAAGCAAGCAAGTAGGTCCTTCCACCCTTATTTCTCCCACACACGTGGTCGTGCAGTCTCTTTCCTAGGCGGGATTAGCCCAAGGGTCAATGAGGGACCCAATGGACACGCATGGTGCACGGCGAAAAACCGGCAGCATGACACTCCTATGCTAATGTACAAGCGGATGGATAATGATCGTCATGTATTTAGACATTCCACAAACTTCGACATGGCCCTACCGGGGCATGAAAGCCTTTGGCTAGGTCACCAAGCGAGACATCTGGACTTACCCAATACATGAGGATCCATACAGCAAGCATGGAATTAGGGTTCATATCACCTGTGGGAAGTAACTACGGCCATTACATGAGCTTTGGACAAGAGAGATGTTTCTTTAAGGCTACCCAAGCATGATCCCTGCCGACGGGTCTAACTCATCATGAGCATAACGACCGATCGGGTCATCATTTTGATATACCATTAAGGTACGTGGCTTGGGCTGGTGATTATCCTTAACACTTCCCCAAATTGAGTGAAAATGGGGTCGTGCTTCGGGAACGCACTGGGGCTAAAAGAGGGACCAAACTAGCATATTCTAAGGCTCTAATGAGATGCGAATGCAAATTTGAGAGAAAGCAAATTTATGAATTAAATTTTAATCATAAATGTTAAACGAGGTATTTTCAAATTGAAATCTCGAACCATAAACGTCCCCAGTGGAGTCGCCACTGTGACGCGCGCCGGATCCCCCGCGGCCGCCCATGGGACCGCCCGCTTGAGGGCAATCGGGGCATTTGGAGGTCCGTTGATAGCTTGCAATAAATCGCAAGTGCGTCTATGTTGGGCAACAAGGAGGTTTCATGGAGTCGCCACCCAATAGAACATTGGGAAAGTTTCTCTCGCCTCAGAGAGCCTAAGACTGCGCTTAGTATCCATTTTGGGCCAGCCAGAGGGGTCTTGGAAGGTAAACCTCTCGCCCTAAGGAGCCTAGGATTAGCGCTAAAGTCTCATGGCACAAAAAGGTGTCTTGGAGGGTAGACCTCTAGCCTCTTTGAGCCCAAAGACCAGAGCTGGGTCCGGGATTTCTCATCTATTTCTACCTCAATTATTTTATGATCAAATTTTAATTATCATTAATTTGCTCTCTCTCCACACGATGCAATTAATCAAAGGCGCATTTATTCACGTTTGGAGAGCCGTAAATGGGCAAGTAAATAGCAAAACAATAAATTACAACAATACAAGGAGCGGAATACAACTCCCCTTTGGTAAATGTGCGATATATACACGAATCGGGGCATTATTTATTTTGAGGACTTTGGTCCTCGCATGCATAATTATTAAAATTGGATATTTTTATTGTGAGAATTTTTATTGGATGAAAATAGGACATTGGGTCCTTATGTTTGTAAAATCCTCATTTTATTGAATATAAAACATTGATTTATTTTTATACTATACGAGATACAAAAGAGTATATTCATGTACATAAAAGCAATTAATGAATAAACGAATAAAGGAAATGACCAAGAAGGTTAGGAAACTAAACCGGACGAACTCCTCCGAATATGATAAATAGCCTCTCAAGCTCAGGATAGTCCAAGAGAATCAATATACACTAACAAAAAGTTAAAAAAGTCAATATAAAAAGAATCAACATGAACAAAGCCAAAAGAACTTGAAAGATATGGAAAAGATTTGAAAATGTTGAGACAGGACCCAGCGACGGCCTTTCTTAAGTGACCGACAGGCGTCAGTCAAATTGACCGACATGTCCATCGCTCACTCAAGTGGAAGAGCGTCTGTGAGTGGGGTGACCGATGGGCGTCGGTGATGGAGATGACCCGTCGGTCACCACTGTCTCCGAAAAAACAATAAAAGAAACTCTTTTTAAAGCCAAAAAAGAGGTTTTATCATAAAATGAGATAAAAAAGGGTCAAAATAAAGAAAAATAATGATAAAAATTGGAAGAACAAGAAAATAAGGAGCAAAGATAAAATGATATGGAGAATGAATTCAGAATACTTACCCTCAGATAATTACTTAAGTGAGATTCTTGTGTCGATTAGAGCCCCGCGCGTTCCACTAGAAGCAAAAGGAAGGATCAAAAAAGGAAAATGGATTATTTCCTCCTTAAACCCCTCAAAAGATTGACTTTGGAATCAAAATCTAAAGAAAACTAATTAGTTTTAGTTTCTTTTAAATGATTTGATCCTCTAATTAAAAGAAATTCCTTTGTGAATGTGTTTGCTGGAAGAGAGAGAAAATGTGCTTGAATTTTGGAAGAGTTTCCCCTCTTGAAAAATTTTTGGAACCCTTTTCTAGTGAAAATCCGGAGCTTTTATAAGCCAGACACGACCGACGGGCGTCGGTGTATGGAGGCGGGCGTCGGAAGAATCCTTCTGACACAAGAATTCATCCGACGGCCCTGCCACATCCACTTACGGGCGTCTGAAAGGTTGCATGCTCGGGGAAACCAGGCGGCGCTCTGACAGAGGCGGTGACTTTCCGACGGGCATCGAAAAATACCACAAGCCGTCTGTGACCATAAGCGACGGGCTGGCCGTCTGTGGAGGAAAACATACCTTTTTGACTCGAAAATCCCCCTGTTTTCTCCCCCTCTGCCTATGAAAGGTAAAAAGACTTACTTCTCATGGAACGCGGGACTAAAACCTCCAAATCCAAACCATTTATAAAGGCTTGGATACTGATTTCATCATAGGGTAACCCCTGTTCAGACCGCTCCAGGACACGGTGCTTACAGACCCCTTTCCCGGTCATTCTAGCCGAGACAATCATTGGCATGGATGCCCTTCGCACTGACGCTGTTGCTTTTATGACCGGGAGTCCCCTATTAGTCCAGGTAATTTATGTCATTATTTTTAAAGGTAGTATGCCCCTTATGGGTTTTCACACTAACTTTTCTTATTGGAAAATGCATCCCATTAGGGATTTTTACATAACCCTGTGCCTTATTTTTGCCTGAAATGGATCCATCTCATTCCAGCAGCCTTTTTGTTTTTTTTTTTTCAGGTGTGGCTACAAGAGAAGTTAAGTTTATTGATAAAACCCCCTCCTAGGGTGATCAATGCATACTCACTGGTGTACCTTTTCCATAAACAAAGGACATATCAGTTCGACTCTCCTTATGAAGGCTTTGCATGGATAGCCACCTTTGCGGACGAAGATATAACCTTTATGAGTCCTTGGATATGTCTTGACTATATGATTCAGGACGTGCCTTCAGGATGTGTCCCATTATGCAGGCTTCACAGGGCCTCCTTTTGCATCATAGCCCACTACATTCGTCAGTTTGGGGGGTGTCAGACTATTGTGACTCTGCCGCTAGTTTTTTATGGTGGGCTCCTGTCTTCGGCATTCATTACTGGCTACTGCGGACTCTGGGCCCAACTACCCTTAAGTACCACTATTTCGAGGGCTGAAGATTCCGATTTGACCAGATCGTCCGAGTATGAACAATGGGTGACTAGCCCCACTGTTGACAACAGGATCAATTGGCTTAAATATCTGACCGAATGAATGCAGTAAACAATAGTTTTTATATTGCAAATGACAGTTTATTTTTGTTTTTTTGTAAAAGAACTAAACAATCATGAAAAGTGCAAATTGAGTCCTTTATTGCAAATTTATGAACATTTCTATATGATTTCATCACACATGATCGTTTATTGACAAAAAATTCGAAAACACAAGACTACACCTAATCTCAGGATAAGTTTTGCGAGCATCAAACTCCTGTTTTCAATCAGCCCTCTCAGGTTTTCATGATTGAATCTTTTCTCTCAACCCTTAATTTTTCGGTTTTCACCCTGATAGGGCGCCCAATTTTAGCAAGGCCGCCCTTTTTTGATTTTCGACCTGCAAGGCATTTATTACCTTCTTTTGATTTTAGTCTTTAGCCATGGAACCTCTTTAATCTGTCTACATTGACCGGCTCTTTGAACTCATTCCCTTCATTGTCTGTTAAAATTGCTGCCCCCTTTGACAACAACTTCTTTAGAACAAACGGACCTTCCCATGTTGGCCTAAAATTCGCCCGAATGTCTGGTATTCCTGGCCTCATCTATTTGAAGATAAGATTTCCTTCTTTCATCGGATGCTTTCTAACCTTCTTACCGAATGACCGGGCTAACCTCTTTTGGTAGACCTAGTTATTATAGTAAGCTCGCAACCTACTCTCATCCAGCAAGTTCAACTGCAATAATCTCTGTTTGGCCCATTTTGCTTCTGGGATTTTGGCTTCCATAACCACTCTCAGAGACTTGAGCTCAATTTCAATTGGTAGAACTATGTCCATTCCATACACTAAAGAAAATGGTGTTGCACCTGTCGATGTTCTGATGGTAGTTCTGTAGCCCTATAGTGCAAAAGGTAACTTTTTCGTCCAGTCTTTGTAATTCTGTACCATCTTAGCCAAAATTTTCTTGACATTTTTGTTGGCTGCTTCAACTGCTCCATTAGCTTGAGGTCGGTAATGGGAGGACTTATAGTGCTGTATTCCATACTTTTGCAGTACCTGTTTAGTTTCAAATAAAAACTGTACCCCATTGTCAGACACGATATGATGAGGGAGGCCGTATCTACATACCAAATTCGGCTTAATAAACCTGGCCATGTCTCGGGCATTTACCTTCTTAAAAGATTCAGCCTCGACCCATTTAGTAAAGTAATTAATGGCGACTATGATGAACCTGTGCCCATTAGAGGCGGTAGGGCATCTTTCCCCTATAACATCTATCCCCCAAGTTGCAAATGGCCATGGTGAGGACAAATTATGTAGTTCCGACACTAGCACATGCCTCGAATCTGCATACTATTGGCATAGATGACATTGTTTCACAAACTTTGAACAATTTGTATCCATAGTGTTGAATAGAACCCTTGGCGCATGATTTTCTTTGCTAAGAACAAGCCATTCATGTGAGTTCTGCAAACACCGGTATGGACTTCTTCCATAACCTTCTTAGCTTCTTTCTCTGCTATGCATCTTAACTGAATGCCGTCTGCTTGTCTCTTGTATAGTATGCCATCTACAAAGAGGAACTGATTGAACAACTTTCTAACCATTCTTCGATCCTTTCCAGAGGCCTCTTCTGGGAATACTGACCTCTCCAGGTAATTCTGAACATCAGAGTACCAAGGTTTTCCATCAGTGACTTCAATATCCATCACCTGTTTATGTTCAAAGTATGACTTTTGCGAACTTGAGATTAACACGGGCTTCATAATCCTTCCTTCCGGGTTATCCCACATGGACACCAGAGTTGCGAGGGCATCGGCCAACTGATTCTCATCTCTAGGTACGAATGGAAAGTACAAGTTTCAAACTGACCACTCAGCTTGCAGAGGTGTTTTATATATGGTACCAGTCTTTCTTCTTTAATGGACCATTCTCCTCGAATCTGGTGGATCACCAAAGACTAATCTCCAAAAACTTTTGCAGACTTTGCCCCTAAGGCCAGAAGAGCCTCAAAATCAAAAACACATGCTTCGTACTCGGATTTATTGTTAGTGGCTCTATATCTCAGCTTCTTAGCTAGTGGTAACATTTCACCATCTGGGGTTATCAGAATGATCACGACACTTGCCCCCTTATTATTAACTACTCCATCAAAACACAACTGCCATCCCTGAACTGCAATGGCCATGACATCTTCGTCTGGGAAGTTATACGCGACATGGTCTCCTTCGATAGGATGATCAGCTAGGAATTCAGCTACAGCTCTCCCTTTAATGGTTTTCCTAGTGATGTATTCTATATCGACTTCCTAGAGTAGTATTAACCACCTACCCATCTTTCTGAGCAGAGAAAGCGCTTCCTGAAGATATCTCAAAGGATTTTGTTAACAACTGCTTGAACCCTGAATGAATCAAAATAGTGTCTCATTTTTTTCGAGGCCCAAATTATTACCAAACAGATCTTTTCAACTTCAACATACCCGCCTTCAAAAGGGAGAAACTTTTTGCTGAGATAGTAGACTGCATATTCTACACCGAACTCATCTTCTTGAGCCATCATTGCGCCTAATGAGCTACTTTCAATTGCCAAATAGAGGATTAGCGGCTTGATCAGCCGAGGTGGCCTCAAGACTGGCAGATTCAAGAGGTACTCGTTAATAGCATTGAAAGCCTTCTGACAATCGTTGTTCCATTCAATAGGCTGGTCTTTTCTGAGAAGCCTGAACACTGGCTCGCAAATCGAAGATAGCTTAGCTATGAATCGACTGATGTACTGCAGTTTTCCAAAAAAACTTCTAACATCTTTCTCCTTCTAAGGCGTTGGCATTTCTCTAATTGCTTTGACCTTGTTGGGATCTATTTCAATTCCCAATTCCCCTTTGACTTACTACATGACCAAGAAATTTACCAGAGGTAACTCCAAAAATAGTTCTTAGGGTTAAGGCGAAGGTTATACTTATCAATCCTTTGAAAGAACTTCTCCAAGGCTCCAAAGTGACCTTCCCTAGTAGCCAATTTAATCATCATATCATCTACATACACCTCCACTTCCTTGTGAATCAAGTCATCAAGAATCTTAGTGGCCATCCTCTATTAAGTCGTGCCTGCATTCTTTAGTTCAAAAGTCATAACTCGATAAGCAAATGTACCCATTCGGTGATGAAGGCTGTCTTATTCTGATCTACAATTTTGTTGAGGATCTAATTATATCCAGCATAGCCATCTACAAAGCTGTACATCATGCAAGAAGCTGCACTATCTATTAAAACATCAATGTGGGGCAGAGGGAAATCGTCTTTTGGACAGGCTTTGTTCAAATCCCGATAATCCACACATACAGAAACTTTCCCGTCCTTTTCAGCTATAGGGACCACATTAGGTAGCCACATCGGGTACTGAACCTTAACTAGGAATTTGGCCTCAATCTTCTTATGCACTTCCTCTTTTACCTTCTGTGCCCATTATAGCATAAGTCTTCTAAGGTTTTGCTTGATCGGTTTAGACTCCATATAAGTCAAAATTGCATGTTCAGCAATGTTTCTCTCAATCCCTGGCATGTCTTAATAGGTCCAGGCAAAGAGTTTTTCATATTTTTTTAAGATTCTCTCAAATTTTAACCTCTCTTCAAGAGTTACGTCAGACACAATGAAGATTGGCTTTGGGTTTTCCAAAGTCCCGAGATTAAATGGAGTCATATTAGCTGAATTAATGTCAAAAATAAATGCATCATGTGTATGATCATGTGAAATAAAAACATCGCACAAATAAGCAAAATCGTTCATTTCATTAATGAAATTGAAATTGCACAAATTATCATCATTAAAAAGTTCTGGAATAAAAAGAACATGTAAACAACTATGGTTTTCTTCATCCGTCAATGCAGATGTTGTAGTCGATAGGTCACTATTATCTTGACTTGGGGGTGGCTTTCCGACTACTTCTTGTGAAGCTTCTGGGTCTTGGATCTTTAGGTTCTACATTGGTGCTTCAACCCCTATTTTTTCCTTCCCCTCCACCCTGGCGGCAAGCAACTTGTCAGTATAAACCTCTTTCGATGCATTTTTGTCTTCAATGTTGCTCTAGGTCATAATCTCTTCATCCCAAAAATCTTCAACTGACTTGATGGTCCCATCAGTCCAGTCAAATACATCTTTAAAAACTTCAAAGCCTGGGACAATCTGATTATTGATAAACTGAGGTTCAGTCTCTCCACAATAAGCATAAAGGGGGGCTGCTGGCACAAAGCTTTCCAAAATATGAGGAATGTCTACTAACTTCTATTTCCCTTTACTGCTTACACCCTTATAGCCTAGTCCTCTTCGGTCCTTCTGACCCTTCATTATGATAGGTGACTGTGGCCCCTGCGAACTTCTGCCCAGACACGCTCTTGGAAGAAAATGCATTTGCTTCATCATGTTTACCGCTAGGTAGCTACCCTCCAAACTTCCTTCTTCGTCGATTACCGACACATGGAAACCACTGAAAGGCTGTTTGGAGATTTTTAGTGCAAAAACCTAATTTTCCCTAGCAGCCCTGATAGTTATTACTTCGCCCTCATGCGGTATTTTAATCATCTGATGCAGGGTAGATGGCACTCCCCCCAGCTTATGAAACCAAGGTCTTCCAAGTAAAGCTGAAAAATTAGCAAGGCTCGATAAGACTATAAATTCTGATTCTGTTTCAATGGGCCCAATTTTGACTATAGCCTTAAAAGTCCCCGAGACCTGTCTTCGAAAGTTATCATAAGCAGTAATAGTTAGGTCAGACCCACCTAACATGTTTTCATCCAAAGCAAAAGCCAGAAGCACAACCAAAGGGCATACATTTATAGAAGAGCCGTCATCAACCATCACGTAAGCAGTATGCTTGCCATTGATCTATGCTTTGATGTATAATAGGCGATTGTGTTTGCGAACCTCAGGTGGTAAATCAGCATCAGAATAAACCAAACTTTCTCCCAAGCTCCCTTTAACTAAGTCCAGTAACTCAGATGGTGAGATAGTAGTGGCAACAGTGGACTCACATAAGGCTTCTACTAACTTCTGCCTATGTGATGGGGATTGCCTCAACAAATCCCAAATGGATATCGGAGATGTTGTTTTCTTCAACTGTTTCATTAACCCATCCTCCTCAGGCTCTTTTCCTACGAGTATAGGAACCAGATCTTGAGGCCTCTCTACTTCTGGAACTACCCTGCCACTTCGGGTCACAACACTAACCTTTTTCTTTTCCTCATCCTCCGAATCCCAAGGATTCGCTAGTTCTTCACAATCTTCACTTTTATCTCCACTCTCACTAGTGGACCAACAGTCTATTGCCACCACAGGAACCCCTTCTTTACTCGTCTCACGGGTGATAGCGACATACTCATTACCGTATAGATCTTGCAACACATACCATTCGGGCAAGCTAGACCCTATCATGTACATTGGTGGGGGGACCGCATGGTTACCAGGCTTCTTTTTATTCTCCCTTTTCTCCAAATCCATGATTTGCTTATTATCAATGAGATCCTGGATTTTGTTTCTCAAAGTTCTACAGAAGTCGGTCAGATGCCCTGTGTGTTGATGATAAGCACAAAACTGATCACTCCTATGTCCTGGCTGACCCTGGTTTTTAGCTAGCCTTCGCTCTAAAGGTCTTAGCTACTCTTCTTTTGTTAACCTCTCCAAAACCCAAATTAGGGGTCAGCCTAAATTCGAGTAATACCTTTGGCATTCTATGGCCGAGACCTCAGCTGTTCTGCCACTACCACTCTTATTATTGCTACTACTTCCAACTCCAGCTGATCTATTCACTGATTGATTCCCAAAATTTTTCCTAACAAAGCTATCTTGGCTTGCCTTCTTCTCTAAATACTCCCCTTCTGCTTCGATAGCTATATCCTTTAAAGATTCCCAATCTCGGAGCCCCTTCATCTTTAACCCCTCTTTTAGGTATGGACTTGCATTTTGGATGAATAATCAAATCTGATCTGGGGTATCCGGCTTCCTCCTCATCTCCATCACCCGGTTTCTCCACTGAGTAACATACTCGTGGAATGACTCATTAGGCTTCTGTTGAAGTAGCTCCAAATCATTCAAGGTAACCTCAATCTGGGTGCTACAATCATATTGTTGAGGAACTCTTCCGTTGATAAGTCCCAATCTTCTCTTGCTCTCCTATCTAAACCGTTATACCAGTCTACAGCAGGCCCAATGAAGCTGAGGCAGAAATATTCCACCTTCTGCCTTTTGGTAAGCATAGTCCCTTTCATCACAAGCGTATATTGCTTGATATGAGCTTATGGATCTAAGGTGCCATCAAACTTGGGCAGGTCGAGTATTTTAAACCTCTGAGGAAGTATGTCCTCATCATTTAAATCCCAATCTTTGGGGCTTATCCCCTATCCGGCAGACAATAAACAGGCCATCGCCTCAACTCTTTCTTCTATCTTTTTCAGGACAGCGTCCTCTTTAGGAGGTCTAGCTCTTACTGACATGGATTCCTCATGCTCATCCTCTACAAAATTGTCTTCAGGCCTATGCTCCCCAATTCTTCTAGGCTCAACATTTGCAAGAGGTCTCTCGAATTCCGTCCCTCGCGAGTGGCCCGTCGCCCAAAATATTATGGATACCCCCTTCACAGATGCCCGTCAGTCGTCTACCGATGCCCGTCAATCGTGGATCTAATTGAGTGCAATTCTCTAGATTTCCCAAATCTTACAAATATATATATGATTTTCCAAGATATTTCCAAAATTTGATCAAAATCTTTCAAATCGTTTCAAATATTTTCAAATCTTGGATTTGATTTTGAGAATATTCTGAAAATCATTCGGTTTTGATTTTGATTTTAGAAATCTTTGTCAAATTTAAATTCTAAATTTTAATTTATTTGAATTATCTTCCAAAACCTATAAATAGGGGTTGGAAGCTCAATATTCGGGGTTAGCAGTTTTGACCAACAAAAGAATATTTAGCAATTCCCATAGAAAATTTTCCGGCAAAAGTTTTCTTGCTTTCATTTTTTTGAAAAATTGTCATCAATTATTTTTCGAATTTAGGCAAATCCGAGGGAACGACATTAATTCATTTCTATCAGATCCAGCCATTTTAACTTTTAAAACTGCTATCAAAACATCGAGAAAGAAAAATATAATTTACTTTTCTTGATTTGTTTTCGAAACATGATTTTTGTAATCAAAAAATCTTCTGAAAATCACACATCACGGATGAATTCTTGTAGAACTCAAGGAACGGAAACCACGCGACATTCACCTTTAAAGGTAATATTCCGAGGGTAAACATTCTGGATCGATTTCCTTCGCGTTTAATAATTTTATTTTGATTTTACACGTGAAATCTTATTTTATTTAAACTAAAATAATTTTCTGTTTGAGTTGTTATTTTTTTCTGGATCTTGAGTGACCGATGGGTAGAGGATCCACTGACGGCCATCGCTCGCCCGAGCGACGGGTTATCGAGGGTTTCATTTACATAATTTATTTTTCATCTATTATTTTGTGTTAATTGTGGCGCTAACATGATTCTTATTTTTGTGAGTTTCATTGATTTATTTGGTGGATTTGGGTTATATTAAATGGAGGACACCATAATGATCTGAGAATTTTCACTTGGGTTCATTCTTTTACCCTTATCCCGTTTTTATCTTATGCATTATTATTGTAAATATTATTTCATCCCGCTAATACATGAAAATGGTTAAATATTTATAGTAATTGAAGTTAGGATTTTCATTAATAAATTGAGGACCAATGTCCTATTTTTCTCAACAAATAAAATTGATGCTTTAAATCATTTTTGTAAATATGCATGGTAGGACCAATGTCCTCATTCTTAACGAATATCCCGATTTATGTATGATCCATAAGTTGTTTACAAATGGGGGTTGTATTTCGCCCCTAGTTTTGTTGTAATTTATTGTAATTTATTTTATTTTAATCTTGCTCCTATTTACCACTTTCCTTATATGACCAACGTGCGCTTTAATTAACTGCATTAAATAGAATGAGAAATAGGGATGAAACACTAAATTCAAAACTCAATTATAAATTTGATCAAGGTATGAATAAATGGGAAGTCCCGAACCTTCTCTGGTCTTAGGTTTAATGAGGTTAGAGGACCATCTCAATGTTTCATTGGGGTGGGGTCTCCAAAATATCTCTTGTTGCCCAAAAGAGGCCAAATTTGCATAGTTGTAAGCTCCATGAGGTTAGAAGGCCATCCCAATGTTCTATTGGGGTGGGGCCTACAAAATATCTCTAGCTTGCCCAAAATGGATGCATATGCGCTGTCTTAGGCTCACTGAGGCTAGACAACCTTTCCTAATGTTCTATTGGGTTGTGACTCCAAGAAACCTCCTGGTTGCCCAAAATAGGCGCACTTGTAATTTCTTACAAGTTTTCATGAACCTCTCTCAAAAGTCCTAAAAGCGGGCTTTCGGGGCCCCCCGAGGGATAGACATTATTAGAGAAATACGCCCCACGGCCTCCAATGGACATAGATTCATCATAGTCGCTATCGAATATTTTACAAAATGGGTAGAGGCTGAATCTTTCAAGAAGGTCGATGCTCGGGATATGGCCAAATTCATTGAAAAGAACTTGATATGCAGATATGGTCTTCCACATCACGTTGTATCCGACAGCGGGGTCCAATTCATAGCTAAAACGAAGAAGTTACTTCAGAGATACGGCATCAAGCATCATAAGTCTTCTCCGTACCATCCTCAAGCCAATGGGGCAGTAGAAGCCGCCAACAAGAATGTCAAGAGAATCCAGGCCAAAATGGTTCAAAGCTATAAAGATTGGGCAAAAAAGTTGCCTTTTGCACTCTGGGATTATAGAATGACTATCAGAACTTCTACAGTTGCCACACCGTGTTCTTTAGTATTTGGGACAGAAGCGGTACTGCGAGTTATGATAGAACTCAAATCATTGAGGGTGGTCATGGAGGCCCAAGTTCCAGAGGCTGAGTCGGCACAACAACGGTTGCAACATCTGAACATGCTGGATGGGAGTAGGTTAAAGGCCTACTATCATAATCAGATCTACCAGAAAAGGTTGGCCAGATCATTCGGGAAGAAAGTCAAGAAATACCCGCTAAAGGAAGGGGATTTTGTATTCAAGCAAATGAGACCTGGAGCGCCAGATATAAGGGGAAAATTCAGACCAATATAGGAAGGTCCTTTCATCCTTAAAAAGCTGTTGTCGAAGGGGGCGGTGATCCTGGCAGATAGTGATGGCAATGAGTTCAAGGAGCCAACCAACGTTGATAGACTCAAGAGGTTCCATGGCTAAAGATCGAAAATCAAAAGAAGAGAATAAAAGCCCCGCCGGTCGAAAACCGAATAAAGACAGCCTTACTAAAATTGAGCGCCTCATCAGGGTGAAAACCGAAAAAAGGTACCCTAGGAAAAAATTAGAGGTTTGAGAGAAAATGTCCAATCAAGAAAACTCTAGAGGGCTGATTGGTAAGAGGAGTTGATGCTATCGAGATTTGTTTCAGGAATTAATGTAGCTTTGCATTCTGAATTAATGTTAAATGATGATCATGTGTATTGAAATCATACTGAAATGTATACAATTTTGCAAAATGAAATAAAGCTGTATTTATTCATTTACATTATTTTCTAGTTCCGTTTTAAAAAGAAATACATCGCTGAATATGCATGCAAATCTAAACTAGGCGCTATCACTACTCTCGTCGGCCAAGTGTCTAAGTCATCAAGTCCTGTTATCAGCTGCGGGGCTATGTACCCATCTCCTATATGCACTGGTAGAAGTGACAGAGTGATTTTCGAATGGGGGTATGACGGTCTTCACTAGTAGTGCCACCCAAAGGTCATAATACCGGGGGGCAAAGGCTGAAGACAGAACTCCACTTCAGAAAGATAGAGAGACTCATACCACATCTTGGGTCATCCTGAGTTGCCGAGCGCAGCAGGCTATGATGTAAAAAGTAGCTTCACGAAACCCACACAGGGGAACACAACCCGAAGAACCATCAACTATAGCGGCGAAGAGGGGAAACCAAGAATTCATGAAACTAATACCCTCGTCTATTACCTCTCAAAGTCTAGAAATGCCTTCGTCGAGAGTCGCGAATGAGTACAGTTGCTGACGGGGGAGGAAGTGCCTCGGAGAGTATTAGCTGACGACTCTAGGAGGAGGTTCTAACAGCAATTTCAATTTTTCTTGTAGCCATATCTGAAAATGAAAAAAGATGATAATAAAAGAATGAAAAAAATCAAGGAAAAATAACGAAAAAATAAAATAATAAAAGCCGCTGGAATGAGTTGGATTCACTCCAGGCGAAAGCAAGGCATAAGGTTGTGTGAAAATCAAAAAAGGACACATTTCTCGCTAAGAAAAGCTAGTGTGAAAATCCATAAGAGATACACTACCTTCAAAATAATGACATACCTGGAGTAATAAGGGACTCCCAGAAAAGAAAGCAGAGGGCTCAGCACAGACAGAATCCAAGCCCAGAATAGTCTCAGCGAGGACTAGTGGAAAAGGGGTTAGGCGACGATGAAAATCATCCACTATCCCGAATAGAAGGAGGTCAGTGGTCAGCTCCTCTGAAGCCATAGTCAAATACTTCATGGCATAAAATAGGAAGATGACACCCGTATGGAACTGGGGAACACCGGAAAAATCCTCTAGTGCCTCAATCAGGGGCTCTAAGGTAAAAGAAGAACCCTGAGGGATCAATCGGGCAGCATCAGAAGGGGGAATGCTCAAGGCTAATGCGATATCCCGGTTATGAATCAGACCGCAGCAAGGAATGCAGGGTAAGGCACTGGGAGGATAATAGGCCCCAATACTTGCAGCAAATTCTTCGGGTAGGTGACATAGATCTTGATAAGTGAATCTGAAGACATGAAAATGCGGGTCCCAGAAGCGAGCTGCAGCCAGAAGAAGGTTGTGTTCTATCCTAACCCTTCTCAAGAATTTCAAACCAGAAAACAGAGCAAGGGTGGTGTTTTCCTAGCTTTCGGGGTTATCAAGGATTTGGTGCATCTTAGTAATGGTTGATTTAGACATTTCCTAAGGGTTGCAACTAAGAAATAGAAGCTAACAAAGGAAAGTAAAGAAGAAAAAAAGAGAGGAACCTGAGAAAGAAGATTGGGCTGACACTCGGAGTGTTGAAAGAGCACAAAATCCAAGGAAAAGGGAGTATTTATAAGGAAGAGATGACTGACGGGGTGCCCGTCGGTCATTTACCCAACGGGAAGCCCGTCAGTCAACCTGGTTGACCACTGGGCAGGTTTATTTCCTGCATGTTTCATGCATGTCACGCGCATAAAAAAATATTTTGATATTTCTATTGTCTTTACAATTTAATAGGGACACGCATCGGACAAAAAAATTGGAGCAAATATTCATGGAGTTTTACATAAAAATAAAATTATTGCAGTGCATTTAATTAGCTAATTAATGAGAGGGCAAAAACGAAGCGGAAAACAGAATTTTTAACGACCGATGGGATGACCATCGCTCAGTGTTCCGACCGCCAGCCCATCGGTAATGAAAAATTATAAAAGGGGTGCCCACCGATGCCCCTTCAGTTTTCTCTTCTTCTTCCTTTTCTCTCTCACCAAGGCCAATGCCCTCCTTGCGTTTTTTCCTTTTTTCTCACTCATTTCTTGTCCCTTTTGCGCACCACTTGCGCCAAAACGACCCTTGAACTATCCCGCACCTTTAGGATTACTTTTTTCGTACTTTCATTAAGTTTTTTTCAGTACATTTCGTCGACTACCAGTTAGTTTATCATGTTTTTCTACTCTTCTTTTTACTTTTTTCTAAATAATTTACATGAAAAATGCATGTTTAGCGTATTTTCGCAAAATATAGGACTAATTTCTGCCCGTTTTTACTTTGTTTCTTTTGAAATATGTACTATGTATAACCATAGGAATAGGAAGATGCACGAGCAAATAAGTAACGAAAATGAAAAACGAGAAAAAAGAGAATTGTGGACTTGTGGACTTGCCCCGTTTAATTTAGTCTTAGGAGCAGCCTGAATTAGGTAAGACACGAAAATAACTTACAATGATGAAATTATTGCTTGGGGCCTGAGGCCTATCCCTTTATTATGTTTTTCTATGCAGGAAGTTGGGCACATCCCTGTCGAGGTGCTGCTTGAAAATTTTTAAATTTTTCTGGTAAGTACATCCTTGCTGGGATGCTGCCGATTTTTTTTTAATAGGCGCATTTCAGCCAAAATTTTCAAAATTCATAATCCTTGGTTCAGCTTTTATTTGCAACAATAATGTAAAGCTAACTTTCTTCTCTTTTTAGGATGCCTCCATGACGTAACGTTCCACGTGACCTGGATGAGCGACGAAGCTAGGGAGAGATTCAGAGCGTTGGCTTGCGTACAGCTCCAAGCCAGTCGCTTCGTCTCCAGACCTTTCTTGGAGAGTATGGGAATGCTGTAGGTGGTAGACGCTTTGGTAGTAGCAGCAGGATGAACGGCGTTCTTATGGCCGTCATTCCATACTCACCCTGAGGTCGTCCGAGAGTTTCTGGCTACCCTTCACTATAGAGGATTTCAGAGATCAGACATCAAGGAAGGGGTCAAAGAGTTTTGGGTCAGAGGATACCACTATAGTATTACGCGCCAAATATTCTCTGAGGACATGGGGCTGCCGCTTAGGGCTGATGTTATAGTTCCCTAGAGAGCTGTTAGGAGGTAGCACTAGGAGATGATCGCCTTGCCGAGAGTGCAGTATGACCATGATACAGAAAAAGAGTACGGTACTCTCGTCACAGGCACTGAGGTACGTGTACAGGGTGCTTTCTAGTTCTTACCTGGGATAGGCAAGTAATCCTGGATCAGTGAATGGGGTCGAGATTTGGAGCTTATGGGCTATGGTAGCGGGTCATCGCCTCAACATTAGCCACAAGATTGTGGCTAATCTGGTTAGAGTATCACGAGGGGCAGCCCCTATAATATGGGCAGGAGGAGTGGTGACCAAATTGCTACTGCAGTTGGGAGTTCTTCCAGATAGTTTCGGGCCCGCACTAGAGGAGAACATTTATGTGGATGCACCAGCAGCCCTGAATATGGGGATGATCGCACAGGTGATAGGTCAGGCTGAGGAGTACCGGCTGCTTTCCATACATGAGACTAGGCATGCATTTGGCCTCCATTCACTCTAGCCAGCAGATGAGGAGCCTCAGATGGAGGAGCAGCCTCCATAGCAGCCAGGATACTAGGAGCCACGGCCTCCATAGCAGCCAGGATACTAGGAGCCACGGCCTCCACAGCAGCCAGGATACCAAGAACCACAACCTCCACAGCCGCCAGCCGATGAGGAGCAGCCGTAGACCCCCTTCAACATGGGCATAGAGTTCAGTGTGGACGAGCTGTTAGTCACTCCTCCAGCACAGAGAGTACAGAGCCCAACTCCTCCTCCTCCAGCACGAGTACAAAGGACAGCGCCCCAGGACACTGAGAGGTTCCATCCTTATAGTAGGGTAGGGTATTCGGGGGCATCTACCTCCACGGCACCACCTCCAAAGCAGATGACAGAACCGGTACCTTTTGTACAATCAATATCAGCCCAGCCAGCCCAGCCAGATATAGTAGCGGCTATGACTTCTATACTCGCCTCCATGGAACGCATACAAGAGGAGAGAGACCGGGCCCTTCTCGAGCAGATTGGTCGATACGAGGAGCGAGATCGGGTCATGCTGGAGCAGCTAGGCCAGTAGGAGAGAATCATACAAGATCAGGGGAGGCTCATTGAGGAGCTGAGGAAGAGTATGATCGCTCCCCATGATGCCGTGGCTCAGAGAGTTGACACAGTTGTTCAGATGGTGGACGAGTCTGTCAGCGCCCTTGGGTTCAGGATAGAGGTATTGGAGGGTGCCATGCCACGTATCTCTGAGTCCATCAGAGAGTTTAGAGAGCAGACAGAGACTAGGCTCGGGGGTATCAGAGATGCAGCTAGGGACCAAACCCTGAGACTGTCGAGGGCCTTCACAAAGCTGGGTGGCATAGTCAGAGACACCTTGGAGTTCCTCGGGGTTTGCGCTCAGCCTTTCTTGGATCGATATGCTCAGGTCCAGTTCCAGCAGGCCACCCCAGCAGCAGGACAACCAGTATTGCACCGGTAGTGATCCCGCCGCATTTTGATTCAGGGGCCAGGCCCTCAGCACCTCTCAGTTGCCCCTTTACCTCCAGAGCCGGGCCATCTGGATCGTCATCTCGAAGCCAGCTGGTGCATGTGTCGGATGACGAGGAGGACCCAAAGGAGCCCTCGGACTACTTCCCTCTTTAGTATTCAAGGAGTTTATTTTGTTGTACTTATATATTCATTGTACAAAATATGCATTTTATTAGTGGAAAACTTATATTTGCACTTTGTTAAATTTATATTTCATTCTATATATTTACCATGTTATTACCTTACCTACACTTTCCAAATGTTTGATAACACGATAAGTAAGAAAAAGAAAAATAAATGACAATATAGAAAGTTATTTATGAGTTTACAAAACAGTTTTACAAGGATTGTGGATTTTTCTAGGTAACAGGATATTTTGAGGAGCTAAAGAGTTCATATTTTGAAAAACGGATTTTGCTCCACCGACAGGTAAACCGTCGGTGGAGGGGGCTCCCGTCGCTAGATGGCCCTCCCATCGATGAGCGGTGCCTGTCCCTCACGCGGGACGGGCCAGTCTCTCGCAGGGAGCAAGGCTCATCGCTCGCGTGAGGGACCCATCTCTCGCGATGAGTGCCGGCTATCGCTCATTCAAGGAGGCCATCTCTTGCGTCGAGCGACGCCCGTCTCTCGTGCGAGAGACGCCAGCATCTCGCGAGAGACAGGCGTCTCTCGAATTTCATCCCTTGCAAGCGGCCCGCCGCACCTACCGATGCCCATCGATCGTGGATCTGATTGGGCAGGAATCTCTAAATTTCCCAAATCTTACAAATATATTTCTGATTTTCCAAGATATTTCCAAAATCTGATCAAAAACTTTCAAATCTTTTCAAATATTTTCAAATCTTGGATTTGATTTTGAAAATATTCTGAAAATCATTCGGTTTTAATTTTGATTTCAGAAATCTTTTTCAAATTAAAATTCTAAATTTGAATTTATTTGAATTATCTTCCAAAATCATTATTCGGGGTTAGCAGTTTTGACCAACAAAAGAATATTTAGCAATTCCTATAGAAAATTTTCCGATAAAAGTTTTATTAATTTCATTTTTTTGAAAAATTATCATCAAATATTTTTCGAATTAAGGCGAATCCGAGGGAACGACATTAGTTCGTTTCTATCAGATTCAGCCGTTTTAGCTTTTCAAATTGCTATCAAAACGTTGAGAAAGAAAAATATAATTTTCTTTTCTTGATTTGTTTTTAAAACACGATTTTTATAATCCAAAAATCTTCTGAAAATCACACATCACAGATCAATTCTTGTAGAACTCAAAGAACAGAAACCACGTGAATTCACCTTTAAAGGTAATATTCCGAGGGTAAACATTCTGGATCGATTTCCTTCTCTTTTAATAATTTTATTCTGATTTTACACATGAACTCTTATTTTGTTTAAACTAAAACAATTTTCTGTTTGAGTTGCTATTTTTTTCTGGATCTGGAGTGACCGATGGGCAGACGATCCACCGACGGCCGTCGCTCACCCGAGCGACGGGTCATCGAGGGTTTCTGCCTCCACCTGTCGGTCAACCCAGGGACGCCCGTCGCTCATGTGTCATGGGCCGTCCCTGGGCCTTTCCTTCTCCCTTTCCTCCCTTTCTTTCACCACTTATTTTCTTACTATTTTTGTGATAATTCCTCTTGGTTTCTTTTACATAATTTATTTTTTGTCTATTATTTTGTGTTAATTGTGGCGCTAACATGATTCTTGTTTTTTTGAGTTTCATTGATTTATTTGGTGGATTTGGGTTATATTAAATGGAGGACACTATAATGATCTGAGAATTTTCACTCGGGTTCATTCTTTTACCCTTGTCCCTTTTTTATCTTATGCATTATTATTGTAAATATTATTTCATCCCACTAATACATAAAAATGGTTAAATATTTATAAAAATTTAAGTTGGGATTTCCATTAATAAATTAAGGACCAATGTCCTATTTTTCTCAGCAAATAAAATTGACGCTTTAAATTATTTTTGTAAATGTACATACGAGGAACAATGTCCTCATTCTTAATGAATATCCTGATTTATGTATGATCCACATGTTGTTTACAAATGGGGGTTGTATTCTGCCCCTAGTTTTTTTGTAATTTATTTTATTTTAATCTTGCTCCTATTTATCACTTTCCTTATATAACCAGCGTGCGCTTTAATTAACTGTAGAAATGGGGATGAAACACTAAATTCAAAACTCAATTATAATTTTGATCAAGGTATGAATAAATTGGAAGTCCCGAACCTTCTCTGGTCTTAGGCTCAACGAGGTTAGAGGACCATCTCAATGTTTCATTGGGGTGGGGTCTCCAAAATCTCTTATTGCCCAAAGAGGCCAAATTTGCATAGTTTTAGGTTCCACGAGGTTAGAGGGCCATTCCAATGTTCTATTAGGGTGGGGCCTCCAAAATATCTTTGACTTGCCAAAAACGGATGCATATTCGTTGTCTTAGGCTCACTGAGGCTAGACGACCTTTCGCAATGTTCTATTGGGTGGCGACTCCAAGAAATCTCCTTGTTGCCCAAAATAGACGCACTTGTAATTTCTTATAGGTTTTCACAAACCTCTCTCGAAAGTCCTAAAAGCGGGCTTTCGGGGCCCCCGGGGTTCAGGGCGCGTCACAGTGGCAACTCCACCGGGGACTTACTTTGTGACTTCGTTTCGAAAGTACCTTGATTAAAACATATGATTGAGTTTTAATTTAAAAATTTCATCCTTTTTCAAAATTTGCATTGCATCTCATTAGAGCCTTAGATCTATGCTAGTTTGGTCCCTCTTTTAACCCCGGTGCGTTCCTAAAGCACGATCCTACGTTCACTCAATGTATGAAAGTGTTAAGGATAATCACCAGCCCAAGTCTCGTACCATCGTGGTATATTAAATGGAGACCCAACCGGTCGTTACGCTCGTGATGAGCTAGACTCGTCGACAGGGACCATGCTTGGGTAGCCCTGAAATAACATCACCTTGGCCAAAGCTTATGTAATGGAAACAGATACATCCCCTGGATGGTATGAACCCTAATGTTGTGCCTGCTGTATGTTTCATTATGTATTGGACAAACCCAAATAGATTATCTGGTCGCCTAATCAAAGGCTATCATGCCAAATAGGCCCATATCAATTTATTCGGACTGCCTAAATACACAACGATCACAACCCATATGTCTGTGCATTAGTTAGGAGAAGTTATACTGCCGGATTCCCACCGTACACCATACGCGTCCATTAGGTTCCCTGTTAACCCGTGGATTGATCCCACCTAGGAAGGAGAATATGACCTCATGAGCGAGAGCAATAAGGTTGGAAGGACCTATGTGCTTGCATGTGATTTATGGATATTGCATAGCACGACCATGCATTATATGTCATTCATGCATCATCCTAATGGGTATGTTTTGCAGCCATCATAGATCTGCGTAGGTGGTCTAAAGGTCCCGACAGGCAACCAATCAGTGATTTGTTTTTTTCTTTTTTTTTTGTTTAAAGAGGAAAGAGCAATACATGCGGGCTCATAGAGCAGTAAGTCATACCCCTTTGTAGCGTTCAACAGAAAGTAACATAGCAGGAAGGCCCGACGCAGCTCATGCACTTATTATCGATGACATGGATAGGAAGGCACAGGAAATTAAGAGGAGGCTTGGAGAGTTTGAAGCTAGGATGAGGAATGTGAGGGAAAATTTTGCTGCCGTAGTAACGCCATCTGCCAAGGCACAATGCACTATTTTTATCACATTGCAAAACAAACATGACACAGCTAAAGCTGCATGCATACCGCAAACTGAGTCTAGAGGAAAGATGTCTTTTCCTCCATCATCTGGGCGAAAATCAAAAGGCATGCTTCTAAGGATGAGTACAAGATGACGACAAGTGGATCAAGAAGAAGGGTAGATATCCTCGAGGAAGAAATCTTGCGATCTAAGCGTGCTACTACCCAAGCCACCTATAAGAAGCTCACTTTTGGTGCCGCAGACTTGGAAAAAGAAAATTGCTTATGTAGATGTGATAGTTCCATAGGCATTCGGGAGCTGGAAAAAGTATCGGCGGCTGGAACAGCCTAAAAATATTACTTCGGCTTAGGCGGACCATTTCTTAAAATATTAGAGAAAAGCCTGCAAATGTGATCAGCTAGATCAACCATAGGTCAGGGGCTAACAAGTCACCATCAGTACACTAGGGGCCCTGAAGACGATAATAGATCATCAGCAACAATATCTGCGTCGGCAGAGAGAGAAAAAGATGATAATTTAGATTTTCTTTTTATTTCGGAACTTTTCAATAATCTTAATGATATTTTTAGTTCTATTAATAACTTTTGCTTACTTGTGTGATGTTTCTAATGATTTCAATATGCATAATCATGAGCATGATATATTTACATTTGACATTGATTTAACTGATGCCGCCCCATTTAATCTCAAAAACTTTGGAGAACCCAAAGAAAATCTTAATAGCATCTGATATAACTCCTGATAAAAGGTCAAAATTTGAGAGAATGAAAGAAAAAATATAAATGAAAAATCTTTTGCCTGGACCTATAAAGATATGCCTGGAATAGATTGTGAAATTGCAAAGCACGCTATTCCTACATACCTGGACCATAAGCCAGTCAAGTAAGAGCTCAGAAGACTCAAGCCAGAATAGGCAGGAAAGGTTAAAAGGAGAGATCCCAGAACCGAGGCCAAATTTTCTTATGGAAGCACAACATCCGACTTTGATGGTTAGTGTTGCTTCTATATCGAGAAGAGGAAGAGTACGTGTATGTGTAAACTATCAGGATTTGAACAAAGCTCATCCATAAAAAAAATAATAATAATAATAGAAGACAAAAGAATAAAAGAATAAAAAGCAAAAAAAAAAAGAAGAGAAGAGAAAAAAAAATGAAAAAAGAAAAAGTCAAAAAGCTGTTGATACGGGGGCAAAGAAAGGTCATCTTGGGGGCAAGCTTTGTTCAAATCACGTTGATATACACATACCCGTACTTTGCCATTCTTCTTGAAAAGGACCACAAGGGTTTTATTGGCTCACCTTAGATACGGATTGCTCCACGTACATGAAGCAATGTCAGTTGTGTCAGCAGTATGCAGATTTGACGTACTTGCCGGTTTCGGAACTACACAGTTTAACATCACCATGGCCATTCGTAGCTTGGGGGATAGACATTATTAGAGAAATATGCCCCACGGCCTCCAATGGACATAGATTCATCATAGTCGCTATCGACTATTTTACAAAATGGGTAGAGGCTGAATCTTTTAAGAAGGTCGATGCTCGGGATATGGCCAAATTCATTGAAAAGAACCTGATATGCAGATATGGTCTTCCACATCACATTGTATCCGACAATGGGGTCCAGTTCATAGCTGAAATGAAGAAGTTACTTCAGAGATACGGCATCGAGCATCATAAGTGTTCTCCATACTGTCCTCAAGCCAACGGGGCAGTAGAAGCCGCCAACAAGAATGTCAAGAGAATCCTGGCCAAAATGGTTCAAAGCTATAAAGATCTGGCAGAAAAGCTGCCTTTTGCACTCTGTGATTACAGAATGACCATCAAAACTTCTACAGTTGCCACACTGTATTCTTTAGTAAATGGGACAGAAGCGGTACTACGAGTTATGATAGAACTCAAATCATTGAGGGTGGTCTTGGAGGCCCAAGTTCCGAAGGCTGCGCGGGCACGGCAACGGTTGAAACATCTGAACATGTTGGATAAGAGCAGGTTAAGGGCCTACTATCACAATCAGATCTACCAAAAAAGGTTGGCCAGATCATTCAGGAAGAAAGTCAAGAAACACCTGCTAAAGGAAGGGGATTTGGTATTCGAGCAAATGAGAAAGAAAGCGCCAGATATAAGGGGAAAATTCAGACCAACGTAGGAAGGTCCTTTCATCCTCAAAAAGCTGTTGTCGAAGGGGGCAACGATCCTAGCAGATAGTGATGAGTTGAAGGAGCCAATCAACATTGATAGACTCAAGAGGTTCCATGGCTAAAGACCAAAAATTAAAAGAAGAGAATAAAAGCCCCGCGGGTCGAAAACTGAATAAAGGCGGCCTTAATAAAATTGAGCACCTCGTCAGCGTGAAAACCAAAAAAAGGTACCCTGGGCAAAAATTAGAGGTTTGAGAGAAAATGTCCAATCAAAAAAACCCTAGAGGGCTGACTAGTAAGAGGAGTTGATGCTATCAAGATTTGTTTCAGGAATTAATGTAGCTTTGCATTCTGAATTAGTGTTAAATGATGATCATGTGTACTGAAATCATACTGAAATGTATACAATTTTGCAAAATGAAATAAAGCTGAATTTATTCATTTACATTATTTTCTAGTTCCGTTTTAAAAAGAAATACATCGCTGAATATGCATGCAAATCTGAACTAGGCATTATCACTACTCTCGCCGGCCAGGTGCCTAAGTCGTCAATTCCTGTTATCAGCTGCAGGGCTAAGTAACCATCTCAAATATGCACTGGTAGAAGTGACTGAGTGATTTTCGAATGGGGGTATGACGGTCTTCACTATTAGTGCGACCCAGAGGTCATAATACCGGGAGGCAAAGGCTGAAGAAAGGACTCCACCTCGAAAAGATAGAGGGAGTCGTACCACATTCTGGGTCATCCTGAGTTGCCGAGCGCAGTGGGCTATGATGTAAAAAGTAGCTTGACGAAACCCACACAGGGGAACACACCCCGAAGAACCATCAACTATAGCGGCGGAGAGGGGAAGCCAATAATTCATGAAACTAATACGCTCGTCTATTACCTCTCTAAGTCTGGTAATGCCTTCGTCGAGAGTCGAGAATGAGTACAATTGCTGATGGGGGAGGAAGTGCCTCGGAGAGTATCGGATGACGACTTTAGGAGGAGGTTCTGACAACAATTTCAATTTTTGTTGCAGCCATATTTAAAAATGAAAAAAGATGATAATAAAAGAATGAAAAAAATCAAGGAAAAATAACGAAAAAATGAAATAATAAAAGCCGCTGGAATGAGTTGGATTCACTCCAGGTAAAAGTAAGGCATAGGGTTGTGTGAAAATCCAAAAAGGACACATTTCTCGCTAAGAAAAGCTAGTGTGAAAATCCATAAGAAACGCACTACCTTTAAAATAATGACATACCTGGAGTAATAAGGGACTCCCAGAAAAGAAAGCAGAGGGCTCAGCACAGACAGAATCCAAGCATAGAATAGTCTCCGCGAGGACCAGTGGAAAAGGGGTTAGGCCACAATGAAAATCATCCACTATCCCGGATAGACGGAGGTCACTGGTCAACTCCTCTGAAGCCATAGTCAAATACCTAAATGGCATAAAACAAGAAGATGACACCTGTACGGAACTAGGGAACATCAAAGAAATCCTCTAGTGCCTCAATCAGGGGCTCTAAGGTAAAAGTAGAACCCTGAGGGATCAACCGAGCAGCATCAGAAGGGCGAATGCTGAAGGCTAATGCGATATCCCGGGTATGAATCAGACCGCAGCAGGGAATGTAGGGTAAGGCACTGGGAGGATACCAGGCCCCAATACTTGCAACAAATTCTTCAGGTAGGTGACATAGATCTTGATAAGTGAATCTGAAGACATGAAAATGCGGGTCCCAGAAGCGGGCTGTAGCCAGAAGAAGGTTGTGATGTATCCTAACCCTTCTCAGGAATTTTAAACCAGAAAACAGAGTAAGGGTGGTGTTTTCTCAGGTTTGGGGGTTATCAAGGATTCGGTGCATCTTAGTAATGGCAGATATAGACATTTCCTAAGGGTTGCAACTAAGAAATAGAAGCTAACAAAGGAAAGTAAAGAAGAAAAAAAGAGAGGAACCTGAGAAAGAAGATTGGGATGAGACTTGGAGTGTTGAAAGTGCACAAAATCCAAGGAAAAGGGAGTATTTATAAGGAAGAGATGATCGATGGGGTGCCCGTCTGTCATTTACCTGACGGGAAGCTCGTCAGTCAACCTGGTTGACCACTGGGCAGGTTTATTTCCTGCATGTTTCATGCATATCATGCGCATAAAATAATTTTTGCATATTTCTATTGTCTTTACAATTTGATAGGGACACGCATCGGACACGAAAATTGGAGCAAATATTCAGGGAGTTTTACATAAAAAAAATTTATTTCAGCGCATTTAATTAGCTAATTAATCAAATTAATTATCTAATTTAATTAGCTAATTAATGAGAGGGCAAAAATGAAGCGAAAAACGAAATTTTTAATGACCAACGGGATGCCCATCGCTCGGTGTTCCGATGGCCAGCCCATCGGTCATGAAAAATTATAAAAGGGGTGCCTACCGATGCCCTTTCAGTTTTCTCTTCTTCTTCCTTTTCTCTCACAAAGGTCAATGCCCTCCTTGCATTTTTTCCTTTTTTGTCACTCATTTCTTGTCCGTTTTGCGCACCACTTGCGCCAAAATGACCCTTGCACTATCGCGCACCTTTGGGATTACTTTTTTCGTACTTTCATTAAGTTTTTTTCAGTACATTTCATCGACTACCAGGTTAGTTTATCATGTTTTTCTACTCTTCTTTTTACTTCTTTCTAAATAATTTACATGAAAAATGCATGTTTAGAATATTTTAGCAAAATATAGGACTAATTTCTGCCCGTTTATACTTTGTTTCTTTTGAACTATATACTATGCATAACCATAGGAATAGGAAGATGCACATGCAAATAAGTAACGAAAATGAAAAACAAGAAAAAAGAGAATTGTGGACTTGTGGACTTGCCCCGTTTAATTTAGTCTTAGGAGCAGCCTGAATTAGGTAAGACACGAAAATAACTTACAATGATGAAATTGTTGCTTGGGGCCTGAGGCCTATCCCTTTATTATGTTTTTCTATGCAGGAAGTTGGGCACATACCTGTCGGGCTGAAAATTTTTAAATTTTTCTGCTAGGCACATCCTTGCTGGGATGCTGTCGATTTTTTTTGGCTAGGCGCGTTTCAGCCGAAATTTTCAAAATTCATAATCCTTGGTTCAGCTTTTATTTGCAACAATAATGTAAAGCTAACTTTCTTCTCTTTTTAGGATGTCTCCACGACATAACGTTCCTCGTGACCAGGCTGAGCCTCAAGCTCCTCTTTGGATGATCGACGAGGCTAGGGAGAGATTTAGAGCGTTGGCTCGCGTACAATTCTGAGCCAGCCGCTTCATCTCTAGACCTTTCTTGGAGAGTATGGGCATGTTGGAGGAGGTAGACACTTTGGTAGCAGCCACAGGATGAATGGAGTTCTTATGGCCGAAATTCCAGACTCACCCTGAGGTCGTCCGAGAGTTTCTGGCTACCCTTCACTACGGAGGATTTTAGAGATCAGACATCGAGAAGGGGGTCATATAGTTTTGGGTCAGAAGATACCACTGCAGTATTATGCACCAGAGATTCTCTTAGGCCATGGGGCTGCCGCTTGGGGTTGATGTTGTAGTTCCTCAGAGAGCTATTAGGAGGCAGCACTGGGAGATGATCGCCTTATCGAGAGTGTCGTATGACCGTGATACGTCAAAGAGTACGATACTCTCATCACAGGCACTGAGTTACATGCACAGGGTGCTTTCTAGTTCTTACCTGGGATGGGCAGGTAATCCTGGATCAATGAATGGGGCCTAGATTTGGAGCTTATGGACTATGGTAGCGGGTCATTGCCTCAACATTAGCCACAAGATTGTGGCTAACCTAGTTAGAGTGTCACGGGGGCCAGCCCCTATAGTATGGGCAGGAGGAGTGGTGACCAGATTGCTACTGCAGTTGGGAGTTCTTCCAGATAGTTTCGAGCCCGCACTAGAGGAGAGCATTTATATGGACTCACCAGCAGCCCTGACCATGGGGATGATTGCACAGGTGATAGGTCAGGCTGAGGAGTACCAGCTGCTCTCCATACACGAGACTAGGCATTCATTTAACCTCCCTTTGCTCCAGCCAGCAGAGGAGGAGCCTCAGATGGAGGAGCATCCTCCACAGCAGCTAGGATACCAGGAGTCACAGCCTCCACAGCAGCTAGGATACCAGGAGCCACAGCCTCCACAGCCGCCAGCCGACGAGGAGCAGCCGCAGACCCCCTTTGACATGGGCATAGAGTTCAGTGTGGACAAGCTGTTAGTCACTCCTCCAGCACAGAGAGTATAGAGACCCACTACTCCTCCTCCAGCACGAGTACAGAGGACAGCACCCCGGGACACTGAGAGGTTCCATCCTTATAGTAGGGCAGGGCATCTTTCTCCACAACACTGCCTCCAGTGCAAATAACAGAATCGGTACCTTTGGCACCATCGCAATCGCCCCAGCCAGCCCAGCTTGATATAGTAGCGGCTATGACTTCTATACTCACCTCCGTGGAACGCAGACAGGAGGAGAGAGATCGGACCTTTCTCGAGAAAATTGGTTGATACGAGGAGCGAGATCAGGTCATACTGGAGCGGCTAGGACAGTAGGAGAGAGTCATACAGGATCAGGGGAGACTCATTGAGGAGCTAAAGTAGAGTTTGATCACCTCCCATGATGCCGCAGCTCAAAGGGTTGACACAACTGTTCAGATGGTGGACGAGTCTGTCAGCACCCTCAGGTTCAGGATAGAGGTATTGGAGGGTGCCATGCCACCTATCTCCGAGTCCATCAGAGAGTTCAAAGAGTAGACAGAGACTGGGCTCGGGGGTATCAGAGATGCAGCTAGGGACCAAACCCTGAGACTGTCAAGGGCCTTCACAGAGCTGGGTGGCATAGTCAGAGACACCTTAAAGTTCCTTGGGGTTTCCTGGATGGATATGCTCAGGTCCAGTTCCAGCAGGCCACCCCAGCAGCAGGACAGCCAGTATCTGCACCTGTAGTCATCCCACCGCATTTATATTTAGAGTCCAGCCCTCAGCAACTCTCAGTCGCCCCTCTACTTCTAGAGCCGGGCCATCCGCATCGTGATCTCGGAGCCAGCCGGTGCATGCATCGGACAATGAGGAGGACCCGGAGGAGCCCTCGGAGTTTATTTTGCTGTACTTGTATATTTATTGTGTAAAATTTGCATTTTATTAGTGGAAAATTTAAATTTGCACTTTGTTAAATTTATATTTCATTTTGTATATTTACCATGTTATTACCTTACCTGCACTTTCCAAACGTTTGATAACACGATAAGTAAGAAAAAGAAAAATAAATGACAACATAGAAAGTTGTTTATGAGTTTACAAAACAGTTTGACTCGCAACGAATTGATAAAAATCTTTTATTAAACAGGAACATGACACCACGCTGACCTGAAGATGGTCAACAATTAAGTAATGGTTAGCAAATCAGACACTACATCATTCAGATTATTGTTAGTAAAAATCACACCTTGCAGACTGGATGGGGGTCGGCAAACCTAAAATCATATCTTGCAAACCGGATGGGGGTTAACAAGATCAGGCCTTGCAGGCCCGAAGGAGGCCAGCAAAATAGAATATTCGATTACGCACCTTGCGGATCGGATGGGGGGTTAGCAAGGACACCGTGCAAGTCGAGATGAGGACAGCGGGACACCTGCAATAGAACAGATCGTAACAGGGTTATAATTAGAGAAAATTGCATCTCACAGACACCGTATGAGCCGAGATGAGGCCAGCGGGACACATGCAATAGAACAGATCGCAACAGGATTGTAGTTAGAGAACACTGCATCTCACAGATACCGTGCGAGCCGAGATGAGGCCAACGAGATACATGCGGTAGAACAGATTGCAAGTGGGTTGTAGTTGAATAACACTACCTCTCAAGGCATTCAGACACCGTGCAAGCCGAGATGAGGCCAGCGGGACACATGTGGTTGAACAGATCGCAAGTGGGTTGTAGTTGGATAACACTACCTCTCATGACATTCAGACACCGTGCAAGCCGAGATGAGGCCAGCGGGACATATGTGGTAGAACATATCGCAAGTGGGTTGTAATTGGATCTTATTGGGTGGGATTCTCCAGATTTCCCAAATCTTACAAATATATTTCTGATTTTCCAAGATATTTCCAAAATCTGATCAAAATCTTTCAAATCTTTTCAAATATTTTCAAATGTTGGATTTGATTTTGAGAATATTCTGAAAATCATTCAGTTTTGATTTTGATTTCAGAAATCTCTTTCAAATTTAAATTCTAAATTTGAATTATCTTCCAAAACCTATAAATAGGGGTTGGAAGCTCATTATTTGGGGTTAGCAGTGTTGACCAACAAAAGAATATTTAGCAATTCCTATAGAAAATTTTCCGACAAAAGTTTTCTTGCTTTCATTTTTTCGAAAAATTGTCATCAAATATTTTTTGAATGAAGGCGAATCTGAGGGAACAACATTATCAAAATGTCGAGAAAGAAAAATTTATTTTTTTTTTCTTGATTTGTTTCGAAACACGATTTTTGTAATCCAAAAATCTTCTAAAAATCACACATCACGGATCAATTCTTGTAGAACTCGAGGAACGGAAACCATGCGACATTCACCTTTAAAGGTAATATTCCGAGGGTAAACATTCTGGATCGATTTCCTTCGCGTTTAAAAATTTTATTCTTATTTTACACGTGAAATCTTATTTTATTTAAACTAATAAATTTTCTATTTGAGTTACTATTTTTTTCTGGATCTGGAGTGACAACGGGCAGAGGATCCACTGATGAGCAATGGATCATCGAGGGTTTTTGCCTCCACCCATCGGTCAGCCCAGGGACGCCCGTCTCTCGAGTGCTATGGGTCGTCCCTGGGCCTTTCCTTCTCCCTTTCCTCCCTTTCTTTCACCACTTATTTTCTTACTATTTTTATGATAATTCCTCATGGTTTCTTTTACATAATTTATTTTTCATCTATTATTTTATGTTATTGTGGCGCTAACATTATTCTTGTTTTTGTGAGTTTCATTGATTTATTTGGTGGATTTGGGTTATATTAAATTGAAGACACTGTAATGATCTGAGAATTTTCACTCGGGTTCATTCTCTTACCCTTATCCCTTTTTTATCTTATGCATTATTATTGTAAATATTATTTTATCCCGCTAATACATAAAAATGGTTAAATATTTATAGTAATTGAAGTTGGGATTTTCATTAATAAATTGAGGACCAATGTCCTAATTTCTCAACAAATAAAATTGATGCTTTAAATCATTTTTCTAAATGTGCATGCGAGGACCAATGTCCTCATTCTTAACGAATATCCCAATTTTTGTATGATCCATATGTTATTTACAAATGGGGGTTATATTGCACCCCTAGTTTTGTTGTAATTTATTTTAGTTTATTCTTGCTCCTATTTACCGCTTTCCTTATATGACCAACGTGCACTATAATTAACTGCATTAAATCGAATGAGAAATGGGGATGAAACACTAAATTCAAAACTCAATTATAACTTTGATCAAGGTATGAATAAATGGGAAGTCTCGAACCTTCTCTGGTCTTAGGCTCAACGAGGTTAGAGGACCATCTCAATATTTCATTGGGGTGGGGTCTCAAAAATATCTCTTATTGCCCAAAAGAGGCCCAATTTGCATAGTCCTAGGCTCCACGAGGTTAGAGGGCCATCCCAATGTTCTATTGGGGTGGGGCCTCCAAAATATCTCTGGCTTGCCCAAAATGGATGCATATGCGCTATCTTAGGCTCACTGAGGCTAGACGACCTTTCCCAATGTTCTATTGGGTAGCGACTCCAAGAAATCTCCTTTTTGCCCAAAATAGACGCACTTATAATTTCTTACAAGTTTTCACGAACCTCTCTCGAAAGTCCTAAAAGCGGGCTTTTGAGGGCCCCCAGGGTTCGGCGCGTGTCACACTTGCGTTGTGAGGTACGGCCTCCCACGAGGCCACACCCCGCATCTGCAGGGTACGGCCTCCAGTGCGAGGGCTGCACCTCATGCATCTCTTACCTTGCACGGACTCCCTCTTTCTGGGTTCTACTGAATTTCAGTTAAAATTAAATTCAATTTCTTTTCCAATTTTCAAAAGGATAAAATGTTATTTTTAAGGAATAATTAAGGATTTTTGAGGGGGATTAAAACTCCTAAAACCTAATTTTTCAGGGATCATATAAAAAGAAAATATTAGAACACAGAAAAGGGAGGACCAATAGAATAGCGACCAAAAAGCTCTAAAAAAGAAAGAGATTTTCTAAAGTTTTTCAAAAAATTCTAAGATTATTCTTGAGCCAAAGAAATTAATTTTTTGTGTTTAGAATTCCATTCTGATTACTTATTTTCTTCAAAAATAAGAGTTGTTTTAGCTTTAATTTTCGTGACAGGGAGCTTTGATCCAAGCTTTCAATTCTTGTTTTCAGGCAATCGACAGGAAATCACTCTTTCTTCTTTTGTAGCCAGAATCAAAACTTCTGAGGGTAAATTCATGGGTTAGAGCCAATTATCTCTATTTTCTTACTTTGTGTCATTTGTTTATTTTCTCCATTTTAAATACTGTAGATTAATTTTAGTTTATTTGCGTTGTTGTTTGTTATAATTAATCTAAACATGAATTAATTTAATTGAATTATTGGTATGATGTATGCAACGAAACTTGAATCTATATAATAGTCAATAACAATTATGCTTTCGTTTGATTTTGTTTTTTTGGTTATTAATCCACCTTGTTAATTTCCAATGTTTTTTTATAAAATATTATTCTTCTAATAATCATAAATATATTTCTTAATTAGAATTATTTATTTATTTGCTTCATTGAATTGGTTATTTTTTATTAATACATTTGATTTAATATGCTAACACTATTTTTATTTCTTTTTTTTATCTTCTACCAAACTCACTTATGTTACTTTGAGTAATGCTCCCGGGCACGCTGGAGAATCAAGGAATTAGGAGCCTTCACAGTTTGGTTTGCATTTTAATTTCCTTATTTTTCTTTATTTTATTATTTTATATATTTTATGCAAAATAGTATTTAGAAGCGTTTATTTTATAGAAATTCATGTTTTTTACGATAATAAAAATTGGAATTTTTTAAAAAAATTGGACCAATGTCCTGGTTTTAGCCAATAAACCTTCATTTTAAAAGAAATTTAATTTTCATAAAATGGGATCCAATTGTCCCTATCATTTTTATCGCCCAAAAATGGCTCTCGGCTTTTCAAGTTAACAAATGAACCAATGTTCTTAAAATCTAATAAATGTGCCGATTCATGTATTATGTATTTTACTTTATTCTTCTTTATGTATTTATTAATTTCGGGCCCTTGTAATTAATTTTGGGGTAATTTTATTCCTTTATTTATTTATGTCTTTTATTATTTGGGAGATTGTTCTATCCCATATTTTTCACTTGTAATTTTTTTATTGCTTTCTTTATCGCTTTCTTTACTGCTTTCTAAAAAAGCTTGAAATGCACTTTAATTTTATTGTATGATCGTGTGAGAAGGGAGATAAAATAATTAACTATAAAAACTCAGTCATATAATATTAACCAAAGGTATAAATAAGAGTGAGGTCCCGAACTTTCTCTGGTTTTGGCCTCATAAGGTTAGAATTCATTTCCCAATATTTTATTGGGTGGCGACTCCATGATACCTACCTTATAATACCCAGTAGACGCCCTCGTAGGTTGATTGCCAACAATGGAATGGGGGTGAATCTCTGTCCATTGCAAAGCGACCGGCTTTCACGAGTATTAATGAACCTCCATCTGGTCTTGAGTCCTAAAAGCGGTGATGCGTGCATAGGAGGGTCAACATTGCAAGATTATAAATATTGCAAGTTCGGATTCATGGAGATCAAATTTGAGAAAGTTAAAGAAGGCTTTAAGGAAGTCCATGGGCCTAATCTATAAAGAAGCCAAATGCATAAAATGGGCTTCAATTGTGCTTGATTAATTATTTCAAGCTAGAAGAGTAGCTTTGGGAAGCCTATATACATGTAATTTAGGCGAGTGGGCATGTTTAATTATGTTGGGTTTGTTTTGTTATGTTGGAACTTATTTTAGTTTATTAGGCCTATTTTACTTAATTGGGCTTTAGTTAGCTTTATTTCATATAAGAGCTATATTTTTAAGTGTGGGCTTTAGTACTTTAGTGGGAGGCTCATGTTTATAAGGTCTTTTTATATAATTAGGTTTTAGGTTGCTTGGGAGGCTATAAATACCTCCTAAAACATTGTAAAATCAGTTTTTAGATATTGATTTTGAAGGTGGACCAATTTTCATTGCAGATGATTTGCTTATCTTCTTCTTTTGCATCAAGAACTTTAATTCTTATCAAGGTATTTTCTTGTGGCAAAAGTTGTTATTATGCTTTATATCAACCCTATTATATGCGTTTCCTTTCATATGTTGTTTGGGGGTTCATTAGGGTTGGGGATTTATACATGTTCTTGTTCTTGCCATATTGTGTGTTCTTAGGGGTTTCGTGTTCTTTAGCCTTAGGGTTTCGCATCATTTGCTATCAGAGCTTGGATTAGGATTAAATTCTTATTTATCCTTATTTATTTGTTGTTTTTATTCATTGTTCTTCAATTTATTTGATTCCTAAAATCTAGAAACCTTTGTCCATTATAGGGGCCGAAATTATAGGGAGCTTTATTTTAGGTGTTATTTTTTTTATTGTTTGATCTTGATTTTTAGCTTATTAGTTTTTCTAGTTGTTATCTAGTTATTCATAAAAAAAAAACTTATTGGTACTATTCACGGTACTGTTCATCCGAATTTACTATTCATCTAAATTTTAAAATAAGTTTAAAAAAAAGGAGAAAGAGTTTGAAAAAGGAAAAGGAATTTGAAAAAAAGGAAAAGGAGTTTGAAAAAGGAAAAGGAATTTGAAAAAAGGGAAGGAGAAAAGGAGTTTGAAAAAAAAGGAAAAGAAGTTTGAAAAAAAGAGAAAATGAGTTTGAAAAAAGAGAAAATGAGTTTGAAAAAAAGAAAAGGAGTTTGAAAAAAAAAGAAGAGGAGTTTGAAAAACAGGAAGAGGAGTTTGAAAAAAAAAGGAAAAGGAGTTTGAAAAAAAGGAGTTTTTAAAGAGGATTTTTTGGGAAAGATTTTGAGGAGATATAAAGAGAAAAGGAATCCCTTGAGTTGTTAGATCAAGAAACATTGGATGAGTTAAAGAAGATACTAAGGTGTTCAAAGAAAACCTTAAAAATGCAGAATTGCGGTTTAAACAACTTTTTAGACAGCTAGATAAGTGTTTGAAAAAGGAGAAAAGAAAGAAGGAAGAAGAAGTTGTAGTAGAAGAAGTTATTTGTGAAGCTGAAAGAGATACTATAGATTTATATGATGAAGAGGTTGTGAATGATAAAGAAGCAAGTGAAAGTGAAGATGTTGCCTTGAGTGAAAAGGAGGATGTTTGTGTAGCTGAGATGGAAGATCAGCATGTACGATTGATCCTTTATTGCTTGAGGAGTCTGAATTGAACATGAAAAAAGAAGAGAATCATGATACGAATGAAATGGTTGTATTGACTAACCATATTTTTTTAGTGATTTTATTAATTTGCAGGAACATTATGAGTTTTTTTTCTGAAGAAGCATTCATATTATTTCCACCTGTGCATAAGATCACACATATGGAGATCAATTTATTCCACAAGTTTCCATTCCCAACTTGAACGAGACGAAGATTCGAGGATGAATCTTTTCTAAAGAGGGAGGGAATGATGCGTGCATAGGGGGTCAACATTACAAGATTATAAACATTGTAAGTTCGGATTCATGGAGATCAAATTTGAGGAAGTTAAAGAAGGCTTGAAGGAAGTCCATGGGCCTAATATATAAAGAAGCCAAATGCACAAGATGGGCTTCAATTGTGCTTGATTAATTATTTCAAGCTAGAAGGATAGTTTTGGGAAGCCTATATACATGTAATTTAGGTGAGTGGGCTTGTTTAATTATGTTGGGTTTGTTTTGTTATGTTGGAACTTGTTTTAGTTTATTAGGCCTATTTTACTTAATTGGGCTTTAGTTAGCTTTATTTCATATAAGAGATATATTTTTAAGTGTGGGCTTTAGTACTTTAGTGGGAGGCCCATGTTTATAAGGCCTTTTTATGTAATTAGGGTTTAGGTTGCTTGGGAGTAAATACCTCCTAAAACATTGTAAAATCAGTTTTTAGATATTGATTTTGAAGGTGGATGAATTTTCATTGGAGAGGATTGCTTATCTTCTTCTTTTGCATCAATAATTTTAATTCTTATCAAGGTATTTTCTTGTGGCAAAATCTGTTCTCATGCTTTAAATCAACCTTATTATGTGCGTTTCCTTTCATAAATTGATTGGGGGTTCATTAGGATTGGGGGTTTATACA
Source organism: Excoecaria cochinchinensis (assembly GCA_947683425.1). Taxonomy (NCBI): domain Eukaryota; kingdom Viridiplantae; phylum Streptophyta; class Magnoliopsida; order Malpighiales; family Euphorbiaceae; genus Excoecaria; species Excoecaria cochinchinensis. Next base: position 28,049,608 of record CANTUQ010000146.1, on the reverse strand, counting down.
TGTTCTTGTTCTTGCCATCTTGTGCATTTGGCTTCTTCATAGATTAGGCCCATGGACTTGCTTCAAGCCTTCTTTAACTTCCTCAAATTTGATCTCCATGAATCCAAACTTGCAATGTTTATAATCTTGCAATGTTGACCCCCCTATGCACGCATCAAGTGGATTTCAGAGAGGGACCCGGAAGCCGAGCGCATCACAGTGGCGACTCCACTGGGGACATCATGAGATTTTGCTCCTAAAGTACCTTTGGCTAATCTAATATAAATGGGTTTAGGGTTAAGAAATTTTATCTCTTTTCAAAAAAAATTGCATTGCATTCATTAGAGCCTTAGAACTATGCTAGTTGGTCCCTTATTTTACCCCGGTGCATTCCTAAAACACGACCCTACTTTCATTCATGATAGGGGAGTGCTCAGGATAATCACCAGCCCAAGCCTTATACCATCAATAGTATATCGAATGGAGACCCGATCGGTCATTATGCTCGCGATAAGCTAGACCAGTTGGCAAACACCATGCTAGGGTAGACCTAAAGTAGCACCACCCTTGACTAAAGATCATGTAATGACAATAGAAACTTCCATTAGGTGATATGTACCCTAACAAAGTGCTTGCTATGTGGGCCCTTATATATTGAACAAATTCAAAAATTTTAATTAGACACTCATCTCTCATGCCCCGATCAGGCCCATTTTTAATCTGTTTGAAAGGTCCAAATACATAATGGCCAAAATCCATACGCGTGTGCTTTAAATTAAGAGTGTTATGCTGTTAGTTTCTCACCATGCACCATACGCGCCCATTGGGTTCCCCGCTGACCCATGGTTCAAGCCCACCTAGGAAAGAAAGTACATGACCTCCTGTGTGGGAGTAATAAGGTTGGAAAGGTCTACTTACTCATATGTGGTTGTCCATGCTGCATCAACACGACCATGCATCTTTAATGTCATTCACATCTCATGCTAACAATTTGAGTCTTTCAGCCGTCATAGGTACAAATTAGTGGTCTAAGGATCCTGAGGGCCGATTAGTAAGAAGAAATCCATTCTTCGAGTCACCAGAGCGAGTGTCACATTGGGGTTCAGAGTCACTTTCAGATAGCACCGAATCCATTCCTTCAGAATTATCACTGGACATAGCCAACCCAGATTCAAATGCCACCAGAGCTATTATCACCGAAAAGATGGACCGAAGGGCCCAAGAAATGGAGCGCAGATTTGAGGAGTTTGAACAAAGAATGATGGAAATGATGGATAACTTAGCTGCCACTTTAGCACCGCTAGCTGGCCAATAACCTACTGCTCCTGCCGGAGGACAGGCCGAATAGATTTTGATTAGGGAGGCACATCCGGCAGTAGTTGTAGAACCACCTCCTGCTGTTGAACATAGAGATCTTGCAAATGTTGAGCCTAGAAGAGTTGAGGGACATAGACCTGAAGAGGATTTTATAGAAGATGAGCGTGAGGAACCCGAGGTAGTGAGAGCTAAACCTCCTAAAGAGGATGCCGCCTTGAAGAAGATAGAAGAGAGAGTTGACCCGCTTACTGTCTGTCGGAAAGGGGATAAGCCCCGAAGATAGGGATTTAGATGACAAGGAGATGCTTCCTCAGAGGTTAAAAATGCCTGATCTGCCCAAGTTTGACAGCACCTCAGATCCGTCTGCGCATCATAAGCAGTACACGCTTGTGATGAAGGGGACTATGCTTACCAAGAGAAAGAAGGTGGAATATTTCTACCTCAGCTTGACTGGGCTTGCTATAGACTGGTAGCATTATTTGGATAGGAGGACAAGAGAAGATTGGGACCTGCTGACTGAAGAGTTCCTCAAACAGTATGATTGTAGCACGCGAATGGAGATTACTTTAAAGGATTTGGAGCTACTTCAACAGATATCTAATGAGTCATTCCACGAGTATCTTACTCGATGGAAAAATCGGGTAATGGAGATGAAGAGGAAGCCGGATGCTCCATATTATATTCGGTTATTCATCTGAAATGCGAGTCCATATCTCAAGGAAGGGCTAAAGATGAAAGGGCTCAAAGATTGGGAGTCTTTAAAGGATATAGCCATCGAAGCAGAAGGTAAGTACCTAGCAAAGAAAGCAAGCCAAAGTAACTTTGCTGAGAAAGGTTATAGGAACCAATCAGGATACAAGTTGGGTGGTGCTAGAAGCATAATAACAAGGATGGAAAGACGGCCGAGGTCTCAGCTACCAAGGTTGGACAAGGTCAGAGGTACTATTCTAATTTAGGCCGCTCTCTGTCCTGGGTATTGGAGAGATTGACAAAGGAGGGTGAGCTGAGACCATTACCACCCATGCCAACCATGAATCAGGGACAGCTAGGGCACAGAGATGATCAGTACTGCGCCTACCATCAGCACCCTGGGCACCTGACAGATTATTGCTGAACTTTGAGGAACAAGATCCAAGATCTTATTGATTGCAAGGAGATCACTGACCCTAAGAAGAGAGAAGAAGAAGAAGAAGAAGAAGAAGGCGTAAAGGGATTTTAAGACACTAATAAAGAGCCCTAGAAGGTGGCTACCACACAGCAAAAAGTAGGAGAGAAAACTTTCTATTAGATGTGCCTTTCATTTTATTGTTGAACTTTTCAATCTTTATGTATGCGGTGCTGACTTTTTGCTTATGTTTCTCATGATTGCACTATGCATGATTGCAACCACAAGTCAATTACATTTGATATTAACTTAATGAATACTGCCTCATTCAATCTAGAGATCCCATTGGCATCTGATATCACTCCTGAAGAGAGGAAAGTTCTGAGAGATAATGAAAAAAAAAAGAAAGAAAAAAAAGGGGGTCTTTGCTTGGACCTAAAATGAAATGCTAAAAATTGATAAGAGCATTATTAGGACACTGCTTCTTCAATATGCCAACATGATGATGAGTAAAATTTCAAAAGTCATTCCTTTGCCCCCTCAATATCTAGGACGCACACGATGCAATCCAATAAAATCAAATTCCGATCATTAAGGGGCCACATCAAATTCAAGACAGGTGAAACTTTGTACCTTAAAAAAAAAGAGAGAAAAAGAAAAAGAAAAAGAAAAAAAAAGTCTTACTTCCACCAAAAAAGTAAAAAAACAAAAAAGCAAAAAGAAAAGGAAAAGAAAAAGAAACCACAATTTCGCCCTAAACCACTTGAGGCTAACTAGCAACACAATCTCTGCCATCAAAGGATACTTCAGAAATTGGGCTACCAAAGCCAACAAAGATAAGATGCAGGATTTCATATTCAATTTCCAAAAGGAGAATTTATCATCTCAGCCGGTTTGCACAAGGGTCAAGAAAAAGTCTTTGATGCTCTAAAACAAAAGCACTGTCAGAAGAAGCGGCTTTCCCGGCTAACGAGAATCTAAAGAAACCAATCGACGCCGACGGACTGAGGGATGTTCAATGGTAAAAGCTAAAAAAAAGAGAGTAAAGTAAATAATAAAATGTCCTGCGAGTTGAAAATCGAAACAAGGCGACCTCGCTAAAATTGGGCACCCCGTTAAGATGAAAACCGAAAAGACATCTTGGGCAAAAATTAGGGGCAAAGAGAAAATGTTCAATCATGAAAATTCGAGAGGGCTGATTGAAAATAGGAATTCGATGTTTTTGGGATCCATCTCGAGATTAGATAGGGTCTTGTATTTTTGATATTAATGCCAAATGACGATCATATATGATGAAATCGGACTGGAATATACTCATTTATGTCATAATATATTAATTTAAACAGAGCACCTTATCTCGCATACTCAAAGTTATTGTTTCAATTTTTTCACACGGCCTCCATTGCTATCATCATCTTGACGTTTTACTTGACTTACCTGTCATTATCTTGAGCTAATCATGCAGGACATTCATGAGGAAAGTCGAAATCCATACAACTGTTAAAAAAAAAAGGCCGTTAGTGATGAAAACAGTAACTAGCTCTTTAAGCAAAAGTTAGGCCAAAGGGCAGGGTTAAAACCTGAAAACAGGCAGTTTGTTCTACAAAAAATAATGAATAAAAGCCGCTGGATTGGATTGGGTCCATTTCAGGCAAAAATAAGGCACAGGGTTATGTGAAAATCCCCAAAGCGACGCATTTCCCGTAAAGAAAACCTAGTATGAAAATCCACAAGGGATGCACTACCTTTGATAAGTGACCAACAGTGCATGGAGCGATAAGGTGGCTCAAATAGTTTCCCTTCAAGCAGATAATGCTTAATTTAGGACACGAGTTAAAGCTTGGGGGCAAAATTCTCATTGACCGGGGGCACAAAGATGCTCACGGGTTAGTTCTCTTTGAAAGATTACGGGTCAGAATTCTTAAGCCAAGACGACACTCCTCTAGGTCTTTGGAGGCTTCAAACAATGTGAGCGGCCAAGCTATAGCCTCGATGGACCCTTAACCACTCAGGATACAGGCTATTCATTTTCGCATGCATTTCATGTCATACAATTCTTTTGCAAGCATTTGCATATAACTTTTCACATGCACACACAATCTTATACATATTCCTGTGCACATAACTTTATAGGAAAAGTCCAAATAAAGACCACATGCATGAAAGCGGGTCAAGGACAACTTCAACACAACATAGGCACTCACCCGTGCTGGAAAATCAAACCAAGATGAAGTTTACACAAGTTCAAATCCCCAAGTCCTCTTAAGAGGCAAATCCCTAAGTCCTCTTAAGAGGCAAATCCTTCAAAGTCCTCTTAAGAGGCAAAACCTGTAATGGCCGCATTATACCCTAGTTATTTCGGTATGACATGTGAAGTATGTATGTGTATGTGTTAAGGGGTAATTTCTGATTTAAAGAGTGTTTAGATAATTAATTATAGGGGTTGATTAATCTGAAAATAAAAGAAGGATTTAATTGCAAAAATAAAAAGTATGTAAGTGAGTAAAATGACATTATGCATGGGTAAATCAATGGAGGGTTAATTAAGTTAATTAACAAGAGATTAAGGTAGAAAATAATGGATAAATAAGAGTAGTGGGAGCAGATTTTTTAGTGGGAATTGCTGAAAAATTTGAGGAAATATTATAAGGGTAGTGGAAGCTAATGGGGGATAGCTTTTCTTAGTGACATTTGTAGTGGGTTGTGATGAGTGGACTCATCATCATTTAGCATTAGTTGAGTGGGAAATTTCAGTGGATTTGAGGTCTTTATTTTCTGTATCTTTGTACAACATTTGAGTCTTCTTCTTTAGTCTTCATTTGTGAGAAAGAAAGAGAGAGGGCTAAAATTCGTATGTCTTAGAAAGTCACTCTTTTGTACTTATTTTTCAGCAAATTAAGCTCTCTTCTTCCTTCAAAATTCTGCCTTGAGTGAGTGTTAGTTGGAAGGGTTGTATACATGTAAATTAAGAGCAAAGATCAAGGATTTGTAAGGTAAAATGATGGTATAATCATGCATGTAAAATTCTATTTCATCTACCTATTCTTAGTGTGATTTTATGAGGTTATTATGAGGAATATTAATGCTGAAAATACATGCTTAATAGCTGAAGAAAAGAGGAAGCTTAAAGGCAAAGCAAAGGTTGGGGAATCAAGTGAACAACAACCCCATTAGGAGCTTAGGAGTGTGAGGTTTGGGAACTAAATTAAAATGTGTTGCATGTGTGACTTGTATGTTTGAAATTGATGAATAAATGAATATGTGATGCATGTTGGTTTGTGTTTATAAAAGACCAAGTTAAGGTAAGAAGAAGGTAAGTTTTGGTGTTTATTTTACCCTTAAAATGTGTATTTTGGATGTGTGAAAGATTCTGGTTATATGTGTCACATGACCTCTGTGTAGTAATTTAATCATATATAAAGTTTGGTAAATCACAATTCAGTGATTCTTGCGCCATTAGAACCATGATTTCCGTACCTACAAAAGTCTAAGAGGGACCAGGAACCATTTGTGTCTCTAAGAGCCTTAAAAACGATAAAAGCCGACATGAACCTACCTAGTCAGGCTCACTGGAACAGTCTGTATTGTTTAATGTATATCTGATGATTTAGAAGTCCAATTGACCTTAAACTTGTTCCATTTGAAAGATAAGACATAGAGGAAGATATGTTAATAAGGGACCTTTGCCTAAAATTGAGTGTAAGACATCCGTTTGGGCTGTACAAAATTGTGGTGAGAAACAGTCTCGGAAGTTAGCTACTGTTTTGATTGATTTGGTATGTCACGGTCACAATCAAATTCATTGCGACCGTGACATACTTTTTAAGCAGGCAGAATGTGTGTAAATGGACCTCACGGTCACAACCAATTGGTTGTGACCGTGATCACTATCTATTTTGGCTTTTTAGGGTGTTTTACTTCCCGAAATGCACCCGAACTTCACCACGAGTTCCTATAACTTGTTTAATACATAATTATCATTGTAAAATGAGTATTTTAAGCATGAGGAAATATGCATGCTAATGTGTACAAATATGTATAAGTGTTTTAAATGTGATAAATCAAGTATGTGAATGATTCATTAAGTGGCCTTGATAAACATATAAGCTCATGTGAACTTGATTAATGTAATTATTCAGTGGATAATAAGAATGTGATAATGCATATTTGATGTGATTAATGAATGAGTATGAGCTTGTCATGATGTGAATAAGAAATAAAATAACTTAAGCCTGCGAGTCAAGTATTGGATAGGTAGGCATGCCTATAGAGGGTCTCTGAGCTGCAGCATAAGTAAGTTAAAGAAAGTTTGATTCTGATGATATGATTTTGATTGAATCCTTGCTGGATTTCAAGCTATGTAAGAATGAATAAGAAGGGTACCCATAAGTATGAAAGTTTTATATGATGAATGTACCCAAGGGGTACCAAGATATATGAAAATTCTGTCTGAAAGAAGTACCTTCGAGGTACCTATATTCTGTTTATAAGAAGTACCTTTGAGGTACCTATATTCTGTCTGAAAATTACCCGTTATCCATAACTTTGAATTGCAGGCAAAATAATCGAATAAATGAAAAGAAAAGAAAAGGGCGAAAAATAATTTGATAAACGTAAAATAAAGCTATGTGCATGAATTATTTGGATGGATAATCAATTGACATGATAAATATATTAAAGAAATGAAGATATGTTAGAAAGATAAATATTATGAGTTGATGCAGTATTATTGGATGAAATGAGATGCTAGCATGTTAACCTATTTGTTGATGAGGCATGTTTTTGTATATCATAAATATTGTTGTATCATATTGCCTGTTATGTTTGTGTTCCCCACTAAGCATAAAATGCTTAGCACGGATTTTCTCTAATCCGTGAAGGTACAGACGGAGGTTTCTGAAGGACGACTCCGCAGGGCAACGGTCAACACTAGGTTTAGTGTAGGTTTTGGGTTATCTTTTTGGGATATGTATGTTGTTCTAATTTTATAAAATAATGATGAAAAGTCTATGATGTACAAAATATGTTTCGGCATGTAAGTCTAAAGATAATAACATAGTATGTGTAAGATGGATAATAAGTAAAGTGGTGTGCTCGTGAGATGTAATAAGTTTATGTGTGATGCATGTGGAATGGATTGGGTAAATGTAAGAATAAATTTTATTTGAGCAAGTTTTTTTTTTTATGATCATGTTTAACTCAGTATATGTAAGTGTTTTTGTGTGCACGGTCATTTTCTATCGGTTTAGCTGCTTCAGCTTTAACGGTTGGAAATGGGCGTCACAAGTTGTGGTATCAGAGCATTTGGTTTAGTCTTTTCTGGGAATAATGGGTAGATAGGATGTGTATAGTATGTTGACCTAATGCGGAAGTCCTTATTTAATTTGTGTAGTTTCAAAGATGGAACTTAACCGCCAAGTGATAGAAGAAACAGCCGAAAGTGTCAACTCTCGAGAAGCTGAAAGGACGGGCACTAGACAGACTGGGCCAGATAGGCAAGGAAATGAGGTTCCAATAGGACCTATGGAAGCTGTGATGAAAATAACACAAGATATGGCAAGGTTTATGGAGCGAATGATGGCACCCAGGCTACCAATAGAGTCTTTAAGAAAGCATGGAGCTAAAGAATTCTTTGGGACAAAGTTAGATGAATCTGAAAAAGCTGAATACTGGATTGAAAAAGTAGAAAGAATTCTCTAGGAGATACGGTGTCCTAAAGATCAATGGCTTGAGTGTGTGGTGTCTTTGCTACAAGGTGCTGCATATGACTGGTGGAAGCTGGTATTACAGAATCCTGAGCTTCCTAATCCTGTGGATTGGGATTTCTTTGAAAGTGAATTCAGGCACAAGTTCCTTACTAAGGCATATCAAGAAGCAAACTGGAAGAAGTTCCTAAGCTTAAAGCAGAGAGCTATGACTGTTTCTGAGTATGAGGCTGAATTCTGCAGATTAAGTAAGTATGCTCCTAAGAAGGTTTTGAATGAAAGTTTGAGGTGTCAACAATTTGAGGAAGGGCTGAATGAAGACATAAAGGCTTTGCTGATTTCTTTGACCACTGATCAAAATGTGAGCTACTACAGAATAGTTCAGGCAGCCTTGAGAGCTGAAAAGAATCTAGAAGCTCAAAAAGAATGGAGGCAGAAAAGAAGTGCCAATAGAGGAGGATTTAATCAGGCGAAAAGGCCACGGGTTTCTACTATGGTACCACCAGCAGAATCTAGGTATGGTCCTTCAGCAAGAGGAAAGAAATGGGGAAAACCTCCAGTAGCTCATCAGAGTCGAGGAACAACTAGTGGCAGGAGTGAAATACCTGAGTGTTCTCATTGCAGAAAAAGACATTGGGGTGAGTGTTGGAAGGTTATAGGTGCTTGTTTCGGATGTGGAAGCACGGAGCATTTTATTGCCAATTGCCCTCAACCACGTGTAGCAGTGAGTAATCAACAGGAGCAAAGTAGAGGTGGTTCAAATATGCCTTCTGTTAACAGAGGAAGAGGTAGAGGACGTGGCAGAGGAAGTCAATCAAGGTGGGCAGCTGATTCTGAGGCTGTGGATAGGCCTGGTGCAGGGTCTATTCGTGCTTATGCAATGAAGGCTCGTGAGGAGCAAGATGCACCTGAAGTGATAGCAGGTACTTTTCTGTTTAATGATATGGAAATGTTTGCTCTTATTGATCCTGGATCTACGCATTCATACATATGTTCTGATAAGATAAGTGAAAGCATGCCTAAAGCCGAATGTTTAGCGTATGATATATGTGTAACAAGTCCTCTGGGGAGTTCTGTGTATGTCAATCGGGTACATAGGAATTGCGCATTACGAGTGCAAGGTTATGAATTTCCTGTAGATTTGATTGAGTTACCCTTTGATGAGTTTGACTTGATTTTGGGTATGGATTGGTTAACTAAGTATGACGCTGATGTGAAGTGTAAAAGAAAGATTGTGATGCTTAGTGATGACAAAGGGAATAGAGTGGCAATAAAAGGGGTTTGTACAAATCCTCTTGTGAATGTGATAACTGCGATGCGAGCCAGTCGATGTTTAAGAAAAGGATGTGAAGCTTATCTTGCTTTGGTTTTGGATAATAAGAGAGAGAATGTGAAGCTGCAAGATATACCGATTGTAAGGGAGTTTCCTGATGTGTTTCCAGAAGAATTGGGTGGTATACCACCACTAAGGGAAGTAGAGTTATCTATTGATGTGTTACCGGGAACGACACCAGTGTCTAAGGCACCATACAGAATGGCTCCAACAGAATTGAAGGAACTGAAGGTTCAATTGCAAGAATTGTTAGATAGGGGTTTTATAAGACCCAGTGTGTCACCATGGGGAGCACCTGTTTTGTTTGTTAAGAAGAAAGATGGCACGATGAGAATGTGTATTGATTACCGACAGCTGAATAAGGTGACAGTGAAGAATCGGTATCCCTTGCCACGGATTGAAGATTTGTTTGATCAGTTAAGAGGAGCAGGTGTGTTCTCCAAGATTGATTTGCGTTCTGGGTATTATCAGTTACAAGTAAAGAAAGAAGATATACCTAAAACAGCATTCAGAACTCGGTATGGACATTATGAATTTTTAGTAATGCCATTCGGGTTGACAAATGCGCCTGCTGCATTTATGGACTTGATGAATCGAGTATTCAGGCCTTATCTTGATCAGTTTGTAGTGGTGTTCATCGACGATATTCTGGTTTATTCCAAGGATGAGAAAGAACATGAGCAACATCTAAGAATGGTACTTCAGATGCTACGGCAACATCAGTTGTATGCCAAGTTGAGTAAATGTGAATTTTGGTTGCGGGAAGTATCTTTTCTGGGTCATATAATATCTTCTGAGGGGATTAAAGTGGATCCAGCTAAGATAGAAGCTGTTGTGAACTGGAAGCCACCTAGGAATGTGCTTGAAGTTCGTAGTTTCTTGGGTTTGGCAGGATATTACAGAAGGTTTGTGAAAGGATTTTCAGTGATAGCTTCACCTATGACCAGGTTGCTACGAAAAGGAGTGAAGTATGTGTGGTCTGAAAAATGTCAGCAGAGTTTTGATCAGTTGAAAAAGATGTTAGTAGAGGCCCCGGTTCTTACGCAACCTATGTCTGGTAAAGAGTATGTGTTGTACACAGATGCCTCTGGAGTGGGATTAGGATGTGTGCTTATGCAAGATGGAAAGGTGGTAGCCTATGCATCCAGGCAACTAAAGCCGCATGAGCAGAATTATCCAACTCATGATTTAGAATTGGCTGCAATAGTGTTTGCCTTAAAGATATGGCGACATTATCTGTATGGTGAGAAGTGTAAAATCTACACCGATCACAAAATTTTGAGATATCTGCTTACCCAAAAGGAGTTGAATTTGAGGCAAAGAAGATGGTTAGAGTTGTTTAAAGATTATGACTGCATAGTAGATTATCATCTGGGAAAAGCAAATGTGGTAGCGGATGCATTAAGTAGGAAGATAGTTTCAGCAATGCAGTTGAAACAGGTAAGATGGAGATGTGCAGCTGATGAAGCTTTGCTTGTTCATTTAAAAGCAAGACCTGTATTGATAGATGATCTATTAGTAGCTCAGAAAAATGATTCTAAGTTACAGCAAGTATGGCAGTCAGTTGGCAAAGGTGATAACTGTGATTATACGGTGGATAAAAATGGAGTAATACGGTATAAGAACAGGATATGTGTGGCTGATGATAAAGAATTGAAGAAAAGATTGCTTCATGAAGCACATAACACAGTTTTCACTATGCATCCGGGCGGAAATAAAATGTATCAGGATCTGAAACCATTGTATTGGTGGCCAGGTATGAAGAAAGATATAATTGAGTATGTATCTAAATGTCTTACCTGTCAGCAAGTTAAAGCAGAGCATCAAGTACCTCAAGGGATGTTGAATCCACTCCCTATTCCACAGTGGAAATGGGATAATGTCACAATGGATTTTGTCACAGGATTGCCTTTAACTTCAAAACAACAAGATGCAGTATGGGTGATTGTGGACAGATTTTCAAAGTCAGCACATTTCATTCCAGTTCGGATGGACTATTCTCTTGATAAGTTGGCTGATCTGTATGTTAAAGAGATAGTTCGTCTTCATGGAGTACCTTTGACAATTGTGTCTGATAGGGATCCCCGGTTTACTTCCAAGTTTTGGAAGAGGTTACAAGCTGCTTTGGGAACAAGGTTGAATTTCAGTATAGCTTTCCATCCACAGACAGACGGGCAATCGGAAAGAATTATTCAGATTTTAGAGGATTTGATGCGGGCATGTGTTCTGGATTTCTCCAAGAGTTGGGACAAATACCTTCCACTCATGGAGTTTGCTTATAATAATAGTTATCAAACCAGCATTGGCATGGCGCCATATGAGGTGCTGTATGGAAGAAGATGTCGTACACCAGTATGTTGGACAGAGTTAAATGAAAATAGAATTATTGGGCCGGATCTTGTGAGAGATACTGAGGAAAAAGCTAAGATGATTCAGCAAAGGCTAAAAGCAGCAAGTGATAGACAAAAATCTTATGCTGACTTGAAGCGAAGAGACATTGAGTACCAAGTAGGCGATAAAGTATTTCTGAAGGTGTCGCCTTGGAGGAAAGTATTGAGGTTTGGTAATAAAGGGAAATTAAGTCCAAGGTTTATTGGACCTTATGAGATTTTGGAAAGAATAGGTTCTGTGGCATATCGTTTAGCTTTGCCTCCAGCATTAAGCAAGTTACATGATGTGTTCCACGTATCTATGCTGAGATGATATAGATCAGATAAATCTCATGTGTTGTCTGTACAAGAAGTAGAAGTGCAACCGGATTTCTCCTATGATGAAAAACCAAAGACAATTCTAGCACGAGAAGTAAGGCAACTTCGAAATAAGCAGATACCACTTGTTAAAGTACTCTGGCAACATCACGGAGTAGAAGAAGCAACTTGGGAACCAGAAGCTGCTATGCGTGAACAACATCCTCATTTGTTTGACGCAGGTATGAATTTCGAGGACGAAATTCTTTAAGGAGGGGAGAGTTGTAATGGCCGCATTATACCCTAGTTGTTTCGGTATGACGTGTGAAGTATGTATGTGTATGTGTTAAGGGGTAATTTCTGATTTAAAGAGTGTTTAGATAATTAATTATAGGGGTGGATTAATCTGAAAATAAAAGAAGGATTTAATTGCAAAAATAAAAGGTATGTAAGTGAGTAAAATGACATTATGCATAGGTAAATCAATGGAGGGTTAATTAAGTTAATTAACAAGAGATTAAGGTAGAAAATAATGGATAAATAAGAGTAGTGGGAGCAGATTTTTTAGTGGGAATTGCTGAAAAATTTGAGGAAATATTATAAGGGTAGTGGAAGCTAATGGGGGATAGCTTTTCTTAGTGACATTTGTAGTGGGTTGTGATGAGTGGACTCATCATCATTTAGCATTAGTTGAGTGGGAAATTTCAGTGGATTTGAGGTCTTTATTTTCTGTATCTTTGTACAACATTTGAGTCTTCTTCTTTAGTCTTCATTTGTGAGAAAGAAAGAGAGAGGGAGAGCTAAAATTCGTATGTCTTAGAAAGTCACTCTTTTGTACTTGTTTTTCAGCAAATTAAGCTCTCTTCTTCCTTCAAAATTCTGCCTTGAGTGAGTGTTAGTTGGAAGGGTTGTATACATGTAAATTAAGAGCAAAGATCAAGGATTTGTAAGGTAAAATGATGGTATAATCATGCATGTAAAATTCTATTTCATCTACCTATTCTTAGTGTGATTTTATGAGGTTATTATGAGGAATATTAATGCTGAAAATACATGCTTAATAGCTGAAGAAAAGAGGAAGCTTAAAGGCAAAGCAAAGGTTGGGGAATCAAGTGAACAACAACCCCATTAGGAGCTTAGGAGTGTGAGGTTTGGGAACTAAATTAAAATGTGTTGCATGTGTGACTTGTATGTTTGAAATTGATGAATAAATGAATATGTGATGCATGTTGGTTTGTGTTTATAAAATACCAAGTTAAGGTAAGAAGAAGGTAAGTTTTGGTGTTTATTTTACCCTTAAAATGTGTATTTTGGATGTGTGAAAGATTCTGGTTATATGTGTCACATGACCTCTGTGTAGTATTTTAATCATATATAAAGTTTGGTAAATCAAAATTCAGTGATTCTTGCGCCATTAGAACCATGATTTCCGTACCTACAAAAGTCTAAGAGGGACCAGGAACCATTTGTGTCTCTAAGAGCCTTAAAAACGATAAAATCCGACATGAACCTACCTAGTCAGGCTCACTGGAACAGTCTGTATTGTTTAATGTATATCTGATGATTTAGAAGTCCAATTGACCTTAAACTTGTTCCATTTGAAAGATAAGACATAGAGGAAGATATGTTAATAAGGGACCTTTGCCTAAAATTGAGCGTAAGACATCCGTTTGGGCTGTACAAAATTGTGGTGAGAAACAGTCTCGGAAGTTAGCTACTGTTTTGATTGATTTGGTATGTCACAGTCACAATCAAATTCATTGCGACCGTGACATACTTTTTAAGCAGGCAGAATGTGTGTAAATGGACCTCACGGTCACAACCAATTGGTTGTGACCGTGATCACTATCTATTTTGGCTTTTTAGGGTGTTTTACTTCCCGAAATGCACCCGAACTTCACCACGAGTTCCTATAACTTGTTCAATACATAATTATCATTGTAAAATGAGTATTTTAAGCATGAGGAAATATGCATGCTAATGTGTACAAATATGTATAAGTGTTTTAAATGTGATAAATCAAGTATGTGAATGATTCATTAAGTGGCCTTGATAAACATATAAGCTCATGTGAACTTGATTAATGTAATTATTCAGTGGATAATAAGAATGTGATAATGCATATTTGATGTGATTAATGAATGAGTATGAGCTTGTCATGATGTGAATAAGAAATAAAATAACTTAAGCCTGCGAGTCAAGTATTGGATAGGTAGGCATGCCTATAGAGGGTCTCTGAGCTGCAGCATAAGTAAGTTAAAGAAAGTTTGATTCTGATGATATGATTTTGATTGAATCCTTGCTGGATTTCAAGCTATGTAAGAATGAATAAGAAGGGTACCCATAAGTATGAAAGTTTTATATGATGAATGTACCCAAGGGGTACCAAGATATATGAAAATTCTGTCTGAAAGAAGTACCTTCGAGGTACCTATATTCTGTTTATAAGAAGTACCTTTGAGGTACCTATATTCTGTCTGAAAATTACCCGTTATCCATAACTTTGAATTGCAGGCAAAATAATCGAATAAATGAAAAGAAAAGAAAAGGGCGAAAAATAATTTGATAAACGTAAAATAAAGCTATGTGCATGAATTATTTGGATGGATAATCAATTGACATGATAAATATATTAAAGAAATGAAGATATGTTAGAAAGATAAATATTATGAGTTGATGGAGTATTATTGGATGAAATGAGATGCTAGCATGTTAACCTATTTGTTGATGAGGCATGTTTTTGTATATCATAAATATTGTTGTATCATATTGCCTGTTATGTTTGTGTTCCCCACTAAGCATAAAATGCTTAGCACGGATTTTCTCTAATCCGTGCAGGTACAGACGGAGGTTTCTGAAGGACGACTCCGCAAGGCAACGGTCAACACTAGGTTTAGTGTAGGTTTTGGGTTATCTTTTTGGGATATGTATGTTGTTCTAATTTTATAAAATAATGATGAAAAGTCTATGATGTACAAAATATATTTCGGCATGTAAGTCTAAAGATAATAACATAGTATGTGTAAGATGGATAATAAGTAAAGTGGTGTGCTCGTGAGATGTAATAAGTTTATATGTGATGCATGTGGAATGGAATGGGTAAATGTAAGAATAAATTTTATTTGAGCAAGTTTTTTTTTTATGATCATGTTTAACTCAGTATATGTAAGTGTTTTTGTGTGCACGGTCATTTTCTATCGGTTTAGCTGCTTCAGCTTTAACGGTTGGAAATGGGCGTCACAAAACCTCCAAGTCCTCTTAAAGAAGCAAATCTCTAAAGTCCTCTTAGAGGCGCTAGTCCAAGCAATTAACCAAAGACCTCTCAGGGGGCAATCAGCCAAAGACCTCTCAGGGGGCAATCGTCAAAAGACCTCTCAGGGGACAATCAGCCAAAGACCTCTCAGGGGACAATCAGCCAAAGACCTCTCAGGGGGCAATCAGCCAAAGACCTCAGGGGGCAATTAACCAAGGACCTCTCAGGGGGCACCACTTCAAATCTCAAAAGGGTTAGCACGATTGCGGCGCTACTATTTTACGAAAAGGTTAGCATGACCATTGCACTACATCAAATGGGAAGAGAATTCAATAAAGACTGGTTCTAGCAGAGTGACTTCAGTTCGTCTGATTTGCAATTCAAGCCAGGCAAAGAATTCTTGAATTCGATCTCTCCATTTAGGGCGAGGAATATCCGCGAACTAGAGCCAAGGTCATGAAGTTGGTTATCTTGTATGAAGTGATCTACTTTCTGCTTCATCATCAGGTTCATTAGCATGATACTGATGAGTTGTTGTGCTTTCATCAGGAGGATCTGCCATATAGATGGGAAAATGTTTTGGATATGGTTCTTCATCTTCAAAAGAAATAGAACTTTCTTCAGATGGTTCTGGGAGATCATCATTAAGAGTGGCAGTTGAAATAGCAGGGGTAGTTTGCAATGCTTTTTGCTTCAAGGAATTAATGAGAGGATTTGTGTTTTCAGATGGTTGGATCATATGGGATGAAGGTGGTTCAGAAATTACAATTCCTTTTTGCTTGGTATCTGGGGTTAGAACAACTGGTGTTGATGGTTCGGAGGTTGAGGGTGTAGTTTGAGTGAAGGAGGAGGTGGTAATTATCACACCCCGTTTGCCCCCTAGTCGAACGAGCAATATGTATGTGTGTGCATTTGCATGGTTTTGGCATATCATAGCGGTATTTTGGTATATATGCATATTTTGTGGGTTTGTTCCTGTGTGGTGGTGCATATAGAAATAAGGTGTCCAGAAGTGGAGTTAGGATCACATACATGTGAGCATATTATTATGTGTGTGTATTAGATGAGATTGCATTGTGTGTGTTGCTCATACATGTGTAGGGTGCATTATGGGGTATTTCATTGTGTGTGTGTGTGTGACATGTGCATCTAGTGTGTGAGTGGTTTCCACCACCAAGATTGTGACAAGTGGAGGGTGAGAAAAGAAAGAGAAAGAAGAAAAGGGAAAAATCAGAAATTGGGTTCCATTTCCCGTTCCCTCTTCTTCTTACTCCTTCTTCTTCTTCTTCGTTTCCCCTTAGCCATTATTCCCTTGGTCCAAGCTTGTGTGGTGGAGATTAGTCACTCATTGTGTTGTTTTGGGTAAGTTTCTCTACATTTTTTGTTTTGATTTTCAAGTTCCCTTTTCTTCTTCATCTTCTTTATTTAGGGTTTTGATTAGGGTTGCTTTGGTGTGTGTGTTTCATTGTTTTGGTTGTTTAGCTGAGCCTACAAGAGATCCTAAAGGCAAGGAAGTTGCTGGATCTAGTGGAGCCAAGTGATTGAGCATCTAATTTTGAGGTTTGGGAAATTTGATTATGTTTTGGTTTTGCTTGAGATATGATTTTGGGTTTTGTATGTATGTATGATGGCTGGAAATTTGAGTATGAAATTAGTTTACTCTATGTGGGTTTCAAGTTTTAAAGTGTAGAAATTGAATGATAAGCTATTGCAAAATGTTTAATTCTCTTGATTCAATTTTCTGAATTTGTGGATGTTGAGTTCATGTATGTTTGGACAAATTGATGCTATATTATGTTGTTTGAGTTGTGATTTTGGATGGCCAAGATAAGGTAAGTTTGAGGTAAGTTTTTGGTGTTAATTTATTGGTCAAAATGTGTATATTTCATTGTGGTTGATTGTGTGAAAAAATGGGAATCGTTGAAGTTGGGATTCTGCAGATTTCTGGAAAATCCAGGAGTCACACGGCGGTAAGGCCTGATCTCACCGCCGTGTGGATCGTGGGTTTTGCCTTGGAATTCTGGAGCTGTGTCTTTACACGGTGGTAAGGGCAAAGCCATACCGCCATGTAAAACCATTCTGCCCAGGTGTGAGGCATATCACACGGCGGTATGGCCTAAGCCTTACCCCTGTGTGAGTGTCTTACACGGCGGTAAGGGTAAGGCCATACCGCCATGTAAAACGGTTCTGCCCACTTCTTGCAATTTTTTCACTTCTTTCTTTTTCATTCCTTTTCCTCTCTTGTATGATTTTAAATGTTATTTAGTGTCTTTTAACATGATTTATGTCTTTAAAAGGGATATTTAGCTATACAATGGATGGATTCTATTGTTTGTTTCCAATTAAGCTAATTGCTTTGCATTTGATATACATATATATGAAGAATAGTAAATGACCATGGTATGTAAGTTTTTATAAATGATATAGAGGGTGATCACATGCTATATCATACCACGATTATTTGTATTATGTGAATATACATGTTAAGCTATATAATTGCTTGCTTTAAATTGGATTAATGATTAATTGTGGATTATGTTATGCATGACCTGCTAGAGTCTAGAAAGTGGATAGTTAGGCATGCCTAATAGAGTCTTATAGCTGCAGCCCTCAGTTCTGTTTGGACCCCGATCAGGTCCCCGTTTGGTTCCTCGCAAACCCTTTTATGTGTATGGATCTTGTTTAAGGTCCCTTTTGAAAATGTTTTGTGAAAGTTAAAAGTAAAATTGTTTTCTCGATTCGTACCCGTAAGGTACTGTCCGTAATCGGCTCGTACCCGTAAAGTACTATTCGTATACTCGTTATCCACTCCCTCGAGTCAGCAGGTGCCTTGTATGAATTGTGATATGAGGAAACGTATGTGATATATGTATGGGTTCAATGGTGAAAAGTATAATCTGTTATAAGTATATGAATATTGTTATGAGCTTTCTGATGAATGGCTTTAATTATGTGAGCATGAGTATATGCAATTGTTATGCTTTGATTATCGTATATATATATATATATATACATGAGCTACGCATGTGTATTGCCTTGACGACCGTTGTGAATGGTTGTCCTTATGCTATATGTGTGTTTCCCCACTAAGCGTTATCGCTTAGCACGGTGTGTTACCCGTGCAGGTGCGGAAGGAGTTTGCTTTGGGAGAGTCGCAGTCGAAGCCAACACAGCAGGGTCTTAGTGTAGGGCTTTATTTTTGTGTTTTGAGGATTCTTTTTGTATAGAACTCTCTTACATCAGTTTTGTAATAGCTTCCGCTTATGTGCATGTATTTTGGGACTTGTATTTATCTATTGTATCTCTTGGGTTGATCAAACAGTAATGTAAAACTTCCGTTATATTAATGCATGATCGTTGTGAATGGTTGTCCTTATGCTATATGTGTGTTTCCCCACTAAGCGTTATCGCTTAGCACGGTGTGTTACCCGTGCAGGTGCAGAAGGAGTTTGCTTTGGGAGAGTCGCAGTCGAAGCCAACACAGCAGGGTCTTAGTGTAGGGCTTTATTTTTGTGTTTTGAGGATTCTTTTTGTATAAAACTCTCTTAAATCAGTTTTGTAATAGCTTCCGCTTATGTACATGTATTTTGGGACTTGTATTTATCTATTGTATCTCTTGGGTTGATCAAACAGAAATGTAATACTTCCGTTATATTAATGCATGATCAGCCTTAGTTCTTATGTTTCGCAAAAATTTTTAATTGCCCCGTATTTATGTATGTTTATCTTTGATTGAATTTATTTATATTTATGCTTTGTGCATTTACACCCTGACTCGTACGACATCTTACTCCTCATGGGATGGGATCGCCTAAGTATGGGTAAGGGGTGTTACAAGTTGTGGTATCAGAGCCTAGGTTTAGGCATTTCTGGGTGATTGTTTATGTGATGCTATTTGTGGATACGTCTATGTTTAGGGCTGTGTTGGCTGATGTGGTTGTCCTTTTGTTTGTTAGATGGATTCTGATTCTGCTCGTGGTGCGCTTGAGGAATTCGCTGAAAGTGTGAATCCTCCAGCTGTAGATCAAGATCCGTCTGTTTCTATTTCTGTGTCGGCTCAACGTGCTAGGGTCCAACCTGAGCCCGTTACCATGCCTTTTGAGGCTATGTTCATATTGCATCAGGACATGGCTCGGGTTTTGGAAAGGGTGACTGCCCCTAAGGCTCCGATAGAGAGTTTAAGAAGAGCTGGTGTTGAGGATTTTTATGGGACCGGGCTAGATGAGTCAGAGTTAGCTGAAAAATGGCTTGATAAAGTAAAGAGAGCTTTAAAGGAAGTCAGGTATCCTCCCAATCAGCAAGCTGAATGTGCTGTGGCATTGCTTCAAGGGTCGGCTTACGAATGGTGGGAGTTGGTATGTAGGCAACCTCAGATGCCTGATCCGGTTACATGGGAATTCTTCAGGGAGGAGTTCACAAAGAAGTATATGACTCAGGCATATAGGGACGCAAGATGGGCGCAGTTTCTGAGTTTGAAGCAGAGGGCCATGTCAGTTTCAGATTATGAGAAAGAGTTTAATCGGTTGTCTCTCTATGCTCCGCGTGGGGTTATGACATATGATTTTAGATGCAAGCATTTTGAAGTCGGGTTGAATGAGTCTTTGAAGATTGCTTTGATTTCTTTGATGTGTATGCCAGGGGTAAGTTATTATCAGATTGCAGAGGCTGCTATGAGGGCGGAGAAGACGGAATCATTGCTTAGGGAGAGAGCTCAGCGAAGGAGTTCTGCTCGGGGAGGTTCTTCCTCATCTTCGGGTAAGAGATCTAGGAACCCACAAGATGAGCCATCAGCTGGTTCGGCTACTAGAGGTAGAAGGCAAGGTTCAGCAGCGGTATCTGGTTCTGTCAGAGGTGGTAGATCTGATGCTATACCTTTGTGCTCATTGCAGTAGGGCTCATAGGGGTGAGTGTAGGTGGCTTACTGGTGGGTGCTTTAAGTGTGGGAGCACCAAGCACTGCCTGGCTAGTTGTCCCCAGTTGAATGAAGATTCAGGCCCTCAGGGAGGAGCTAGCAGAGTTGGATCGAATGCTTCTCCAGCTGCTAGAGGTAGAGGTAGAGGTAGAGGTCGAGGCGGTCGACCTAGAGATGGAGCTATTTCTGAGACTGTTGACCGTCCTCCACCTGTTGCAGCTAGAGCATATGCAGTGAGAGCCAGAGAGCAGCAGGATGCCCCTGATGTGATTGCTGGTAAGTTCCTACTCCATGACACTGAATTATATGCTCTAATAGATCCTGGTTCCACACACTCATATTTGTGCACGCATAAGATTGTTAATAAGTTGCATGTGGTAGATCAGTTAGACTATGAGATATGTGTGACCAATCCATTAGAGCATAGTGTCAGGGTGAGTAGAGTTTTTAGGAGTTGTCCTTTGATGGTTGAGGGTATTGAGTTCCCTGCGGATTTGATAGAGTTGCCTTTTAGAGAATATGACCTGATTTTGGGTATGGATTGGTTGGGCAAGGATCGGGCTGTGGTCGATTGTCATAGGAAGACTTTTGTGCTTTGGGATAGGAATCGAGCTCCAGTGTTTGTTAGAGGTTTGGGTGCGAGTTCTGTGAACAATGTGATTTCTGCAATTCAAGCCAAGAGGTTTTTGAGAAAAGGTTGTGAGGCTTTCCTAGCTGTGGTTTTGGATTCCAAGAGGGATCAAGTGAGGATAGAGGACATTCCTGTTGTTCGGGAGTTTAGTGATGTTTTTCCAAGTGATTTGCCGGGTTTGCCTCTAGAGAGGGAAGTTGACCTAGCCATAGAGATCATGCTGGGTACCACACCCGTATCGAAGGCACCTTATCGGATGGCTCCTGTAGAGTTGAGAGAATTAAAAACTCAACTACAAGAGCTATTGGATAAGGGGTTTATTCGACCCAGCATATCTCCATGGGGAGCTCCGGTTCTGTTTGTCAAGAAGAAGGATGGGACTTTGAGGATGTGTATCGATTATAGGCAGATTAACAAGATCACAGTGAAGAACAAGTATCCGTTGCCTAGAGTTGAAGATTTGTTTGATCAGATTCGAGGTGCAGGAGCCTTTTCCAAGATAGATCTTCGGTCTGGGTATTATCAGCTTCGGGTTAAGGATGAGGATGTGGTTAAAACTGCATTTTGGACTCGGTATGGCCATTATGAGTTCCTTGTTATGCCGTTTGGTTTGACCAATGCTCCAGCGGCATTCATGGATTTGATGAACAGAGTGTTTCGGCCATACTTGGACCGATTTGTAGTAGTGTTTATAGATGACATCTTGGTGTATTCCAAGGATGAGACCGAGCATGAGGAACACCTCCGATTGGTTTTGCAAGTGTTGAGGGAACATCAGTTGTTTGCCAAGTTGAGTAAGTGTGATTTTTAGCTTCGGGAAGTGTCGTTTTTGGGCCACATAGTTTCAGCCAAGGGTATCCAAGTAGATCCAGCTAAGATTGAGGCGATAGTCGATTGGAAAGCGCCTAAGAATGTTCAGGAAGTGAGGAGTTTCCTTGGTCTGGCGAGTTACTACCGTCGGTTTGTTAAGAGTTTCTCTGTGATTGCCGCTCCGATGACTAGGTTGTTGAGGAAAGGAGTTAAGTTCGAGTGGTCGGATAAGTGTCAAGCTTGCTTTAAGAGATTGAAGCAATTGTTAGTTGAAGCTCCTATACTTACTCAACCCATCTCAGGTAAGGAGTTTGTTATGTATAGCGACAGTTCAGGTGTTGGTCTGGGATGTGTTCTGATGCAGGAAGGTAGGGTTGTGGCTTATGCTTCTCGACAGTTAAAGCCACATGAGAGAAACTATCCGACGCATGATCTTGAGTTAGCAGCGGTTGTCTTTTCTTTGAAGATTTAGCGCTATTATCTCTATGGGGAGAAGTGTAGGATCTTTACGGACCACAAGAGTTTGAAGTATTTCCTGACTCAGAAGGAACTTAATATGAGACAGCGTCGATGGCTTGAGTTGTTTAAAGATTACGATTGCATTGTGGATTACCATCCGGGTAAGGCCAATGTAGTCGCGGATGCTTTGAGTAGGAAGTCAGTTTCTGCCTTATTTTTGAGACGGTTCAGATGGAGGTTTGATTCGGATGGGGCTTTGATAGCTCAGTTGAGAGTCAAGCCTACCTTGAGACAGCGGATAGTTGATGCTCAGAAGATTGATGAGAGGCTTCAGCGAATTGTGCAAGAGGTTAATCTAGGCAAGCAGTCACAGTTCTCGGTTTTTGATGGAGCGCTTTTATATGGGAACCGTTTGTGTGTTCCGGATGATGAGGAATTGAGGAAACAGCTTTTGAGCTAAGCACACAGTACAGTTTTCACCATGCATCCTGGCAGTGGGAAGATGTATCAGGATATGAAGCAGTTTTATTGGTGGTCTGGTATGACGAGGGACATAGTAGACTTTGTATCCAAGTACTTGACATGTCAGCAGGTAAAGGCTGAGCACCAAGTTCCTTCTGGATTGCTCACGCCTTTGTCCATTCCCGAGTGGAAGTGGGATGATATTACCATGGATTTTGTTTCCGGGTTGCCTTTGACTCAGAAAAAGCATGATTCTGTTTGGGTTGTTGTGGATCGACTCACAAAGTCCACTCACTTCTTGCCGGTTAGGATGGATTACCAGATGGATAGATTGGCCAGTATCTATGTGGATAAGATA
Source organism: Excoecaria cochinchinensis (assembly GCA_947683425.1). Lineage (NCBI taxonomy): Eukaryota > Viridiplantae > Streptophyta > Magnoliopsida > Malpighiales > Euphorbiaceae > Excoecaria > Excoecaria cochinchinensis. The sequence continues at coordinate 28,026,597 of CANTUQ010000146.1, read as the reverse complement.
GTTCGGTTGCATGGAGTGCCTTTGTCCATAGTTTCAGACCGGGACCCAAGGTTCACATCTAAGTTTTGGAAAGAGTTGCAGCGAGCTTTGGGTACCAAGTTGAACTTCAGTACGGCATTTCATCCTCAGACAGATGGTCAGTCCGAGCGAGTGATTCAGATCTTAGAGGACATGTTAAGGGCTTGTGTTTTGGACTTTCTGGGCAGTTGGGATAAGTATGTATCGCTTATGGAATTTGCCTACAATAATAGCTATCAGTCCAGTATCGGTATGGCTCCTTATGAGGCTTTGTATGGACGTCAGTGTAGGACTCCAGTTTGTTGGACAGAGTTGTCCGAGAGATCAGTGATTGGGCCCGATCTGATTAGAGATACAGAGGAGAAGATCAAAGTTGTGCAGCAGAATTTGAAAGCGGCCAAGGATCAACAGAGATCTTATGCCAACTTGAAGAGAAAGGATGTGCAGTTTGAAGTCGGAGACAAGGTTTTCCTGAAAGTTTCTCCTTGGAGAAAAGTGCTTAGGTTTGGAAAGAAAGGAAAGCTTAGTCCTCGTTTCATTGGTCCGTATGAGGTGTTGGCAAGAGTTGGTCCGGTGGCCTATAGACTGGCTTTATCGATAGAGTTGTCCAAGTTACACGATGTGTTCCACGTTTCTATGCTTCGTCAGTATACGTCGGATCCTTCTCATGTTTTGTCAGTTCAAGAGGTTCAAGTGCAGTCTGATTCCTCCTACGATGAGGAACTAAGAGCTATCCTAGCTCGGGAAGTGAGGCAGTTAAGAAGTAAGCAGATTCCTTTGGTAAAGGTTTTGTGGAGTCACCATGGAGTCGAGGAGGCGACATGGGAGCCAGAGGAGTCGATGAGAGCTCTGTACCCGCAGTTGTTCAGTTCAGGTGAGAATTTCGAGGACGAAATTCTTGTTAGTAGGGGACAGTTATCACACCCCGTTTGCCCCCTAGTCGAACGAGCAATATGTATGTGTGTGCATTTGCATGGTTTTGGCATATCATAGGGGTATTTTGGTATATATGCATATTATGTGTGTGTATTAGATGAGATTGCATTATGTGTGTTGCTCATACATGTGTAGGGTGCATTATGGGAGTATTTCATTGTGTGTGTGTGTGTGTGTGTGACATGTGCATTGTCACACCCCATTTGCCCCCTATTAGAATGAGCCCGTCTATCTGTCTATCTGTCTGTCTGTATGTGTAAGCATTCGCATGTGTTCAGCATTTCATAAGGGTATTTCAGAAAAATGTATGCTTTTGGGGTTTTATTATTATGTGGGTGCATACATGACATTAGTGTGTGAATTAGTTAGGAATTAATTGTGTACATTGGTGCATACCATTGTAGGGTGTTTAGTTAAGAAGTGCTTGTGTGTGTGTGTTCATACCATAGTAGGGTATGCATAAGTTGGGAGTGGGTAGAGTGTGTGTAGTGCATATTAGCTTGGTGTGAGTGGTTAGTTTCACCAATAGGTAATTAACACATGTTAAAGGTAAAGAAAAGAAAAAGAAAAGAAAAGAATGAGAAAGGAAAAATTACAGAACGTGTTCTTCTTCACGTATTTCCTATTCTCATCTTCTTCTTCTTCTTCTTCTTCTTCTTTTCTCTAAGGACCCTAGTGTTGATTCAAGCTTTGTTGGTGAAATTAATCATTCCCTTAGCATTCTGTTGGTAAGTCACTGCATTCTTTATCCTATTCTCTACTTGTTTTCATCTTCTTCTTCTTCCTTGAGTTTAGGTTTAACTTAGGTTGCATGTTGGATATTTGTGTTTAGCTGAGGCTCCACGCGATCCCAAAGGCAAGGAGATTGCTGGGAGCAGTGGGACTAAGTGAAGAGAAGCTTAGATTACAGGTTTGGGAATATTTGATTGTGATTTGTGTGATTTTGATGTTTACTGTAAATTCTAGGGTTTATCTGTTCTTGAAGAGCTTGAATCAATTAGTCTTGATTTGGTTGTTTAAATGCTAAATTGAGTTGCATGTATATTGATTATGTGAATTGGGATATTTTTCTGGAAGGTAAGCACTGGTTTGAGTGGTTTTAAACTAATTTAGATTGATTGATTTCGTTCTGGGAAAATTCTGGAAAATCTGGTTCAGAATCCCGTTTTGCTGATGCTGTCGCGTGACTTGCCAAACAGAGAGGCAAGTCACGAGACGTGACCTCAGGTCACGACTCGTGACCTGTCAGCTTGAGGCCGGTCACGAGTTGTGGCTGCCTGTCACAACTCGTGACCAGCTTAAATGAAGCAAGTCACGAGACGTGACTCCCCGTCACGCCTCGTGACCGGCTGAGTGTAGGCGTGTCACGTGATCCGTTGAAGAGAGAAGCAAGTCACGAGACGTGACGTCCAGTCACGTCGCGTGACCTGCGAGATCACGTCGCGTGATCAGCGAGGGACGAGGCGAGATCCACGAGGAACAGAGCAAGTCACGAGACGTGACCCTCAGTCACGACTCGTGACCTGCCCTGTGAGGAGGCCAGTCACGCCTTGTGACTAGCCAATCTCGCCCGTTTCCCCGTTTTGCTTTTTTTCCGAATTTTTCCCAGCTTTTGACTCAGAAATAAATCTAGTATTTTCTTCTGGATGAATTTATACTGTGGTATAATGCCTGTACTACTTGTATATACTCTGATTTGAATAATACCATGAGTTTCTGATAAATGCTATTCTGTACTCTGAAATGTGATCTGTTTGACGCATAACCTGCTAGAGTCGAGTAAGTGGATAGTTAGGCATGCCTAATAGAGTCTTTAGCTGCATCCCTCAGTTCAGTTTGGACCCCGATCAGGTCCCCGTTTCGTTCCTCGCGAACCCTTCAGTATAGAATCTTGTTTAAGATTCCCTCAGTATATAAATAACATGTTTTGATAAATGATATAATATTTGAATTGTACCTGTGAGGTACCCTCAGTATTCGATTCGTACCCGTAAGGTACCCTCAGTTCACTCGTTATCCATTATCTAGAGTCAGCAGGTGTTCTTTAAATGTTAATGGAATTGTTCTGATCTGATCTGGCTTTGAATGGAATATCTGAATGAGTTTAATGATGAAATACATGCTGGTTTATTCTGTAATGCACATGATTATGTGATACTGAATGTATGGCTTTTAAATGCGAGCATGTTTATTTGGATTATGTAATAGTCCTTGCATTCTGCCATTGTGAATGTGTTATGCCTTGACGACCACTGTGAGTGGCCGTCCATAATTTATGTGTGTTTCCCCACTAAGCGTTTATCGCTTAGCACGGTGTTTTTACCCGTGCAGGTGCGGAAGGCGTTTTGCTTTGGGAGAGTCGCCGTCATCAAGCCAACACAGAAGGGATTAGTGTAGGGCTCAGTTTTGTATCAGTTATTGATTCTTTTTGTATAGAACTCTCTGTATCAGTTTTGTATCAGCTTCCGCTTTTGTATCTATATTTTGTATATGTAATATTATTTTGTATCAGCTAGTTGATCAGATCATTATTGTAATAGTTTAATTATAGTAATGCATGATCAGCTTTTGCTTTCTGCATGTAAAGTTTTTAATTATTCTGTATTTCTGAATGTATGTTATGAATGATTGTATGTAATACTTTGGACTTGCTTGGTGGCACCTTTACTCATACGGCATCTCACTCCTTCTCGGATGGGATCGCCTACGTATGGGAAGGGGGTGTTACAGTTAGTGGTATCAGAGCATAGGTTGAGACGTTTTTGGGTGTTTTTGTGATTGTTCTGAGTTTCTTAGATGTGTATGTGTCTAGATCTGTGTTGGCTGATACGGTTGTTTCTTGTTTGTTAGATGGCTTCTAATTCTGCTCATGGTGCGCGTGAGGAATCCGCCGAGAGTGTGAATCCTCCCGCTATAGATCAGTCTGTTTCTGTTACTGTGTCGGCTCAGCATGCTAGGGTCCAGCCCGAGGCCGCAGCCATGCCCTTTGAGGCTATGTTTAGACTGCATCAGGACATGGCTAGGGTTTTGGAGAGAGTGACTGCTCCTAGAGCACCTATGGAGAATCTGAGGAGAGCAGGAGTTGAGGATTTCTATGGTACTGGGTTGAATGAGTCTGAGATTGCAGAGAGATGGTTAGACAAAGTGAAGCGTGCCTTGAGAGAGATTCGGTGTCCTCCCGACCAGCAGGCAGAGTGTGCATTAGCTCTTCTTCAGGGGTCTACTTTTGAATGGTGGGAGTTAGTGTACAGGCATCCTCAGTTACCGGATCCGATTACCTGGGAGTTCTTTGAGGGTGAGTTCACAAAGAAGTACATCACTCAGACTTATAGAGATTCGAGATGGGCGCAGTTTTTGGGTTTGAGACAGAGGGCCATGTCTGTAGCTAATTATGAGAAAGAGTTCAACAGGTTATCTCGCTATGCCCCTCGAGGACTTATGACTGATGACTTTAGATGCAAGCATTTCGAGGCTGGGTTAAATGAGTCTCTGAAGATTGCTTTGATTTCCTTGATGTGTATTCCTGGGGTTAGCTACTATCAGATTGTAGAGGCTGCTGTGAGAGCTGAGTTGTCTGAGACTGTGATGAGAGAGAGAGCTTAGAGGAGGAGTTCTTCTCGTGGAGGATCTTCTTCGAGTAAGAGAGCTAGGAACCCACAGGATGAGTCAGCATCTGGTCCGGCTTCTAGAGGTAGACGTCAGGATTCTACAGCTGTGTCAGGTTCTGGAAGGGGTAGTAGAGCTGAGACTACATCAGTTTGTCCTCATTGTAGTAAGTCACATCGGGGTGAGTGTAGGTGGCTTTCCGGTGCATGCTTCAGGTGTGGGAGTTCGGAGCATCAGTTGGCTGGTTGTCCGAGGTTGCAGGAGGATTCAGGTCTTCAGAGAGAGGGCAGTAGGGTCGGTTCGAATGCTTCTCAGGCTACCCGTGGCAGAGGCCGAGGTAGAGGTAGAGGTGGTCGGCATAGAGAGGGAGCTGCTTCTGAGACTGTTGAGCATCCTCCTCAGGGTGCCATTAGAGCTTATGCTATGAGAGCCAGAGATGAGCAGGATGCGCCTGACGTTATTGCTGGTAAGTTCCTACTCCATGACACTGAGTTGTATGCTCTAATTGATCCTGGTTCCACACACTCATATTTGTGCACAGATAGAATTGTTGATAAATTGCATTCAGTTGATCAGTTAGATTATGAGATTTGTGTGACCAGTCCATTAGGGCATAGTGTCAGTGTGAGTAGAGTTTTTAGGAGTTGTCCTCTGATTGTTGAGGGAGCTGTGCTTCCAGCGGATCTGATTGAGTTACCCTTCAGAGAGTTTGACTTGATTCTGGGTATGGACTGGTTGGGTAAGCATCGGGCTGTAGTTGATTGCCATAGGAAGACAGTTGTACTTCGGGATAGAAGTCAGTCTCTTGTGTTTTTGAAAGGTTTGGGTGCTAGTTCTGTTAATAATGTTATTTCAGCGATGCAAGCCAAGAGATTTATCAGGAAAGGTTGTGAGGCTTTTCTAGCAGTTGTGTTAGATTCCAGGACGGATCAGGTTCAGATTGAGGATATTCCTGTTGTGCGGGAGTTTAATGATGTGTTTCCGAGCGAGTTGCCTGGTTTGCCTCCTGAGAGAGAGGTTGAGTTGTCCATTGAGATTATGCCAGGTACAGCACCTATTTCGAGAGCACCTTATCGGATGGCTGCTGTAAAGTTGAGGGAACTTAAATCTCAGCTACAAGAGTTATTGGATAAGGGGTTTATTCGACCTAGCATATCTCCTGGGGAGCTCCAGTGCTGTTTGTCAAGAAGAAAGATGGATCCCTGCGGATGTGTATTGACTACTGCCAGATTAATAAGGTTACAGTGAAGAATAAGTATCCACTGCCTAGGATTGAAGATTTATTTGATCAGCTTCGAGGTGCGGGTGTCTTTTCCAAGATAGATCTTCGATCAGGGTATTATCAGCTTCGTGTTCAGGATGCAGATGTGGTTAAGACTGCATTTCGGACTAGGTATGGCCACAATGAGTTTCTTGTGATGCCCTTTGGTTTGACAAATGCTCCAGCGGCTTTTATGGATCTGATGAATCGTGTGTTTAGGCCATACTTGGATTGATTTGTAGTAGTGTTCATTGATGACATCTTGGTGTATTCCAAGGATGAGAGTGAACATGAGGAGCATCTCCGATTAGTTCTTCAGATGTTGAGAGAGCATCATCTGTTTGCTAAGCTTAGCAAGTGTGATTTCTGGCTTCGAGAAGTATCATTCTTGGGTCACATTGTTTCATCTAGAGGTATCCAGGTGGATCCAGCTAAGATTGAGGCGATAGTTGATTGGAAAGCGCCTCGAAATGTTCAGGAAGTGAGGAGTTTCCTCGGTTTAGCAGGTTACTACCGTCGGTTCGTTAAAGGATTTTCTGTGATTGCTGCTCCTATGACTAGATTGTTGAGGAAAGGAGTTAGATTTGAGTGGTCAGACAGGTGTCAGTCTTGTTTTGATCGGTTAAAGCAGTTGCTTGTTGAGGCTCCTATCCTTACTCAACCCATCTCGGGTAAGGAGTTTGTCATTTACAGTGATGCTTCTGGAGTTGGTCTTGGATGTGTGTTGATGCAGGAAGGTAAAGTAGTGGCTTATGCTTCTCGTCAGTTGAAGCCACATGAGAAGAACTATCCGACGCATGATTTAGAGTTGGCAGCTGTGATCTTTGCTTTGAAGATTTGGCGTCATTACTTGTATGGGGAAAAGTGTAGGATCTTCTCGGACCACAAGAGTTTGAAGTACTTCCTTTCACAGAAAGAGTTGAACATGAGACAGCGCAGATGGCTTGAGTTGTTTAAGGACTACGACTGCATTGTGGATTACCATCCTGGTAAGGCCAATGTAGTTGCAGATGCTTTGAGTCGGAAGTCAGTTTCAGCTTTGTTCTTGAGGCGATTCAGATGGCGATTTGGTTCAGATGGGGTTTTACTTGCCCAGTTGCGTGTGAAGCCTACATTGAGACAGAGGATAGTGGATGCTCAGAGAGATGATCAGAGGCTTCAGCAGATTGTGCATGAGGTTAGATCGGGTAAGCAGTCAGAGTTCTCAGTTCAGGATGAGGTACTTATGTTCAGAGATCGCTTGTGTGTGCTAGAATCTGAGGATTTGAGGAGACAGCTTATGAGTGAAGCGCATAGTACAGTCTTTACTATGCATCCGGGCAGTGAGAAGATGTATAGAGACATGAAGCAATTCTATTGGTGGTCCGGTATGAAGCGTGATATAGTGGATTTTGTTTCCAAGTGCTTGACTTGTCAGTAGGTAAAGGCCGAGCATCAGGTACCTTCGGGTTTGCTTATGCCTTTATCCATTCCTGAGTGGAAATGGGATGATATCGCCATGGACTTCGTTTCTGGTTTGCCTTTGACTCAGAGGAAACATGATTCAGTTTGGGTTATTGTGGATCGGCTTACGAAGTTAGCTCACTTCTTGCCAGTTAGAGTGGACTACTCCATGGATAGATTAGCCAGTATCTATGTGGATGAGATAGTTCGGTTGCATGGTGTGCCTTTGTCCATAGTGTCAGATCGGGATCCGAGGTTTACTTCCAAGTTTTGGAAGGAGTTACAGAGAGCTTTGGGCACTAGGTTGAACTTCAGTACAGCGTTTCATCCTCAGACCGATGGTCAGTCAGAGCGAGTTATTCAGATTCTGGAGGATATGATGAGAGCTTGTGCTTTGGATTTTTCGGGTAGTTGGAACAGATATGTGTCACTTATGGAGTTTGCCTACAACAACAGTTTTCAGTCGAGCATCGGTATGGCACCATATGAGGCTTTGTATGGTCGTCAGTGTAGGACTCCGATTTGTTGGACAGAGCTATCTGAGAGATCTATGATTGGACCAGACTTGGTTAGAGATACTGAAGATAAAATCAAAGTAGTGCAGCGGAATTTGAAAGCAGCCAAGGATCGACAGAAGTCTTACGCCAATTTGAAAAGGAAAGATGTGCATTTTGAGATCGGGGACAAAGTTTTCCTTAAAGTTTCTCCTTGGAGGAGAGTAATTCGATTTGGAAAGAAGGGTAAGCTGAGTCCTCGTTTTATTGGACCTTATGAGATTTTGGCTAAGGTAGGACCTGTAGCCTATAGATTGGCGCTACCGATGGAGTTAGCTAAGTTGCATGATGTATTTCACGTTTCGATGATTCGTCGGTACAGATCAGATCCTTCGCATGTTCTGTCAGTTCAGGATATCCAGGTTCAGCCAGACTACTCTTATAATGAGGAACCGCGAGCTATTTTAGCCCGAGAGGTGAGGCAGTTGAGAAATAAGCAGATTCCTTTGGTTAAAGTGTTGTGGATTCATCATGGAGTCGAGGAAGCGACTTGGGAACCAGAGGAGTCGATGAGAGCTCAGTATCCACAGTTATTCAGTTCAGGTGAGAATTTCGAGGATGAAATTCTTATTAGTAGGGGAGAGTTGTCACACCCCATTTGCCCCCTAGTAGAATGAGCCCGTCTGTCTGTCTATCTGTCTGTCTGTATGTGTAAGCATTCGCATGTGTTCAGCATTTCATAAGGGTATTTTAGAAAAATGTATGCTTTTGGGGTTTTATTATTATGTGGGTGCATACATGACATTAGTGTGTGAATTAGTTAGGAATTAATTGTGTACATTGGTGCATACCATTGTAGGGTGTTTAGTTAAGAAGTGCTTGTGTGTGTGTGTTCATACCATAGTAGGGTATGCATAAGTTGGGAGTGGGTAGAGTGTGTGTAGTGCATATTAGCTTGGTGTGAGTGGTTAGTTTCACCAATAGGTAATTAACACATGTTAAAGGTAAAGAAAAGAAAAAGAAAAGAAAAGAATGAGAAAGGAAAAATTACAGAACGTGTTCTTCATCACGTATTTCCTATTCTCATCTTCTTCTTCTTCTTCTTTTCTCTAAGGACCCTAGTGTTGATTCAAGCTTTGTTGGTGAAATTAATCATTCCCTTAGCATTCTGTTGGTAAGTCACTGCATTCTTTATCCTATTCTCTACTTGTTTTCATCTTCTTCTTCTTCCTTGAGTTTAGGTTTAACTTAGGTTGCATGTTGGATATTTGTGTTTAGCTGAGGCTCCATGTGATCCCAAAGGCAAGGAGATTGCTGGGAGCAGTGGGACTAAGTGAAGAGAAGCTTAGATTACAGGTTTGGGAATATTTGATTCTGATTTGTGTGATTTTGATGTTTACTGTAAATTCTAGGGTTTATCTGTTCTTGAAGAGCTTGAATCAATTAGTCTTGATTTGGTTGTTTAAATGCTAAATTGAGTTGCATGTATATTGATTATGTGAATTGGGATATTTTTCTGGAAGGTAAGCACTGGTTTGAGTGGTTTTAAACTAATTTATATTGATTGATTGATTTCGTTCTGGGAAAATTCTGGAAAATCTGGTTCAGAATCCCGTTTTGCTGATGCTGTCGCGTGACTCGCCAAACAGAGAGGCAAGTCACGAGACGTGACCTCAGGTCACGACTCGTGACCTGTCAGCTTGAGGCCGGTCACGAGTTGTGGCTGCCTGTCACAACTCGTGACCAGCTTAAATGAAGCAAGTCACGAGACGTGACTCCCCGTCACGCCTCGTGACCGGCTGAGTGTAGGCGTGTCACGTGATCCGTTGAAGAGAGAAGCAAGTCACGAGACGTGACGTCCAGTCACGTCGCGTGACCTGCTGAGTGCCGCGTGATCTGCGAGATCACGTCGCGTGATCAGCGAGGGACGAGGCGAGATCCACGAGGAACAGAGCAAGTCACGAGACGTGACCCTCAGTCACGACTCGTGAGCTGCCCTGTGAGGAGGCCAGTCACGCCTTGTGACTAGCCAATCTCGCCTGTTTCCCCGTTTTGCTTTTTTTCCGAATTTTTCCCAGCTTTTGACTCAGAAATAAATCTAGTATTTTCTTCTGGATGAATTTATACTGTGGTATAATGCCTGTACTACTTGTATATACTCTGATTTGAATAATACCATGAGTTTCTGATAAATGCTATTCTGTACTCTGAAATGTGATCTGTTTGACGCATAACCTGCTAGAGTCGAGTAAGTGGATAGTTAGGCATGCCTAATAGAGTCTTTAGCTGCAGCCCTCAGTTCAGTTTGGACCCCGATCAGGTCCCCATTTGGTTCCTCGCGAACCCTTCAGTATAGAATCTTGTTTAAGATTCCCTCAGTATATAAATAACATGTTTTGATAAATGATATAATATTTGAATTGTACCTGTGAGGTACCCTCAGTATTCGATTCGTACCCGTAAGGTACCCTCAGTTCACTCGTTATCCACTATCTAGAGTCAGCAGGTGTTCTTTAAATGTTAATGGAATTGTTCTGATCTGATCTGGCTTTGAATGGAATATCTGAATGAGTTTAATGATGAAATACATGCTGGTTTATTCTGTAATGCACATGATTATGTGATACTGAATGTATGGCTTTTAAATGCGAGCATGTTTATTTGGATTATGTAATAGTCCTTGCATTCTGCCATTGTGAATGTGTTATGCCTTGACGACCACTGTGAGTGGCCGTCCATAATTTATGTGTGTTTCCCCACTAAGCGTTTATCGCTTAGCACGGTGTTTTTACCCGTGCAGGTGCGGAAGGCGTTTTGCTTTGGGAGAGTCGCCGTCATCAAGCCAACACAGAAGGGATTAGTGTAGGGCTCAGTTTTGTATCAGTTATTGATTCTTTTTGTATAGAACTCTCTGTATCAGTTTTGTATCAGCTTCCGCTTTTGTATCTATATTTTGTATATGTAATATTATTTTGTATCAGCTAGTTGATCAGATCATTATTGTAATAGTTTAATTATAGTAATGCATGATCAGCTTTTGCTTTCTGCATGTAAAGTTTTTAATTATTCTGTATTTCTGAATGTATGTTATGAATGATTGTATGTAATACTTTGGACTTGCTTGGTGGCACCTTTACTCATACGGCATCTCACTCCTTCTCGGATGGGATCGCCTACGTATGGGAAGGGGGTGTTACATGCATCTAGTGTGTGAGTGAGTGGTTTCCACCACCAAGATTATGACAAGTGGAGGGTGAGAAAAGAAAGAGAAAGAAGAAAAGGGAAAAATCAGAAATTGGGTTCCATTTCCCGTTCCCTCTTCTTCTTCCTCCTTCTTCTTCTTCTTCGTTTCCCCTTAGCCATTATTCCCTTGGTCCAAGCTTGTGTGGTGGAGATTAGTCACTCATTGTGTTGTTTTGGGTAAGTTTCTCTACATTTTCTGTTTTGATTTTCAAGTTCCCTTCTCTTCTTCATCTTTTTTATTTAGGGTTGCTTTGGTGTGTGTGTTTCATTATTTTGGGTGTTTAGCTGAGCCTACAAGAGATCCTAAAGGCAAGGAAGTTGCTGGATCTAGTGGAGCCAAGTGATTGAGCATCTAATTTTGAGGTTTGGGAAATTTGATTATGTTTTGGTTTTGCTTGAGATATGATTTTGGGTTTTGTATGTATGTATGATTGCTGGAAATTTGAGTATGAAATTGGTTTACTCTATGTGGGTTTCAAGTTTTAAAGTGTAGAAATTGAATGATAAGCTATTACAAAATGTTTAATTCTCATGATTCAATTTTCTGAATTTGTGGATGTTGAGTTCATGTATGTTTGGACAAATTGATGCTATATTATGTTGTTTGAGTTGTGATTTTGGATGGCCAAGATAAGGTAAGTTTGAGGTAAGCTTTTGGTGTTACTTTATTGGTCAAAATGTGTATATTTCGTTGTGGTTGATTGTGTGAAAAATTGGGAATCATTGAAGTTGGGATTCTGCAGATTTCTGGAAAATCCAGGAGTCACACGGCGGTAAGGCCTGATCTCACCGCCGTATGGATCGTGGGTTTTGCCTTGGAATTCTGGAGCTGTGTCTTTACACGGCGGTAAGGGCAAAGCCATACCGCCGTGTAAAACTATTCTGCCCAGGTGTGAGGCATATCACACGGCGGTATGGCCTAAGCCTTACCCCCGTGTGAGTGTCTTACACGGCGATAAGGGTAAGGCCATACCGCCGTGTAAAACGGTTCTGCCCACTTCTTGCAATTTTTCCACTTCTATCTTTTTCATTCCTTTTCCTCTCTTGTATGATTTTAAATGTTATTTAGTGTCTTTTAACATGATTTATGTCTTTAAAAGGGATATTTAGCTATACAATGGATGGATTCTATTGTTTTTTTCCAATTACGCTAATTGCTTTGCATTTTATATATATATATATGAAGAATAGTAAATGACCATGCTATGTGAGTTTTTATAAATGATATAGAGGGTGATCACATGCTATATCATACCACAATTATTTGTATTATGTGAATATACATGTTAAGCTATATAATTGCTTGCTTTAAATTGGATTAATGATTAATTGTGGATTATGTTATGCATGACCTGCTAGAGTCTCGAAAGTGGATAGTTAGGCATGCCTAATAGAGTCTTATAGCTGCAGCCCTCAGTTCCGTTTGAACCCCGATCAGGTCCCCGTTTGGTTCCTCGCGAACCCTTTTATGTGTATGGATCTTGTTTAAGGTCCCTTTTGAAATTATTTTGTGAAAGTTAAAAGTAAAATTGGTTTCTCGATTCGTACCCGTAAGGTACTGTCCGTAATCGGCTCGTACCCGTAAAGTACTGTCCGTATACTCGTTATCCACTCCCTCGAGTCAGCAGGTGCCTTGTATGAATTGTGATATGAGGAAACGTATGTGATACATGTATGGGTTCAATGGTGAAAAGTATAATCTGTTATAAGTATATGAATATTGTTATGAGCTTTCTGATGAATGGATTTAATTATGTGAGCATGATTATATGCAATTGTTATGCTTTGATTATCGTGTATATATATATATATACATGAGCTACGCGTGTGTATTGCCTTGACGACCATTGTGAATGGTTGTCCTTATGCTATATGTGCGTTTCTCCACTAAGCGTTATCGCTTAGCACGGTGTGTTACCCGTGCAGGTGCGGAAGGAGTTTGCTTTGGGAGAGTCGCAGTCGAAGCCAACACAGCAAGGTCTTAGTGTAGGGCTTTATTTTTGTGTTTTGAGGATTCTTTTTGTATAGAACTCTCTTACATCAGTTTTGTAATAGCTTTCGCTTATGTACATGTATTTTGGGACTTGTATTTATCTATTGTATCTCTTGGGTTGATCAAACAGTAATGTCATAATTCCATTATATTAATGCATGATCAGCCTTAGTTCTTATGTTTCGCAAAAGTTTTTAATTGCCCCGTATTTATGTATATTTATCTTTGATTGAAATTATTTATATTTATGCTTTGTGCTTTTACACCCTAACTCGTACGGCATCTTACTCCTCATGGGATGGGATCGCCTAAGTACGGGTAAGGGGTGTTACAGTAATGGTTAGAGGAGAGGTTGTAGATCTTTTAGGTTGTTTGCGAAGCTGTTGCTACATGAATAGTTCATGGGAATAACCTAAACTATCAAGATCTCTTGTTAAGGTTCAGAAAAGGTTGGAACTTGGATAAGAGGTTGGTGGGTAAATGGTGTGAGGTTGGGATTATAAAAAGGGAAGGAGATAATGGGAGGAGCTGGAGTTGTAGTTCTGGCTAGATCCCTTTTTATAGTAGCAATGTCTGCCTTTAAACGGGTAACTTCATAAGCTTTTTCTTGAAAGGTGGAATCATAAACTCGCTGAGCAATAGAGGCCATGAGTTATCTGTCTAGATCAGCAACTTGATTCTATAACCTTGCAAGTAACTGGTAAGCAGCAGCATTCTGATTGATGATCTAAGAGCCTAAAGTTTCTACACGGGAAGAGATATAGTCAACTTTAGTTTCTGTCCTATGAAGAACTTTATTTTGGGCTAGAGTGTTCTCTGATTGCCAATTAAGAACTGCTTCAGCCGGTTGAACAGATCTGGGGATTCTTTCAACAGACACACTAGGTGATTTAACAAAAGGGGTGGTACGAATCTTTGTATTGGGATTTGTAGTTTCTTGGAGTGTTGGGAAATCATTTATATATGTGCCAGTTGGTTGGTACATAAATACAGCAAGTGGAGATTGAATAGGTTTTGGTTTCCAAACAAGAGGAGAAGTTGCACAAGATTGATGGTATTGTTTTTGAAGAGGTTTAGGTGGAGGTGGAGATGATGGTATTGGTGAAGACGGTGGTGTGAGTATAGATGGAGTAAAATGTGGTGGTGCAGTATATTGAATAGCATAATCATATTTGCCTAAAGGTTCATATTTATAATCTTAATCACTTGTATTCCTAAGTGGTAACCATTTATTTACTCTTTAGAAGACTCTAACATGAGTCAGATAAGTTTCAGAAAGTTTTAGTGAAGTTCGGGTGTGTTTCGGGAGGTAAAATACACAAAATACACAAATTAGAGGAGGGTAATGGTGGGCAATGATTCATGCCAGCCTTGAGGTCCCAAATAAGAAGAAAAACCCTCATCTATCATGTTCTGTAACGCTCGTGACCAAGGTCACACTCGCGACAGAGACCTCCATCAAGTGCCCCACGAAAAACAGAATAACAGGACAGCTTTTCACCTCAAACTTGCATCGCCTAAACCAATAAATAAACATCATTTTTATGCAAAAAAATTTTCTTAAAAAATGATCTATACGATGTTATCTTTCATAAGAACAACTTTCAGATCATTTGAACATCTCAATCATCGGATATGATCAAAAAAACCTGAACTGCTCCAATGAACCAGCCAAAGTAGAGACACCTCTATTTTGGCCAATTTTAAAGCACTTAGAGCTATAATTAGCTTATCGCTATTTCTAAGACATTTTTAGGAATATGTCTTAGATTTCCTAAGGCACTAGTTTTATATAATTTGGAGTTCCAAAACTCCAGGTACAGTCTAATAACCGAAGAATGGTCAAGTGTTCCAACACAGTTTTTCACCAAATCCTATTCACATGCACATTTTTAACAATTTAAAGCCAACACTCACTACCATCATCATGAATCAACATAAACACATTAAAATAAACTTATACTACATATCAATTCATCCAAAAATGCATACATAAACAAAGGAGTTTCCAAACCTCTTGAAGACACCCAAGCACTTTCTTTCACTTCATTTTCACTTTTCATCTCTTCTTCTCTTCCTTGCTTTACATCCACCATCATATCCATCAAAGCCCCTCATCCAAAACACATTTTCATTACAAACTTAAAATTCATAAACAATAAAGAAGAAGATAATAAGAAAAAGATTTAATCCTTACCTTAGCTTATACAATTTCCCTTTTTATCTAGCTCAAACTACGGAAATCTCCAAATCAAAATCTGTATTTTTAAGTCTTAAAGAGAGGAAGTGAGAGAGAGGAAATAACGTTGGAAGAAGAAGAAGAAGACTTCAAATTTTTGAACCCTTCAAACCATCCCTCTCTCCTTTTATACCTCCCTCAATTCTTCACTTATCCATAAATGCAAGGTATCACTTTACTATTGGTCCATTTTAGATTTTTATGTCAAACTTCCTTTTCAATCCTTCAACTCTTATTTTTTCTTGCATTTGACATATAACTTTTCAATTTAAAACATTAGCCCACATAATTAACCAATTCCACCGATTTAGTCCATAATATGAAACACCCAAATTACCCTCAGTCTTTTTAATTAATACCAAACACGTCCTCAACTACATTTAACCATTTTAATCCATCAAATACACATTTTTAGTCACTAAAATAATTATTTTGATGCCATTTAAGGTATAACAACATAATTGTCCAATTTATTGAAACTTGCCGAAACTTTCAAATTAATGACGGTTGTGTCCCTTTTGACACTTCATTGCTAAATCAAACACATTCGATTTTCACTTCACCCTAAATATGCCTTAATACAGTTAGGGTATATTTTGGGTCCTTCCAAGATACAAATGTCGAATGAGAGAGGAGAGTGGCTGGAGGAGTTGACAGTAAATCAGCAGAGTGGCAGGCAACAAGAGACATAGCGGCTATGACAGTGAGAAAGAGAAAGCATCGTGGCTAGTGGGAAAGGGCTTTTAGTGCTATATATTAGAATAAAAATGTAAATTGGCATCTCAATACTAGCCGTAGAGTGCGCTTTCTTGGACGATCGTAAATAATTATATTGATTTTTAAAATTTAAAAATTAAGAAAAATACTTAATGAAAATACTCAAGAGCCAATAAAAATAAATATTCCCTTAGTGTAGTTGTTGGATATTTCTAAATGTTGCAATTGTTTTAGTTACTATAATTTAAATCAAAATAAGTTAGTTATTGGTAAGACTGTTCAAAGTTTAGTTTGAGCCAATCAACCCGACCAAACCAGAAAGACATGGCTTATATGGGTTTTAGGTGAGGTTGGGTTATATTTTCCATTTTAACCTAACGAAGAGTCTGGTTATAAGGAAATACGTCGGCTTATTCAGTAAAAGGACCATCTTTTTCCTTCTCACCTTGTTTTTGATGTCTCTTTGCATCTGAGCACACAACACTCTCTCTAAGCTACCCTCACCATCTCCATTGCCACCACTGCCGGTCTCCCTCACCCCTCACCATCGTCACCCTCACCATCTTTATTGTCACCACTGTAGGTCTCCCTCACCTCCATCCATTTTGCTGCTTCTCATCTCAATATTCATTCTCGCCTTATTATTCCCTCCCATCTTCACTACTAGATTTGAATTCACCACTGCGCCACTCGATTATAGAAAGCTCTCTCTTCACGCTTGGATTTCTGACTTGTGAGTAACTATTCTCTAATTTTCAACTAAGTACTTCTTTGATTTTTCCTATTTTATACATTCTGCTTCTCATTCTAGCCTCACTCTTCTCCTCAGTCATTTCTTAATTTGGACAGTCACCGAACTCACCACCGGCACCGATCGGTTGTAGCTCTCTCTTCTGTCTTTTATTGTGAATCACTACCTCTATAATTTTGCATTTTTAGCTTGCTATCTCTTTGATGGGTCAACTGGGTTGAACTGTGAATTTTGCATATGCTTTAACCAAAAATGGGATGAATGGATACTCTTTAATGCTATTCTGTCAAATGGATTTAGGTCTATACTTGTAATTTTGTATCACTTATAAGTGTGATTGAATATGTATTTCCTCCTTTTAGTGGCTCTGCCACCCCACCAAACACACTTGTTAATCTTCTCATAAAAGTAATTTTCCCACACCCTAAATCTGAGTTGTTAATATCATATTGTTTTGCCTTTTGCTCATGGTCATGCTTGGCCTTCTATTTATTTTGCAAAACACTACTTATTTTTGGTTCATAAATCCTCCAAGTTAACTGATATGCTACTAATTTTATAAAATGATAATATATAATTGTGTTTTCCATCATATTATTAAAAAGAAATTACCATTATTAATGTTCTTACAATTTTGAGACAACTGTATTATGATAGACTCAATTGTGCCTATATTTTAACGAATTGAGATTTTTCATGTAGTCTTTTTGGTTATAAGCTAAACTTGAGTTTTAATTGGTTGATGAGGAAATTGAAAGAATGTTTAATATTAGGTAAATTAATATTTATCATTAAATTTAACATTAAACATAATATTTTTTTTTTGTTAAATACTATTATAAAACATTAAGTACTATTAATTTCAATGATAAACATTAAGCTGAGACTTTACATATCTCATCACACACTAAGTCTTCACCAACAAACACATAAACACACATATATATAAACAAATTTAATTCTCCACCTCTTCATTCTATTTTTCTTCTATATTTTTGTTAATCAAGTTTTCTATATATGTTGCCTTCGGAATGTGTTGCGCATTACAAATATTACATTCTTTTCGGATGTAAACTATCTTTTACTTAGCTAAATTTGTCTACATCTTTATGATTATGTCCATATTTATTTATTTGTAATATATTTTTATAATAGTTTTTGGATTTTTGCAGAGATTTTGAGTTATTAAAGTAAATAAACTAATTGATAAATGTAACTATTTATGTATTTATTGTTCATCTCTTTTGGAATTTTTCATAATTGCATTCCAATAAGTCAAAAGCTAACTTATTTTGATTTAAATTGTAGTAATTAAAACATTTGCAACAATCAGAAATATCCAACAACTACACTAAGGAAATATTTTTTTTATTACAATATGATATTATAATTTGGTGGTTTTTGAATTCTCTTAGTTTCATTCTTGTAGCTTGCAAATAGAGTAACATAAATTTCAGAAAATGGATTTATCAGAGGAATAGAAGTCTATTTTTCCAATTAGACACTTAAGTCAAAATTCAAACCCAATAACAATAATTTTAAAAATTAAAGTACACGTCCACGTTGAATTATATTGGTTAACCGCTAAATTCGATTTGAACTCAATTTTTAAATCCATTTAACGGTTGTCTAGCTCGAATTAAAATTTTATAAACGCTAAATTAGGCAATTAGCATTTTTAAATTGCTAACATTTTGTTTTAAAGAACCATTTAAGCTGGATTAGTATTTAATGAATGTAATTATAAATATATTGGCGTGATTATAGTCTCTCCTTTTGGAGTGTTTTTTTGTCTTCTCTTTTAAAATGGTATAGAGTCTGTCTTTTCTTTTTGTTCAAGGTCTTTCTTAATATGGCTTCATTGTCGAATAAGGGAAAAGGGGTAGAAGATTTATATGCGTCTCTACGTATTGCAGATGAAGAGGAAGATGAGTTAATCTTGGAAGAGGAGCTGGGCAGTGAACAGAACAAGGTGAAAATTTTCTTTATTATAGATCATTTTCTAAATGATAAACCTGTTCATTTTGATTCTATGAGGAACACTTTGGCTTTAATTTGGAGGCCAGTAAAAGGGGTTACTATGATAAAAACGGATAGTGTGGGATGATACTTGTTCCAATTCTACTATGAACACAATATGGCAAGGGTTCTTAATTATGACCCGTGGATATTTAATCAAAATGTTTTGATCATTAAACATCTGGAAGACACTGAATAAGAGGCGTAAGTTGAGTTGAATCTTTTATTTATTTGGGTCTAGATAGTTAATTTGCCCATAGGATTTTAGACTGAAGAAACATGCAGAGCCATTGGTAACCGAATAGGGCATTTTATAGAGACTGGTCCAAAGAATTTCAATGGTCCACGTAGAGGTTTTCTTAGGATCAAAGTGGCAATAGATATTCGAGTTCCAATAAAGAGGGGCCAGAAGATCAGACGAAGTGGTGAAGATTGGTTATAGGTTGACTTTCGATATGAAAGATCCTTTTGCTTTTTTTGTAACCACCCGGATTATACCCTAGTAGGATTATGGTATAATTGTATTAAAAATGGTACAACAGAATTGGACTAAGAGTAAATTATGGGTAATTAAGGACTTAATTGAATGAGATAAGTGAAGATTTTGTACAACAGATTTTAGTGGAGGGAACTAAGAGAGATTTACCATGGACCAATTGAAGAGAGAGTTACTGGTGAGTGGGACATTTGTCAAGAGAGGCTTAGGTGGCTAGAGGAGAGTGTGCCACATGGACTATTGCATGCAATAAGAGGAAAGTTAGTGGAATTTTCTTTCCTAATTACAGCACATGCAATTTGAGAGTTCCACTCATTCCTCTCTCTCCCTCTCTCTCTCACTATTTTATTTTCCCTTTCTACTTTGGTTTTGATCTTCTTTGGTTAATTTCTATAATTTGATTGATTGGAAGAGGTTGTTAAAGGAAGTAAGAAGGTAAGTGTGGTTAAAATGTGATATGATCTTCTTCTACCCCATTTCTTCTTTGTGTTTGAATTGGTTAGCTTGTTGGACTAAGAGCTTGTATGTATTTAATTTGGTTGTGCATGAAGCTATTAATAGAAGGAAAGAGAAGGGCAAGGAGAAGGTTTGATTTTTAAGAAGAAGGGTTTCAAGTGGCTTCGTAGAGGTTGGGATCGTGCGCCTTGATATTGCATTTCATGTGTGTTTTGAGCATGTTAATATGTTATGTTGGAGATGCATGTTAGAATTATTGGTATATTGGCATGTTGTAGTAGTCTTATTGTTCAATTGAGGGCCATAGTTAGCTTTGCATGTGGTAAATGTATAGATTTTGGCATATGTAGTACTTGATATAATCTTCATGTCTATTTTGCCATTATGATTGATATTAGTAATTAATTGAGTTTGATCTTGATTTAGTGTTTCACTACAAGAAATTTTACTTTTTGTGACAAATTTTTTATTGACGCATAAAATTTTGTCACTAATTATAACTTACAATGACGAATTTTTTAAATCGTCACTATACCATTTATTATTGTGACAAAATTATCTTGCGTCATTTTATGTTTTAATTTTCGTCACTAATAGATTAATTTTGTGACGAAAAATATATTTTGTCATTGTTTTTTTAGGAGGAAAAATTTTACAACTTTTTTTGGGAGGGAAAAAATTTCAATGACAAAATAATAACTTATTGCAATGTATAAAATCGTCACAAAATATTTATTTTTCGTGACGAATTATTTTTGTCATAATTAAATAAATTAGTGATAATAAAATCATTTCGTCACAAATAATATATCAATTTTAAAAAAAAATCTAATTAATTTTTTTTTAATATTTTAGTTTAAAAAATAATTTTATTTATGACAAATAAATGTGTCACAAAAAATGAATATACTGTAATGAGGTACAATTTCGTCACCTTTGATATGGAGGAAAAATTTTCAACCTTTTTTTTTAGGGAAAAAAATATAACGAAAAAAATGACTATTTGCAACATATAAATTCAACGTGAAATACTTATTTTTTTGTAACATGAATTATTTTTGTCACAATTTAATGATTAGTGATGATAAAATTATTTCGTCACAATAATTTTATTTATAATAAATAAATATGTCACAACAAATATATATATATATATATATATATATATATATATATATATATATATATATATATATATATATATTATGACAAAATACAATTTCATCACCAGTATAATCAATTTATAACAATAATAATATTTTGTCACAATTGATTGTAATATTAATATACGATAAAAAAAATTATGTCATAAAAAATAATTAAATTTATGACAAATAAATATGTCCCACAAAAAATGAATATATTGTCACAAAATATAAGTTTATGACTAATACAATTAATTTGTGTGATCATAATATTTACCCCTAAATTATGTACAAGACTCGGTATCTCTATCTCCTCTTATCTCAATTTTTTTTTCTCTCTACATTTGTAGCTGTCGATCTTTGATATCTCCCTTGCCTCCGTCGAGTGTTCACGCCGCTGCATCGCCTCCGTGAGGTCAACGCCCACCAGATTTCATCCAATTTCAGTTTTAATTTCTTTTCCCCTTTCTGTTATGATTCTTTCATTAAACTTATCTTTGCCAGAATTGTTAAACTGGAGCCATCGAAGTCTATGAGTATTTTAACCATCGGTATTTAAATTTGTAGTTTCTATTTAGAACTGTGATTTGTTTGATTTTTATTTTTGGATTATGAGTTTTCCTTTTGATTTTGTATATTTGTTTGATTTTGTTTTATTAGAATTTTACTCATGAATCAATCAGTTTGTCCTCTTTCTACATGTGTTTGTATCTTTGCCCATATTTATATTAGTGATTCTGATGTGGGTTTGAGCAAGGATATGTATATTACTGATTCTAATGTGATTCTATTCATGGTCCACAGCGGCCGGCTAGCTACAATCTCATCTCTTTTCGATATTTCCTATCAGACTGTTATTATCTGTTTAAGTAAAAACAAATAAACAATATTGTATCTGAATATTTTCTATTTATGTAAATTGGGTAGAATTGAATCAATTCATTTGTATTTATTTTTTCTTCGGACGCCTATTATTTCCCCTCTCTAATTCTGATCCCTTCCTTAGCTTTGTTCTTTTTGTTGCTATTTCAATCCATTTTTTATAGAATATCTTTCTCAGCCAGATTCATTTACCATTGAGGTTTGCATGCTGATGATTATGCATCTGTAATTAACATTTGAAATCTCTATGGAAGAAATTCCCATTGATAACTAGACAAAAAACATTACAATTACTATTTTTTAGGTAACTGAAATTGGATGGTTTGGTTATATAAAAGGTTTTGACATCTTTTTTTTCTTCATTTGTTTTGCATATCCTATAGAATTATATATAGATGAAACATATCTACTTGGTAACTGTTGTTTTATTGGGACTGGCTACTTATGCTTAAATTATATGGCATTTTTCTCCAGTAACTTGTGTAGATCCAAATTCTTAAGTAATTTACTATTGATATGTGATTATGTAGCCTGATTTCATGTAAATAAACATGTTAAATCTCTTTGGCTAAATATAGTTTCATTTTTAAACTCAAACATGTTTATTCATATTCCAGCTGCATTGCAGCTCTTTTAGGTGCTTAAGTTACACTCACTGATCTGCCTGATAGACTAAGGCTACTAAAGAAGTACGTTGAATCCAACCTGACACATGGAGATTTGCAGGGCTCTACAGTGGTGAAAGAGCTCATATGGGGGGATGAGCTTGACAAGGACTTGATTGAACCTTTACCAGATTATGGTAAGCATGTTTTTTTATCTTTTCATAGCAAGCAACACATTCTAGCAAGTAAATGCATGCTGCTAGTATTCAAATAAATGGCAGTGATCAAGCATAAGTAAGTGATACTTTCTTAAAGTTCAGAAAAGAAATCAGCATCTTGTGTTAATTGCTTTTAGTGGGTTGCATTTGTAATCGGTTTTATATGTCATTTATGCTTTTCCATCAGTTTACTTTAGCAATTGATGCTACTGTCTTAATTATATTGTTGCCTTTTACTAAAAAGAATTCACCACTATAAAGTTCATCCAATAAGTAACTAACAAAAAGATTAGCTTGAAAAGGCTATATTTTTAGATCACACGAAGGAAGAAGAAAGAGGGGCAGACATGTTACTTGGAAGTTGGAAGTGTCACTGTTCTGACCTTCTCTAACATTTATCTCACCATTCTACAGCTTGAATGGTCATCAACATATTGTTGGGTTTCGTCGGATTGAATCAACATTAAACGCAGCGGAATAAAATTGAAACCCGAAACATGATCCAAGTATTTTCGATTGATTCAAAAGGAAGAGATAAAGATTAACTGACCTTTAGAACGAAATAACTCTTTAGATCGGACTTTAGGTGTTGCTTTGATCACGAACACCCTCTACCGGTATCCACACGCACGAACAAATGAACAGAAGACGCAGGGGTGCTAGCTCCCTTGAATGCAAATGGATTTTAATTTTCTTTCTTTCATAAAGAAGAATAGTGGCTAGTTAGTTTTTTAATTTTTCTATATCTCTTTTAGAAGATGCAGCCACTTTCAATCACTTATTCCTTGGAATAACGTGATCAGTGGTTTCCTTAGGGTTAAACTCTTTATTAACCTATATCCCATATATAACTGTATATATATTTCAAATCCTTTTCCTCTTAGGAAAAGATAAATGAGGATATTTTCTCTTAATTCAAAATTAAGATATAATATATATATACATATATTTATATATATATTTACATATTTATTTATTTCTTATTCAAAATAATAAGAAATAATATATTAATACATATTATTATCTCATATTCAAAATAAGAGATATTTATATGTATAAATATATATATATAAATATGTAATTTCGAAATTAAATATAAATACCTATATTTATATTTTATTCCGAAATAACCCAATAAAATCCATTCTGTTCATTTTGCTCTTGGTGTGTGACCCAATAGGTTTATATTATGTTGGCAGTGGGCCTAATCCCATAAAAGCCCACAAGTCATAATTGGTCTCTGGCAAGACATTATGACTACCCAAATAATATAAATATCGTTAGTCCGATTTTAACCTGACAATAGAACATGTTATTATCCTTTTGTCACACGATATCTTGTTCGAACATAAGTCATGGTCCATGTCAAACTTAAATTGTTCAAACATATAATTTCTCGATCACCAAATAGACTGATAAATTCAAATGATATTGATGACACTATCAATTTATTCGAGCACGGCCATGCATTTTACAGTCCTACTTATCGAGGGGCGCAATAGATATCTCTCTCATTAGAGAGGGACAAATTCCATCTTAATTATTCACTTTCCTCCGCATAATTCTCATTATGTCCGATCATAAACTTTATAATTAACCGATTAAAGATAACGTTTGATTATGTCAAAACATAATGATCCTTATGTAGGAAACTATGATAACCTCAGGTCAAAGGATTCAATAACATATCTATTATAAGATCACTTATGACACTATCCCATGAAGTGATCTTATAGTGGGTCTATCCAGTACTTTGTTCTCTAGCAAATACCTATAGATTTGATTTATATCAACATATATAATCATCCCATGATTATCAATGCAAATCTATACTAGTCTTAATTTATCTTTATGCCCTTTATTGATAAATGACTAGGGACAACATGAATAACATTGTTATTCATAAACATTACAATAATGTAACATGCCAATAATATCAATGTGAAGAAAACCATTATATAAATGAAAATATAATGATTACATCAAGGTCCAAATGTTTGGCCTAGGGCATAACCACTAACACATATTGCATAGGTTAAAATTATCTTATAATGGCAAGGTGATATAGTCAAACTGTAATAATTCAAATTGTTACTATGCTAATTTTCATTTATTTTTTACTATGTAAATTACATGTACTTGTTTATTTATTTTTACTATGTTCAATAATATGAAAATAGTTGAAAATATTTGAAAATAGTTGCAGTTTTTTTATATTGGTTTTTATGTTTTCTTGTTTTATTGTTCAAAGCATTTGGAACATGTGATATTCTTGTGTCATACTATTATATTGTTCTTGTTCTAATATTTTGCATATGGTTGAGTTTTTTTTATCTAATATATGATTATTTTTTTTTGTAGGAACAGGATGCAAATTTTGAAGTTTGAACAGAGTTTATTTCTGAATTACGGATTAGGATATTTTAATTTTTTGCATTAGGTAGTATGTTTTTATTTAATTAACCTCTTGTTTAAACAAATACTTTATATTATTAATTGATTGACAATTTTCTTTAGAAATTTAATTGGTTGTATAACATTAAATTTAAAATATGTCTTTTTTAGTGCAATGCATATATGACAAGTATATTTATCGATTTGTTAGTTCATAAATGACGATATAATGTTCACAATTACGATATTAATATTGTCATAAAAATATTTCTTAATAACAATAAAAAGTTGTCACTAAAACTATTTTTTGTGATAATTATTTTTGCTTGTATTTATGTCACTAATTTGTAAAATAATATTACAATTTATATTCATCATTAATATACATTAATTTAATGACTAAATCACTTTTCGTCACTTAAAGTATTAGATTTAATGACGATATAAAATATTTTATGATGAAATTTTCATTTATTTATGACAATAATTACGTAACTAATACTTAATGGTTTTAATTAGAAGCAGCGTTTTGTCATTAAAAATGTTTAATTTCATGACGAATTTTAAATTTGTCATAAAAAGTGTCAATCTTTTGTGACGATAAACAATATAATGTGATGAAATATAATTTTATTTATGACATAATTTTTGTCATGAAAAGAAGAAACAAAGATGACGATAATCATTATCGTCACACAAAACGATACTTACGGTGACAAATAACTAAATTGTCACGTAAACCTTTTTATTACGCGCCTACCGTTACCTTCTCTGTGATGATAACAATTCGTCACCTTATCTTTTCAGCGACGAAAATTGAATTTTTCATGACAATTTTTTGCGTCATAAAAGGTGTAATTTCTTGTAGTGTTTAGAAGTGTCTTTGGTATGATTCTGAAGGTTGTGCAAGTAAGTTTTGAGCTGGTTATGAAGTATGTGCTTGATTGGTTTGTATTGCTTAGAGTAGACCTTTGAGTTCTATTCTGTCCCGAGCGCGACATGTGTCACGGGCACGACAGAATGCTCCTTAGCATGGTCTGCCTGCCGAGCAATGCTAAGCCTGCTAAGCTTTCTCGTTCATGGTCGAGTGGTGCCAAGGTTGTCATGAGCGCGAGCTCTATCGCAGGCGCGACAGAAGCCACTTTGGCATTTTGTCGTGAGAGCGATGAGGCCTGCGTGTGGTAGGTTCTGTTGTAAGCACAAGCATGGTCACGGGCACGATAAAAGCTATTTTGGCATTCTGTTGTTAGCGCAGCACTGCACAGAGTTGTAAGTTGATCCTTTTTTTTCTTATTTGAGTATAGCATTGCATTAATTATGAATGTACATGCATATTAAGCTTATATGTATTATATGTATGAACTATGTAAGGGTTTGCTTGACTTGTACATGAAAAGAATGGTTATGCATCCTTGGTTGATACTTGGGTAATTGTTGGTAATGTGATATTCGGATTAGAGTGTTAGCTGAGCCTGAAGTGTCAAGATAGTGGATAGATAAGCATGCTTATAAAGGGTTTTGCGTAGCTGCTCAGTAGACCGTAGTGTGTGCCTCAAGCTAAAACTTCTTCTTTAACTCATTATCACTTGGCACTCACAAACGATTTCTATACATAAGCACCTCGTCCTTAACTGAAAAGTCAACCTGATTCCCTCTCTGAGCTACTTGCACCAATTGCTGCAATTTCGGGTCATTTCTTTGAGCATCAATTATCAACTACTTCAGAGAAGGCCTAGCTTTCAGTTGGGCAATCAAAGCCCCTTCCAAATCCAACCTCCACTTACAATGCTGCAGTACTAATGCCAACATCGATTTCCTGCTCAAAGCATCAGCGACAATATTCGCCTTGCCCGAATGATACTCTAAAATGTAGTCATAATCTTTAAATAGCTCCAACCAATGACGTTGTCTTATATTCAACTCTTTCTGCTTGAGGAGATACTTTAAACTCTTGTGGTCCGTGAAAATCCTACACGTCTCCCCATATAAATAATGCCGCCAAATGTTAAGAGCAAAGATCACAGCAGCTAACTCTCAATCATGCGTCGGATAATTCCTTTCATGAGGCTTCAACTGACGGGACGCATAAGCCACAACCTTACCCTCTTGCATCAAAACACATCTAAGTCCAACTCCTGAGGCATCGCTATATATCACAAACTCTTTACCCAAGGTGGATTAAGTAAGTACAGGAGCCTCAATCAACAAACTCTTTAGCTGCTCAAAACACTCCTGACATTTGTCGATCCATTCAAATTTTACCCCTTTCCTCATAAGTTTTGTCATAAGTGCGGCAATAATTGAAAACCCCTTTATGAATCGTATATAATACCCAACCAAACCTAAAAAACTTCTCACTTCTGGTACGTTCCTAGGCGCCTTCCAATTCAAAATAGCCTCAATCTTTGCCGGATCAACTCGGATTCCCTCTGCAGAAACAATATGGCCCAAAAAAGACACCTCTTTAAGCCAAAAATCACACTTGCTAAGCTTAGCAAACAATTGGTGATCCCTCAACACCTGAAGTACTATCTGAAGATGCTCTTCATGCTCACTCTCATTCTTCGAGTAAACTAGGATGTAGTCGATAAATACTACAACAAATCGATCAAGATATGGCCTAAACACTCTGTTCATCAGATCCATAAAAGTCGCTGGTGCATTGGTCAAACCAAACGGCATCACAAGAAACTCATAGTAGCCATATCGTGTCCGAAAAGCAGTCTTAACCACATCTGCATCCTTAACCCAAAGCTGATAATATCTAAACCATAAATCAATCTTGGAAAAGATTCCTGCTCCCCTGAGCTGATCAAATAGATCCACAATCCTAGGCAATGGGTACTTATTCTTCACAGTCATCTTATTGATCTGGCGGTAGTCGATACACATCCTTAAGGTCCCATCCTTTTTCTTCATAAACAAAATCGGAGCACCCTATGGAGATATGCTGGGTCTAATAAAGCCTTTATCCAATAGCTCTTGTAATTGAGTTTTAAGTTCTCTCAACTCTACAGGAGCCATTCGATAAGGTGCTTTAGAAATAGGAGCGGTACTCGGCAATATCTCTAGGGACAACTCCACTTCCCTCTCAGGAGGTAACCCAGGCAACTCACTAGGAAACACATCCTCAAACTCTCTAACCACTGGAATATCCTTAATATTGACTTAACTGCTCTTAGAGTCCAATGCCAAAGCCAAAAATGCCTTACAACCTTTCCTCATAAACCTCCTAGCTTGCATGGCTGAAATAACATTGCCCAAAGAACTAGAACCCAAACCTTTAACCACAACCGAAGATTGATCTGTATCGCGAAGCACTACAGTCTTTCTATGACAATCTACTACTGCTCAATGCTTAAATAGCCAATCCATACCCAAAATCAAATCAAACTCCCGAAAAGGCAAAATCAATCAAATTAGCTGAAAATTCTAATCATTGAACCGAGAGGGGACAATTCCTAAACACTCTACTCATGTTGACACTATGCCCTAAAGGACTTATCACATAAATCTCATAATCTAACTGATCAACTTCACGCAACTTATCATATAACTTATCAGAATACAGGTATGAGTGTGTGGAACTAGGGTCAATTAGAGCATACAATTCAGTGTCACAGAGTAGGAACTTACCTGCAATCACATCGGGCGCATCCTACTCTTCCTGAGATCTCATCGTGTAAGCCCTAGCTGGAACTATCTGAGGATGATTCACTGATTCTGATGGAGCCCCTTCTCTAGGCCAACCACCTCGACCTCTACCTCTGCTCCTACCTCGACTAGCTTGAGGGGCATTAGACCCCGATCGGCTAACCTCTTACTGATCCCGGGTGATCTCACTCAACTTGGGATAGTTCACCAGAAAATGATCGGTGCTTCCACAATGGAAACACCCTCCAGTGAGCCACCGACACTCGCCCTTGTGGCGCTTATTGCAATGAGAACACTCTGGCATAACTTCACTTCTTCCACTAGAACCACCTCTACCAGCACCAGGAACAAATGAAGATCCCTGCCTTCTACCCCTCGTAACAGGACCTGCAGAGGACTCATCCTGAGGATTAGCATGTGGGTTACTCGATCTCTTCCCCGAGGATGAACCTCCACGAGGGGGATTCCTTCTCTAAGCTCTCTCCCTCAGTACAGATTTTGACCTCTCTGCATGCAAGGCTACTTGAACAATCTGGTAGTAACTAACAACAGGGGCACTCATTAAAGATATCATCATGGCCCTCAAGGACTCATTCAATCCAGCTTCGAAATACTGACGCTGAAAATCTTCTGTTAATATACCCGGAGGAGCATACTTCCCAAGCCGGTTAAATTCCTTCTCATATTCTGCCACTGACATTGCTCTCTACTTAAGACTTAAAAATTGAGCCCACTTAGCTTCCTTATAAGCCTTGGTCACATACCTATTAGTGAATTCCCGCTCAAAGAACTCCCATGTGACCGGGTCTGGTAACTGAGGATGCCTACGAACTAACTTCCACCAGTCGTAGGCTGAACCTTGGAGCAATGCCACTACACATTCTACTTGCCTATCCGGAGGGCAGCAAATCTCTTCTAACACTCTTTCAACCCTCTCAATCTATTTCTCAGCCAATTCACACTCATCCAAGCTTGTCCCATAGAAATCTTCCACCCCAGCCTTCCTCATACTCTCTATCGGGGCTCTCAAAGTAGTAACCCTCTCTAAGACCCAAGCCATATCTTGGGATATCTTTAACATTGCCTCAAAAGGCATGTGTGACGCGCGCCGGACCCCGCAGGCCGCCCCTTTGACCGCCCACTTGAGGGCGATCGGGCAATTGAGGATCCATTGGCAACTTGTATAGGTATTCACAAGTGCGTCTATTTTGGGCAACAAGGAGGTTTCATGGAGTCGCCACCCAATAAAACATTGGAAAAGTTTCTCTCGCCTCGGAGAGCCTAAAACAGCGCATGTATCCATTTTGGGCCAACCAAAAGGGGTCTTGGAGGAGGAACCTCTCTCCCTTGGAGCCTAGGATTTATTGATTAAGTCTTTGAAAAGGACACAAGAGGTATCTTGGAGGTTCCAATGAGTGATCGGAAAGACCTCTCGCCTTGTTGAGCCCAAAGACCAGAGCTGGGTTCGGGACTTCTCATCTATTTCTACTTTGATTAACTTTACGATTAGATTTTGAGTTTATTAATTCGCTCTCTCTCCACACGATGCAATTTAATTAAAGGCGCAATTATTCAGATCAAATGTGTAAAAATAAATAAAGCAAAAATGAACATTCCAAAATAAATTACAATAATACTAGGAGCGAAATACAACTCCCATTTATAAAAGTGCGATGTATACATAAAACGGGGAATTCATTTATTTCGAGGACTTTGGTCCTCGCATGCACTTATTATGAAAACAATTTTTTTATGTGACATTTTTCATTGGCTAAAATAGGACTTTGGTCCTTTATTTGCAGAAATCACCAAATTAATTAATATAAAACATTTATCCATTTTATTTAACATGAAATAAGATAATTTATACAAGCATAAAGATAAATAAATAAATAAATAAATAAATAAGCACGAAATTAAATCAAATACATGAATGGCAAAAAGGGGGAAGGACTAAACCAACTGGAGTCTTCCACATTTGCGCATGGCGACCTCCTCTCAAGCTCAAATCATCTCAATGACAAAAATTCGAATCTCACAAAATAATCAACAATATTATTATTTAGTAAACAAGCTAGAATAAATGTAAAAGGAGATTAAAAATCAAAAATAAATAAAAACTATTAATATTCTACTTTTTTCAGAAAAGAAAAGATTTTGAAAACTAAATAATAAAAAAGAGGAAAAATAATGAAAAGGAGTACATTGCAAAGGAAATAAAATGGCTTAAAAAAATGGAAATAGAACACAGGGACGGCCACAAAAACTTTACCGACGGGCGTCCGTAGGGATAACCGGCAGGTAATAAGGTGCGCCATTACGCGCCGTCGCTCGACAGAGAGACGGGCGTCGGTGACCTTATTGCCCGTCGGTCACCTCTTTTTTCTCAAAACAAAAGCAAAAACGCAACCAAATAATTTTCTTCAAAACAAGAACCAAAAATAAATTAAAATAATTAAAATAAATCAAACAGAACGTGCGTCCAGGATATTTACCCTCGAATTTTACCTTTTAGGATGGATTTTTGGGTGGTTCGAGTCTCGCACGCTTCACGAGAAATAAGCAAAAATCAAGAAAAGAAACCTAGATTTTTCTTTCTTGATAATCGTAAAATATTCATATGTTGGAATTTATGAATATTGGCGGGAAACCAATTGATTTTAGCTCCCTTCAATTAGTTAAATTCTCCCAAATCAAAAAAATGAGAATGAAAATAAAACAATTTTAATAAGTTGAAAAGTGGTTGGAATCAGATAATCAGAAAGGGGTTTTAGGGATATCTCCTAGCCAAAATTGTCCAACCCGCTAACCCCAAAAATGGGTGAAAAATAGCCTTATATAGATTTTGAATCACCGACGGCCGTCTGAGCCATACCAACCGACGTCTGAAGCCACAGACGGGCGTCGGTTAAATCCAAATCCCAATAGGAAATAGGATTTAACCGGCGGGCATTGGAGCATTGCAGATGGGCATCGGGGCTCTCCATCGAGAGACGATCATTCCGTGACCGACGGGCTGGCCGCCTGTGGAGGTAAACTTCCTTTTTTACCCTAAATCTCCCAATTCTTTTTGTCGAGAATGAAGAAAACATATTTCTCATGAATCTAGAGGACCAAAGTCTCCGAACCTCATCCACTCATTCGGAAACAGACATCGATCTCTTCATCGGGTAATCTCCGATCTGGACTGCTTCGAGACACGATGCTTACAGTTGCCCCCAATTTTGGGGAAACTAGTGCACAAGTGCTTAGATGAGCCAAAATTCAGAGAATAAAAGAAAACAAAAGGAAGAATAGCGTACCTAAAGCAATCCTTACCTTTCGTGTTCCTTGCCGGGTAGACCTCGTCTCAGTCTGCTCAGCGAAGAGTGAATTTGATACAGGTGCCCCTACCGGTCTCATCTCGACCTGTAAGGTATTGGTGAGATGTAGCGTTCTCTAGCTACGACCTCGATGTAAAGAGCAGTGTTCTTTAACTGCGACTTTGATTTGTTAAGTTCCCCTGCTGATCCCCATCCGATCTGCAGGGTGCGTAGTACTCTCTAACTATCGCGTGAACTGTGAGATGTAGCACTCTCTGACTACAATCTTGGTGTTATTGATCTGTTAGCCTCGTCCCGGCCTGATTGTCCCTAGCATAACGTGAATGAAGAGGTTTGCTTTTCTGGGAAGTTTTTGATAAGGTTAAGCTGAACCCATTTCTCGGATCATTTCAGGTTGAAGGGATTTGGAATACTTTTGAAAACAAATTGATGTCCCAAAGAGACTGAGAAAGCCTGTGAAAAAGGTTGTAAAGATAATGGTCCGAAGAGACTGAGAATGCCTGTGAAAAAGGTCTTAGAAAGAATGCTCTGAAGAGACTGAGAATGCTTGTGAAAAAAGGTCTTAGAAAGAATGCTTCGAAGAGACTAAGAATGCCTTTTGAACAAGGACTTAAAGAGAATGCTCCAAAGAGACTAAGAATGCCTTTGAGAAAGGTCTTAAAGATAATGCTCCGAAGAGACTGAGAATGCCTGTAAAAAAGGTCTTAAAAAGAATGCTCCGAAGAGACTAAGAATGCCTTTTGAGCAAGGACTTAAAGAGAATGCTCCGAAGAGACTGAGAATGCCTTATGAACAAGGACTTAAGGAGAATGCTCCGAAGAGACTGAGAATGGCTTTTGAACAAGGACTTAAAGATAATGCTCCGAAGAGACTGAGAATGCCTTTTGAACAAGGACTTAAAAGGGAATGCTCTGAAGAGACTGAGAATGCCTTTTGAACAAGGACTTAAAGAGAATGCTCCGAAGAGACTGAGAATGCCTTATGAATAAGGACTTAAAGATAATGCTCCGAAGAGACTGAGAATGCCTTTTGAACAAGGACTTAAAGAGAATGCTCCGAAGAGACTAAAAATGCCTTTTGAACAAGGACTTAAAGAGAATCTGACAAAGGACTTTACAAGCCACCACATGGTTTCAACTTGTGCATGTTTCTTCTTGACTTCATGATGCCAAAGCTATCGCTTGGTTAGGCTTTTTTCCTGCAAAATCATTAGCACGAAGGCATATACAAAAGATTGTGTGTGCATAATGTGCGTGAAATGTATACATAAAACTATATACATGAATCACAAATAAATGATTAGTGTACAAAATTATATGTACACAACTATACGTATGAAGGATCGAATGCACGTGATATACTGGAGGACATGCAAAAGATCTATGCACGTCAGATGCATGTGAGAAGCAAAAATAGATAGACCACATCCCAGGTGGTTAAGAGGTTCGCTGCGGGTGTTGTTCGACTGGTCCCATTGTCAGATGCCCCCAAGGATCTAGAAAAGTATTGTCTTGGCTTCAGGGATTCTGACCCGGAATCTCTTCAAAGAGAACTATCCCGTGTGCAATTTTGCCCCCCGGTCAAACGAGGATTTTGCCCCCCAGGACTCTGAATCAAGTTCTGCATTATGCACCACCTGACCAAAGGGAAGTTATCCGGTGTAATGTCACCTTATCGCTCCAGGCTTCAAAAGTCATTGTTTTAAAGGTAGTGTGTCTCTTGTGGATTTTCACACTAGCTTTTCTTAGCGAGAAATGCGTCCCTTTTGGGGTTTTCACATAACCCTGTGCCTAACTTTTGCCTGTAATGGATCTAACCCACTCCAGCGGTTTTTTTTTTTTTTTTTGAAGGGCAGACTGCCTGTTCCCAGGTTTTTACCCTGCCCTTCGACCTAACTTTTGCTTAGAGGGCAAGTTACGATTTTTATCTCTAACGGCCTTTTTTTTTTTTTTAGGGGTAGGAGGAGGATTTGTCAAATGAAACATCGTTAGTAATGCCTTGATAATTGCCCCAGCATATATCCTCATGTCTGTAACAGGTTTCTCTTAACCGTTTAATTGCATGTTTATGCTTAGCTTATGCACGTATTTCTATTTATATGCACCATATAGCAATAAGAATGATCACGACTAGACATGTGATACGAAAACACTAATTTTATTCAATCTCAATGAGTAACAACTTAGGTGCATCCGACTCCTGTTATCAATCAACCTTCTCAGGTTTTTTTTTCAGCTCTTATTCTTTGAACGCGGATTCTAGATGTCACGTTGGGGACGAGACTCAACTCAAATGCATAAATGCACTCATGGCTTCTCGCTTGAAGCTCAAGAAACACCATATGCCTCTTCTTACGTACCAAACCTTATTAAAAGGTCATCTTCGCTAATTGGATAAGACTGAACCAAGAATCAAGAGGTCTTACTTTGGTTGTAACTTTAGGCTTAGGTAGATGGTTGTCAAAGAAGGATCAGGTCGCTAGAAAAATGGCCGCAATATTTACTCGACTGATGGATGAACCGTTCTCAGCTCAATTGTATATCCAAAGGTATTCTTGAATTTGTGCTCGATAACATTTTAGCTCATTAAGATCAGAATAACAGTTAAAAAGGTAATCATTAAAACTCGTCAAGTGGTTACTATTTTGAGCTCTATCTTTTCTTTCTTCTTTTTATTTTTATTTATTTCTTCTTCTTTTTTTTTGTGAGCTTACGCCTTTGCGCATGATTAAAATCCTCTTCCCAAAGTGTAAACTTATCCTTACCAAGGCAATTTTTGATAACCCAAAAAAACTGTTAAAATGTACATCCATCCCTTCTAGAGCGGCCACTCTTCTAAGGGGAGGCAAAAATCATTTTAGGCGAGGGGATAGTTTAACATGTGTAACAACAAAATTGGCACGCATTTAGCATACCTCCATAAAGGCTCAACGGGCTAGCAAGCAATTGCAGAATAAGGGTAGGGAATAGTCATTTAGAGAGCTATACAAAGAAAAGGTTGCCTAAATCATTTTCTAGATTCGGTCTTATCCAAGGATCGCTTTGACGGGTAATCAGAAAGGTTCTGGTGCTCTTAGTGAGTTTCCATCCAATCCCCTAATCGCAACTAGTTTTTTTTTCTTTTTTTTATCTCACTTCAAGAGTCAAGTTGAATGCAACCAAGATCACTATTTATTGAAACTATATGAAACAGTGCTTATTAAACCAACGCCTTAATCATGATTATCACCTATGCTTGATACAATAAAATATAAGAATGCATATATAAGCAAAGCCCATATTTTTAAAGCAGAAATGATAAACAAGTGTATGATTTAGGAATACACTTTAGAGAATGAAAAGCATTGTAACAACTTTAATGCTTTCTTCCATCCTCCTGGCTAGGTATCAACTCTTGTATGCGATCTCTTAGAGGACGGCAATAGTCTGTTCTATGCCCCGTGTACTGGTGATATGCACAATACCAGTCTGTTCTGTGTCTAGGCTGGCCTTGGCTTCGCGCAGGCCCAGCTGGCAAGGGTTATAATTTCCCTTCCTTGATAAGACGGGGGAAATGCCAAGATAATGGATTACCCGAGATAGTGAGGTGGCGCCGAGTCATTCCCGTGGTTGAAACTTCTGCTGCCCCAGAATTGCCCCCATTACCACTGCTGTTTTCTTCACTTTTGCCCAAGGCCAGGTTTGCAGATTTAGCCATTTTATCCAAATGTTCAGCCTCAGCTTCAATGGCTATATCCTTCAGGGATTCCCAGTCCTTCAGCCCCTTCATCTTTAACCCATCTTTCAGATATGGGCTGGCATTCCTAATAAACAACCTGATCTGGTCTGAGGTATCAGGCCTCCTCCTCATCTCCATTACTCGGTTCCTCCATCGGGTCAAATACTCATGGAATGACTCATCCGACTTTTGGTGTAGTAACTCTAGATCTTTGAGAGTCACTTCCATCCTCGTGTTACAATCGTACTGCCTCAAAAACTCCTCCGTCAGTAAATCCCAATCTACTTTGCTTCTGCGGTCAAGGCCGTGATACCAGTCTATGGCCGGGCCAACCAAACTTAAACAAAAGTACTCCACCTTTTATCTCTTCTTCAAGGTGGTCCCCTTCATAATCAATGAATATTGCTTCACATGGGCAGTTGGGTCAGTAGTGCCATCGAACTTAGGGACGTCTGGCATCTTGAAGTTGTATGGGATTGGATCCTCTCCTTCCAGCTCTCTATCTTCAGGATTCATTGCTTGACCCCTACTTAACATTCGGGCCATCACCTCAAATTTCTCTTCCATTTTCTTCCAAATGATTTCTTCTTACTAGGGCGCTTTTCCCCTTTCTGACACGATGTTATCCCCATACTCTTCATCCCCACAGTCATCCTCCAACCTCTGAACTGGTCTTCTCCTCTGAACCCCTGATGCTATAGACCTCAAATCCACAGGCGGTGGCCGGATCTCTTCTTGCCTCTCTTCTCTGTCCTCCTGCCGTTCATTTTATCTCATAGGAGGAGGAGGCGGGTTCTGGGTGTGTTGGGCCATCGCGGCCATCATGTTCATCATTCGGCCCTCAAGCACCTCAAACCTTCGGCCAACTTCTTCTTCAATCAAAGCCCTGGTGGCATCATTCTCTCTCGGTGTGTTAGCCATCTCTGAAACAGCGCAGCTGGTCTCTAAATGAGTCTCTGAGAAATTCTCCCTTTCTAGCAACTCAGACACAAGATTTTGGATCAATCGTCCTGCAGGTCCCCTCATCCACCTGGGCAGATCTATGATGGCTGCAAAGACAATGAGTCAGAATGATGCATGAATGCAATGAAATGCATGAAGTGATGTGCAACACCCACAAATCACATACGAGCAGATAGGTCCTTCCACCCTTATTACTCCCACACATGTGGTCATAGTCTCTTTCCTAGGTAGGATTAGCCCATGGGTCAACAGGGAACCCGATGGACACGCATGGTGAGCGGCGAAAAACCGGCAGCACCACACTCCTATATTAATGCACAAGCGAATGAATAATGATCATTACATATTTAGGTAATCCAAATACATTAACATGGACCTACCGGGGCATGAAAGCCATTGCTAGGTAACCAAATAAGACATTTAAATTCATCCAATACATAAGGATCTATACAGCAGGCACGGTATTATGGTTCATATCACCTAGGGGAAGTATCTATGGCCATTACGTGGGCTTTGGTCAAGAGTGGTGTTACTTTAGGTCTACCCAGGCATGGTCCCTGCCAGCAGGTCTAGCTCGTCATGAGCATAACGACCGATTGGGTCTCCATTTTATATACCAAATGGTATGAGGCTTGGGCTAGTGATTATCCTTAACACTTCCCTACATTAAGTGAGCGTAGGGTTGTGCTTTGGGAATGCACCGAGGTTTAGAAGGGACCAATCTAGCGTAATCTAAGGCTCTAATGGGATGTAATGCAAATTTCAAAGAAAGCGAATTTATAAACTAAAACTTAATTGTAAATTTTAATCAAGGTATTTTCAAATCAAAGTCTCGGACCAGTCCCCAGTGGAGTCGCCACTGTGACGGGCGCCGGACCCCGCAGGCCACCCCTTTGACCGCCCCGCTTGAGGGCGATCAGGCAATTGAGGATCCATTGGCAACTTGTAAAGGTATTTACAAGTGCGTCTCTTTTGGGCAACAAGGAGGTTTCATGGAGTCGCTACCCAATAAAACATTGGAAAAGTTTCTCTCACCTCAGAGAGCCTAAGACAGCGCATGTATCCATTTTGGGCCAACCAAAAGGGGTCTTGGAGGATGAACCTCTCTCCCTTAGAGCCTAGGATTTATTGATTAAGTCTTTGAAAAGGACACAAGAGGTATCTTGGAGGTTCCAATGAGGGATCAGAAAGACCTCTCGCCTCGTTGAGCCCAAAGACCAGAGCTGGGTTCGGGACTTCTCATCTATTTCTACCTTGATTAACTTTACGATTAGATTTTGAGTTTATTAATTTGCTCTCTCTCCATACGATGCAATTTAATTAAAGGCGCAATTATTCAGATCAAAAGCGTAAAAATAAATAAAGCAAAAATGAACATTCCAAAATAAATTACAATAATACTAGGAGCGGAATACAACTCCCATTTATAAAAGTGCGATGTATACATAAAACGGGGAATTCATTTATTTTGAGGACTTTGGTCCTCGCATGCACTTATTATGAAAATAATTTTTTTATGTGATATTTTTCATTGGCTAAAATAGGACTTTGGTCCTTTATTTGCAAAAATCACCAAATTAATTAATATAAAACATTTATCCATTTTATTTAACGCGAAATAAGACAATTTATACAAGCATAAAGATAAATAAATAAATAAGCGCGAAATTAAATCAAATAGATGAATGGCAAAAAGGGGGAAGGACTAAACCAACTGGAGTCTTCCACATTTGCGCATGGCGACCTCCTCTCAAGCTCAAATCATCTCAATGACCAAAATTAGAATCTCACAAAATAATCAACAATATTAGTATTTAGTAAACAAGCTAGAATAAATGTAAAAGGAGATTAAAAATCAAAAATAAATAAAAACTATTAATATTCTACTTTTTTCAGAAAAGAAAAGATTTTGAAAACTAAATAATAAAAAAGAGGAAAAATAATGAAAAGGAGTACATTGCAAAGGAAATAAAATGGCTTAAAAAAATGGAAACAGAACACAGGGACGCCACAAAAACTTTACCGACAGGCGTCCGTAGGGATGACCAGCGGGTAATAAGGTGCGCCGTTACGCGCCGTCGCTCGACAGAGAGACGGGCCTCGGTGACCTTATTGCCCGTCAGTCACCTCTTTTTTCTCAAAACAAAAGCAAAAACGCAACCAAACAATTTTCTTCAAAACAAGAACCGAAAATAAATGAAAATAATTAAAATAAATCAAACAGAACGTGCGTCCAGGATATTTACCCTCGAATTTTACCTTTTAGGATGGATTTTCGGATGGTTCGAGTCCCGCACGCTTCATGAGAAATAAGCAAAAATCAAGAAAAGAAACCTGGATTTTTCTTTCTTGATAATCGTAAAATATTCATATGTTGGAATTTATGAATATTGATGGGAAACCAATTGATTTTAGCTCCCTTCAATTAGTTAAATTCTTTCAAATCAAAAAAATGAGAATGAAAATAAAACAATTTTAATAAGTTGAAAAATGGTTGGAATCAGATAATCAGAAAGGGGTTTTAGGGATATCTCCTAGCCAAAATCGTCCAACCCGCTAACCCCAAAAACGGGTGAAAAATAGCTTTATATAGATTTTGAATCACCGACGGCTGTCTGAGCCATACCGACAGACGTCTGAAGCCACCGACGGGCGTTGGTTAAATCCAAATCCCAATAGGAAATAGGATTTAATCGGCGGGCGTCAGAGCATTACAGACGGGCGTCGGGGCTCTCCATCGAAAGACGGTCATTCCGTGACCGACGGGCTGGCCGCCTGTGGAGGTAAACTTCCTTTTTTACCTTAAATCTCCCAATTCTTTTTGTCGGGAATGGAGAAAACATATTTCTCGTGAATCTAGAGGACCAAAGTCTCCGAACCTCATCCACTCATTCGGAAACAGACATTGATCTCTTCATCAGGTAATCTCCGATCTGGACTGCTTCGGGACACGGTGCTTACAGCATGGCTGCGGCCTCAAGTTGCACCCTAGCTGGCTGAGCTAGACCACACACTAACGAATCTTGCTCTTGGGGATTAGCGCTCTCAGCCGATCCCTCGAGGGACCTACGTGTAGACTCCATAAACTACAAACATAAAGACATCCGCATAAGGTCAACACAGTCCTAAATATAGATTTGTACTCTACGATCACCCAAAAACACCTAAACCTAGGTTCTGATACCAAAAATTGTAACACCCCATACCCATACGTAGGAGAGCTCATCCACGAAGGGAGTGAGAACCCATATGGATAAGGGTGTCACCAAGCAAGCCACAACAAAGCATATATAAAGTATAAAGATAACAGAGGAAATTAAAACTTGAAATTCCAAAGAGTCATTCATTGATATAATAAAGGTTCATTACAAAAGTGTAGCTGTACATATGCTATCATTATAAAAATTTCAGTCTTCCAAAAGTACATAGCGGAAGAATTACAAAAGATAAATACAAAATAGAACTAAAAGATTACAAAAGGACCTATATACAAAGCTAAGCTCTAAAACTTCACTCCTTCTGTGTTGGTCGGGCCTGCGGAGACAATCCCAAAAACTCTACTCCTTTTGTACCTGCACGGATGAAACACTCGTGCTAAGCGATAACGCTTAGTGGGGAAAAACACAATAATATGAACAGCCATTCACAATTGTCATTAAAGCAGATCACATACAAATGGCACATACTTAAAAAAATATAGTCAACATACGTCAAAGTGTTAAGTAACATAATCCACATTCATAAAGCTCATAATTTGAACATATTTCACCGTGATATCATAATCATATAAGAAACAATCAAATGCCTGCAAACTTAGAATAGCGGATAACGAGTGAACACATTGGTACCCGTAGGTACAGTAAAAAAGCAACATCTTTATTTCTCATTCAAAAAATGTTTTCACATTGAGAGATCTTAAACAAGATCCGAACACATTAAGGATCGCGAGGACCCAAACGGGGACCTGATCAGAATCTGAAACACATTGGGGCTGCAGCTGCAGAACTCTATTAGGCATGCCTAACTATCCACTAATTTGACTCTTGTTGGCCATGCACCATTCATCATATCGATTGTATAATGTACATAACATCATCCATATATAAGTATAATAATATCATAGGGTCAAAAATCAAGTATCAAAAGCATAGAAGAAAACTCGTTTTAAAAACCAGAGGAGTCGTGCTTGCGACAAAGGCGAAGCTCACCTATTGTCGTGCTCGCGACAGCCCTCGTGCTCGTGCGAAGAAGGGTTGAATAGCCTCTGTCGTGCTCGCGATGAGTTTTGTGCTCGCGATAGAGGGCCAATAGGTCACTGTCGCGCTCGCGCACTTAAGCACGCTCGCGACAGTGCTCTGACCGCACTCAGCTCGGCAGCCAAGCTCTCTGCCGCACTCACGACAGAGACGCGTTTAGCTGGAGCTCCGCAGGCAACAGCTCAAAAGCAGGCAAGGGCTTGGATCACCAAGCTTTGTCACGCTCACGATGGGTGTCACGCTCGCAACAGAGTTGATTTCCAGGTCCCCTTTGCCGAAAAATCTGCAGAAACCCAAAACCAAAATTACCCCAAACATGCAATTGATCCACTAAAATTTAACCCAAAGCAAAACAAGCATTCAAGTCATATTAAACAACATAAAACCCATGTTTTATACTAATAATTTTAATTAAAACATCAAAATACAACAATTAAAATTAAAAGTTCAACCAACCCATAATTTTGCTCCAAAATTCATCCAAATTCACATTTTGGTTCAATATATCACAACCATGGCATCTCAATTCAAATAAATTAAAAACCCATAAAATTTACACCAACATAACCAATTTAAACATCATAAATTTCTAGAAATTAACACAAAACACCAAATTGAACAATTATGCATCAATTCAAAAATTTCCAAACCTTGATCTCCTTTGCTCCACAACTTCAAGGGGCTTCGCTACCACTAGCTTTCTCTTTCCCCTTGGGCTCTCTAGGAGAAATTTCTGAACATAAACACCCAAAATAAACTAAATCTCAAAACCCTAACCTAAGAACACACTAGAAAAATCAAAGAGAAGAGGAGGAAGAAGAAGAAAACTAACTAAAACTTACCAATTAACTCTAGAATTGCTAAATTCCATCAACAATTGCAGCCAAAAGAGTGAAGATCAAGAAGAAGAAAGGAAGAAGAAGAAGAAGAAGAAGAAGATGATGATGATGATGTGACGAGAGGAGGAGAGAACGGGAAAGCAAGGCAGCAAAAGCTGCTCTCTCATTCTCTCTCCTTGGCTTATAAAGCCTCTCACACACGCCAAAAGAGTGAAGATCAAGAAGAAGAAAGGAAGAAGAAGAAGAAGAAGAAGAAGATGATGATGATGATGTGACGAGAGGAGGAGAGAACGGGAAAGCAAGGCAGCAAAAGCTGCTCTCTCATTCTCTCTCCTTGGCTTATAAAGCCTCTCACACACGCCACATATTAATCAACTATTGGTGGACTTTAACAATTCACACCCTACTTCCATCTTCCTCACTACACCTAAACTAAACCCCAATAAATATTAAACCAGTAACATTACATGCAACTAACCAACATGCAATTGACGCCAAAATTAAAATAACACATGCAAAATATACACAAAATTACTCAAAACTACTATGGTGGAAAACGGGGTGTTACAACATTGACCTATCTTTCATATACACATTTCTATAACTTTTAAAACTTACATATATCAGTCAATAAAATTACTTAACTTATCCTTAAAGAAGCATTTAATGGAAACACTATACAAGGTACCCGTTGGTACTGAACAGGGGTACTCAAAAGTACATTACAGGGGTATCCGAAGGTATATTACAAGGGTACCCAAAGGTACGTTATAGGCTTCTAATGAGATCAAGTTATCAATAAACATATGGAATCAATAATAATGGTTCAAGTTTCAAAGATTACATTACAAGCATATCAAACAATTCTTATAACTTTTGTATTATGTCGATATGTACATATCACGCTAATTTTAAGCAGACATATAGACTTATATCATAATGGTAGTCAATTCATAAGCTCTTATATATATATATATAAGTTTATGCTTCATTTTATTCATATATTATTTCCAAACTTCTACGCACATTATAATTTTCTATAATTTGGTTAGAATTTGGAATAATGCACCAAGCTTCCTACGTATCCCAAGCGTTGGGAATCAGAACCACGTAGTTCTACATGTTCTAGTACAAAATATACAATTATTTGCATATAAAAGGCATAACAAACACATACATATAAATGCACATATATATATATTAACTTGTCCACTTTAATTCATTCTTAATAGTGCAATGTCCCAACAAATATCATTTAATTTTGTTAAATAATCTAGATATTTATTTTGGTCCAATTCAGAGTTCATTAGGGGACAAAATCTATAATTAAATTCTGAAGAATAGGGGTCACACGATGGTTAGAAAACCCTGCCACCATGTGGTCGCTAAAATTGAAATACGGATCATACAGAGGCATTTCACATGGTGGTCAGGGAAATCCTACCCACGGTGAGGAACACCACACGGTGGGTAGAGAGGCCTGACCACCGTGTGGATCATCATATTACTCATATTTTCTGCCTAGAATACGCTCACACGATGGTCAGGACTGTCTAACCACCGTGTGGCCCAGCGGATTTGCTTGATAACAGAGCAGAAACACCCTTTAACCCGAAATCAAAGACATTAACACTAATTTTCACAACATAAAACCCCTTAGCCAGTATTTCACAAACCTTTAACTCCACTTAAAACTTTAATTACACTTATTCAATCAATTACGCAATCAAAATCAATATTAATCACTTCAGTCGTCGATACCTATTCATGGCATATATATTCATCATTTCGTCCTTATTATACTATATCCGATCTTAGGACTGCCTAAATCTTTGCTCTGATACCACTAAATGTAACACCTTTATACCACTATACTGTATGTATTATGATCGGCTAATTCAGATGTCCGACTAGTGTTAAAATTATGAAAACATATTACACCAAACAGTCCGGTAAAATTTTTTTTTCAAACATCACTAACATTCATACACAGAAAATAATATAATAATCCATACATTATTCTATTCGAAAGCTATACTTACATAAATACATAATCCTGTCTATACATAGACTTAAAATTTTCTTTCACGATCATATACATGCCATGCCTATGCCTTTATCCTTGCTTTCCGTCACTTCTTCCGATTGTCACCAAAATCTCGGCCACTTTAAGATTTCTACTTCTATAACCTACACACAGTAAACAACACTACGCGCTGAACATTAAAATGTCCAGTGATGGACACATATCCTAAATTTTTCATAACTAATTTCACACATACACACTTTAGATTTATCATATACTATTTTCATCTATTTACACTAACACAATTAGTTCCTTACTTCCCATTAATCAAGCTATATTTATTTCCATTCCTAATATTCCTATAAATAATGTTTATTATTATCTATACGTGCATTTTCATGCTTAAACACGTATTAGTCATATAATTTAATTCGTTTATTTTCACTACTTATACTATCTTTATTTCCATAACTTACATTACCATAAATAACATTCATTTTTCTCCATATGTATTTCTAATATTAATGTCATTATAAAATATTGTAGACACCGGGTCCTGAGACAGTCCAAATCAGGATTACCCAGTGATGAAATTAGCGCCTGTTTACAGGCAACAAGCTTAGAAGTGATATTTTCTTGTCAAATTTTCATTTGAAAAAAAAAATTGAGGGGCGAGGGGCAGCCTGCCTGCTATACATGTCAAAATTAACCCAAATCCAACAACTCACCCAAACACACCCAAGAAAAATTGACCCAAACCCAACCCAACTAAAAAATTGACCCATTTAAACCCACCCAAAATCTACCCACATAAAATACAACCCATTTGGGTCATTCTTACTTGACCCAATGGGTTTTTTTTTTCCAGTATTTCTTGAATATTAAAAATTTGTCTTAATGAACAAGATTTTTTTATTATATTGTCCCGCTGTATTATTATTGTGTAATGTGTATGCATATTTTGTTGGTTAGATTTATAATGGCCGAGTTATCGGGTTAGTCGTGAATAGTATTTTTTTTATGGTAAATAGTGAACTGGGAACAAAAATTACAC
Source organism: Excoecaria cochinchinensis (assembly GCA_947683425.1). Classification (NCBI taxonomy): domain Eukaryota; kingdom Viridiplantae; phylum Streptophyta; class Magnoliopsida; order Malpighiales; family Euphorbiaceae; genus Excoecaria; species Excoecaria cochinchinensis. The sequence continues at coordinate 27,981,849 of CANTUQ010000146.1, read as the reverse complement.
CCGGAAGTAAAAAATATTTTATTTGACCATCGGAAAATACTAGTCATAAGGAGCCCGACAGTAAAATTTGGAGAAAAAATGAGGTCAAATAGATCTCCAAAAATCAAAAATAAAAAAAAATCCGGCTCGTTTTAAAGGGTAGCCGGTTTAACCAAAGTTTGACTAGACCTCTAAAAATAGCAAATAACCTCTAAAAATTGTTTTAATGGTATATATAGACTTAGATTAATATTTATAAATTTTTGACAGAAAAAAATTAATTTTTTGGTAACACTGAAAATTATCAAAACGGACTGATTTAAATATACCAGATCGAGAAACGGACTCTGTTTAAGCTGAAATTTTGCAGGAAAACTAATTTATATATTTTAAGAATTATAAAATTAATTTTGGGAGAAATTGAGCTTAGAAAGTAAGTGAAATAATTTAGGATTACATAATTGGCTTAAAAATGAAAAAAGAGTCACTTGGTTTATGAATTATTGTGTTATTGTGCCCCCGTGTGTGACTGTAGATTGTTTGAATTGCAGGAAGGGTATGTTATATATATAGCCATTATACTGCTAAAATTTTTACCAAATGAATAGTAAATTAGACAGCTATAATTCAACCGATATTCCGATCCGTTTGGATCTCCACCGACCCGTTTGGATCTCCACCAATCCGTTTGAACCAACATTTTTATAATAATTTTTTTAGTATCCCGTTATTATATCGATAATTATTTTTCATTAAAAAAAAATCAAATGGACCGACCCAAACCCACCCAACCCATTTGGGTATTGACCCATTTATGACCCATATATTTTTGACCCATTTATGACCCAACCCAAACCCGCCCAACCCACCCATTTGCCACCTATACTGCCTGCACCTTCTTTCTTCCATTTTTTCCCAAAAAACAAGGGAGATTTTTATGGACTTTGAAAAAGAGGATTTTAAGGTTAATTTTAGGGGATTGATATAGATAATTTTGGATTTTCATATTTTTTACATCTAAATAAGGTAGAATTTGATTTAAATTCAATTGATTTTCCTAAATTAACTTTGTTTTTTTTAAAATCATATAAATAGAAAATAAAGAAAGAGAAAATAGGGAGATTTTTTTAGTGGAACTTTTTCTTTTCTTCTTCAAGAAAAATTATGATTTTTATTTTTTCTTCTTCTTTTTCAATAAAAATTTCTTCAAAAATTTAAGATTGCATTTTTTTTGAATAAAATATTGATTTTGAGACAAAAAAAAATAATAATTTTTTGCTCTTGAGATCTATTTTTTTATTTGTTATTTTTCTTTAAACAAGCTTTTTTGCAATTATTTCTCTAAAGAAAAAGTTTTGATTTTTTTATATTTTTTATTTTAATTCTCACGAATCTAGACAAAGAAATTGTTCATTTTCTTCCCTTCATTGAATCCAAATTCTGAGAGTAAATATTTTGGGTTTGATCTTATATTTTTATTTTTGTTTATTGTATTATTTTTATGATTTTTTGTTTATAATCCATTAATCACCATGTAAATTTTTAGATCTACTATATATTTATTTGTTTGATGTGATTTTGTGATTTTGTTTTTCCTTTTACTTTACTTTTTTTAATATTTTATTTTATTTATTTATCCAATTGTTTATACATTTGTTTCATTTAATTTGATTTATTATTATTATTATTATTATTATTATTATTATTATTATTATTATTATTATTATTATTGTTGTTGTTGTTGTTGTTGTTGTTATTTTATCTCATTGCATTTTTGTATGGTTTTTGCATGGTTTATACGTGGGTCATTATTGTATTAATAAATTTCTTTTATTTCATATTTTTGTATGCCTTTTCATACATTAACCATTGTTGGCATACTTTTACTTCATTTATGCATGTTTTATTTTCTATTTCATTTACCTTTATTCTTTTATTTTCTTTATTTATTTTCTTCATTTACATTAATGCATCCTATTTTTTTCATTTTATTTTCTATTTGTATTAATTAATATTTTTCCATATTTATTTTATTGCATTGTTAAATAATTATTTATTTATTTTTTATTAATTATTTTTTTGTATTTAATTTAATTTTAATATGGATCATTACTAACATGTTATTTTATTTTTGTGTTTTATTTGGCCTAAAACACCTTCATTTTTTAGCATAGCTAAAAATGGAGATTGTGGAGACTAAGAAGATTTTGGAGGCCATCGGTTTGATTTATTATTTTTGCATTTTTATTTATTTTCTTTAGTTTGTTTTAATTATTATTTTGATTTGACTTGTAATAAAATTATTTATTTTATGCGTAATTAATTAAAAACTCACAAAAAAATATATTTGTATTAATAAACTGGGCATTTTATAATAAAATGGGACCAATGTCCTAATTTTTAACCAATAAAATCTCACTTTAAAAAAAGAGTTAATTTTCTCAAAATGAAATCATTCATCCCAGTTTTCTCAATAAAACCAAAAATAACTCTTCTATTTTTCTAAGTGTGCATGAATGAACCAACGTTCCTACTGTAAATAATGCCCTATTTTATGTATGTGTTTTATTAATTTTATTTTAATTTTGTATTTTGGGAAATTGTATTTTTGTCCCAGATTTTCATCTTGTTATTTATTTTTGTAGTTTATTTTTATTTGTTTATCGCTTTTTACCTCTTTCCTCGATGCTTGATGTGCTCCTTAATTCAATTGTATGGCGTGTGAGAGAGAGATGGAAAGCTAATATTAAAAACTCATTTATAATTAACCAAGACATTAATAAGAGTGAAGCTCTGAATCTTTCTCTAGTTTTTCCAGAGATTAGATGAACTTTTCCAATTTTAAAATTTTGTGGCGACTCCAAAATACCTCAAAGATGTCTAAATCTTTCATGAAATTAGATGAGCTTCCCTAATGTTCTATTGGGTATGGATTTCATAATATCTCATGTTACCCAAGATCTAGGCGCAAATCCTCTCGGACCTTAAAAGCGAGCCTCCTAGGAATCAAACGGGTTTTTCGTCCGTCACAGTGGTAACTCCATTGGGAAATTTGAGGCTTTTCTTTGAAAGTGTCGTGGTTAATAATATAATAGGATTTTTACAAATTAAAATTCAATCTTTTTTTAAAAATTGCATTGCATCCATGCTATAGCCTTAGATCTATGATATATTGTCCCTATTCTTACCCCGATGTGTTCCCAAAGTACGACCCCACATTCACTCGATGTCAGAAAGTGTTAAGGATAATAACTAACCCAAGCCTACTACCTTTTGGTATATCAAATGGAGACCCGATTGGTTATTATACTCGTGATGAGCTAGACCCATTGGCAGGGACCATGCTTGGGTAATCCTAAAGTATCATCACCATTGACTAAAACTCATGTAATGATAAATAGATACTTCCCCTAGGTGGAATGTACTGTAATACTGTGCTTGCTATGTGGGATACTATGTATTGAACAAAATCAACTAAATTAAATAGTCATTCATCAAAAGCTTTCATGCCCCGGTAGGTCCATCTTAATTTGATTGAAGTGCTCAAACACGTAATGGCCAAAACCCATACGTATGTGCTTTAGACCGCACTACGTCCTGTGTAGGAGTAATAAGGTTAGAAGGATCTATCTGCTTGCATGTGGTTGTGGATGTTGCATTGCATGTTCATGCAATATGTGCCATTCATGTAAAAATAAAAGAATAAAAATCAAGAAAAAAATAAAATAATAAAAAATGAATGAAAATAAAAATAATAAAAAAAAATAAAAAAAAATAGTTTCCTCTGTGTGTGTACATTCTATTCTATGCATATAATTTTCACATGTACATGTCATCCTGTGCATAAATTTTTTCCATGCATCGTATGCATCATCCTAGCCCCTCTTCCTTTTAGCCATTGTAGACCATTTTCCTGGATGGTTTAGGGATCTCGATAGTTGTCTAAAGATCAATCATAGTCCGGGTTGATTGATAGAGATTTGGCATCCTTACCAAAACATTTGCAGGCATTAGAAATCGCCAATCCTTCACAACAGACTGATGAGACTCATGCCCTAATTGCACAAGAGATGGATAGAAGGCTCAAGGAGCTTGAAAAATGGCTATCGGCTATGATTAAGGAAAAGATGGATGCCATGGCACTTGTTCTTCAAGCTCAGCTTATAATACCTGCTATTAACCAAGTTGATCCGGCCACAGTTCGGGGGACTTTTACAGCAAAGGCTACAACACCTCCACATGATACTAGGCCTATAGGCAAGGTGCCACTTGATTTACCAGTCGAGCAAGGAGAAAATAAGAGGCCTACTCTATAATATAACATTATGCCTGAAAAGGGTAGTGTTAGTGGTTATGCCCTAGGCTAAACATTTGGACCTTGATGTAATCATTACATTTTCATTTATATATAATGATTTTCTTCACAATAATATTATTGGCATGTTACTTTATTATAATGTTTATGAATAACAATGTTATTCATGTCGTCCCTAGTCATTTATAACAAAAGGGCATAAAGATAAATTAAGACTAGTATAGATTTGCATTGATAATCATGGGATGATTATATATGATGATATAAATCAAATCTATAGGTATTTGTTAGAGAACAAAGTCTTGGATAGACCCTGTCACACCCCGTTTGCCCCCTAATAGAATGAGCCATGTTTGTACATGTGCATTGTGTGAGTTTTGGCATGTGTTAAGGGCATTTTGGGTAGAAATGCATAATTTAAGAGTTTTGTTAGCATGTGGGTGCATGTGTGGTGTTAGGGTGTGAATTAGTTGGGTTGCACTTGGGTGTATTTACTCATATATTTGTAAGATGTGTTGTGGGGCTGTGCTAGAGTGTGTGTGTTCACACATTTGTAGAGTATGCATTAGTTGGGAGAGTCTTGTGTGTATGTGATGCATGTGTTTTGGGTGTGTGTGATCAAATCCCACCAATAGGGAAGTGACACTTGTCTAGGGTTAGGGAAAAGAAAAAGAAAAAGACAAGAGAAAAGAGGGGGGGGGGGGGAGGGTGGCTGCCTTCATTCCCATTTTTCCCTTCCCCTCATCCTCTTCTTCTTCCTTTTCTCTTCCTCTAAGAACCCTAGCTAGGAATCAAGGCTTAGTTGGTGGGGATTGATCATCCTTTAGCATTTTTGAGGTAAATCCACTGCATTTATTCTTCTTTTCTTCATTTAGTTCTTCATCTTCTCTTCTTCTTCTGCTTTCTGGTTTTGGGTTTGAAGTTTGGGTTTTGTGTTTGTGTGTTTTGTTGATTTGATGCTTAGTTGAGCCTTCGCGTGAGCCTAAGGGCAAGGAGAAGGTGGGGTCTAGTGGAACTAAGCATTAGGAGCAAAGGATTTCAAGGTTTGGGAAATTTATTATTTTTGTATGTAAATGTGTTTATGCATGTGTTCTTGGTGATTCCGGAAATTGGGTTGCAATATGCTCTTATTATGGCATGTATGTTATGGGTTTTTGTTTGGGTAAAGTAATTTTGTATGAGCATGGGATTATTGTAGTGATTTTGTGGATTGATGTAGTTTTTGCTGTAAATTTGTGGGTATTGGAAATTATTGGTATTGTGAGTTTGAATTGATGTTTGGTGTGAAATTAATTGTTGATAAATGTTATATTGTGGTTATTGATGTTGATGGGTGGCTGGATTTGAGGTAAGAGACCATTTGAGTGTGAATTGTGTGTTGTGATTGTGTTTTGGAAGAGGAAGAAATCTGCAGAATTCTACAGATTTTGCAAATCCCGACTCTATCGCGAGCGCGACAGAGACCGGTGATCTTGTCATGTGCTATCGCGAGCATGCGACCCTGTCGCGAGCTCGCGATAGCAAAAGTTGATGTGCTCTCTGTCGCGAGCGCGACGGCATTGCAATCGTGACAGAGTGCAATGCTAGCCTGTGCTGTCGCGAGCACGCGATCTATCGCGAGCCCGCGATGGCGAAATATTAGTCTCTGTTGCGATCTTGACATAGTCGTGAGCGCGATAGAGTCCGGCTTTTCCCTCCTCCTCGCGATCACGAAGCCCGTCGCGCACGCACTGCGAAGAGACTATGGTCTCTGTCGCGAGCGCGATAGTCTTGTTGTGCTGAATGAGTTTCCTTTAGCGTATGCATGTGGTTTTGAACTCCAGTTTCCTTTGGTGACCATAAGCCTTATATCTATTAACTTACACTACAAAAAAAAGTCCAATTAGCGACGAAAAATTCCGTCGCTAATTTTGATATTTTAGTCGCTAATTAAATATAGCGACGGGGCGACGGAATGTCGCAAATACGGCCGTCGCTAAAATTTAGCGACTAAAACATAAACAGTCGCTAAAAATAGCGACAGAAAATTTCGTCGCTAAAAACAAAAAATTCCGTCGCTAAATAACACATAAATTAGTCGTGGGAATATTAAAGAAATAATAGCGACAAAATATTTCGTCGCTATTCCGTCGCAAAATTATTAATTTTTTCTTATTAATTTCTTTATTATTATTATTAATATTATTATTATTATTATTACATCAAAAATTTAATTTATATAATTAATAATTATCCAATATTATTAACAATATTATTAATTTAAAAATATAATATTATAAAAATATATTAAATTGGGTACAAATAATCAATTCGGTTTGATTTTAAATGTAACTGAATAGATCAAAAATTGAACTTATATTAAACAAAATAAAACCATTTAAATAAAATAAAAAAAATAACATACATCAATTTTCATATTATGTTCCTAATAAATATTAAGTAAAATTAAATTAAAATAAATATACATAAATTACAATAAATGTTGCCTATAATTTCATACTTTATTGGTCCAGACTGATATTGAGTCTAGACTTGAATAAAGGCATAAAATCAAATAACATTGTGCTCATTTGAGAATGATCTGGCAAGCCCAAAATGTGCAAGCTTTAAATTATTCTCATTATCTATGAGAAGATTAGAACCTGCCCACCAAAAACAAGAAAAAAAAAAGGAAAAAAAATCAGCAGTCCAGACAAAAATATTTTCTACTTTTTAATGATGGAATTTTAAACAATATGAACTAGAATATCACAAACTATATACATGAATTCAATTCTAGAAAATAACATTTCACTAATGCAGAAAATAACTAATGTCTAGCTATTCAAAACACTTGGTTATTAAATTATTGAGCAAAAGTATAGGGAGCTGATGGTTTACTAACTTGTCAATGGCAACATGCAATAAAATTGCAAAAAAGTGATTGCACAAAGTAACAAAATGAATGGAGGCTCAAAAATATAAATTGATGCTTACACTCACCAGACCCATCAGATTGGCCCCCTAACACAACATATTTTTCATTCTTCCTCTTATAAAAGTTTCAACAAACACCAAATTTTAACACTATAACTACAACAAGAGAGTTCATTTTATGACATAAATAAAGTGAAAGAGGTGAAAAGGTTTATTCCTACCTTAGTAATAGAATTCTGAGCATTTAATCCAGCCATCGTATCGCTAACCCCTGAATAAAATTACATACATAAAAAATTTGGAAAGTCAATCATAAATCTGATTAAACAGCATGTATATTCTTAGCATCCATATGATCACATACTTGAATAATCAATAGTTAATAAACTATAAACTTAGAAATTCAACCACTCAGCAATCTAAAATAGGTCAGTAAACTTACGAATACATTTCCAGTTTACTAATAAATTCAAATGGGATTAAACAGTATTAATTATACTATTAATTTATAAACCTTTAATTTCATCTTCCTAATCATTTCCCATCACTATTTTCATTAATTTAACAAATTATAAACAAATGCATTGCTTTGAAGAATTCAGCCAAGGTAACTATTTTATCCCTAAATTAATTATTTCATCAGTTAACACTAATTCCATTAGATTACATCCTCATTAACACAAATACACACTTATATATCATATATCCCCAAAACATCTTCCATTAAACACTAAGTCCTTCTTTGGCTAAACTAAGATTTTACATTCTAACTTAGCTTATTCAAAATAAACCACTCAATCCATCATCTTTGACCTCCAATTACATACTTCTACATCTTATAATTCTCTACATACCTAAATACCATTTTAATATACCCTGCTAACAATTAAAAGCCAACAATTGCACTTAACACACAGAATACAATATAGGAGGTTTTGTAATTAACTTTTTATACAGATTCCATTCTCCAGATTTCTAACTCTTTTACACGTAAATTGACAATTCAAGCAATAATCAGGCATTATCAACCAACCAACAAAATTTTCACATTAAATATATACAACCCAGATCATAAACCTTCCATAAACAATTTAATTTATTGAAAATCATGAGAGAAAAGCAAATTTGGCTGTCACATACCAATTTTTCCGCAGATTTTGGTCTCTTCACCGTCGCCGGAGACTCGTCGGAGCACCACCGGAGGCACTAAACCCATCGGAAGGAAGCTCGGAGCCTTGGGTTACCTTTTCCGGTGCTCACGCGCCCATCCACGGCGCCATTTAGCCGGAATCGTCATCGGTAGCTTCTGTTCAACCCCTCTCCGATCTCTCTATCGCCGGCGAGTGCTGAAGATCCATGGCCATCGGGATGATCGCCTGCCTACCGTGAGCCCTGTCGTGGTGTTCGTGTCACCTCTTGCCGTCGGAGCTCGCCGAAAAACGCAGAGGAAGCTTCGGTTTCCTCCTGCTCTCCTAGAACGGCGACATCGCGATGGAGGGGGAAAAAGGACGCCGATCGGCGTTGTGAGGAGCCGCTGCTCGCCGTTGACCGTCGCCAACCGCTCGCCGCCTTCCGCCGCTGCTCCGCCGTCCCCCTCTCCCTCTCTCTTTCGTTCTCTCCTCCTTCGGTTTTCTGTCTTCCTCCCCCCTCCCCCCCTTTCTTTTACGATTTCAAAAATAATTTTCTTATTTAAGATATTTGAAAATTTTTTAGCGACGGCAACTTTCCGTCGCTAAATCCGTCGCAATTACTATCCTCTAAATTTAGCGACTAAATTAGCCGTCGCTATTTTAGCGACTAATAAATATGTCGCTATATTAGTCGCAAAAATTTGCGACTGAATTTTTAGTCGCTAAATTAGTCGCAAAAAAAGGCGCGATAAATTGTCGCCAAATTTTAGCGACGGTTTCTCTTTTCAGTCGCTAAACAGTCGCTAAATTTATCGTAAAAAATGAAAAATAGAATTTAGCGACTAATTCTTAAAACAGTCGCTAATTAGCGACGAAATAAAAACAGTCGCTAATACACAGTTTTTTTGTAGTGTTATGAATTATATGAATGCGAATCCATGATATGAATATGTTTATATATATATATATATGTAATTTGGAATATTATTAAATGAATTGAATGGATTATGCATAACCTGCTAGAGTCAGTTCAGTGGATGGTTAGGCATGCCTAATAGAGTCTTTAGCTGCAGCCTCTGTTCAGTTTGGACCCCGATCAGGTCCCATTTGGTTCCTCGCGAACCCTCTAATGTGTTTGGATCTTGTTTAAGGTCCCTTAATAAAATGTTTTGTAAATGAAAAAGTAATTGGTTTTCGATTCGTACCCGTAAGGTACTGTCCGTAATCGGCTCGTACCCGTAAAGTAATTTCTGTTCACTCGTTATCCACTACCTCGAGTCAACAGGTGCTTAAATGCTTCGAACTGTTTTGATTATTATGAGAATGAATTATCCGAATATGATTATGAATGTGATAATATGAAGACAGTTATGTTATATCAAATGTATGACCCTATATGTTCGTATGTTCATACTCTTATAGAATGTGTATTTCTGACTATGCCATCTGCATGTGTTTTGCTTGACGACCATTGTGAATGGCCGTCCATTTGAATTGTGTGTTTCCCCACTAAGCGTTTATCGCTTAGCACGGTGTGTTTACACGTGCAGGTGCGGAAGGAGTTGCCTTGGGAGAGTCGTCGCAGCCAGGCCAACACAGCTGGGTTTTAGTGTAGGGCTTAATTTTTTTTGTATTCCGATGATTCTTTTGTATAGAACTCTCTTATGATATCTTGTAATAGCTTTCGCATATGTACAAGTATATTTTGGATATGTAATTATCTTTTGTAACTGTTGGTTGATCAAACAGTAATGTAATGTTTTCCGTTATATTAATGCATAATCAGCTTCTTTCGTGAACGATTTTGTAAAGTTTTTATTTACCCTGTATTTCGGCATGTATGTTTTTGTATGAATGCATATGTTTATCCTGTATCTATATGGTGACACCTTTACCCATACGGCATCTCACTCCTTATCGGATGGGATCGCCTATGTATAGGTAGGGGGTGTTACAGACCCACTGTAAGATCACTACATGGGATAGTGTCATAAGTGATCTTATAATAGATATTTTATTGAATCCTTTGACCTGAGGTTATCACGGTTTCCTACATAAGGAACATTATGTTTTGACATAATCAAACGTTATCTTTAATCGGATAATTATAAAATTTATGATCGGACATAATGAGAATTATGCAGAGGAAAGTGAAAAATCAAGATGGAATTTGTCCCTCTCTTATGAGAGAGATATCTGTTGGGCCCCTCGATAAGTAAGACTGTAAAAATACATGGCCGTGCTCGAAGGAATTGATAGTGTGATTAATGTCATTTGAATTTATCAGTCAACTTAGTGATTGGGAAATTATATGTTTGAACAATATAAGTTTGACATGGACCATGACTTATATTCAAACAAGATATCGTGTGACAAAAGGATAATGACATGTTCTATTGTTAGGTTAAAATCGAACTAACGATATTTATATTATTTGGGTAGTCATAATGTCTTGCTAGAGACCAATTATGACTTGTGGGCTTATTATGAGATTAGGCCCATTGCCAACTTAATATAAACCTATTGGGTCATACACAAAGACCAAAATGAACAAAATGGATTTTAATTAGGGTATTTCGAAATTATAATGTGGATTTAATTTAATTTTGAAATCATATATATATATATATATATATATATATATATATATACATACATACATATAAATATATCTCGTATTTTGAATATGAGATAATAATATTTATTAATATAATATTTCTTATTATTTCGAATAAGAAATAAATAAATACATACATATATATATATATATATATATATATATATATATATAATATCTCTTAATTTTGAATAAGAGATAATATCCCTATTTATCTCTTTAGGGTTTAAAATTTATACATATATATATGTGGATATATGTTAAGAAGAGATTAACCCTAATCTCATTTTTCCTAAGAGAAAAAAGGATAGTGAGTGGCTGTTATTCTTGTGAGAGAAAAGAAACCTAGCCGCCATTTTTCTTTGAGAAAGAAAACATAAAATCCAGTTGCAACGTAAGGGAGCTAGCACTCCTGCGAATTTTGTTCATCGGTTCGTGCATGTGGATACCGATAGAGGGTGTTCATGATTGAGGTAGCGCCTGCAATCCGAGTTAAGGAGTTAATTTCGTTCAAAAGGTTGGTAAATCTTATTCCCTCTTTTCGAAATCAATTAAAAATACATGGATGTTTGGGTTTGATTTATATTTCGTTGCGTTTAATTTGAATTATTGCGATGAAACCCAATAGGTAGAGACCCAGCGATGATGAATACTCTGAAAAATGGAAGCTTAGGTAGCCACAACAACAATAAGGGCAATGTTAGGGCTGCAGAAGTCCCAGCCACAAAAATAACTCAGCGTCACCATACCATCTTAGGTAAACCGTTGTGTTGGCACCTCACCCATCTCGTTAAGGAAAGGAAGTTACAACCATTGCCAGCGGGGCCTGCCCCAAGCCAAGGGTAGCCTAAACATAGAATAGATTGGTATTGTGCGTATCACCAGCATGCAGGGCATAGAATAGACCATTGTCGTCCTCTAAGAGATCATATTCAAGAATTGATGCCGGACCCAGAAAAAGAAAAGATAGCAGAAGCGCCAACCACGAAAGTGAATCAAATGCACTATTCTAATTTGGGCAGATCTTTGTCTTGGGTCCTTGAGAGGTTGATGAAGGAGGGGATGTTATAGCCATTGCCAGCTAGACCCGCTAAAAACCAAGGGCAGCCCAATCACCAAGAGGATCAGTATTGTACCTTCCACCAGCACATCGGGCATTTGACAGATCAATATCGAACTTTGAGGGATTGGATTCAAGACCTCATTGACGATAAGCAGATCTCTGACCTAGAAAAGTTAAAGAGAAATAGTAAAACAGATTAAGTGCCTAAGTAGGGAAGGAAGTTTTGAAGTTATGCACACAGACTGAAGAAGTATCGGCTGCAACACCTCCACCACTAGGGATAAAAGAGGTGGCCTTAGCAGATGGGCTTAGAGATTTATTTGATGTGTTTTTTTCTTTTTAACTATGTTACACACTTGTTTCTCTAATTATTTAATAGTATGGGCTTTTCTTATGTATGCATTATCATATCTTATCGCATCATGCATAGTAATAATCATGATCAAGGCATTGGTTCAATAAACATTATTTCATTCGATCTCAAGGAAAAAACATCTTGGCTGCGTCCAACCTAACTCCTGAAGTGAGATAAACTTGAGAGATAAAAATAAAAGAATAAAAAAAACTTAGGCCTGGAATCGACAAAGGCATTGCTAAGACACGCTACTCCCACTTGCTGAGACAAGTAGTTGGCCAATTCAAATGGAGGATATGATGAAGATTCCAAGTAACTAGCAACCATAACTTTATAATATTCCTGAGTTACTTGGAAATGCCAAATTCTCTTAAAGATGCCATAAAGAAAGACCACAAGATACAACCAAAGCTGTCGCCTCGGCTCATTATCCTTAAAGTGGAGCATTGCACAAGAAAGCAGATAAAACCTCAACCTTAACTATTCTCTTCTCCGTAGGAAAAATGAAAAATAAAACAAAAATAAAAGGAAAGGAAAGAAAGAAAGAAAGAAAGAAAGAAAGAAAGAAAGAAAGAAAGAAAGAAAAAACCCACAGTTTTGTCCTAAGCCATCTGAAGCTAACTTATAACTCAATCTCAACCATTAAGGGCTACTTCAGAAATTGAGCCACCAAAGCCGACAAAAGCAAGGTGCAAAATTTCACAGTCAGGTTCCAAACGGAGATGCAAACTGTCTCAGCTAGTTTGCACAAGGGTCAAGATGAAGCCTTTGGTGCTAAAAAAAAGAGGCATTGTTAGAAGGAGCAACCATCATGGCTAACAATGACGAAAGTAAATTCAAAGGAACCAATAGATGCCAAAAGACTAAATAAGGTTCCATAGCAAAGGCAAAAGCGAAAGAAAAAGAGAGGCCTGTGGGTCAAAAACCGAAAATTGGCGACCTAGCTAAAATTGGGCACCCCGTTAGGGTGAAAACCTGAAAAAAGGTGCCCTAGGCAAAAGTTAGGGGCTGAGAGAAAATATTCAATCAATAAAACCCGATAGGGCTTATTGAAAATAGGAGTCGAATGCGCCCAAGGTATTACTCCCTGAGATTGAATAAAACCTGTGTTTTTGCATCACATGTCTAATCATGATTATTGTTGTTACTATATGGTGCATATAAATAAGGATGCATGCATAAGTTAGGTATAAACATGCGATTTAATGGTCAAGAGCAACTTGTGGCATGCATAGGGACATGTGCTGGAGGAAGTCTCAAGGCAATAATAACAACACTTCGCGTGACAAATCCTACCCTTAAAAAAAAACCGTTAGAAATGAAAACCGTAACTGGCTCTTTAAACAAAAGTTAGGCCAAAAGGCAGGGTGAAAACCTTAAAATAGGCAATCTACCCTACAAAAAAAAATGAAATGAATAAAAGCTACTGGAGTGGGTTGGGTCCATTCCAGGCAAAAATTAGGCACATGGTTATGTGAAAATCCTCAAAAAGACGTATTTCCCACACAAAAAAGCTAGTGTAAAAATTCACAAGGGACGCACTACTTTCAATAAATGACTTCCAATACCCGAAGCGATAAGGCGGTCCGAATAACCTCCCTTCAGGCAAATAGTGCATAATGCAAGACAAGAGTCATAGTCTTGGGGGCAAAACGCTGTATAGCTCATAGCAAAAGGCACATGCTCGTTGAATAGGGCCCAAAGATGCACACCGAACGGTTCTCTCTAGAAAGATTATGGGTCAGAATTCCTAAACCAAGATGACACTTCTAGATCCTTGGGGGCATCAGACAGTATGGGCAGCAATCGTTCCCTCAATAAATTCCTTAACCACCTAAGATATGGCTTATCCCTTTTTGCATGCATATGTCCTTTGCAAACATTTACATACAATATCTATGTGCATCACGCTAGTATGACCTTTTGCATATTTGCATAACTCTTTGCATCTCACGTGCATCCCGCATGTACAATCTTTTGCATATCTCTTTGTACAACTTTACATGTGCATAGCCTTTCACGGTGCCCAATATGCATTCACACATGCATGAACCTTGTATATATCTTGCATATGCAATTCTTCGTGCACATCTCGTATACATAATTTCTACATACATGTAACACATAATTCTTAGCACATGTTTAGCATACATATCACAAGCAAATATCCTTTACACATATAGTTGTGTACACATAATTTTTGTACATAATCCTTTACATGTGTTTCGTGTATATAGCTTTGTGTATATATTTCACACACATAATTTCACACGCACACATAATCTTTTGTATATATTGCTGTGTACATAACTCTGAGGGAAAGGTCCGAATAGACCTTATGTGCAAAGGTGATCTAAGAGATAGATTCAGCTCAACATTGTCGGCCACTGTAGTCAGCATAAAATCATATGGGCCTATACATAAGGGGAACACCCAGAAGAATAAGCCTATTCGGGCACACCATGCTGAGGGCAATCAAGAATCACGCAAATCTATAGAAAAGAAGACCCTTCGAGATGCTGGACTGGCCACACGTAACTTAGTCGGCAGCAATCAGGTAAGTCCCTCTATCATAAGATGTATGCTCACACACACCACACAATAAGTGTACAAAAATCCAAATTCAAAAGTACAAAAAATACAAATTCTTAAAAAAGAAAAAAATAAAAAAAAAAAAGATATTTTCAAGGCCTTGAAAATCCAATATACTGTAAAAATTCAAACACATTCAAAATGTGAAAATCCCAAAAATTTACAAAAAAAAAGAGAGAGAGAAAAATCAAATCAAAATAAATACAAAGACCTTCTCAAGAGGCGAAAAAAAGCAAAAAAAAAAACATTTTAAGAGACACCAAAGACATTGAAATCTATTCACCTATGGGTCAACTTCTTGAATCTAATTTCCTCTCATCGAGGTTTAATCTAATTTCCTCTCATCGAGGCTTGAATCTAATCTTCCTCTCATCGAGGCTTAATCCAATTTCCTCTGATCGAGGCTTGAATCCAATTTCCTCTCATTGAGGCTCAAATCGAAATTTCCTCTGAGGAGGCACAAATCTAATTTTCTCTCAAGAGGCTTAAAATCTAAGCCTCTCAGTGAGCATAAATTTTTAAAGCCTCCCTGCAAGCACAAAGCCCTCTTAAGAGGCAAACAGGTCTTTTATAACAAGGAGGCTCTGGTTGGAGATGATAAAGGGATCGGTACCTGGTATATCATAGTTAGTGAGTGATCTCCAAGAGGATGACATTCGCACTTTGTGAGTCTAGAAATGACTCGATGCAATCCAAAAGGATGATATTCGCACTTTGTATGTCTAGAAATAACTTGGTACAATCCAAGATGACGATATCCGCACTTCGTAAGTCTAGAAATGACTCGGTGTAATCCAAGAGGATGATATCCGCACTTCGTAAGTCTAAAAATGACTCGGTGCAATCCAAAAGGATTATATCCGCACTTTGTAAGTTTAGAAATGACTCGGTGCGATCCAAGAGGATGACATCCGCACTTTGCAAGTCTAGAAAGGACTCGGTGTGATCCAAGAGGATGATATCCACACTTTGTAAGTCTAGAAATGACTCAGTGCGATCCAAGAGGATAATATCCGTACTTTGGAAGTCTAGAAATGACTCGGTCCAATTAAAGGTGACGATATTCACAACATCGTTCCCTAGGGAAGAACTGTCCTTCGGGGGCAACTCATCATTCAAGGGGACAACCAGTCCTTCAGGACGCATCCATCCGACATCAGCTCAACCGGAATGTAACACGCCAACAAAAAGACGTCAATTGGCCACCAAGAGCGTAGTTTAACAAGTCAATAAACTAGCATTAGTCAAACCGCCACAACTCCGTCAATAGCAGAAAGGTGGCAGCCTCAGGTACTTGCTCCTTTCCTTTTCTCTGAGTTTTGGCTCACCTAGGCACCCATGTACTAGTTTCTCTAAAACTAGGAGCAACTGTAGACATCAGGTCCTAAGATAGCCTAAATCAGGGTTACCCAGTGATTAAATTAGTGCCTGTTCATAGGCAAAAAAATTAGAAGTGATATTTTATTGTCAAATTTGCATTTTAAAAAAAAATGGAGCCCCTCAGGGGGTGAGGGGCGGCCTACCTGCCCCTCTTCGCCTGCACCTTCTTTCTTCCAATTTTTTCCCCAAAAAAATGGAGATTTTATGAACTTTTAAAAAGAGGATTTTAAGGCTAATTTTAGGAGATTGATCTAGATAATTTTGGATTTTCCTATTTTTTATATCTAAATAAGGTAGAATTTGATTTAAATTTAATTTTTTTTGCTAAATTAACTAGTTTTTTTTTTCTAAAATCATATAAATAGAAAATAAAGAAAGAGAAAATAGGGAGATTTTTTTGGTGTAAATTTTTCTTTTTTTTCTTCTTATTTTTCAATAAAAATTTCTTCAAAAATTTGAGATTGATTTTTTTTTCTGAAAAAAATTGATTTTGAAATTAAAAAAATAATTTTTTGCTCTTGAAATCCATTTTTTTGTTTGTTATTTTTTTTAAACAAACTTTTTTGCAATTATTTCTCAAAAGAAAAAGTTTAGATTTTTCTTATATTTTTATTTTAATTCTCACGAATCTAGACAAGCAAATCGTTCATTTTCTTTTTTTCATTGAATCCAAAATCTGACAGTAAATATTTTGGGCTGGATCTTATATTTTTATTTTTATTTATTGTATTATTTTTATTATTTTTTCTTTATAATCCATTAGTCACATGTAAATTTTTAGATCTATTATATATTTATTTGTTTAATGTGATTTTGTGATTTTGTTTTACCTTTTACTTTATTTTTTTTATTATTTTATTTTATTTATTTATCCAATTGTTTATACATTTATTTCATTTAATTTGATTTCTTATTATTATCATCATCATTATTATTATTATTATTATTATTATTATTATTATTATTATTATTATTATTATATCTCATTGCATCTTTGCATGGTTTATACGTGGGTCATTGTTGTATTAATAAGTTTCTTTTATTTCATATTTTTGCATGACTTTTCATACATTAACCATTATTGGCATACTTTTCCTTCATTTCTGTATGCTTTATTTTATATTTTATTTACTTTTATTCTTTTATTTTCTTTATTTATTTTCTTCATTTACATTAATGCATCCTATTTAATTCATTTTATTTTCTATTTGTATTATTTATTATTTTGCCATATTTATTTTAATGTCTTTTTAAGTAATTATTTATTTCTTTTTTATTAATTAATTTATTGTATTTGATTTAATTTTAATGTGGATCATTATTAACATATTATTTTATTTTTGTGTTTTATTTGGCCTAAAACACCTTCGTTTTTTAGCATCGCTAAAAATGGGGATTGTGGAGACTAAGGAGATTTTGGAGGCTATCAGTTTGATTTATTATTTTTTATTTTTATTTATTTTTTTATTTTGTTTTAATTATTATTTTGATTTGATTTGCAATAAAAATATTTATTTTATGTGCAATTAATTAAAAACTCACAAAAAAATATATTTGTATTAATAAATTGGGCATTTTATAATAAAATTAGACCAATATCCTAATTTTTAACCAATAAAATCTCACTTTAAAAAAGAGTTAATTTTCTCAAAATGGGATCACTCATCCCAATTTTTTCAATAATATCAAAAATAGCTCTTCTATTTTTCTAAGTGTGTATGAAAGAATTAACGTTCCTACTATAAATAATGTCCTGTTTTATGTATGTGTTTTATTTATTTTATTTTAATTTTGTTTTTTGGGAAATTATATTTTTGTCCCAGATTTTCATCTTGTAATTTATTTTTGTAGCGTATTTTTATTTGTTTATCTCTTTTTACCGCTTTCCTCAATGCTTGATGTGCTCCTTAATTCAATTGGATGACGTGTGAGAGATAGATGGAAAGTTGATATTAAAAACTCATTTATAATTAACCAAAAAATTAATAAGAGTAGAGTTTCGAATCTTTCTCTGGTTTAGACCTCAGAGATTCGAACCAAATACACGGGTCATGAACCCCACAGGTTTACTATATTAACAGTAATACAATAACAGTAACAATAATATAATATAGTAGCAATGCCAGTACTAGTTATATAGTGACAGTGATGGTATCAGTACAGTAGACCGTCATTAGGCTACCAAAGCAAATCATCATGACTCATACCACGGTATAGTGTCCTTATGGTTAGCCATCTATATCATGAACTAGATTTCACTACCAGACTACTAAGAGCAGCTAAACTATTCATTTAATTCAATTTCCTTTTAATACTAAACATAAGTTTTATTCACATTATTAATTATTAAGATACACTATATGGCCAATAGGACGTATCCAATTCCAAATTCATTTTTTTTCCATCAAATCAATTCTAAACCACTTATTATTCAATTCTACATCAAATATGCCATAAAATAAATTAAACATATTTCATTCTATATTTTTCATTCTAAACATAATACAATTACCCAATTAGAAAATATTCAATTAAATTGCAATAATTCCCAATTAATTAACATACACTCAATTTTCATTGTATATTCATTTTGTGCCTTCATACTTAATAAAAAAACAAAATATACATTAATTTAACCATACATACCATTCGGCCATACTAATAATTTCACCCTCAAATTTATTCTTTACTCAATTATCATTAATTAAGCTAGTTTACACCTTAATTAACATGTTTATTCAATTAATTTGCATTAAATCATAAAATATACCTAAGTATACCCTAATATACCATTTGGCCTCCATTATGTCATTAACATACAATTCATTTCTTCTTGTTTTAAGCATTCAAATCATCATTTTAAACACCCTTAAACATGTTTATAAGGTTTATTTCAATTTAACATGCATTTATCACACGCATGCCATATAAACATAACTCAAAATCATACTTAATCGATGGAAAAAAAAAGGATATTGTATCCACTAATCTTATTTTCCTGATCTCCACTCATTAATTTTCCTTCTCTTGCCTTAATGCTTTGAAACACCATCACCTCCCTTGTAAACCATAAGTAGGGGAATATATTCATCAAAGAAACCACTAACAATTTACTTCCTTTCTTCAATATAATGATATAAATACACTCTACACATCCTAAAGTACCTATTTAAACCCTTAAACCAAATCAAAAACCTCAATTTCACTTACCTTAAATTTGGGACATAACCTTTTCCACTTACTTTTTTTCACTTTTTTCACTTCAAATGAACTTTGGAGACCACTATCATTGAAAAGAGAAGCTGAAAATTACTTGGAAAGGTTGGATTTGGTGGAACTTAGGAGAGAGAAATGAAGAATTCATGGACAAATGGAGAGAACTCCATTCGACTAAAGAGAAGGAGTGTAGCGCCTCAATACCCCATGGGAGGATATCGAGTCGCTACGCATGCATACACATACAATCACTCATGTGGAAGCCAGAACAATAAACATACACGATACACACGCAGCGGAATATCATTTAAACACGAGCTACAAACATGCTTAATAACAAATCTCTTATAGCCATTTACATTGCAAAATATAACTGTTCTTTATACATTACAAAACATTCTCTTTACACTGACATTTCATTTACATATTATAACGCCCAATACCCGTAATTGGTAAGGATATCGGGTGTCACGGCACTATTATTTAATCGATGCTTATGACAAATGCAGTAAATTTTTTTTTCTTAACTTATAAACTTATTGTGACGCGCACCGGATCCCGAGCGCCGCCCGTTCGACCGCCCGCACGTGGGCGATCGGGGCATTTGCGGGTCCGTTGGCATCTCGCGATGAATCGCAAGTGCGTCTATGTTGGGCAACAAGGAGGTATCATGGAGTCGCCACCCAATAGAACATTGGGAAAGTTCCTCTCGCCTCAGAGAGCCTAAGACTTGCGCATTTTATCCATATTGAGCCATGAGACCTAGGATTAGCGCTAAAGCCTCGTGACCCAAGAAGTATTTTGGAGGATAACCTCTAACCTCTCGAGCCCAAAGACCAGAGCTGGGTCCGGGATTTCTCATCTATTTCTACCTCAATTAGCTTATGATCAAATTTTAATATCATTAATTCGCTCTCTCTCCACACTATGCAGTTTAATTAAAGGCGCATTTATTCACATTCAGAAAGCAATAAATGAGCAAAATAAATATCAAAGCGATAAATTACAATAATACTAGGAGCGGAATACAACTCCCATTTATAAATGTATTATACATGCATAAATCGGGATATTCATTTAGATGGGAACATTGGTTCCAGACTACTTATTATTACAAAAGATATAAGATTATTGAATAAATTTAAATCTTTGTTTGGGATGAGAACTAGGACATTGGTCCAGTTTTGTTAACCAATATTTTATTTGGTAGAAAACATTTGTGTGGTGGTTCTTTTTAAGAGCGGTCGAAAATCATTTTATTATTACAGACCACAAATACGTAAAATGCAATAAAATAGTAATTACATATTTCTAAATAAATAAATAAATTGATACATAAATAATTGCATAAACAAATAATAATAATAATAATAATAACAATAATCAATAATGATAATATGCTAACAACAATAATAATAATCACACAACAATAATAATATCAATAACAATTAGAATATGAACAATTAATAATAATAATAATAACAAATGATAATAATAATAATATATAAAAACAGAAAAATAAATAATAATAATAAATATAATAATAAAAACAACAATTAATTAATAATAGTCATATAATAGCAATAATAATATTAAAAATATAAATTAACAGAAATTAAATAAATAATAATAATAATAATAATAACAGAAATATAAATATTAAATAATATAATAAAAACAGAATTATAAATAATAATAATAATAATAATAATAATAATAATAATAATAAATAATAATATTAATTAATATTAATTAATAATATATTAAAATAAATAAATATAGGCTCACCGGATTTCCCTCGCCGGAGAGTCGTCGGAGCGGCCGTTGGGGGCACCGCCAACACCGGATGGTAGATCGGAGCGCCGGGAGTCTCGCGCCGGTGGTCACGTGCCGGAATGTCGCCGGAGGAGGCCGGAGCTCGCCTTGAAGCCGCGCGGTTCTTCCTCGCCGATCTCCTCCACGCCGGCGCTGATGGCTGATCGGAGACCGTCTTTCGGTGCGCCGGGGTCTGCTCTCCACCGTGGCGGGGCGCGTGCGGCGATCGGTGGCCGGAGCTGGCCGGCGGAGGCCTCGCCTCCTCTCTCTCTCTTTTCTTCCTCTTTCCCTTGGTTCCGGCGTCGTTTCCTGCGTTGGCTGGTCCCTGGTCTGCTCCTCTCTTCTCTCTTTCTTTTCTTTTCCTTTCCTTTTCTTTTCTTTTTCTTTCTCTTTTCTTTGGCTCTTTCTTTCTCTTCTCTCTTGATCTGCCGAGCCCCCTTCCTCTTGGTCTTCTTTTCTTTTTATACTTCTATATTAGGGTTAGCTTGGTCATAATGGTAACTTCCTCCATTTTCTATTTTTCATTTTCATACTTTAATTAATTTAATTCTAATAACACACATTAATTAATTATTTAAACACTCAATCAAACACTACATATTAATTAAACATTACATATTAATTACATCTTAATATAATTAATCTATTTAATATATCATATATATAATTTATCTAATTAATTAAAACACTGCACATATTAACTAATTAATCTTTAATATTTCATGCATTTTAATTATCTAATTAAACTTACAATATTAATAAATTAAATTAACCCAACATTAATAATTAACTTCTAATTTTATCTACCTAATCTATATTATATATTTTTATTTTTTCGGAGGGAATTACTAAGGACCCAAAATCACTTTTTGACATTAAACCCGACTCGGGACCCGGTGTCTACACTTATCAAATCATTTAATCTAGTTCAGACATTACATGCAACTTATCATGTCATTCATCAATATCTATAACATTTAACATGTCCATATTAAACGATACATAATCAAGGCTAAACTTTTACATATACATGCCACTAATACTATTCATTTAATAAATTTTCGACAGCATAACAGCTACCACTTAACTAATCCAAAACCTGCAATTCAACAACCACACAGCCCAACTCACGGGCACAACAATAATAATTCAATACATATAAACCAATACAATAACATTTAACTAATTCATTAACTTATAACAATCACATACATTCCAAAAACAATAACAAAATATTCTTAACTTCAATCGACTGGTTTGGTCCGATCTCAAAGCTGATGGGTCACCTGCTCCACAGACGTTCCACTTGGTACCTACAAGCAGTCAAATAAACTACGTGCTGAGCATTAAATATGCTCAGTGGTGATTACTAATCTAATAATTTCCAATGCTAACAAATGCATACAAACATGCATAATAATACACTATTCCTTGCTTCCATTTAGATCACTCGCTAAACTGTACTTAGTTTCATTTTACACTATAGTCTTTTATTTGCCATTCTTATTGGCAAAAATACCATTTAATCCGTAATATATTCAGAGCTTATCATATCCCCCTTTCATTTTCTTAAACTACCACTTTGCCATTTGGTTCCACTTATTTACCAACATGCCACTAAGTAAATTTTCTCCCATTTATTTACTTAGTGTACAATTTACCATATAATTCTCATTTGACTATCACTTTACACATTTGCTCACATTTTTCTCTATCTTACCATTTCCACGTTAATGGTATTCTTATAACACTTCTCTATACTTTTGACATGTAGATTTACATTTTAGTCCTCAAATTATTGCTTTCATGTTCATTTTACATATTAGTTCACATTACATCTTTACATTGCTTTTAAATTCATTAATCACTCACTTAAACATTTTTATTTATTTAACATATCATTTCATATACAAATTACCGTGTAGTCCTTATTTTATCAATTTTAGGGCAAATTTATATTTTTGCCCTTCTTTTGACGTTATTTACGGAAATGCCACTAGTTCATTTCTCTTTTCATTTTAAATCATTATTAGGCTTACAAATTACATATTATTCCCTGTTTTATCATTTTTATGACAAATTACATTTTAGTTCCTGGACTTTGGACTTTTAACGGGACTATCATATTAATTTCACTTTTCACTTACATGTTACTTATTCGTATACTTTTAGACTTAATTACTATTTTACCCCTACTTTTGGCAAAATTATAATTTGGTCTTTCATTTAACATTTACTTGTAATTTTGTCATTTATTCACTACATTTTCACCTTTATTCACTTTTTAGTTTATAATTTGCCAATTAGTCTCACGACTAATTATTTTTACGGTAAATTACGTTTTGATCCTTAAACTTTTATTTTCTTTCATATGAGTCCTTTTTTCTTTTAAATTTTCATGTTTACTATACCCTTTGCATTTTCAGGTCATTTTCATCACTATGACCCATTTGGCTTATGATTTGGGTAAATTATATTTTTACTCCAAACTTTTTACTTTCTTTCACTTAAGTCCTTTTCCATTTAATTTCTTATTTTCATGTTACTTTTCACATTTTCATGTCATTTTACTGTTGACAGAATCATATCATTTTACGATTATGCTTATTACACTTAGGCTTTTTACATACTAGGCTTTTATTCATTATACGTTTTGCATATTATGGCATATTACATTATGGCTTGTTACATGTTATACTTTGGCATATTATGCTTTTACATTTTATACTTTTATATATTATACCATGTTATACTATAGCTTTCAAGTTATACTTTCACATTAGGCTTTTATACTTATATCTTTTACATGTTACGTTATATCATTTTACTTTACATCATATTACTTTTTATAATTTTATATTTTATTATATCATGCCTTTTCATTTTACATTATGTCATATTACACTCATGTCATTTTTCATTTGATCATTTTACTTTTTGAACTTTCAAACATTTTGCAATCAAATAACTTTTATGCCCCTAGTACTATCCCGGCAGAAAATCTGCAAACTGGATATATGGGACGTGGGCCCCAAAGTCCCATTGCACTGCACTAGGGAGTAACCCTGAAGGATCACTCCATTATGCAACATATGACGTATGACGTATGACGTATGACATATAACAGAGAGCTATGAGAGACCATCGAGAATCTGTCATAGCAAAGCAAGTCGTCATGACTTGCTCCGCGATATCAATGGTGTCCTTATAGCTAGCCAAACATATCCTGGACTAGATTAAACCGCCAGACCACTAAGGGCAAAATTTTCCACATTTATAAAAATTTATCTTTTCAAAAAGACTTTCAAATCCACCTTCGTACTTTTAATACTTTCATTTTACTTGTAACTGTAACGTATCACTTATCAATGCATTTTCATACTTTATACTTTTACTTACATTTTACATTTCATTTTCACTTTGAGCATAACGGAATATCATACTAAAAAATATTCATATATGTTTCATAAATTCCAAATAAATTTATGGACACTTGTTTTCATGTTTAAATTCATTTTAAGTTATTAATCTTCAAATATTACACACTAGGGTACCATTCGGCCAAGGTGATCATTTCACCTTACAATTTCTTTTGATTTCATTTTAGTATTTCATTTGTCATTTCAAAGGCTCTTAATCATTTTTCTAAGCTTATACTCAATTAAACTTACATTTAACTCAATTTTCACTTAATTCAATCATTTTATTTTCATGTATTTGTAACACCCCTTACCCATACTCAGGCGATCCCATCCGATAAGGAGTGAGATGCCGTAGGAGTAAAGGTGCCACCATACAGATACATAATATACATACATTCATCCATAAACATACATAACAAAATACAAGGTAATTTAAAACTTTACAAGACCATTCATAAAAGTTGATCATGCATTAATATAATAGAAGCATTACATTACTGTTCTGATCAACAGAGAGATATAAAAGATAATTACAATTCCCAAAATTACATATACAAAGGCGGAAGCTATTACAATAACATAAGAGAGTTCTATAAAAAAAGAATCATAAAGTTACAAAAATAACCCCTACACTAAGACCCTGCTGTGTTGGCTTCGATAGCGGCAACTCTCCCAAGACATAATTCCTTCCGCACCTGCACAGGTAAACACACCGTGCTAAGCGATAAACGCTTAGTGGGGAAACAGACACATAGCATAAGGACAACCATTCACAACGGTCGTCAAGGCAGTTCACATGCGTACTTCATTTACAACGAAACATGGCATGACAATAATAATAAACTCATGCTCACATACATAAAGCCATTCATCAGAAGATTCATAACACTAATCATATTCTCATAACAGATTACATTTTCACCATTGAATCCATAAGGGTAACATATGTTTCCCATATAACAATTCATACAAAACACCTGCTGACTCGAGGGAGTGGATAACGAGTACACGGATAGTACTTTACGGGTACGAGCCGATACAGATAGTACTTTACGGGTACGAGCCGATAAAACAAATTTTCATTTAACTTTTACCAAAACATTACAAAGGGGATCTTAAACAAGAAACTTTCGGATAAGGGTTCGTGAGGAACCAATCGAGGACCTGATCGGGGTCCAAACAGAAAACAGAAGCTGCAGCAAAGACTCTATTAGGCATGCCTAATTATCCACTTACTAGACTCTCGCAGGTCATACATAAGCCAATCCATCCATTTCATAGCTTCCAAAATCATCATCATCAAATGAACATAATCATACCATAGTTACACTAGCATATTATTTATAGAATACCAAGCATAAATCTCATAACCGCTAAAGAAAACTGAAGTTCAAGCCACAAGGAATGAAAGAAAACTCATTCAGCAAACAGGGGACTGTCGCGCTCGCGACGCAGACCAAATTCTCTTCGCTGCACGCGCACGACGGATTTCGCGACCGCGAGGAGGACGGAACGGCCAGGCTCTGTCGCGCTCGCGACCGCGACAGAGGACAATTGGTGCTGTCGCGGGCTCGCGACAGATCGCGTGCTCGCGATAGCACTTGGCCAACGATACGCTCTGTCGCGATCGCGACAGTCGTCGCGGTCGCGACAGAGAGTACACAACACTTCGGCTGTCACGGGCTCGCGACGGCGAAGCTCCCAACACCGCTCTCTGTCGCGATCGCGACAGCGTCGGGACTTTGAAAATCTGCAGAAATTCTGCAGATTTTCCTCTTCCAAATCCTCATCCAACCTCTCAAATCTCAATCCAAGGTTACTTACCTCAAATCCAGCCATTCATTAACATTATCAACCATAATACAACATTTATTAACATTAAACTTCATACAATCCATCAATTTACACATTCAATTCCAAGAATCAATCAAAAACCCAATTTATGCATCAAACCACATCCATTCTAAAATTACCCTAATTAACTCATGCCTTTGCAAGATCCACACTTCAAAGCAAATACCCATATCATATACATCAAAATAAAGAACATCTAACAACCTAATTCCAAGAAATCATCAAAACACCTACATGAACATATTCACATGCAAAAGCAAGAAATTCCCAAACCTTCAAAATCCTTAGCTCCTAGTGCTTAGTTCCACTGGATCCAACAACTTCCTTGCCTTTAGGATCTCGGGGAGGCTCAACTAGGAACAAAACAACACAACACACAAACACAAAACCCAAAACTTCAACCCAATTCCGAAAATAAGAAAAAGAGAAGAAGATGGAGAATCAAATGAAGAAAATGAGAATAAATGCAGTAGATTTACCTTTAAAATGCTATGAAGTGATTAATTTCCACCACTAGAGGCTTGAATCTAAGCTAGGGCACTTAAGAGAGTGGAAAAGGGGAAGAAGAAGAAGGAGAAGAAGGAAGAACGGGAAATGGGTTTCAAAAATCTGATTTTTCCCTTTTCATCTTTTTCACCTTCCCACTTAACACATGTCAATCATCTAGTGGAGTAGATTACTCACTCACACCCTAACTTAGTGCATCACATACACACAATGAGACACTCTAATAATGCATCCTACATATGTGTGAGCAACACACACAAGATTCTCCCAAATCACACCCTACAACCATATGCATGTCCACACACTAAATCAATCCCACTAGTGCATATCCTACTATGGTGCACTCATGCACACACAAATCTATCTCAACTAATTAGCACCATAGTGCCAAACACACACACACGCACCAGAAAAACCCCAATTCATGCAATATTACCAAAATGCCCTTATTACACATAACTCATGCAAATGTACACACATACATATGTGGCTCATTCAACTAGGGGGCAAACGGGGTGTGACAGTATTCCTTTACATTAACTTTCTTCTTCACTTCTAATTCACTCATTTATTCAATTTGACACTCATATAACATGTATACCCCATCACACATCATATTCCTCTTCTTAACCCATTCGGCCGGTACTAATTTTATTCCCTAACAGTTTTCTTTTCGTCCATTTATCACTCATTTTACAAGATTATGCTCCAATTTACATATCTATACCCTTTAATTTCACTTAATCACTAAGTATACCTTAATATACTTAAGCATACCATTGTGGTCCATTATGTCCAAGCCTTACACTTGGATTGCTTTCAAATTAATCATCCTAATTGACTTATTTTGCCTCTTTAACCTCAATTATTACTTCAATCACAATAACACATGCATTTTTCACAAAATCACTATTTAGACATAATACAAACCCTAATTGTTCACATGAAAATAATTAGATTAGGTAATCACAAACCTTTTTCACTAGCTTTAGCCTCCTAAACTTCCTTCTCCTCCCCTTTTCCTTTGGAACTACCCTCTCCTCTTTCTTCCTCTATGTTGGCCGAAATCATCAAGGTAAAATCCATCCATTTCATACTTCAATAATCAATTTCAACAACATAAATAGCTTATACATATCCTAAATTACTAATTTAAACAATAAAATTAAAATAATTCCTTCAATTTTACTTACCCCCACTTAAACTCCTCACTTGAAATCCCTTAATTGCTTCACTTCTTTTTACCCAAAAGTACTCTAATACTTACTCTTAGGCTGGAAAGATGTTCAATTTTGGTTAAGGGCTTGAAAAATGATGGAATTGTAAAGAGAAAATAAGAAAAATGGAGAAATAATAAGAGAAGATGGCCACGGTTTGAGAAGGAAAGGAAATGAGAGCAGAAAACGTGAAAAACCAATTAATCCTACAGTTTTATGGCATTTAATAGGTAGGTGAGGGTTAGGTATGGATCATGAATTAGATAATTATCCATTTATACCACCTCAATTTAATTCTCTCACTTCTTGAATTCAATTTCACTCCAATTTGATTACATAACTTTTATCATATAAAAATTAGGCTGTACACAAAATTTCAGCCTGATCGGAGTCCATTTCTGGTCCGGTTTAATCAGTCCGGATCAATAATTATCAATGTTCTCGAAAAATTCCTGTTTCACTACAAAAAATTCTAAATATGATTTAGAGCCAATCTGGAAATTTGTGCAATTTTTGGACATCATTTGCTATTTTTAAAGCATCGGTCAAACCTCCGGTCAACCGAGTACTATTCAAAACAAAATCATATCTTTTTCCTTACTTCCTAAGGTCAATTTCTCATAAAAATGATTCCATAATTCTTAACTCATATTCATTAGACTCCAATAATATTTTGGGGTCAATCGAAAATTATTTCTCGGTCTGGTAATTATGTACCAGTCCGATAACCTAATTTTCCAGTGTCACCAAAATTAAATTTTTCAATACCATATAATTCTACTCATCAATACGAGTACATTCATATTCTCAGATTATTTTTCTGAAGTCCGTAGCACTCTTTACGGTCCGATCAAACTCCTAGTTAACCTAGTTACTATTCATATCGGAATTGTTACTTTTTCTTATTTCTGACTTTTGAGACTCCATTTGACCTCGATTTCACTTCAAATTTTAATCTCGAACTCAATGTGACTTATATTTTCCATTAATCAAATAAAATATTTTTTGACTCCGGAAAGTATTATTTACCTCGGTATCACTATTCACTATCAGGAAATACTATTTTCAGCTAACCCGGTATTGGGGCCATTACACATATCATACACAAAATCACTTTACATTTACATATGCTAAACTATACAAAACTTCATGTATACAAAAAGTTATGCCATATACAAAAAGACTTCAACTTATACTTCTAGTGGCCTTGATCTGCAGATGTCCAACCCTCACCTAACCTGTAAACCTATATGGGAAACACCCGGGATAGGCGATAAGGATTAGTGGGGATATCACAAATAAAAGACTTCTGATGAAGTCACAAGCATAATCATCAAAGCATATCAACAGTCGATATGCCAATCAATTAAGAGCATATAAAATAATAAGCATTTATCCTATTTGTAACATACCAAACATATTATCATTATACTATATAACATATCTACTAATCTCATGTAACCTATATCATGTTCATGTTCTTCTAACTCTAACTATCAGCTCATGTAACATATAATATCATGTCATTGCATATCATGTCCATTTATATACATATAAGCGTAAAAGCATAATTATAGCATATTCATGTACAACAACTAGCTTTTCATGTGCCCTTGTAAATTCATATAAGCATCACTGGTACAATAGTCATGTACTTCTATTAGCCATGTACTTCTATTAGCATTTCCTGTAATTCATTTACATATAACATCTCTTATACATATAGCAACAATTAATAGCCTGACTCATAACGTAAGTGGATACGGGTAAACATATGGATACTGATAGACAGTATCAAACATCTAGAGACAGGAGTCTCAAATCATCTAAAGACCGAAGTCTCAATTCATCTAGATACCAATAGGTACCAAACATCTAGACATCCGTCGATGCCAAACATATAGACACCCGTCGGTGCCAAACATCTAGCAGCTGCAAATCATCTAACCCTTTATAGGCATGCCCATCAATCCACTTCTATAAACAACTCAGGCTTTGAATAAATACTCTATACATTTGTCCATATACATTACTTATATTCAACTATCATGCTATACTATTGCTCATACAACTCAATAAATACATATACTAACTTTACAAAACTATAAACATGTTCATATAGTTCAACATAAAAATACACAATCCATTATTCATTTCCACATCACATATATATACATATTCATATGTTAAACACATTAGAATTCTCAAATAATGTATTTAAACTAGTTTAGATTCCATTTGGCATACATATGTAACATTTGATGATATTTAACAAGGAAATATGCAACTTGGAGGTACCTCACGGTGGTAACCTTTTGGTTGTGACCGTGAGGTCCAAAAATAGGCAATCCTGCCTTCTCTCGGCATTGGTAACGGTGGCAACCATTTTGGTTGTGACCGTGACATACCAGAATAAGCAAAACAGAAGCTAAACTTCAGGACTGCTTCACTGCTCTATTTTGGCTAGCCCAGAACAACGTCTAAACCTCAATTTTAGGCAAAAATCCCTTCTTAACATTTGTACCTATAGATGCTAACTTTTAAATGGAACAAGTTTCATATGAATTTAATTTAAAATAAAAGAGTTATGGCCAAGGGAACACAACTAGTTCCAGAAGCCCTCCTACAGAATTTTAACTACACTTATGGTTAATTTTGAAGGCCTTAGAGTCTTCAAATCAACAGAGCTATTTCTATGACATTTATAGTCACAGATCTTATGGTTCTAAGCCAGTTGGTCTCATCCCTTTTAGAGTTGTAAAACTGAATTTACTCTATAAATAGTTCACGTGGGTCAATATAGACCTCAAAGACAATTTTGACACCATCAAACTTGTCAAGCTTGAAATCAGCCAATTTGGCCAAACCAAGACACTAAATTCAAACTACAGTCCTTATACATATATATGAACATTATGGCATAATAAAATTCACAATTTAAGCCATTAATCAGAAATTACACATCTAACACTTTCATACCCGAATTAGGGTTCTGTTCATGGGTCAAGATACTCATAGCAATCAAAGCAATCTCATTTACATGCTACACAATTATTCACTACAACTTATATCATCTATCAAATATCACATATAGACACATGAATCTCAAACTAACAACATATGCACATTAGCAAAGTTAACACATAAACATTTATATATCCCAAACCTTAAAAACAGGCTGCTGGACACTCTATCACTATCTAGACCTTCTCCTTGCCTTTAGCTCTTCTCTTGTCCAACAATTCTTCTTGCATAATCAATCAAAACAACCTCTTAGTCCATTACTCAAACCCACATAAACACATCAATAGAAAGGGGTAGAAGAAGAAATATACTCAAGCTTTTAACCCTTACTTACCTTCTTGGTTTACTTCTTCAAACCAATCCAATCAAATTCCAAATTCAATTGAAGGAAAATGAAACTCAATCTCATGAGATAAAGAGATGAAATATGGAATTAGGAAAGAGGGCAGCCGAACTCAAATGGATCACCCTTCAAAATCTGCCTCTTAACCTCACTATAAATTGCATGGGAAATGGTTGGTTAGCAAAAGGTGGATTCCACACATGGAATCCACTCACCTCTTCCACCAAATCCCACCTCAATCCTTGGTGATTCTCCATTTAATCCGTCACTTAAGTTCTGTCCCTTTAATTGCCAACTTTTCTTTTCAATTACATCCTTACATACATTTACTTGCTTACTCACTTAATCACTTTTGTACCCTATATGCAATTGACACCACCAATCCGGCTAGGGTACACTTTGGGGTATTACAATTCTCCCCTCAAGAAATTTCGTCCTCAAAATTTCCACGCTAATGAATAGAAAATCATTCCAGTCAATACACAATATAAACTTACCAGATGGACCGACAGGATCATCGATCTCTTCCCCAATCATTTTAAAGACTCGACCCGGACTGCTAGGAGCAACGGGCCTCTCTACTGTCTCTGACATTACTTGTGTTGTTCTTCCTCTTCCTCTGCCGCTTCTAACTGATCCAGACACATTCATATTTCCTCTGCTCACTTGTGAACCCATACTCTCTTTAATCTCCGGGCAGTTAGCAAACATGTGGTCCATACTGCCGCATTTGAAACATGCTCCTATAAGCTTCCTGCATATGCCTCAATGGTTCCTTTGACAATGCTCACACATAGGTATTATGCTACCTCTACTAGAAGGTGGCACAGCACTACCCTTCGATGCAGGCTCTCCAATCGAACCTCTAGTTTCTTGTCCACTTACAGCTCCTCGAGCCTTCTTACTATTGCCTCTATCATTTTCTGATACTTTCCTCTTCTGCTCTTTCCTTTGCTCTACTAATTCAGCCTCTTCCAATTTTATAGCAGCCAAGACTAACTGATAATAGTTCGTTGATTGCATAACAGCCATCGCTGATAAAGGTCCTCTAATAGACTCTCTCAATCCGTCCTCAAACTGTCGACATCTGAAGTCTTCTGTTAATAATTCATTTGGCACATATTTACTTAGTCGACTGAATTCCTTCTCATATTCTCCTATTGTCATACTCCTCTGTTTCAGACTTACAAACTCCCTCCATTTCGCTTCTCTATACGCTTTGGTAACATATTTCTTTTCAAATTCTTGGGCAAAGAAGTTCCATGTCAACTCATTCGGTTGCTGGGGATTTCGAAGCACCAGTTTCCACCAGTTATAAGCTGGACCTTGCAGTAATGATACTGCACAAGTCACTCGCTGACTCTGAGGACAATTGATTTCTTGCAATATCCTTTCCGTCCTTTCCAACCAAAACTCAACCACATCCGACTGATCTAAAGTAGTCCCACTAGACTCCTCTGCTCCTTTCTTTCTAACAAGGTCTGAAAGAGCTGTAGGAGCAGTCAATCTATCTATACACTGCATTAACCCTTGTACTAACATCGAATGATCTGGAGCTAGACCCGGACCATCAGCTGGAGGTCGCTCAGGTGCAGGCTGATCAACTCTCACTGGATTTACACTTCCCATCGTCTCTCCTACATTCTCACTCGGATCTGACTCCATCTATACCCTACACAAGACAATATTTGTATTAGGCCACGACTCTAGACAACTCACATACATCTAATCTATATTCTACAATCTTATCATCTTGAAACATCTACCTATGCTCTGATACCACAACTTGTAGCGCCCCAATACCCTTGGGAGGATATCGAGTCGCTACGCACGCATACACATATAATCACTCATGCGGAAGCCAGAATAGTAAACATACACGATACACACGCAGCGGAATATCATTTAAACACAAGCTACAAACATGCTTAATAACAAATCTCTTATAGCCATTTACATTGCAAAATATAGCTGTTCTTTATATATTACAAAACATTCTCTTTACACTTACATTTCATTTACATATCATATACAAAATCACTTTACATTTACATATGCTAAGCTATATAAAACTTCTACATCATGTATACAAAAAGCTATGCCATATACAAAAAGACTTCAACTTATACTCCTAGTGGCCTTGACTTGCAGATGTCCAACCCTTATTGAACCTGTAAACCTACACGGGAAACACCCGTGCTAAGATATAACACTTAGTGGGAATATCACAAATAAAAGACTTCTGACGAAGTCACAAGCATAATCATCAAAGCATATCAACAATCGATATGCCAATCAATTAAGAGAATATAAAATAATAAGCATTTATCCTATTTGTAACATACCAAACATATTATCATTATACTATATAACATATCTACTAATCTCATGTAACCTATATCATGTTCATGTTCTTCTAACTCTAACTATCAGCTCATGTAACATATAATATCATGTCATTGTATATGATGTCCATTTATATACATATAAGCGTAAAAGCATACTTATAGCATATTCATGTACAACTACTAGCTTTTCATGTGCCCTTGTAAATTCATATAAGCATTGCTGGTACAATAGTCATGTACTTCAATTAGCATTTCCTGTAACTCATTTACATATAACATCTCTTATACATATAGCAACAATTAATAGCCTGACTCATAATGTAAGTGGATACGGGTAAACATATGGATACCGATAGACAGTATCAAACATCTAGAGATAGGAGTCTCAAATCATCTAGAGACTAAAGTCTCAATTCATCTAGATACCAATAGGTACCAAACATCTAGACATCCATCGATACCAAACATATAGACACTCGTCAGTGCCAAACATCTAGCAGCTGCAAATCATCTAACCCTTTATAGGCATTCCCATCTATCCCCTTCTATGAACAACTCAGGCTTTGAATAAATACTCTATACATTTGTCCATATACATTACTTATATTCAACTATCATGCTATACTATTGCTCATACAACTCAATAAATACATATACTAACTTTACAGAACTATAAACATGTTCATATAGTTCAACATACAAATACACATTCCATTATTGATTTCTACATCACATATATATACATATTCATATGTTAAACACATTAGAATTCTCAAATAATGTATTTAAACTAGTTTAGATTCCATTTGCCATACATATGTAACATTTGATGATGTTTAACAAGGAAATATGCAACTTGGAGGTACCTCATGGTGGTAACCTTTTGGTTGTGACCGTGAGGTCCAAAAATAGGTAATTCTACCTTCTCTCGGCATTGGTCACGGTAGCAACCATTTTGGTTATGACCGTGACATACCAGAATAAGCAAAACAGAAGCTAAACTTGAGGACTGCTTCACTGCTCTATTTTGGACAGCCCAGAACAACTTCTAAACCTCAATTTTAGGCAAAAGTCCCTTCTTAACATTTGTACCTATAGATGCTAACTTTCAAATGGGACAAGTTTCATATGAATTGAATTTAAAATAAAAGAGTTATAGCCAAGGGAACACAACTAGTTCCAGAAGCCCTCCTACAGAATTTTAACTACACTTATGGTTAATTTTGAAGGCCTTAGAGTCCTCAAATCAATAGAGCTATTTCTACGACATTTATAGTCACAGATCTTATGCTTATAATCCAATTTGTCTCATCCCTTTTAGAGTTGTAAAACTGAATTTACTCTATAAATAGTTCACGTGGGTCAATATAGACCTCAAAGACAGTTTTGACACCATCAAACTTGTCAAGCTTGAAATCAGCCAATTTGGCCAAACCAAGACACTAAATTCAAGCTACAGTCCTTATACATATATATGAACATTATGGCATAATCAAATTCATAATTTAAGCCATTAATCAGAAATTACACATCCAAAACTTTCATACCCGAATTAGGGTTCTGTTCATGGGTCAAGATACTCATAGCAATCAAAGCAATCTCATTTACATGCTACACAATTATTCACTACAACTTATATCATCTATCAAATATCACATATAGACACATGAATCTCAAACTAACAACATATGTACTTTAGCAAAGTTAACACATAAACATTTATATATCCCAAACCTTAAAAACAGGCTGCTGGACACTCTATCACTATCTAGACCTTCTCCTTGCCTTTAGCTCTTCTCTTGTCCAACAATTCTTCTTTCATAATCAATCAAAACACCCTCTTAGTCTATTACTCAAACCCACATAAACACATCAATAGAAAGGGGTAGAAGAAGAAATATACTCAAGCTTTTAACCCTTACTTATCTTCTTGGTTTACTTCTTCAAACCAATCCAATCAAATTCCAGATTCAATTGAAGGAAAATGAAACTCAATCTCATGAGATAAAGAAGAAGAAATATGGAATTAGGAAAGAGGACAGCTGAACTCAAATGGATCACCCTTCAAAATCTGCCTCTTAACCTCACTATAAATTGCATGGGAAATGGTTGGTTGGCAAGAGGTGGATTCCACACGTGGAATCCACTCACCTCTTCCACCAAATCCCACCTCAATCCTTAGTGATTCTCCATTTAATCCCTCACTTAAGTTCTGTCCCTTTAATTGCCAACTTTTCTTTTCAATTACATCCTTACATACATTTATTTGCTTACTCACTTAATCACTTTTGTACCCTATATGCAATTGACACCACCAATTCGGCTAGGGTACACTTTGGGGTATTACAATTCTCCCCTCAAGAAATTTCATCCTCGAAATTTTCACGCTAATGAATAGAAAATCATTCCAGTCAATACACAATATAAACTTACCAGATGGACCGGCAGGATCATCGATCTTTTCCCCAATCAATTTAAAGACTCGACTCGGACTGCTAGGAGCAACGGGCCTCTCTACTGTCTCTGACATTACTTGTGCTGTTCTTCCTCTTCCTCTGCCACTTCTAACTGATCCAGACACATTCACATTTCCTCTGCTCACTTGTGAACCCATACTCTCTTTAATCTCCAGGCAGTTAGCAAACATGTGGTCCATACTGCCGCATTGGAAACCAGTCTGATAACCCAATTTTTTGTCTCACATTAAAATTTATTTTTCATCACCATATGATTCCCTTCATTATATAGAGCAAATATATGATTTCATATAATTTTTTTTTGAGCTCCATAGCAACATTTAGAGCTTGGTCAAACTAGTCAACTGTGGTCAAATTGGTCCGACCGGTTCGATTCTCTGGTTATATCAGTTCGGTTCATTATTCATCATTCCTTTTCTTTATCCTCTTAATAGCCTATTTAACATTGATTTCAACTCAATCAGGGTCCATTTTCTATTTAGTTTAATTGAACCGGTCCAATTCACCAATTTTTCAGCATTACCATAAAATTATTTTTTTTACTGCCAAATTGTTCTACATATTATTTTGAGTTTTTTTATGCCTACAGATAAATTTTTATATGTCATTTATTATTTTTAAAGCCTCGATCAACTTAAGGTCAAACTAATTACTATTTGAATCGAACTAGAGGTTTTTCCTTATTTTTTAATTTTGGAGACCCATTTGACCTCATT
Organism: Excoecaria cochinchinensis; assembly: GCA_947683425.1. Taxonomy (NCBI): domain Eukaryota; kingdom Viridiplantae; phylum Streptophyta; class Magnoliopsida; order Malpighiales; family Euphorbiaceae; genus Excoecaria; species Excoecaria cochinchinensis. The sequence continues at coordinate 27,944,563 of CANTUQ010000146.1, read as the reverse complement.
TTTACTTCAAATTACACCCTTAGACTTCTCATAACTTATACTTTCTAATGATCCAATAAAATATTTTTCGATATCGGGTGGTACTATTCAGCTCGACATCTATTCCCGGCTATTTTGGGCCATTACAACCTTTGTACGAGGTCGTCCATATTATGTTACCTCCCCACTAAGCTAGTAAGTTTAGCATGGGTTTTTATCTTTGTAGGTTCAGGAGAACTTATTCAGTTCCAAGGATAATTTGCAATTCTGGAGCCCAGCACAAGAAATGATAATGAAATTGAAGGTTTAAGTTCTGTATTATTATTAAAGTTAAGTGTATGAGTAATTAAGTAATTGAATTAATAGTTTACACTTGTAATTGGGTTGTGGGATTTTATTTGTAATATGTAAAAAAAACATGTATATGCATAAGATATAGTAATACCTCGTCTAGGATATTAATCATGATTAGCTATGATGAGATGTTGATGGTACTGATATAAAAGAATATATGCTTGTTGAGTTAAGTTTAAAAGTTCTGTATAGGGGGTGTTACAAAAGGCACATTATCTCTAGGATATTTTTTTTCAAGGGATATAAATATCTCATATTAAACTTGTAACAACAGATTTTTATTGAATAAAAAATATTGAGCTTTTCCTCATATTCTTCACTTAGCCAAATCCCATAGGAGAGGATTGCTTTTCTTCTTCTATTGCATCAAAAATTGAATTCTTATCAAGGAAAACACTTGTGGTGAATTTTATTTTGTTTTCAATCAATCTTATCATATGCATTTCCATTCATATTATTGATTAGGGGTTCAGTAGGGTTAGGGATTTCTTCTTGTTAATGCTTGTTTAAGGGGTTTCAGGTTCTTTAGCCTTAGGATTCCGTATCACCTCTTCTTCAAACTTACCAATCTAAACCATCGAGCTTCAAAGCCATCTCGACATTTTTCCTTTTCCTCTTAACTGTATTCATATGAAAATAAGCCGTGTTTCTATGACCACACTTGATCCACCTACTCCGAGTCCTCTGAAACCAAAAAACATTTTCTTGATTCAAAAGAGCCTTAAGATCTTTGTCACACCCCGTTTACCCCCTAGTAGTATGAGCCATGTATGTGTGTAAATTTATAAATATTTTGGCATGTGACAAGGGTATTTTGGGGTATATTGCATGTTATAAGAGTTATTTTAATATGTGGGTGCACATATGTTAGTAGGGTGTGAATTAGTTGGGAGATACTTGTGTGTGCATGCATATACCATTGTGGGATGTGAGTAATGGTGTAGTGATTGTGTGTTTTACTCACACATTAGTAGGGTGTTTTAAGTTGGGTTTTGATTGTGTGTAGTGAGCATACCATAGTAGAAGGAATCTATATGGGGTATCATTGTGTGTGTTGCTCATACATATGTGGGGTGCATTATTAGAGTGTTTTATGGTGTGTGAGTGACATATGATAGTTAGGTATGAGTGGTTAGTTTCCACCAATAGTGAGGTGACACGTGGCAAAGGTTAGGAAAAGAAAATGAATGAAGAGTTGAATCCTTCATTCCCATAACTCATTCTCTTCCTTTCCTTCATCATATTCTTCTTTCTATTATTCTTCAATTTCTTCTCATCTAAAAATCTTAGATTAGATTTGTGTAATTGTGGGTAGAAATCAATTGATCTTGCATTATTTTGGTAAGATTAACACTTAATTGCATCTTAATTTGTCAATTTCTTTTACTCTTTAATTGGGTTTTAATCTAGCATTTATATTTTGTGTATTCTTGGTGGATCTATGTTTAGTTAAATCTCCTCAAAATTCCAAGGGCAAGGAAGTTGCAGGATCAAGTGGCACCAAGTGATTGAGTTTCAATTTTGAGGATTGGGAATTGTTTGTGATTTGTTTGGGAATTGTTTGTGTATTTTATTCAGTTTTTATCTGACCTCAGTGTGATGTTTTTATCATAAGTAAAGTAATAGAGCTCCAATTGAGTTGATTCAAATTGCATCTGATATCTAAGATCCGTATCTAAAATTGTCTAAGAGAGTGCTGGAGCTAATTCTGGACTTAGGATCTTCAAAAATGCTAAAAACCGAGACCTCTCTGCTTAGGTGGGTCTGATTGACCTTTGGTCACTCTTCTTAGCATAAGTTGCGTTTTACGACTCCAAATTGAATGATTCCAGTTGGATTAGAACCACAACATCCGTGTCGAAAAGTTTGGAGAAGAAACCATAATTTAATTCAGATTCTAACTATTTCAAAATCGCTCATTACGGTAGCGAAAATTATCAGGTGTGTGTTTGGAGCAGGGTAGAGATATTTGAGTATATCTCCCAGATTTCAGCTCCAAATGATCTGATATTCTGTCACTAGAAAGTTAACATCCTGAGGATTAATTTTTATGAAGACCATTTGGTCTAAAAATGTCATTTCTTAGATCAAAAATGCATTGTAAGTTTAGACATACAATCTGTCTTGAACCAGTATAGCATAATTAGTTTACACGAACTATAAGAATAATTTGCTTTATGAATAAATACTCATGACAAGAATTATATAATATGTTTATAATTTATGATTAAGGAATTAAACCTAATATGTTAGTTGAATAAATCTAATTTAATTAGGAAGCAAGAACTTGTGATTTGAATATTATATAAGCTATCTAAATGTTATTTAATGTCTTCTTATATGCTTTACATCTTATAATTGTATTTTTGCTATGCTAAATGTTTGTATGCCATATTATGCCTTAACTTATTAACTTAATGTGTCATGCTTAAAAATAATTGATTTATGGATGTTAAATTCAATGGTTATTCATATTGAACAAATGTGTAACTAAATGTGAATTGTGTTATGCATGACCTGCGAGAGTCAGTCTAGTGGATAGTTAGGCATGCCTAATAGAGTCTCTTAGCTGCAGCCTCAGTTCTGTTCTGGACCCTGATCAGGTCCCCTGTGTGGTTCCTCGCGAACCTTTAATGTGTTTGGATCTTGTTTAAGATTCCCCCCTCAGTGAAATGTTTTAATTGTGACAAAATAAAATGGTTTTTCGATTCGTACCCGTAAGGTACCGCCATGCGTCGATTCGTACCCGTAAGGTACCGCCATGCGTACACTCATTATCCACTATTTAGAGTCAGCAAGTATTCTGTTTGTTTTGTCTAATATGAATAAGTGAATAAGATATCCGAATGTGTAAGATTCCAGTTATGTGAATCAGTTATTTATCAGGATGTGATTATGAACCTCTCAATGGGATGAAAATGACTCAAGCATGTACATCTTGAATGATTATTCACTTATACCATATTGTGACTGTGTTTGAATATAACCCGTTATGGTTATAAGCATGGGAATTGATATGCATATGAAGGCGAGCCTGAATTACTGAATGCTATGGTTACTTGGTAAGTATGTGAATGTGATTTCGCACCATTGACTGTTATGGTTAAGTATGTGAATTAGTATGAATATGAATGTGATCTCGACTATTGAATGCTAGAATTATTGCGTATAGTATGAGTTCTCTCTAGTATGCTATTATAGTATCTTCGGCATGTTGTCATGTGTCTATGATTATGGCATGATATTTTATGTGATAGAGACTTGCAGTGGAAGTGTGGTGCTTTGACGTATCCCCTTGGGGTTCGACTAGTGTGCATACTATGACATGACCGAAAGTAGGTTTATTTAGCTCGTGTTCTTGGCATAATAATTGTGTGCAGTATTGCATGGTAATCTTATAACATGTGAATGGGTTTTTAGTTAATGTATGAGTAATTGGTCATGTTAATTGCACGTATAAATGTCATGCGACTCTGAACGGTAAGGTGCTAACATCCGATACCTTGGTAAGGATATGAATGTGAGATTGTATGTAGTTCTGCATGATGATACTTGTATCATGTATGGCGTTATGTCTGCTTTGGCTTATTTTCGACATAAGTATATGGATATGAATATGAGTTTTCGAATGAATGCCTTTCTATGCAAGCCTGATTATATATGTGTTATGAATGTCCGTATTTTGCCATTGTGAATGTGTTATGCCTTGACGACCATTGTGAATGGTCGTCCTTATTGCTTGTGTGTTTTCCCCACTAAGCGTTTATCGCTTAGCACGGGTTCTTTTCCCGTGCAGGTGGCAGGTTCGGTTCTGTTCGAGTCGCGCATCTGCAAGGTCGGCCACATAGGAGTTAGAAGAGTTTTGTCATTGTTGGTTTCAGCTCCTGTATTTCAGATTATGTATTTCTGTAGCCCTTGGTATATGTAAGATTCTAGATGTAATATTTCGGAGGTTGTAATGTTATTATATTTCTGTATTAAGTTATCCCTTATGTTACCGTTCGCTTTATGCTTCCGCTGAATGATCATATGTACACATGTATCTGCTTCTGCTTAGCGCCTGCGTGTGTGTGATTTAATGCTTGACCAGCTTCGCTTCTCAAGATAAGTTTTTAATTTACCCGTGTTTTTGTATAAATGTATGCTTCTGCTTTAAGTATGTGTGCTTATGTGCGAGTGAGTGTCGGTAGCACACCCGAGTCCTTCTAATAGGGACGTAGGGGGTGTTACAGTTAGTGGTATCAGAGCCCAGGTTTGGAGGTTCTGGTTTCCTTTGTTTGTTTGATTGTTGGGTCTTTGCATGTTAGTCAGTTATGTGTTGTGTTTTTGCATGTAAGTAGATTCCGTGTCGTGGCCTAATGCAGATGTGTCTCGTCTTGTGTTATGTCTAGATGGAGTCTGATCCTAGTGAGGATGTGAGCGAAACAACGGATAGTGTTAACCCAATTAGTGCTGATCAAAGTGTTTTCGAGCATCCTTCAGTTGGAGATTCCGGTCCTGCTTCCGATGATAGGTCAATAGTGCATGGGTTATTTTGAATTTTTGATAAGTTGACTGCTCCCCAAGTGTCTAAAAATGTTGCTCAAAGGGTACCTCAGAAAAGAAAGGTGTTCGGTAAAGAAGTGCCAATGAGAAAGGGGATCTGAGAACCTTCAATGTGTTAACATTGTCAAAAATAAAACTGTGACAAGTGTAAGAAGAAGTGCGTACCGCCAATATGTTAGCACTGTCAGAAGCGACATCGGGGTCCGTGTCGAAAACTTGGGTGCTTATTTTAGATGTGGCAGCATGGGACATCAAATTGTTGATTGTCCTAAGACAAGTGAGAATCTAGCTCGGCAAGCTAGGAAGGATATGGAGGATATGTTGCGAGCTTGTACCTTGGATTTTTCAGGGAGTTGGGACAGATATGTAACACTTATGGAGTTTGCCTATAACAACAGTTATCAGTCAAGTATCGGTATGTCACCATATGAAGCTTTATATGGTCGACAGTGTAGGACTCCGGTTTGTTGGACCGAGTTATCTGAGAGATCAGTTATTGGACTAGATTTGGTTAGAAATACAGAGGAAAAGATCAGAGTTGTACAGCGAAATTTGAAAGCGGCTAAGGATCGACAAAAGTCATATGCAAACCTGAAGAGGAAAGATGTGCACTTTGAAGTTGGGGACAAAGTTTTCCTTAAGGTATCTCCTTGGAGAAAAGTACTTCGATTTGGAAAGAAAGGTAAACTTAGTCCTCGCTACATCGGACCGTATGAGATTTTAGCTAAAGTTGGCCCGGTAGCCTATAGACTAGCTTTACCGATGGAGTTATCAAAGTTGCACGATGTGTTCCATATTTCGATGCTTCGTCAATATAGATCAGATTCTTCACATGTTTTGTCGGTTCAAGATGTGCAAGTGCAGCCTGATTTTTCTTATGATGAGGAACCAAAAGCTATTCTAGCCCGAGAGGTAAGACAATTAAGGAGTAAACAGATTCCTTTGGTTAAAGTATTATGGGATCACCATGGAGTCGAAGAAGCAACTTGGGAAACCGAAGAGTCGATGAGAGCTCAGTATCCGCAATTGTTCTGTTCAGGTGAGAATTTCGAGGACGAAATTCTTATTAGTAGGGGAGAGTTGTCACACCCCGTTTACCCCCTAATAGTATGAGCCATGTATGTGTGTAAATTTATAAGTATTTTGGCATGTGACAAGGGTATTTTGGGGTATATTGCATGTTATAAGAGTTATTTTAATATGTGGGTGCACATATGTTAGCAGGGTGTGAATTAGTTGGGAGATACTTGTGTGTGCATGCATATACCATTGTGGGATGTGAGTAATGGTGTAGTGATTGTGTGTTTTACTCACACATTAGTAGGGTGTTTTAAGTTGGGTTTTGATTCTGTGTAGTGAGCATACCATAGTAGAAGGAATCTATATGGGGTATCATTATGTGTGTTGCTCATACATATGTGGGGTGCATTATTAGAGTGTTTTATGGTGTGTGAGTGACATATGATGGCTAGGTATGAGTGGTTAGTTTCCACCAATAGTGAGGTGACACGTGGCAAAGGTTAGGAAAAGAAAATGAATGAAGAGTTGAATCCTTCATTCCCGTAACTCATTCTCTTCCTTTCCTTCATCATATTCTTCTTTCTATTCTTCTTCAATTTCTTCTCATCTAAAAATCTTAGATTATATTTGTGTAATTGTGGGTAGAAATCAATTGATCTTGCATTATTTTGGTAAGATTAACACTTAATTGTATCTTAATTTGTCAATTTCTTTTACTCTTTAATTAGGTTTTAATCTAGGGTTTATATTTTGTGTATTCTTGGTGGATCTATGTTTAGTTAAATCTCCTCAAAATTCCAAGGGCAAGGAAGTTGCAGGATCAAGTGGCACCAAGTGATTGAGTTTCAATTTTGAGGTTTGGGAATTGTTTGTGATTTGTTTGGGAATTGTTTGTGTATTTTATTCAGTTTTTATCTGACCTTAGTGTGATGTTTTTATCATAAGTAAAGTTATAGAGCTCCTATTGAGTTGATTCAAATTGTATCTGACAGCTAAGATCCGTATCTAAAATTGTCTAAGAGAGTTCTGGAGCTAATTCTGGACTTAGGATCTTCAAAAATCCTAAAAACCGAGACCTCTCTGCTTAGGTGGGTCTGATTGACCTTTGGTCACTCTTCTTAGCATAAGTTGCGTTTTACGACTCTAAATTGAATGATTCCAGTTGGGTTAGAACCACAACATCCGTGTCTAAATGTTTAGAGAAGAAACCATAATTTAATTCAGATTCTAACTATTTCAAAATCGCTCATTACAGTAGCAAAAATTATCAGGTGTGTGTTTGGAGCAGGGTAGAGATACTTGAGTATATCTCCCAGATTTCAGCTCCAAATGAACTGAAATTCTGTCACTAGAAAGTTAACATCCTGAGGATTAATTTTTATGAAGACCATTTGGTCTAAAAATGTCGTTTCGTAGATCAAAAATGCATTGTAAGTTTAGACATACAATCTGTCTTGAACCAGTATAGCATAATTAGTTTACACGAACTATAAGAATAATTTGCTTTATGAATAAATACTCATGACAAGAATTATATAATATGTTTATAATTTATGATTAAGGAATTAAACCTAATATGTTAGTTGAAAAAATCTAATTTAATTAGGAAGTAAGAACTTGTGATTTGAATATTATATAAGCTATCTAAATGTTATTTAATGTCTTCTTATATGCTTTACATCTTATAATTGTATTTTTGCTATGCTAAATGTTTGTATGCCATATTATGCCTTAACTTATTAACTTAATGTGTCATGCTTAAAAATAATTGATTTATGGATGTTAAATTCAATGGTTATTCATAATGAACAAATGTGTAACTAAATGTGAATTGTGTTATGCATGACCTGCGAGAGTCAGTCTAGTGGATAGTTAGGCATGCCTAATAGAGTCTCTTAGCTGCAGCCTCAGTTCTGTTCTGGACCCTGATCAGGTCCCCTGTGTGGTTCCTCGCGAACCTTTAATGTGTTTGGTTCTTGTTTAAGATTCCCCCCTCAGTGAAATGTTTTAATTGTGACAAAATAAAATGGTTTTCGATTCGTACCCGTAAGGTACCGCCATGCGTCGATTCGTACCCGTAAGGTACCGCCATGCGTACACTCGTTATCCACTATTTAGAGTCAGCAGGTATTTTGTTTGTTTTGTCTAATATGAATAAGTGAATAAGATATCCGAATGTGTAAGATTCCAGTTATGTGAATCAGTTATTTATCAGGATGTGATTATGAACCTCTGAATGGGATGAAAATGACTCAAGCATGTACATCTTGAATGATTATTCACTTATACCATATTGGGACTGTGTTTGAATATAGCCCGTTATGGTTATAAGCATGGGAATTGATATGCATATGAAGGCGGGTCTGAATTACTGAATACTATGGTTACTTGGTAAGTATGTGAATGTGATTTCGCACCATTGACTGTTATGGTTAAGTATGTGAATTAGTATGAATATGAATGTGATCTCGACTATTGAATGCTAGAATTATTGCGTATAGTATGAGTTCTCTCTAGTATGCTATTATAGTATCTTCGGCATGTTGTCATGTGTCTATGATTATGGCATGATATTTTATGTGATAGAGACTTGCAGTGGAAGTGTGGTGCTTTGACGTATCCCCTTGGGGTTCGACTAGTGTGCATACTATGACATGACCGAAAGTAGGTTTATTTAGCTCGTGTTCTTGGCATAATAATTGTGTGCAGTATTGCATGGTAATCTTATAACATGTGAATGGGTTTTTAGTTAATGTATGAGTAATTGGTCATGTTAATTGCACGTATAAATGTCATGCGACTCTGAACGGTAAGGTGCTGACATCCGATACCTTGGTAAGGATATGCATGTGAGATTGTATGTAGTTCTGCATGATGATACTTGTATCGTGTATAGCGTTATGTCTGCTTCGGCTTATTTTCGACATAAGTATATGGATATGAATATGAGTTTTCGAATGAATGCCTTTCTATGCAAGCCTGATTATATATGTGTTATGAATGTCCGTATTTTGCCATTGTGAATGTGTTATGTCTTGACGACCATTGTGAATGGTCATCCTTATTGCTTGTGTGTTTTCCCCACTAAGCGTTTATCACTTAGCACGGGTTCTTTTCCCGTGCAGGTGGCAGGTTCGGTTCTGTTCGAGTCGCGCATCTGCAAGGTCAGCCACATAGGAGTTAGAAGAGTTTTGTCATTGTTGGTTTCAGCTCCTGTATTTCAGATTATGTATTTCTGTAGCCCTTGGTATATGTAAGATTCTAGATGTAATATTTCGGAGGTTGTAATGTTATTATATGTCTGTATTAAGTTATCCCTTATGTTACCGTTCGCTTTATGCTTCCGCTGAATGATCATATGTACATATGTATCTGCTTCTGCTTAGCGCCTACGTGTGTGTGAGTTAATGCATGACCAGCTTCGCTTCTCAAGATAAGTTTTTAATTTACCCGTGTTTTTGTATAAATGTATGCTTCCGCTTTAAGTATGTGTGCTTATGTGCGAGTGAGTGTCGGTAGCATACCCGAGTCCTTCTAACAGGGACGTAGGGGGTGTTACAATCTTCCTTTAGCTCTTTCTCCAAATTGGCCAAGAAATCATTATGACAAACATCTAAAACACACTATATACCAGTAAGACGAGCCAAGATATGATTTTTCCATTTGTGAATATTACCAAACATCTCTCTGTTCCACAATCTAGCTTTGCCAGTAAGGGAGTTTAAAGCTTCATTAATAAGAGATTTAGAATCCTAATTGGCACCAACAAAGTTAGAAAATTTAGGGTGATTGATCCAGTTTGCTTAAAATCAAAATGACTTTACACCCCACAAGGAACGACTTTTCAAGACACTAATAAAAAGGGGATAACAATCACCACCATCCCCTGAAAGATGTAAAACCGATGAATCCAGAAGAAGATAAAGCTAAGCCCAATTACATAGGCCTCTGTCCAGCCTCTCATATATAGTTCCCCTATTCTAAGTGAAGGGAGGGCCAACAAACCTATATCAGACATGCCATACACCCACCACTTTCATTTGCCACACATCCCCTATTTTTAGAGCTTTTCAAGACCACATTAAAATCTCTCCATTAGAAGGAAAGGACCATTAATGTTTAAACAATGCTGCTTCAAAACATCCCAATAAGCCAACCACCTAGGTCAAAGGGACTATCATACACCGCAATAACAAACACACTACCAATATCCCAAACACTATCAATAGCAAGGAGAACAAACTGGGAAATGATTGAAAAGCACATACACTTGAATCTCCTTCATCCATATTGTCACACCCCGTTTGCCCCCTAGTTGAATGAGCCGAGTATATGTATGTGCATTTGCATTTGTTGGGCATAACATAAGGGCATTTTGGTAATTTTGCATGTTTTAAGAGTTTTGCTTGCATGTGGGTGCATGCATGGTGCCATGGTGTGAGTTAGTTGGGTTAGTTTTGTGTGTGCTCAAGCGCACCATTGTAGTGTGTGTTCATGAGAGTTTCATCATGTGTGGTTGAGTGCACCATAGTAGGATATGCACTAGTGGGATTGATTTAGTGTGTGGGCATGCATATGGTTGTAGGGTGTGTTTAGGGAGTTGCACTTGTGTGTGTTGCTCACACATGAGTAGGGTATGTTTTAGTTGAGAGAATCTTGTGTGTGTGTAACCTAAGCATCTAGGGTGTGAGTGGCCAAATCCCACTAATTGGAGATTGACACTTGTCTTAGGTTAAGAAAAGAAAAAGGAAAAGAAAGGAAAAGGGGATTTCAGACTTTCATTTTTTGTGTTTCCCGTTCATCACCGCCCCTCTCTTCTCTTCTTCTCCTTCTTCTTCTCTTTTGGACCTTAGTTGAGATTCAAGGGTTACTAGTGGGGTTTGATCATCTCTTAGTGTTCATTGGTAAGTTTTATGCATTCATTTTGCCTTTGTTTCAATTTTTCCCATCTTCTACTCTCTAGTTTGGATTTGGAGTTAGGGTTGATTTGGATTTTGTTTTGTTTGTATGTTTTGGTTGGGTTTCCTAGTTGAGCCTCCCCGGGATCCTAAAGGTAAGGAAGTTGCTGGATCTAGTGGAACTAAGCACTAGGAGCTAAGGATTTTGAAGGTTTGGGAATTTCTTGCTTTGTATGTGAATATGTTCTTATATGTGTTTTGATGATTTCATGAAATTAGGTTGTTAGATGTTCTTTATTTTGATGTATATGATATGGGTATTTGCTTTGAAGTGTGGATCTTGCGAAGGCATGAGTTAATTAGGGTAATTTTAGAATGGATGTGGTTTGATGCTTAAAATGGGTTTTTGATTGATTCGTGGAATTGAATGTGTAAATTAATGGATTGTATGCAAATTATTGTTAATAAATGTCGTATTATGGTTGTTTATGCTTTTGAGTGGCTGGATTTGAGGTAAGTAACATTGGTTTGAGATTTGGGTGGTTGGAGGAGGATTTAGAAGAAGAAAATATGCAGATTTTCGAAGTCCCGACTCTGTCGCGATCGCGACAGAGAGCGGTGTTGGGAGCTTCGCCGTCGCGAGCACGCGACAAATGTTGCGAGCCCGCGACAGCCGAAGTGTTGCGTACTCTCTGTCGCGACCGCGACGACCGTCGCGATCGCGACAGAGCGTATTGTTGGCCAAGTGCTACCGCGAGCATGCGACCCGTCGCGAGCCCGCGACAGCATCAATCGTCCTCTGTCGCGATCGCGACGAACGTCGCGAGCGCGATAGAGCCTGGCCCTTCCATCCTCCTCGCGGTCGCGAAATCCGGCGCGCGCGTGCAGCGAAGAGACTTTGGTCTCTGTCGCGAGCGCGACAGTCCCCTGTTTGCTAAATGAGTTTTCTTTCATTCCTTGTGGCTTGAATTTCAGTTTTCTTTAGCAGTTATGAGATTTATGCTTGGTATTCTATAAATAATATGCAAGTGTAACTATGATATGGTTATGTTCATTTGACGATGATGATTTTTGGAAATTATGAATTGGATTGAATGGGTTATGTATGACCTGCTAGAGTCTAGTAAGTGGATAGTTAGGCATGCCTAATAGAGTCTTTGCTGCAGCTTCTGTTTTTCCGTTTGGACCCCGATCAGGTCCCTGTCCGGTTCCTCATGGACTTCTGTAATATGTTTGGATCTTGTTTAAGGTCCTTCTGAAAGTGTTTGTGAATGAATATTTAAATGGTTTTCGATTCGTAATCGGTTGGTACCCGTAAAGTACTTTTTGTTCACTCGTTATCCACTACCTTGAGTCAGCAGGTGTTTCAATGGTTAAAGTGTTTGTATGAATTGTTATATGAGAAAACATATGTTTATTCTTATGGATTCAATGATGAAAAGTATAATCTGCTATGAGAATATGATTATTGTTATGAACCTTCTGATGAATGGCTATATGTATGTACGCATGTGAACTGCCTTGACGACCGTTGTGAATGGTTGTCCTTATACTATTTGTGTGTTTCCCCACTAAGCGTTTATCGCTTAGCACGGTGTGTTTACCCGTGCAGGTGCGGAAGGAATCGCTTTTGGGAGAGTCGTCGCCATCAAAGCCAACACAGCAGGGTCTTAGTGTAGGGCTTATTTCTGTAGCTTTATGATTCTTTTTGTATAGAACTCTCTTATGATTTTGTAATAGCTTCCGCTTTTGTATATGTAATTTTGGGAATTGTAATTATCTTTTATATCTCTCAGTTGATCAGAACAGTAATGTAATGCTTCTATTATATTAATGCATGATCAGCTTTTATGAATGGTCTTGTAAAGTTTTAATTTACCTTGTATTTTGTTATGTATGTTTATGGATGAGTGTATGTGTATTATGTATCTGTGTGGTGGCACCTTTACTCCTACGGCATCTCACTCCTTATCGGATGGGATCGCCTGAGTATGGGTAAGGGGTGTTACACATATAACCTAAATCCCACTAGCAAAACCCCTTACTTCAACCCTATGATAACAATTGAACATCTTTCTAAAAATCAACCTTAACGCCATTAACACAAGTCTTCACCAAAATCACAATCTCAGGCTAATAATCCTTCATGAATAATAAAAAATTCTAAGAAAATAATTGGAACTCCTTGACAATTCCAAGCAAAAACTTTATTAACAAACTTAAAAGAAAGCAACATAAAAATAGGGAAGAGACCCTTAAGATAGAACAACAGTGGAGCCAAACTTCACCCCATCATTAATACCTTTACAAAGCCCATCAACATCCAATATCATAACACTAAAATCCATTAGGTTAGCAACCTCATTCAACATAGAAGCCCCATTCCATAGAATCTTCTTAAAGTTTCTTTTTTTTCAAGACAAGAGTCTTCACATATACTTTAGAGAGAACCTTTTTAGCTTAGCACAAGCCTGGTTAGGAGGCCCCAACGGTTTAGGGGACATAAAAACATGTCCATATTTAGACTGAACACCAACAATGGGGCAAATATTCTCATCCACAATAACAATAGAATAGGTAGAAGGGTCTAGGGAAGTTAGGCTCGCCCTAACATCTTTTTGAGATAAAAAACCAATAAAAGAATCCTCGACACCTTCAGGAGTAGGCCTATAGGCTAAAGTCATAAGATTGCTAACAACCTCATCCCAATTAACTCCTTTTAGTAGGCCCTTCTAGAAGCCTTTTAGTCTTGATCCATCCTTAGACTAGGCCCCCTACTATGGCTTTTCCCTCTTCTCTTCCCCCTCAAGATGCTTGATCATTACATTTAGAGACATGATTTTTCCCTTAGGAATGGAATCCACATAATGCGTGTTCAGATTCTCCTCTCCCTTATCCAAAACCACACAATACGCAAAATCTAGAGACCTCACTATTCTCACTAAGAATGCCATCATTACCCTCGCTAGTAACTTCTTTCCCCATAATACCTCTTCTCTATCCTTTTCCCTAGACTTGTATCCAAAGACCATAACCGGACTGATAAAAAAAACTTGACATCTCAACCCGAGTCGGCTCTTTGTCCATCTCCAAAACATTTTTGGCCTTGCTTTGATGTTCCTTGCGGCAAATCTTGTGAAGATGACCATAACCACCACACCCACAATAGATATGAGGGAGAGTCTCATACTCAATCCTTTGTTTGTACCATTGATCAAAACATATGACTCAAGAGGTTTGGTTAAATCCAAAATGAATACTAGTCTAGCAAATTTAGTCTTCTTGTTAGGATCAGTAAAGAAATCTAATCTAATCACCTTACTTATAACCTTGGCGATCGAAAAGGATTACAACCATGGATTGATCGTTAAATAATGACCATAAACAATCTAAGGACTACTCGTTAATGCATAATCAAAATCTTTTTGCATTTATAAATTTCACAAACAAATAATCATTCTCCAAATCAACTAACTCAAAACTAACAAAGGTATTCCAAAGAGATTGAATCTTACTCTGCAACTTTCTAAACCTAATAGATCTACCCAGCAAATTCACCACGATAATATTTTCCATCCATTTCATAAGAAGCTCATTAATCCTATTAGAGAATTTAATGGATCGGATCCCACCTTTTCTATCAATGGAAACATTCCTTTGTTAAATACAATCGCCATTTCACCATTAGAATCGAAAGACGATGAATCAAATAACGTTTGACCCTAAACTAGAATATTCTTAAAGGATTGAGGAGTGGGGGGAAGGGAATGTGTAAAGCTCCTCAGACATTACCTCACCCACAACAATCCTTTGAGCAAGAGCCCCAATATCCTTATCCAAAAGGCCATCGACAGCCGTAGTTAATGGTTGACCCCAGTTACTGACCCGTGGAATCAAATCCTTCTCGACCCTTTTGCCTTTTCCTGAGAGCATCATATTTTTCTGAAGCCTGATATATTGGCAAATACAATTGAAGATTACACCTAAAATATCAGTTTATAAAATCAAGAAAATATTTATTACGTATATTTCAATTTTGCCCTTTTATTGGTATCAACACCATATTAATATATTAGTTAACATTTCTATTTTTTATACATTTTGTATATCTTCAATAAATATAATAGAAGATATTATAATATTTTTAAAATACTTTTTAATAAACTAAGAAAAATTAATGATCATCTTAATATGCGTGAAAAAGAAAAAAATTATAATTGATATGAGATGGATAAAATACTATTTAATTTTGCATTTACATGAAATTCAAGCATTGTAACTTAATTTTTTTATTATAAAATTTTATGACATGTATTTTTTAAATTAATTATGTATAAAAGTAAAAAACAGTATTTTTACGCTTGACTTTTACACTTTATTGTTTTATACCTAAAATAATTTAAGGCAGAAATTCACTTTTTACTTTTTGTATTATTTTTATTATTATTTTTCTGTTCTACAATAAAAAATTAATTAAATGTAATTGACTTTTACACTTTTCTGTTTTTAAACCTAAAATGATTTAAGGGAAAAATTCCCTTTTTACTTTTTGTATTATTATTATTATTATTATTTTGAAAACAAAAGCGTGATATTTCGTCTTAAATATAAACCCAATGTAACGAAAATGAGAGGAAGGCATTCTCAAACCCGCCGCCCTCTCCCTGCAACCAAAACACGAAAAGAGGAGTGGGCAGAGAATTCAACCCATTTTAATTCTCTTCGATTTTTAAGTTGAGATTTCGATTGTTGGTACAATCTCATTCGTGGGGTTTTTTGGTGAGATTGATTGATTTTGAAGGAGGAAAAGAAAAAAAAAAAAAAGAACTCTTTGTTCTCTCCTTCTTAGACTAGGGACTGATCACAACAAAGATAAAGAGCGTGTGTATTCTTTTCTGAAAAGAGATTTTAGAAACATCTTTTAAAGAATAAAGCAGAGAGAAGTTGAGTTGGGCTTCGTAAAGACCGTCATTGAAAACAAGGTGGTTTTCTCATTATTCACACCGCTTTTGGTATCAATATTTATCTATAATATCTATGTTTCTACGAGTCTATCCACTTTTTGATTTGCCATTTTCTTTGTTCACATTTTATTCTTTGGTTTTATCAGAACTAAGTTCCTCTCTCACTTTATAACCATATCTATCTTTACTTTGTTTTTTCTTTTATACTTGTGTTTGTTAATAGCAGTAGCAGAACGGCCACTTAGAGAGAAGAGAGAGAGAGAAGAAAATGAAGTATGTATTGGTGACTGGTGGTGTGGTTAGTGGACTTGGCAAAGGTGTCACTGCTAGTAGTATTGGTGTTATTCTTAAAGCTTGTGGCCTCCGTGTTACTTCCATCAAGATTGGTATACTTATTGTCTTTAATCAATGGAAAATGTTATATTTGAAGCAGATTAACTAGTTAACATGTCCAAGTTAAAAAAAAAAATTTTTCGTAGTTTATTCTTCTTGGTTCTTCTATAAGCGAAGTCTTTTTTTTTTGTTCCTTGCGGCTAGCAGATGTTTTTCTTTGTATTTTTGTTGTTCAGAATCCATTGTTCTATCACATTTCTAAGCTGTTGCATATTTGCAGACCCGTACCTAAACACTGATGCGGGGACCATGTCTCCGTTTGAGCATGGGGAGGTGTTTGTATTAGATGATGGTGGCGAGGTAAATTGTATCAACCAATTGTTTCTATTTAAATTAACATGAACAGCTCTTTAATGCTCTGTATCTATTAGATTCATGCTCAATGTGCTTTTTGGTTAAGAATTGCTAACATGGTAATCCCTAACTTTTGGTGCTTCAATAGGTGGATTTGGACCTTGGCAATTATGAACGATTTCTAGATATCAAGCTAACCCGTGACAACAATATAACAACTGGGAAAATATATCAGGTCTCTGGATGTTATCCCTGTTAAAAGACTATGTAAATCAGATATTTGGAAAATTTTGTTCCTTTACTTTATTATCGTGCTCCCTCTAATTCTTTAACTTGAATTGAACAGTCTGTGATTGACAAGGAGAGAAGAGGAGATTACCTTGGAAAGACTGTGCAGGTCTGTTTTCCAAATTTTGCTGTTTTTACCATAATTGGAGTTCTTATTTCGACCTTGTGTTACCTTAGGTAGTTCCACACATTACTGATGCCATCCAAGAATGGATAGAGCGTGTGGCAATGATACCAGTAGATGGAAAAGAGGGTCCAGCTGATGTTTGTGTTATTGAATTGGGTGGAACTATAGGTACTTAACTGGTTTTCTGGATCATGTGTTGTTAATCTTCAGTTTGCTTAAAATTGACATGCGATGCAGGGGACATTGAATCTATGCCTTTCATAGAAGCACTTGGGCAATTTTCTTATCGTGTAGGTAAGGTTGATGTTAATTGACTTGTATAGCAGTGACTGTATAAATTGTTTTTGCTGGATGCTTTTTGCTATGTTGCTTCTCCCTTAGCTGCTGCGTGTTTTCAGGAATTGGCAATTTCTGCTTAATCCATGTCAGCCTTGTGCCTGTTATCAATGTTGTTGGTGAACCGGTATATCTTAGAATTCCAACCCTAACATTGGCATTGTATGTTGAATATGAGTTTCATAGCAGCTTGTTGACTGAATTGCTTAATTGTTTTGTATCATATGAATGGTTTGAATTATAGAAAACAAAGCCAACCCAACACAGCATTCGAGGGCTGAGAGGACTCGGTTTGACCCCAAACATCTTAGCGTGTCGTAGTTCGAAGGTTTTTCTAATTCCACTTTATATTTCTTTAAATGCATGGCTTTTTGTCTTATGTCTTTAATATGTCACTTACAGGAACTTGATGAAAATGTCAAGTTGAAACTCTCTCAGTTTTGTCATGTACCGGTACTACAGTTACATAGTGTTATTCTTTTATTGGGTTTCCTTTTACCTTTGCTACTTTCTTTCTTAGCTGAATATTATTTATGTGCAGGCTGAAAACATTGTCAATCTACATGATGTTCCAAACATTTGGCACATTCCTTTGCTTTTGAAAGTAAGCAGTTTTATCTTAGTATCTCATTACCATATAATTGTGCACGTGCACGTGATCATGTGGATGTGTATGTATATTAATTTTTTCCCTTAACATGATTAGAATCAGAAGGCTCATGAATCAATTTTGAAGGCACTGAATCTTCTAGGGTTTGTCTTCTGAACTCTCTCATTGCATCATTTTATTTATTTATTCATTCATTTCCTGGATTTTTAGACAATTTTGGATTATGACATTATAGCGTGATTGCTAACATTTTTATAATTTTCAGCAAGGCCAGGGAGCCTGATCTGCATGAGTGGACTGCTAGAGCAAAAATTTGTGACATGCTTCATGATCCTGTGAGTATTAAGCATGACCAATTGTCAGTGAAGATACGCCAAGTGTATGCAACTAATATGGTGTACTAGGAATGCAGGTTAGAATTGCTATGGTTGGAAAGTACACAGGACTTTCAGATTCCTACCTCTCTGTCTTGAAGGTAAACACTTTTAAGTTATTTGCATTTATTCTTCAAGTTTTGTGTTTCTTTTTGTGAATGTTATTTTTCAATCTTATCACAAGCTGATCTTCCATTAGAAGTCATCTGTTGATTGATTGACAAGGTGGTGGCATCATAACACCACACAGGCTATAGTTTCTGTTAGAATCATTAGCTCATGTGCAACATAAGAGTTCAGGCGAGAGTCATGTATTCTTTGTTTGGATTTTGGTGTGTTGAATAAAAGTTGTTGTTAGATGTAAGATGCTGATATGTAGGAGGTTGTGACAGGCTCTTTTGCATGCTTCGATTGCTTGCCGTCGGAAGCTTATTGTAGAATGGGTTGCAGCAGGTGATCTAGAAGATGTTACTGCAGTAGAGGTTGGTATTGACATCAATTTCTGCTGCATTATTCGTAGTATTCTATGTTTTGTTCATATTCAATGAATGTGCACAGGGAGAAGGTGGGCGAGTTGTGCTCTTTTTACCATATTGTATTTAGGTTTTGCATATTGATTACTCTTACTCTACAGGCTCCTGATGTTTATAAAGCTGCATGGGATCTTTTGAAGGTGACATTTTAACATTTGTTCCTTTCACATTGATGTTCCAAGAGTTTATTTGAGCAGTTTGCAGTTAAATTTTTGTGAGTCCTGAACATTTTCTCTGAATACAGGGAGCTGATGGTGTTCTAGTTCCAGGAGGGTTTGGGGATAGAGGGGTGCAAGGGAAAATTCTCGCTGCAAAATATGCTCGTGAGAACAAAGTTCCATTTTTTGGAATTTGCTTGGGGATGCAAATTGCTGTCATAGAATTTGCCCGATCTGTGCTTGGTTTGCATGGCGCGAACAGTACAGAATTTGATCCTGGGACTTCAAATCCTTGTGTCATATTTATGCCTGAGGTGTGCTGATATAAGAATAGCCTCAAGAGTCTTTCATCTATGACATTTTATATAAATTGTTTTATTTGATAGGGTTCAAAAACTCACATGGGAGGAACCATGCGCCTTGGATCAAGGAGGACTTATTTCAAGGTTCCCGATTGTAAATCTGCAAAGTTGTAAGATTTATGACTTAATTTCATGTATCCTTCAGGTCATTTTCATTTACAGATTTGAGCATTTGGGTGTGTTATGTGAGTTCTGATTATAGGTATATGCTTAGTTTGCTTGTAGAAATTTAAAATTAGATCCTTATGAAGATACAATGCGATGATATTTAGTAATAAGCAACAAAAAGAGGGGGAGGGAAATGTTGATGGACAGATTCAGTTCCTAATTTTTTTTTTCTTAGTCAGAATCCTTGATGTATCTTCTGAACTGTTTTTAGGTATGGCAATGCTAGCTTCATTGATGAGAGACATCGGCATAGATACGAGGTATCCTTTGTGTATCTATAAGAAGATTGTAGGAAGTGCAGTGTATCCAGCTTGTTCTTAATGATGTGTCTTAAAAAAGGATTATTTGTGCTTCAGGTCAACCCTGACATGATTTCGCAATTTGAAATTAAGGGTTTATCATTTGTTGGCAGAGATGAAACTGGTCAGCGTATGGAGGTAATTAACTATATGTTAGTAGGTTGAACAATTGCAAGAATATCCATGTTTATATGGTATTTATCGCTGGTTCTTATGAGCATTTTATTGTATTATAACTGCAGATTATTGAATTGCATAGCCATCCTTACTTTGTTGGTGTTCAGTTCCATCCTGAATTTAAATCTAGGCCTGGAAAACCTTCTGCTCTTTTCCTAGGTATTGTTTCTTCTGCTGTATTAATTTTAATGGTGAATTTTATAATGATGTTGTGTCAAATCAACATTGCATAATTACTGGTTAGGAAGTGCTTAGACCTTGTATCAGTAACTTTTGGTAAGGTAAATGCCTCTGCTTGGTTTGTTTTGATGCCTATGAACTAATTTTGGAAGGACACTTTCTGGACTCAGCTTCAAATTTGATAGAGTCAACTAGGAGTTTGATTTATATTTCAAATTGAAATCCATTTACCGAGTTACATTGTTGCCATTCTCCCTCTTTTGTTCATTTTAATTTGGTATGCATTAAAATCTTTACTGTTACTAATATTGAATTTTATCAAATGAAATTCGCCCTTAATCTATCAATTTTTTTTGTCCGCAATCATATGTACAAAAAGATGGCCATGATTGAATTTCAGGAAGCTTTGGTTTTTTATGCATTACTTATAATGTCAAGTTCAGGGAGAAATTCATGCTAACCTTTTTTTTTTTTTGTGTCAAGTTGTTGCTTTGGAAGCCCAATTATCTTTTTTAATAATCACAGTAGTCCTCATTGTCATTTCCTTTAAGACTGTGATGAGGAATATAGACCATGTGCACACAAGGACTATTCTTCTTCTTCTTTTTCTTCTTTATGTCATTACATATAATTGTGTTTCCATCTTATAGGACTTATAGCAGCGGCATGTGGACAGTTGGAAGGTTTCTTACAAAATCATGGCAATGTAAGCAAGCCATTGTCAAATGGAATTAGCAATGGAATATCAGCAGTTAAAACCTACCAAAATGGAAATGGTGTCAAGTTTTGCAACGGTGCATTAAATGGTGTGTATAGCAATGGCAATGGTGTGCATCATTAATGAAGCAAAATGAATTTAGCAATGCACCTACAGTTATGGCATCAGTTCTTTGAAGCACTTCTGGTTCCGTTAGGTTGTGTTTGTACAGAAGCTGAGTATGGGTGGGAACATTTTTTCATTTTTCAAGTAACTGCTTTTAGGATATGAAGCTGGATTTTTAATGTTCAAGGCGTGCATTTCCAGCTTATTAGAAATATGGGCGTTAAGGTATGGGATCGCCTAATCCGCAGCTGGTTTTCTTCTCTTGTGGGAATTTTGGCAGTGTTACAAGGACTATATTACTGAAGTTCACACTTAGGAAACGCAAGTGCTGGCTGCAGTGATTTTTGCTAACGTGAAACATGCATCCTAGTGACCAGTTTTATAATATGATAGCAATTTGTTGTTGCACTTCAACCTCTCGCTTTCTTTGGTCTTTTCTAATTTTGGAAGGTAACCTGTGTAATATGCAATTTTCTCGAGGATTTTGGGACATTTTATGAATATTTTCTTTTAGTTTTTTTTTAAAAAAATTTTGTAATAGAAGATGATGTTTGCATGTTACGATGCTCCTAGTTTTGTGTTTTGACACTTCAAACTCTGATTGTCCTTATTCCCAAGATGGATGGATGCTCCATAACTGTTCAATCATTTTAGACCTATAAGTCGATAGCCTACAGGCTCATCATGAAGGTGCTGGCCAACCGTTTGAACAAAGTTCTAAACAATATTATTAACCCTTGCCAAGCTAGTTTTATCAAAGGGAGAAATATATTTGAAACTGTGATGATCATAGCATAAAAAATGGTTCATTCCATGTGAAAGAAGGCAAGGAAAGTTGGGTGGATGATGATCAAACTAGATCTCGAAAAAGCCTACAGCTTGTTGAAGGAACTCTCAACGATATTGGCCTTTTGGATAACTTCATTAAGGCTGTTATATGAACTGTGTTTGCCATTTCTCAATGAAACTTTTGTGGAATGGCACTTCTTCCAATTCCTTCTTGCATATTCGAGGAGGCGATGGAAGCCAATGTTTCTTTCTAAGAACGGTCCTCCTTTGACCCAATTATTCTTTGTGGATGATCTGGTCTTTGCTTTGTGAGCTTTTTTTGAACAAGCCTAAGTTGTGAAGAGAATTCTTAATGATTTTTGCAACAGCTCAGGTCACCGGGTTAGTGCAGC